>CM053609.1:49832754-49855579 GCA_028646535.1 Procyon lotor
TTTTTTTTTTTCTTAATGTTAGATGGAACCTACTAAAAAGTGATTTCATCACCCTCACTAATCACAGTTTGGAAAATACAGCATTATATAACCTCATATTAGACTAGCCAGAGGACTAGATAAAGAGTCACCATGCAGAAGATTCTGGATCATTCTTTTTAATAGTAAGAAAAGAATGAAACTGACTTTTGGAACTTAAGAATCTCACTTTCACAAGTAGCTGAATGCACGTTTCACTGTGTAGTTACCCTGACTTGTAGTTAGTAGTCAAGGTCCATCTCTGTCTTAGTGTAGTCTGGTATCTACCCGTTATATCCTTGGTATTCAAAGATTGTATAAATAAAGGTAATTAATTTTGAAAGAACCTAGCTGATCCAAACTTGAGCAAAGTAGTTTATTATGGGAACTGTCCCCCCAAGAATGGCTTTCTTAGAATGTGCCTGTCACCACTGCTGTTCTGGTTCTCACACTGGTTTCTCTGAACTGAGTCTTTCTTATTCAAGAAAGATTTATCTAATTTATCTAGAGAGCGTTGGTTTTGTCTCTTATGCAAAGAAGAGTAGAGAGTGAAATTTTGGACACCTAATCCTTTGGAACAGATTTCCAAAATTCGTTAGTTAAGAATATAAAAGTTAGGGGCGACTGGGTGGCTCAGTCGTTAAGCGTCTGCCTTCGGCCCAGGTCAAATCCCAGGGGCCTGGGATCGAGCCCCACATCGGGCTCCCTGCTCAGCGGGAAGCCTGCTTCTCCCGCTACCACTCCCTCTGCTTGTGTTCCCTCTCTCGTTGTGTTTCTCTCTGTCAAATAAATAAAATCTTTAAAAAAAAAAAAAAAGAGAATATAAAAGTTAAAACTTAGATGAATGATATTTTCGCATATATACACACATCAGAACCACACTTTGAAATTTCAAGGTCTACTCTGATCCTGTGAGTATTTCATTAAAAAAAAAAATGATTGACAAAAATGAGTGTTTTTTTAGAAAGATAACATCAAATATTAGCTAACAGTGCTAAGACTTAAATGTATTAATTATCTGTTGTGCTGATGTTTAAGTTTTTCAATTGGTTTTAAATACGAGGTCTTGGGCTCTTATGTGTGGGATAAATTCATCATGTGCGCTTTGTGCCTGTCATTCGTGATATGACTTGTTGACTGTTTTTGAGGTCTAAAAAAATACTTCTGGCATTATTGATATAATTTATAATCCTATGGAAGACCGCTTCATTTAAATATAGATCCTACTACTGTGGAATCAGAACCTTTTATTTTCACAGGTAATAGACTTATAACCAACTGTGCCTACTATTTTCAGTAAATGTTCTGACAGTATAATTTGAGATATTTGCTGTAATTCAAATGGTGAATTACAAACTTAGGAAGGATGAGAAAAATCTTGAAAGATTAGAGAAGGACTGACATAAGTGTGGGGTCCATCTTTAAAGCTTGTAGGGGTAGGAAGAAAATTCAGGAGTGATAACCAGTACCCTAACGAAGTTATTAAGGAAGTTAAGAAAAAATTTTTTTCTAACAAAATTAATTAGCAACTATTTGAACTCATGATTCCAAGAACCAGCTAACTCGATTCTGAAAAGATGAGCATTTGCTTTGCTTTACTAGATAATAGTCCAGGTAGATTAGAGAGACAGAAGTAATAAGTATAGCATATTAAACTTTTTATATCTTCTCTTTTGTTGCCTTGGCTGTCCTTCTAGAGATACTAACATGCATATGGGAAAGTGCACAAATCCTAAGTATACATGTAGCCGAGTTACGTCACACACACTGTTGGAACTCTGCTCCACAAGTCCCTTGTCCCCAGTTCCGTACACTTTTCCTCTCCCCTGTCTTACCTTCCCATGAGTTACTTTGGGCAAATATTTGGGTGATTTCTAGTTTTTGTTGTTACAAATATTACTGTTGAGTATTACCGTATACTCAACAACAGTAATATTTGTAACAACAAAGATCACAAGATTACAAGATCTGTAAAAGGATCTTTACACGTCTTTTAAAGAAAATTCATAAGCATTTTGTAGGGTGTAGATCTACTGTAGTCAGATTGCTGGATCATAGAGTACGCATATGGTCATCTTTAATAGATAATGCCAAACAGTTTTCTCAAACAATTGAATCAGTGTTTTCACTCTCACTAACAGCTTATGAGAGGTTCTAGTTGTTCCGCATCCTTGCCAGAATGTTATATTATTTGTTCATCTTAGCAGTCTTTCTGTGTGGTAGTATCTCGTCGTGGTTTTAAATTACATTTCCCTTATGAATAATGATACTAGATACCTTTCCTAATGCTTATCAGCCATTTGGATAACCTCTTTTATGAATTCTTATTTAAGACCTTGCTTATTTTTCTATGAGACTGTGTTTTCGTAGTGATTTGTAGTCCTTATGTATTGCAGATTATCTTTTACTCTGAAACTTACTTTTGCACTCTCAGTGTCTTTTGTTAAATAGTTAGCATTTTTGTGTCCTGTTGAAGAAATCTTTGCCTATATACAAAGATCATGAAGGTAATTCTCTATGTTTTTCTCCATGAGTTTATTTATTTGTTTACCTTTCACATTCCTACCTACAGGGAATTGTGGTGGCTTTTTTAGTCTGTGGTGAGGATTGTCCTTTTTTTTTTTTTTTTTTTTTGCATATAGATATTCATAACCATTTGACACAGCTCCATTTATTAAAAGACTGTCCTTACTACGCTCAACATCACTTTTGCCAAATAGGTGCCTATATTTGTATGGGTCTGTTTCTGTGCTCTTTTCTTTTCCAGTGGTCCATTTGTCTATCTTTTTTTTTTTAAGATTTTATTTATTTGACAGCAAAGAAACACAGCGAGAGAGGGAAACACAAGCAGAGGGGATGGTAGCGGGAGAAGCAGGCTTCCTGCCGAGCAAGGAGCCTGATGCGGGGCTCGATCCCAGGACTCTGGGATCATGACCTGGGCCGAAGGCAGACGCTTAACAACTGAGCCCCCAGGCGCCCCTCCATTTGTCTATCCTTGAACCAGTACCACTCTGCCTGAGCTATAGCTTCATAATAAGTCTTGATCACTGGTAGCACAGATCTTCTAGCTTCGTCTTTTTTCAGTATTGCCTTGGCTGTTCTTAGTTCTTTGCATTCTTTTGTAAATTTTAGAATCAGCTTATAAATCTTATTTTAAACTCTTCAATATTGTAGATGTATAGACCACTGGTCCTCAAATGTTTTTTGATTATGTCCCCCTATTATTAAATATATTTAATCCATTTCGACTATACCTGTATATTATTTTCTTTAAAATGATACTTGGGGGGGCGCCTGGGTCGCTCAGTGGGTTAAGCCACTGCCTTCAGCTCAGGTCATGATCTCAGAGCCTTGGGATCGAGCCCTGCATCAGGCTCTCTGCTCAGTGGGGAGTCTGCTTCCCCCACTCTCTCTGTCTGCCTGTCTACTTGTGATCCCTCTCTCTCTGTCAGATAAATAAATAAAATCTTTAAAAAAGTAAAATAAAATAAATATTAATATTATTTACCTTGTGAATCTTGCATATGGAGCTTTCTTTGTAGACCACTAGTCTGGATAGTAAAAGAAGCCTAAGTGAGTAAGGAATTATGATAGAGGGGAGGACCCAGTATTTACTGGGGGAAGTACTCCTTTTCTTGACACACCCCTCTCTCTTCGTGCTGTTTTTAATTGTTCAGTACCAAGGCCAATTAGAGTGAATGAGTGCATCAATCTGTATGTCAGAAGAACTTATTGACTGAATGAATTTCTGGTGGTAGAACTTGATCTTGGCTTAAAGATCAGTGGTTGTCTGATGCTTCTTTTTTCTGCTGGTCAGACAATTTTAGAATTGCCTCCTCTCAATGTCAGTCTACTCCCACAGAGAGCATATGTAATTAGTGTTTACCATCCTGTTAGTCAGCAGTGTCTGCTGTGGGCAAGGTGTGTTAACAGTCATGGTCCCTATTTTCTGGTTTGAAAAATCATTCATGCATGTAATAAAAACGCACAAACTTAAAAATACTTTATTTTTAATTTTTTAAAAGATCTATTTATTTATTTGAGAGCAAGAGCACATGGGGTGGGGGGTGGGGGCGTGTGCAGAGGGAGAGAGAGAATCTTGAGCAGACTGCCAGCTGTGTGGAGCCATATACAGGGCTCAGTCTCACCCCTGAGATCGTGACCTGATCCAATACCAAGAGTTGGACGCTTAACTAGCTCTAAGGGGAGCCACCTAGGCACCCTTTAGAAAGACTTTAAAAGCAAAAATGACTCAAGAGTTGAAAGAATACATACTTAACTGCCAGATTGATGGTGGATTATTAGTGGTAAAGTTCAGAATGGGAAATCATCTTAGATTGAAATGGACAAAAAAGTCTTTATAGAAATGGTGTTGGGTTTTTTTGTTTTGTTTTGTTTATTTGAGAGAGAGAGAGAGAGAGAGAGAGAGAGAGAGAGAGCTGAGCAGGGAGCCCAACATGGGGCTCAGTCCCAGGACCCTGAGATCATAAGGCAAAGGCAGACGCTTAACCAACTGATCCACCCAGGTGCCCGAAATGGTGTTGTTTTAGTTGGACTTTGAGTGAAAGGGATCTGGATAGGAGGAAGAATATTCCAAGTTTAAAGGAGCTAATAAACAAAGGAAAGGGCCAGAAAGGTAAGTTGAAGGAGCCTTTAAATGCCAGTCTCTTGGGGTTTAGATATTAAATCACGAATTTTAGCCTTATTTTAGCTTATGTTATTACATAGATGCAATAGATTCAGTCTTGGGGAAATAAACTTCTGATGGCTACGATCAAGACATTGGAAGGAGTAATTGCGTAGCCCATTTCAGGAAGGCCACTTAATCACTCAGAACACTAAGCACAGCAGTGGGGATCTTGGTCATTGGTATCTGATAGAGATTAATCTCAGTATGTGATGTCACAAAAGATGGGACACCTGCAATCCATGTTAAGGAGGATGTTAAACAAAGGTTGCAAGTATCAGGTGCCTGGGTGGCTCAGTGGGTTAAAGCCTCTGCCTTCAGCTCAGGTCATGATCTCAGGGTCCTGGGATCAAGCCCCGCATCGGGCTCTCTGCTCAGCGGGAGCAGATTTTAAAAGATTTTAAAATCTTTAAAAATAAATAAATAAAAATTTTTGAAAAGATTGCAAGTATCAAGTACTAAGGACCTAACAGAAGTGGTAGTAACTGAATGATTACAGAGAAAGGGTCAATGCGGTGCTTGGGTGGCACAAGTGGTTAAGCCCCTCATTTTTTTTTTTTTTTTTAAGATTTTATGTATTTATTTGACAGAGAGAGAGATCACAAATAGGCAGAGAGGCAGGCAGAGAGAGAGGGGAAAGCAGGCTCCCTGCTGAGCAGAGAGCCTCATGCGGGGCTCGATCCCAGGACCCTGAGATCATGACCTGAGCTGAAGGCAGAGGCTTTAACCCACTGAGCCACCCAGGCACCACTAAGCCCCTCATTCTTGATTTCAGCTCTGGTCATTATATCAGGGTCATAAGATCGAGCCCTATGTAGAGTCTACTTAAGGTTCTCTCTTCCTCTTCCCTTTTTTTTTTTTTTTTAAAGATTTTATTTATTTGACAGAGAGAAACACAGAGAGAGAGGGAACACAAGCAGAGGGAATGGTAGTGGGAGAAGCAGGCTTCCTGCTGAGCAAGGAGGCTGATGTGGGGCTCAATCCCAGGACTCTGGGATCATGACCTGAGCCGAAGACAGACTCTTAACGACTGAGCCACCCAGGCGCCCCTCTCTCCCTCTTCCTCTGCCTGCCCCCCTCCAAATAAATAAATCTTAAAGAAAGGGTCAAGGGACTCTGATTGATTTGGATATGGATGAGCATTGCCAGTGATAGAATCACTTCCAAAAGCCAGAGTTCAAGAGAATGATAAATTCTATATTAAGTTTAAAGCAAATATACAGGGATGAGATTAGTACCTTTCATTGTTGTGAGTGTAGGTAGAACACAGAAAGCCCAGGTGCAGGGATTTACAGGGAGAGAGATTCTGATTAGAAAGTATGGAGAGCACATGAAGTGTGCAGTGAAGTGTGACAGTCAAAAAGAATAGGGAAGTATTTCAGGAGGAACACTGGTTTAAGTCAAAGTTGAGTTTGTGGAGGAGAGGAGACTCAGATTTGAAGGCTGAAATGGAAAAGGCCCTCAAAGAAGGAAATTGAACATGCAAGAGAGACGGTTGGTAGGATTGCAAAGTGGTTAACTACCCTTTTTAAATGGTGGAAAACTCCAGTGAATACTGGTGGGAGCTCTGTAGTTAACAGAAAGGTGCTCTGTCACAAAGAAAGCTTTACTATTGTAGAAGCTTCTGAAACTAAGTTTAACGTGAAAAAGAAAACATTACTTAGCAGTTCTTTTTATTTTTTATTTTTATTTTTTTAATCATTCCTTTTTCTTCCCCAAGAGAACACAGTTCAGGTGTTTGAACATTTTATATAGTCCCTGTCTTTGCAGTCTTGCACAAGAAGGTTAAGTAAATGTTTCCTGAATGACTTAACAGTGGTGCTTTGTATTTTATTGGTTTTCCCTTCGTGAACTCGATGTATATTCTCACCTGAGGGAATGTCCTCTGGCCTAAAATTATAACATCAGTATTTAAAATAGAATTTTGTGAAGAGTTCTAACATTCCCTTGGAGGTTAAGAAGTGTGGGATTGGTGACTTGTTTGATCACTCATTGATTTTATTTGTACATCAGTTATTTTCACCCTACAGTTTCTGTTGATCAGGAACTTGGGAGCAATTTAGGTAGGTGTTTCTAGCTCAGAAAATCTTACAGAATTCCAGTCAAGATGTCAGCTAAGGTTACAGTTATTTGAGATTGACGAGAGCCATAGGATCTACTTCCAAAGTGGCTTACTCACATGCCTAGGAAGTTGGTACTGGCTGTTGGCCGGAGGCCTCAGTGCCTTGCTGTGTGGACTTTTCCTTGGGGCTGCTTGAGTATCCTCATGATGTGGCAGCCGGCTTTCCCCAGAGTAAGTGATGAGAAAGCGAGGAAGAAGCAAGCACAGTGCCTTTTATGATCTAGTTTTGGGAGTCATGCTGGGAGAGGAGAATGAACTAGGCTCTACCTTTTGAAGAGAAAGTTACCAAAGAGTTTGTGAACATATCTTAAAAGGACCAGAGCCTCTTACTGCTGAGCTGAGGCCTTTATATTAGTTATTTCATTATAAAGTTTGTTTTGGTATTCCTAGTTCTGAGATTTTGGCCTGGGCTATTGATGGGTTCTGACTGCGACATCATGAAAATACTTAACTTGATTAAAGGATGTTGGTATTTCTCCCTGCTCTCTTTGTCACTCATCTTTTTCACAGTTTTATTAGCCACAGCAAATGTCAGCTGGGGAGGGTATTAAATGCAGGATGATATCTGGCTTTCATTTTCAGCAGGAATTCATTGCTCATAAACCCTAAGTCCTTGTAAGCAAAATCTTTTTCATTGTAATCTCTGTTGTATTCTTTATCTTGCATTTTCATTTGATTTGCCAACTTGCTATTTCTCCATCTCTGAGCTTTTTTTTTTTTTTTTTTTTTTTGTGGTCCTAAAAAGTGGAATAGCCCTGTTCTAATCTGTAAAGCAAATAGAAATTGTGTCTCAAGGTTTTGATGAAAGTGGGGCATCTGGCTGGCACAGCCAGTGGAGCATGCAACTCTTGATCTTGATGTTGTAAGTTTGAGTCCTCGTTGAGAGTAGAGATTACTTAAAAAAATAAAATATTGAAAACAACAACAAAGTTTGGTGGACATTTCTGCAAAGAGGACATCCAAATGGCCAACAGACACATGAAAAAGTGCTCCACATCACTCAGCATCAGAGAAATACAAACCCTCCAAGGTCAACTTTTAAAGTTGAAGTTTGGGGTATTGTTTTTGTTTCCGTTTTTGTTTTGAGATTTTATTTATTTCACAGAGAAAGGGAGAGCACCAGGCGGAGAGAGGGGGAGAAACAGGCTCTCCATGGAGCAGGGATCCCCACGCGGGGCTCGATCCCAGGACTCTGGGATCACAACCTCAGCTGAAGGCAGACACTTAACCAACTGAGCCACCCAGGCACTCCCCCCCCTCCCTTTTTTTTAAGTAATCTCTATGCCCAACATAGGGCTCAAACTCAAAATCCTTAGATCAAAGTGGCATGCTCTACTGACTGAGCCAGCCAGGCACCCTTGAAATTTCTCTTGAGTCATTAAACCTGTGAGCAAAGACAAGGGGAAATGCTAAAATTGGAAGCAAGTGTAGAATTCTTTCTCTTGTACTATTCAAGTAATAATTTCAAGTAAAATTCCTTTGGAGCTACCAAATTAGCTTTGAGTTAATTTTTCCACATGCAGCTTTGTCCTCTCATTGCAGAAAATTCTTCATTCTCTTCTGTGCCTTCATTTGTTTTATAAAGAATAGTAGTTATTGTTCCAGTAGTCTGTCTCCTAAATACAGCTTCCTATCATCGAATCCAGCTAAAGGCTTTGTTCTTATTCCTCTGAGAAGACAGGTAATGAGTGGTGACTTAGCTACATGTTGTCATCTTGTTCCTGGTAAGCTACCTCAAATCCCATACTACTGAGTCATTTGGCAGTCTAACCAAGTCCCCACTGCATTCTTTCCCACTGTGGGTATGAATGAATCTGGACAGTGAGAAGCTTTTTTCCCAGAGGTGCCTAAAAACCTTAGTTTTCACTCTGCAGTGAATATTAGGTTTGAATTTTGTGTTGCAGAGTTCAAGGAAGTCCTATTCTAATATTGGCTTTGGAATGATGTATAAACATGAAGAAACTAAGGAACTAGGCTAAGAACACAGATCAGATGACACTTTTAGGGTGTTTTAAACGAAATTTAAGGCCTTTTAAATTCTCTTACTTGATGTGAATGCTTGTCGGATATTTCTTTCTCTTGTGATACTTGTGGAACAAAAGCCAGCCTGGTTCACTATGTTCCATTTAATTTTATTATGCTCCACCCTGCTTTACTGGTGAGAATTTTAAGGAAGAATAGTAGTTCAAATTTTTCATAAATTCATTCTCAACACCTCCTTCCCCACTGTAAGCTCTGGCCAGAGCTCCTTTCTTATACAGTTTTGTAGGGGTTAAAGTGGACAAATCTCACACATACAAATCTTTTTCTTTTTAATCTTATTTTGCTTAGAAGAATAAAGACAAAATCCAGAATCTATAGGGTGTATACCATTTAGTCATCTTTTGGGAGGCAAAGCAGATTTTATGCTATATCCGGTTAAAAATGATGATTGGCAGAAGCAGAGTACAAGGTGTCCCCCACTTTTCAAAAGTTCAGGGTTATGCCACTTATCTTTTAAGAAAGACCTACATTCATACCTGTTTCACTAATCAAAAGAAATCTGAAGAGGACTTTCATTTTCAAAAAAAGGGGGGGGGACAAAAAGCAGAAATAGTGTTCAGCATTTGTTTGGCACTGAGCCATTACAGAGCCGTGTGCACCGGAGCAGTGAGAATGGCACCGCCGAGCTCCTTCCCCAGGAGCTATACTCAGCATCGAGCTGCCATAGCTTTGAACTGTACCTGGGAGAGTCTGTGCTTTATCTCAATTTATTTTGTGCACTGTTAGCAAGGTGTGTCCTGAGGTATCAGAAAAGCCTAAAAGAGGTTATTTTTTGGGGTTCTGGGAATGCTCAAAATTTTTTCCATCTAGATTAATGGTAATTGCTTCTTTATGCTATTTCAGCTTACAAAGTTTGCAAAGGAATTCTCTACTTCTGGGGAGCACGGGAAACCTATACCAGCATAGATTCCATCTCCTGTATCTGTTTCAGTGAAACTGTTGCCATGGCAACGTGTGTGCGTCAAAAGCTTTACATACTCCACAGCTTATGTTAGCTAGCTCGTAAAAATTGGGGGCAGTTCAGATTTTGCAAATTAAAATATGCAAAAGGATCTAAACATGAAGAATTGTTTTTGAAAAGAGTGGTTTGTGTTTAAATTTTAAACACTGTTCTTCCCTGGGGCACCTGGGTGGCTCAGTGGGTTAAAGCCTCTGCCTTCGGCTCAGGTCATGATCCCGGGGTCTTAGGATTGAGCCCCACATCAGGCTCTCTGCTCGGTGAGGAGCCTGCTTCCCTCTCTCTCTGACTGCTTCTTTGCCTGCTTGTGATCTCTCTCTCTCTCTCTCTGTAAAAATAAATAAAAATCTTTAAAATCAATCAATCAATAAATAAATAAACACTGTTCTCTATTAAATGCTTAGAGAGCTTTGACTGGTATTGACAAAGAATCCCAACCAGGAAGTTTTCAAAAACTCATCTGCTAAATGTTAATTTGCAGCTACAGTATTTATATATGTCATTATTTCCTGAGTTCATGAAAGCTGCCAAGGCCCCTTGTGGAAAGCTCTTGAGAAGCCATTGTATTCAGGATTTTTCTGTGCTTTATTTTCTCTCTTTTTGTTTGATCACTTAAAATATCTGAAAATAGGAGTGCCTGGGTGGCTCAGTTGGTTAGGCGAATGCCTTCTGTTCAGGTCATGATCCCTGAATTCCAAGATCGAGTTGTTCATCAGGCTCCCAGCTCCGCAGGGAGTCTGCTTCTCCTTCTGAACTTCTTCCCTCTCAGGCTCTCACCCACTCTCTCTCTCAAATAAATAAAAATCTTTAAAAAAAATCTGAAAATAGAAACCATTTAGCCTAGAAGTTGATCTATAAACACTATATGCCCTTTCATTTAAGGTGAGATCTTTCCTCACAGACTCTTAATTGTAGAGAACAAACTGATGGTTACCAGAGGGGAAGGAGGGGTCAGGGGAAGGTTGATGAGGATTAAGGAGCGCACTTGTCACAACGAGCACCAGCTAATGTATGGAAATGTTGAGCCACAATATTGTACACCTGAATCTAATATTAACACTGTATGTTAACCGGAATTGAAATAAAAACTTAAAAAGCAAAATAATAATAATAATAATAAAGTGAGACCTTTTCTCTATACCTATGTTTGATGTATTCTTTAAGAACAAAAGCAGAAAATTAATTTCTGAGTAATAGAGACCTAATGGTAACATAAATGTTCCTTTTAATTTTAAATAAGACATGGAGAATAAAGTATGGCCCCTTGTTAAGTGGGTAAGTCTATATCTGAGGAGAAAAACATCTGTGTGTTTTCTGGGCTATAGTCTAACAGGAAGTTTACAGCTCTAGGGTCTCTTGTCCTGCCCTACTTACTTTCGATTGAGACTTTTGTGTGGTACCAAGAAACTCTTTACAAAAGCCTAACTTCTCTGCTGTGTGCATATTATTGTTCTGGTAGCAAGACACACACAGCTGCCAGTGTCTACAGGGTAATGAAGACACTCAAGGGCATGAGGAACGGACACCAGTACAGCAAAACCTATGACCACATCATAACCAAATCATGTCTCTTGTAGTGTGACCTTCTGTGTCTTGTTCTAAGCCAAAACAGACTAATGCAGTAATGAACCTTCTTTTCTGTCCCTCCTTCACCTACTCACCCAAGCATCTTATGCAGTGGTATTTAAGGTGTCCTTTGTGTTCTTCTCTGTTAAGCATTAAATTTTTTGTGTGTGGCAGTATCTAGTAGTTCATGTCATTATGTGAAGGGAATGTGGGTAATGTGGTATTAAGGACCACCTATACTAAGGAAGAATTGATGGAGCCAATGTTAAGAGAAAATAACATAGAAAAGTATAGATTGAGTAAAATATGCTGGTGGTGGTCAGGGTTTCTCTTAAGCTAAGGCTGTGTGTGAGCATTGTGAGCTAGTGAATTTTTTTTTAATCTAAAGTCAGAAAGCTACAAATCACCTTGACTTTAGTGACTCCCAGTGAGAATACTGTCTTAACCTAGCTCATATAAGACAAGTAAACATGTTTTAATTTGGGAATGACCACCACTGGGAGCAGAATTATCATTAGACTTTTTCCAGAAAGATGTCACAAATAACATTATTATGTTAAAAGAACTCCCTACAGTGAATGTTATAACTCCTTACCAATAACTATAAGGTTGAAAAGAAAATAATTGAAAGAAATGTTCATTCTTTAATCTTTTACCTTTATATTCTGGAAATGAAGTGAGAAACAGGCTTTGTTGAATTTTGCCATTTGAAAATACTTAAAATGAGGGTGACTTTAAGAGATCCCTGGCAGAGACGTTGTTTAGTTTGTTAGAAGTTAGTAAACAATTCTTTAGGTCAGCTACTGCTGCTGCCTCAGCCACCTGGGTGGCAGTAGATACCCTGACTAGCAGTCCTGAACTACTACTACTACTGTAGCTCGATGACATGAGTAATTACCAGACTCTTATCTCTTCTCCCTACCCCCTAGGAGGGACAGGGGGCCTTACCACCAATAATAGAAAATGTGCTTATGGAAAACAAGAAGACGAACTGCCTTCATCTGTGCGTGGGAATAGAAATTTTTTAAGTTTAAGATACTTAGCTATCCAGTATCTAGTGTTGGAAGAACAGGGTGATACCTGGTCTACTACTAATCTTTGTAATGATCCTCACCCAAGGCTTTGAGAAGGTAGTGGGCATAAATAGGTAGTGAGGCTGATAACTTTAATGCAGATGCTAGCCAACATGATGATGAGAACGCAAATACTGTTGAAAAACTGTTAGAAGGATAAAATAATTTTCTGGGTAATGACAGGGACGTCAACATCTAGAGGAAAATATCAAACATGTCCAGGCTATTTTATTTTATTTTTTATTTTATTTATTTTATTTTATTACAATGTTGTAATAAAGCCTTGTAAAGACTTCCACATACAGTGTGGTTAGAAACCACTGAAGACGGCCCAACTCTCCTGGAAACAGTTCAGGCCTTTTAGTTTGTTAATGACCATTATTCAGAAAATGCTGATTGGTTTTTGGAAAACAGATTATGATATTCATATTCTGCTAGACAACTGCTAGACAAACTGTTTCTTAAACAGTTTGATGTCTCAAACCCATGTTTGAGAGATGGCTTCTCTCAAAGTGTGATCCTGAAGAGCCCATTGACTTTGGGAAAAGATATCTACTGAACAAAGAAGCCTTGAAGAGATTTAGGTCCTGGAAGCTTTTGGTACTGGAACTCTATTATTATTCTGTACAGAGTCCTGGTTACTGTTCAACCTGCAGTTTGTTCTCTTGACCTTATACCAATGTATAAATTTGCCTACCTTGTGTATGTATTATCTTCATGTGCATGGTTATTTAGGTTACCAACCTGCCTTATATGAGAAAACACTAAAGAAAAAAAGTGAAGTAATCAAGAATGAGGATCCAAAGTTAAAGTGTCTAACATTGCACTGAAGAAAGAATTGCATCTGCAGTAAAGAACACTGTAATCCCACTGACAGATTCTTTTATGTGAACATCCCATCCTTTTTTTTAAGATTTTATTTATTTTGAGAGAGAGGGAGAGATGGAGATAGCAAGAGAGGGCACTAGTGGGGAGGAGAGGGAGGAACAGGCTCCCCTCTGAGCAGAAAGCCTGTTGAGGAGCGCGGTCCCAGGGGCCTGGAATCATGACCTGAGCCAAAGGCAGACGCTTAACAACCGAGCCACCCAGGTGCCCAAAATCTTCTGCATGAAAGCTTGTAAACTGAAGCTTTACTGTGAGGTTTTAGTCCGTTAAAATGTATTGATAAGGTAATATGAATGAAGACTCTATGGTTTGTTTGTTTGTTTTTTTTTCAAGATATTATTTATTTGACAGAGAGAGAGATCACAAGTAGGCAGAGAGGCAGGCAGAGAGAGGGGAAAGCGGGCTTCCCGCTGAGCAGAGAGCCCGATGCGGGGCTCGATCCCAGGACCCTGAGATCATGACCTGGGCTGAAGGCAGAGGTTTAACCCACTGAGCCACCCAGGCGCCCCGACTCTATGGTTTTTTAAAAAATGGTCAGATAAAGGAGCTAAAGCAATATTGTTTCCTTTTCCTGACCACTTGTATTGATGTCACTGAATAAATAAAACAGCTAACCTTGCTAGAACCACAGTTGACTCTTGAACAACATAGGGGTTAGGGATGCTGAACCCTCTCTGCAGTAAAAATTCTGCATATAAGGGCACCTGGGTGGCTCAGTCGTTAAGCGGCTACCTTTGGCTCAGGTCATGATCCCGGGGTCCTGGGATCAAGCCCTGCATCGGCTCCCTGCTCTGCAGGAAGCCTGCTTCTCCCTCTCCCACTCCCCCTGCTTGAGTTCCCTCTTTTGCTGTCTTTCTCTGTCAAATAAATAAATAAAATCTTAAAAAAAAAATCTGTGTATAACTTTTGACTCCCTAAAAACTTAGCCACTAACAGTCTACTGTTAACAGGAAGCCTTACCAATGACATAAACAGCCAATTAACACATATTTTATATGTGTTAAACACTGTATTCTTATAATAGAGAAAAGAAAATGTTATTAAAATCCTAAGGAAAATACGTTTACAGTATTGTTGAGTTAATCTTTGGGGAAAAAAAAGCCACGTATAAGTGGATGCACACGTTTCAAACCCATGTTCTTCATGGGTCAGCTGTTAATAAACACGTGTGATGCTAAACAGATGTGCCTTATGCCTGGCTGGCTCAGTCAGTAAGTAGAGTATATGACTCTTGATCTCGGGGTTGTAAATTTTGAGCCCCACATTGGGTATAGAGATTACTTAAAGATAAAATCATTAAAAACAATGTCTTGAAGAAAATTTTAAAAGGAGGGGCACCTGGGTGGCTCAGTGGGTTGAAGCCTCTGCCTTTGGCTCAGGTCATGATCCCCGGTCCTGGGATCGAACCGAGCATCGGGCTCTCTACTCAGCGGGGAGCCTGCTTCCCCCTCTCTCTCTGCCTGCCTCTCTGTCTATTTGTGATCTCTCTCTCTGTCAAATAAATAAATAAAATCTTTAAAAAAAAAAAAAGAAAATTTTAAAAGGAAATGTTGTTGGCCATCATGTTTTTAAGACATGAGTTTGCATCCATGGTATAACACATGAAACAAACTTTACTCCCCACATGTACGTTGTTTTGTCTAATGAAAGTTATGCTCTATTTATAATTAACAGTATCTCTTCCAGAAAAAGGTTGAGTTGGAAATGCCACTTGCCTACGGTGTATTAATAAAACCATGTTTTTAAAATTAGCATGAACCTTGACTATATTACACATTTGGTTCTAAGTACTGGTTTATTATTAGTATTAATATTCATAAAGAAAAATGTGTTTAAGTCAGGTGTTTAATATGTGACTTTTTTTCCATTTTGCTTGCATTAAACATACTTGCCAATGGCACTAATTTGCATTTTTTTTTGTAGTCTCTGGTTTTCAGCAGCCACTGCAAAGCAGTGAGTGGCTACTCAGACCAGGTCATCCATCAGCGGAGATCAGCTACCTCCTCACTTCGTTGCTGCCTGCTCACTGAACTGCCATCTTTTTTGTGTGTGGCCAGTCCACGAGTAAGTGCCACAGGAGGGAAGAGACAAAATAGATGATACTTGAAGAAATAAACCAACTTTTTTAAGAGATCCATTTCTTAAACAGAACCATTTTAAGCTGTTTAGACCTCGAGAAACGTAAATCCTAAGTATTTAGAAGACACACATGGTCCTGGCTTTCCCAAGACAGTACTCCTCCCTTTAAATTATGTTGGTATGAGAACTGTTGTATGGTAGATCGGAATGGCTCCTTTCCCTGACTGTGTGTCTCCTGTGTAGTGCCTCTCATTTAGTCAGGGGCTCTAAACTACCATGGGAGCAAACCATCTGTCAGGTAGATTATCACCAAACAGCAGGGTCAGGGACAGTGGAATATTTGAAAAGGAGAGGGAGCCATTTGTTACCTGCCTTGAGGTTTTTGAGGGTTTTTTAGAGGAGGGGGCCAGATTGGGAGGGAGATTTGATCTGGCCTTATCGCCTCAATGCAGTCTGCAAATAACAAAAGGAAACATAACACTCCAGCATCAAGAAACTTCTTAGTTGGGTGTTCTCGCTTTCCCCAGCAGCCCTGCCTAGACTGGTTCACAGGTATGTTCCCTCTGAAAAGTGACTGTTGCGCTCTATTCCCCATTCAGCAGTCTTAGTTTTATTTGCAGGTTGGGAGCAGTTTCTGTTGTGGTTTCATTGAGCACCTGTTAGATCCTTCCTAACGCTCCATTTATCAAAACAGGGCACTCTGTTGATTGCCAGTAGCATCGCTGCAAAGGCTCCCCTTTGCCCAGCCCTGTTTTTTACTCAGCTTACCTCTTCCATTCTTTCCTGTCATTGGTCAGAGCTAGACAGAAGCTCTCTTACAGATCTGAACAAGTATGTGAAGGGAGAGGGGCAGAGTAGAGATGCATCAGACTCTGTGGTTAGAGCAGAGGACAAGTTTCTGTCTTCTTGGTTCATTTCCTTTTTGCTCTAAGGAGTATTTTTCAGTTAGCCAGGAAAACTCTTGAAGAGGCCAACATTTCTTACCCTTCTGTGTTTTACTGTGTTTTCTCCACTCATTCTAGAAGGTCTGCTGTGTTCACAGTTCTGTTTAACGAAAGTGGAAGCCTTTTGAATCTTCCTTAGTGATATTTTTCTGCCATTATTTACATCAGCTTGCATTCCTTATTAAGGTATCAAAGGTCAGAATAAGGCAGGGATCCCAAAAAAGTTGATGAGTGGAAATGAGATGATGGTGGTACTGAGTCCCATTGACTCCTGCCTGCCTTCCCTTTCTGCTGACCTTGTACTACATGAACTTGATTCCCAGGCCACTGTCAACTGTGATCGATATTAGCTATCTAAATAAAAAGTATTTAGATTTTCTTTTTATCCTGTTCTGCCAAAGCAGTCTTGGTCTTTGAAGCTTAAGTCAATGCAGGGAAATGCACCTATTCTAGAAAACATCTAAAGCCAGCTGCTTCTGTAAAAAGTGGTCTTTAGGCTGCATAGTTGTGTGGTTCATTTCCTTCTCACACTCCCAATCTGATGTGTCTACTGAGAGGCCTAGTAAGAGGAAATCTAGATTTCAGAGACAGATGTCTAGGTATTTTTACTTCTCGTATCCCTAGTGATTTATAGAGCCCGTTAAAAAGTGAGCTGCCATGGACTGTCGTTGCGTTCGCAGGCATAAAGATTCTTCATTTTTTCCACTCAGCGCTCTATAGCCGACCACTCTGAAGAACAACCCCACTCTCCCAGCACACTCGCACACGGAGTACCCCAGCTGTACAACTGGAGTCTTGTTTTCTTAGGAGCTCCAAATCTAAACTGCCACGCCTGGTGCTGCTGTTTCCCTGAAGAACAGTAGACAGGGACTAGTTTGAAGAAGGCTAGAATAGCATAAAGGTGGGGTGGCAGGTGGGGAATAGGAGAAAGCTTTTTATCACTTGGCTGCAGCGCTCTGCCCCGGCACCCTCCTTTCCTACTCAGCTCCTCTCTCTATAATTGCTTCTAGAGTTGTTTCACGTAGCAGGTGCCAAACCTGAAATGGGAGTAATTACACCATGGTTATAGGGACAGGAAGAGGAGTTTTAAATATGTCTGGATATTTTTTACACTCATCCGCAAGCTTTTACCTTTCAGATCAGTCCTGGGGTGTGAATAATCCTGAGATATCTTGATTACCTTATATTGATTTCTAAGCCATCTGTGGTGGCGGGAAAAACCGACTTCCTTTGAAGTCTGAACCTTAGCCTTGAGCTAAAACAAATTAATGTCCCTGTCTTATGCTGTGGACACTTTAGGGTCAGTTCTAGAAGAACCGTGCCTGCCGTTTTCTTGTTAGCTGAAGAAATAATTCTGCTGGGTTAATAACCTAAGACCCTTAGTTTATTTTACCAAATGAAAGTTCATTTTACCAAAAAACTGAAGCGCTTGGAGTGGTCACGCTTCCTAGAGCTAGAGCAGGAGCATACACGTCCTCAGGAAGGACGCGCTAAATGCTTGAGGAGACAGCCCTTGAAGATACTATAGTTTAGGAAGTTAATGAAGCAAGAAACAGAGGTTAGCTCATGTGAGACTAAAGGGAGTATGCATTTCCATTTGTGGAGAGGGAAGAATGGTAAGTCATGCTTCGTCTCTCCCTGCTTCTGACAATCAGGAAGGCCACTTGAGGTTAGGAGAATGGGTGGAGGCTGTCTAGGAGAGAGCTGACTTGGGAAGCACAGTTTGGTTGGAAATGGACTTGTTTGCCTCCTTTTAGACCTCATGAGTCCACTGCTTACGTACTTATGACATGACATTCTGTGATTCTGCATATATCTTGATCCAGGGCCCCTGCCAAAGAAGCTTATCAAAACATTAAAAAGTATTTCACTAAGAACTGGGCTTCACATACCTCCTAGTTTTCAATCCTGGACTTGGAAGGATATCAGCAAAATGAATTCGGAGAATAGGTGAAAGTTTATAACTGGAGAAAGTTGTTTTGTTTTTAAACTGTGTAAAAGTGCCTAGAAGTGAGTCTTGGGCAGGAAAAACATTTTCCCTGTGTCATTGTTCCCCTCTTCCTTTGGACTGAGTTTCTAGCTTTTGATTTTTCATCTGGAGAATCTGGGCCCAAAGTCTGTCTGTATGTATGTATGTGTTGTTGTTGTTATTTTAGAGCACATGCATGAGACTGGGGAAGGGGCAGAGAGAGAGAGAGGGAAAGAGAGTCTTAAGCAGGCCTTACCCCCAGCACAGATCCTGATGTGGGCCTCGATTTCACGACCCTGAGATCATGACCTGAGCCTAAATTAGGAGTCGGTTGCTTAACCCACTAAGCCACCCAGGTGCCTGCCCACCCGAGTCTATACAATTCCAGTATAAATTCTGCTTCTCTACAAAATAAACAACAAAAAGCAGTTATCTTTGAGAGTAAAATTGGTCAGTGTGAGTATCTCGTTAGAAAAGAGTAAAATATGCTTTACTCCTCCAAAAGTACATATACTACATAGAGCCGGTCATACTTGTGTAGTCTAGCCACTGCTGCTTATATCAGTGTTATGAAAGTGTAGCCACTACTGATGATGAGGTTCTGGGACTCATACCGTAGATGGTAGGTAGCTGCTGAGTTACTGCCAGGACAGGCCATAGAAGGAAAATCCAGGTTTTATCCACCCGCTTTTTATTTCTGTCTTCATTTGTCTATGTTCACCTTTCGGTGGGAAAAAGGAATAAGTTGGAGGCAAGAGAACAAACTCCCTTTTGGGGTGGGTAAAGATGGTAGATTACCAACACCTGCACCTCCTACTGTGTGTGAACCTGATGTATGAGCCTGTCTGGGTTTTGGAGCTGCAGGGGCCACAGCTTGCCGTCACCCCTCCCTGTAGTTTTGTGTGTGGGCTGTAGATGGCACTGTTTCCTAGCAAACTCAGTTCCGCTTCATCTGTGAGCCAGAGTAGAGGATGCTGTGGTATTAGTAAAGCTGCTCTCTCTCTTGTTTTGATGTCCTGTAGTCTCCAGCAGAGGCACCTGCAGCCCTGTAGTCAGCTAGCTGACTGTTAATGTACCCCAGGGCAGCATTAAGGCTTGTCCTAAGGGGCCACAGTGTTCGTTAAAAGCCTAGAGCAATTGGTTTCTCCTTTAGACCTTCTGGATCAAAATCTGCACTTGAGATAAGCTCCCAAGAAGGTTCTTATGCAGACCAAAACTTGATAGCCATTCTATTGCTCTAACGATTGGTGGGCATGAAGATAGAACAGTTAATAGCAAATGTCTGTTTGCTATTGGGAAATAGCAAATGTCTCACTGCTGGGAAATAATAGCAACAATAGAACTAGCTAACTAGGTACATCCAGTGTTCTGTGTTCTGATCTCTCATTCCTCTGCACTTGCTCCTTACAACCAGTTTCTCCCCATTTCTTGGTCTTGCTCCAAGGTTTTTCTGAGCAATTTAATGCATATAATGGGACTTTGGCATCTTTATCAGCCTGAGCTTGCAGATAATCACAGCCTCCAAATTTCAACAGAGGGTAACTCAGGAAAAAAAAAAAAGGAAAAGAAGGTAACTCAGGCTTCTCATCAGGTGATTTCATAGCTATCTGAATACACAGATGGTTATTAGAGTGGGAATAGATCCAAATCACTAAAGGATTAAAAAGCCTGTTTCTTAATTGGCAGGAGCCTTCTATTCCATGACGGGGGGGGCGGGCAGCATTTCGGTTTTGTTGCATCTTGTGGGGAGATAAGAATTTGTACATAGCCTCTGTCCTAGCCAAGAAATGAATCCACCAATCTCTGGCAGTAGCTTTCTCTACCCCTCTCCACCATATCCCAGCTTATGGCTTAAAAGAAATGTTCTTTTATCTTTCATTAGGCTTGTCAGTCAGCAACCTGGTCAGAGAAGAGGAGAAAGAAGTCTTGATAAACTTGGGTGCTTTGCCACAAAAGCATTAAAGATGGCTTTAAATGCACCAGGCCGATAACTCTTCTAGCTCTTTAGTAATGACTGTGTAGCTCCAGCTCCCTTTCTGATCTTCCCATTCTGTGTATGGCTAATAGAAGTTCACCAAAAACACTATCCAGCAATGAGGGGAAGTGGCTAAGTTGGATCAGAGATCTACAGAACCGTGATAGAATCATTCCTGACCCGATATCCCAGTTTTTCTGCAAACTCCAGCACTCTCTGGATCTTTAGCTTGCTGCAGACTTATGTTATAAGTGTTTGTCCCTTTACCTGGACCAGCTCACTAAGTCAGTTATTAGGGGCAGCTTATTTGTCAGAACAAGGAAGTTAAAACCACTAGCCTAAGAATTGTGCACATTTGTCTGATTTCAAAGTTGGGGTGTAGGAAATGTGCAAGAGCTATCTCATGTCTCGCTGCAGGTTACCGCAGTGCCATTGGATTCTTACTGCAATGACCGAAGTGCAGAATATGAGCGGCGGGTGCTGAAGGAAGGAGGGAGTCTGACAGCCAAGCAGTGTTTGTTAAATGGGGCTCCCGAACTGGCGGCAGATTGGCTAAATCGACGATCCCAGTTCTTCCCAGATCCAACTGGAGGACTCTGGAGCATCAGGCCTCAGAATGGCTGGTCTTTCATCAGGATTCCAGGTAAGTTCTCTGTTCTCTTGGAATGTGTTCCCAGCTCTGGCAAGGAAAGAGGAACCAAGGAGATCCTCCATGTGGTGGCTCTAGATATTTGGAATTCAAAGTTCTTGGGGTTTGTTTCCTGTTTTGCCCTTATTAGCTTCATAGGTAAAAATACTTGAGTAATTTATGACTTAAGAGAGAAATGTTTTTTAGATTTGCGCTTACGTACTCTCCTTTGACAAGCTTACAGCTGAGAAAGGAATGCCACCCTTAAAAAAAAAAAAAAAAAAAAAAAAAGGCCCAGGGGTGGGCGGGAGAATAAACTTGGTAGGAAAGGCTCCAGGTCGAATGAGTACAGTTGTCTTGTGCCATTGCCAGTAGGGTGAATGAGAATGTCGTCACTCTCAGAAAGCCTAGTTGAAGTAGCATAAACAGTGTCCTGCACGGAGCACGAGAGATCTGAATGATAACCAGAAGAAAAACAGTGTGTTTTGTGCCAAAATGCTAGCAGATTCCCAGACCTCCTAGAGTCAAGGTCGAGGGTTGAAAGGAAACTAGGTTTTCATCTTTGCTTTAGTGAGACTACTTTTGAGGAAACAACCCAGGACTCATAGGCTTATGTTGCTTGCACCTGCTGGCAGACTGGAGTGGTAGTTGCGGGCTGCCACGTTTGTTTTGGTTGTCCAGATTCTCTGATACTTTGATTGTGTTCTTTTTTCTGGATATAATGGACGTAAACTAGAGCCGAGCCTTCAAAAGAGAGAATCTGCCTAGTATCGAGGGACTTTGGGTCAGCCTCGTAGTAGCTATTGGGGTGCTTTGAGCTAAAAGTACCATTTTGAGTTTATGAGAGCAATATAGTATGTGGCCTTGTAGCAGACTTAGATCACCTAAAAGCAGTGGGTGAAGGTGTACTGTTGGAAAACAAGGGGGGAAAGCCCAGTTGTAAATAAAGCAGGCCTGGTTAATAGTGGGAATAGAGGGCTAAAATCCAGCAGGTCTGGAAACCATCGAATCTCAGGCAGAAGATGAGCACAGGTGTTGAAAGAAGCAAGACAACACCTTATTCTTTCTCCCTTTACTCTGGCTCCTAAGTTCCCAGTACAGGAGTAGAGGACTTATTGCTGGCGCTGTGGGAATCTCTTGTGGCTTTTCCTGTTCTTTGAAAGAAAAATGGACCTTGTTTAAATAGCAGGAAGTGTCTGAGTTCTTTTCGCATCGATAAAAAGCGCCAGCCTCACTGGCTGTTTACTGTGAGAACCACCCAGCTTCTCGCTGACCCCATTGTGCTCTGTAGACTAGATGGGGCAGGGCGGCGAGGGGTGGGGAGGCGGGGTCACTGGAACCTGTATTTTATCTCTTTTTTTCTCTATACTTTTACATTTTCTGTTTCTTGGGAAGGATTGGTTCCATAGAGTCCCCGAAAGACCAAATCTCCTGGATTTCACAAACCTTGAATGCATCTCCCTGTATCACCAGGAGAAGGATCTTTAGTCATTTCAGAAGTCTCCTTGGAAAAAGGAGATAATTCATCTATTAGGCTAGTTTTACTGCCGTGGGATGTATTTCATTTTGTCCCTACGCAGGCTCTTACACTGTGGCCAGTAAGAACTGTGTCTAAGTGAAAAAGTACTGTAAGATTGTCCTATAGGATCCTAGAAAATACTGCAAGAAAGTAGGATAGGTCTGTACAACATTTTGAGATGCTGGGTTTTTTTGTTTGTTTGTTTTTGTTTTTTAAGATTTTATTTATTTATTTGACAGAGATCACAAGCAGGCAGAGAGGCAGGCTGAGAGAGCAGGGAAAGCAGGCTCCCCGCTGAGCAGCCTGATGTGGGGCTCGATCCCAGGACCCTGAGATCATGATCTGAGCCAAAGGCAGAG
>CM053609.1:49856079-49921628 GCA_028646535.1 Procyon lotor
AGCCCCGCATCGGGCTCTCTGCGCGGCAGGGAGCCTGCTTCTCCCGCTACCATTCCCTCTGCTTGTGTTCCCTCTCTCGCTGTGTTTCTCTCTGTCAAATAAATAAAATCTTTAAAAAAAAAAAAAAAAAAGATTTTATTCATTAATTTGAGAGAGAGAGAGAGCACAATCAAGGGCAGAGAGAGAGGGAGAAGTAGACTCCACTGAACAGGGAGCCTGATGTAGAGCTTGATCCCAGGACCCTGAGATAACGACCTAAGCCAAAGGCAGTTGCTTAACTGACTGAGCCACCCAGGATCCCCTAGAGAGGTTTCATATAAGATTTCACTTGGAAAAAGAAAAAGTCCCAGTGCTTTTGAAACAGTATATGGATATTGTTCTGCAACAGTGTTTCTCAAACTTAAATGTACTTACAAGTAATACATTTAAAACACAAATTCTGTTTCATTAGTTGTGGGGTATATCCCTCAATTCTGCATTTTTTTTTTTTTAGTAAGTTTCATACCCAGCATGGAGCCCAACACAAGGCTTGAACTCAACAACCCTGAGATCGAGACCTGAACTGAGGTCAAGAGTCGGATGTTTAACTGACTGACCTACCCAGGTGCCCCTCAATTCTGCATTTTTAATGAATTGCGGGTGTCGCCAGTGTGCTCATCTGAAGGCCATGCTGCAATAGCAAGATTCTGTGGGACCCCGTCCTGCCTTCTCTTTGTAGTGCTGGTTCTCAGCTGCAGATATCGGGTATCTCTTGCACTCATCATTGGAGCTTTTTAAAAATAAACCGGTCCAGGCCCTATCCCAGATCTACAGAGTCTGAGTCCCTGGGGTGGGTCCAGGCACATGTTTGTTTTTTGGTTTTTGTTTTTTGTTTTCAGGCACATGTATTTTTAATCCCAGTTCAGAATCACTACTCAAATACCAAGAGTACATCTTGTCCGTAACCTTTTTGCCTTCTTCAATAATTTTTAAAAATAGTATCTGGTAGGACTATATAGCTCCCAAGACTTCCTAAATGTTAAAAGCCATAATTTTTATTTTATTAGTTCAAGCAGTATTAGAATTTACTTTGGTTAGTAGTTATTGATCCACAAGAATCCACTTGAGAGTACTAATGTTCATATTTATTTAATTAAAGGAGGATACTAAATTACGAGACCACTGAAAGAGGACGGTCTATACTTGGTTTCTCTTCTCTCTTTGCGTCTTTAAGTGCAGCAAAAAGAATTGCTTTACAAGTCTCCAGGAAATTTAATCATACTGGTGGATCATTTTCTAAGTCTTTGCTAAATACTAAAAGGGACTTGGGTTAGAAGTATCCTTGATATCTACAGACTACCTTTTGTAAGGAAGGACTGGATAATGGTTTGTCTTTCTCCTCCATAAGCCTTCTCTAATGAGGAGTGCTAAGCATGACACAGTTCCTACAGACCATAGTTAAGTCATCCAGCAAGCCGTAATAGGCCAGTAGTGGTCCTCAGACATGGGAATGAACTACAAGAAGTTGGGTCATGACTAGGAATATTTAAAATGGATCTTAGAAAACATTATGATGATGGAGCACCTGGGCGGCTCAGTCAGGTAAGCGTCTGCCTTCAGGTCAGGTAGGCTCAGGTCACGATCTCTGTCCTAGGATCGAGCCCTACATCGGGCTCTCTGCTCAGCAGAAAGTCTGCTTCCCCCTCTCCCTCTGCCTGGTGCTCTGCCTACTTGTACTCTCTATCTCTCTGTCAAATAAATAAAATCTTAAAAAAAAAAAATACGTTATGATGTAGAGATTTTTAAGTGGAAAGAGATACGTGTGTGTGTGTATGAGATAGATTTTTAAGATAAATTTTCGAGGAGCATCTGGCTGGGTGAGTCAGAAGAGCATGTGACTCTTATTTCAGGATCATGAGTTTGAGCCTCGTGTTGGGGCTCAATATGTAGAGATTACTTAAATAAAAATAAATAAATATTCACAGTTCTATGACTTAGCAGTTAGTGTTAGAATTTGTGTTTTGATTTTAACAAAATAGAATTTGACTTTATTCTAAATCTTTAGATATTTTTAGGTTATAGGAAAGCTGAACTAAGCATAGAAGTGAGCACAGATCTTGAAATTAGCGTTTGAATGAAATGAGGCATTTCTTTCCAGATTAAATTAAGTATCTTTTCTAAACCACCCAGAATTTTAGAGACACATCTAGAATAGCTTTGGTATAGCCAGAATTTTTGAATGAAGGAAATACTGAATTGCTTTTTTTTTTTTTTTTTAATCTCTGCCTTTATCTTTTAGCTGTTTTTCTGTGGTGTGAGGGTGTAGACATGCCTCTATTCTGCTTTTAACTGCTTTTTCCATGTCCATTTACTTGTTTCGAAGCTATTTGCTGAAATTGGATCTAAATTCATCTAAGCCTTCTGAAATCCCACTGCTCCCCTGGGTGGGAAAGCAAAGGCTTAGCGCAGTAAACGGAAAAGATTCACTTTTGTTGCCTCAGTAACAGACTCTCTGTAATCAGCATTGGTTTAATTATGGTCTAGGATTAATACCTCTGGGTGTCATGCTGACCTTGACATATAATGGATATCAACAGTAAGATTTACAAGAAGACTCATTCATCAGTGCTCTTACTGTGGTTAGAAGTTCTGGTTCAGAAGGCAAGAGCGCCTGTGCAGAAAGCCCACCTTGTGATAGAAGTCCAACCAGTGGCTGTCTCTGTGTATAATCTAGTTATTTGGTTGTTCTGGATGGCAGCATCCCCTGATTGGATTAGCTGCCCAACTATATATATATGGTGAGCCTTTAAAGACTATCATCATGCTCTCATTTTTCACCTTTTTTCCTGAATCCTTCCTTGTCTAAAACACCCCCTACTCTTCTGCCATTAATCCAGTCCCATTATAGGGCTATACCACTAAGTGTGAACTTGAGACTCTTCTCTGAACGTGTTCTACCCCTCTTTGATTATCAAAGCCCTTAAAGAGACACTGGAGAAAGAAAGAAATAGTAAAAATATATACAAACCACAATGAAGATGTGTGCCTCAATGAACTGGTCTACTTTGTCAACCAGCCTCTCCTCATAGGTACCCAGAGACCTCTGCCAAGCCATTAAAGGAGTTTTGGTACTAACTTGCTCTAAGAGTAGGCTGCCACACGCACTGTACCTACCAGCCATACCCAGCTGTGGCAACCTTGTATGCTGAAATACCCAGACAGGTATAATAAGGGGTACATAAGAGAATATTGCAACAAGTGAACATTTGACCATAGAGAATTAACACAGACATCTCCCAAATGTAGAAATAATTAGTCTTTTTCAATAGGAAAAAGTTGTTTTAGAACTGAAATAATTGTTTCATGATGTTTCTTATAAGTAGGCAACTATGTTGGGTTTTTGATAATGTTTCCTCGACAAATGGACTTTTTGAAGTGCAATCCATATAGTCGGGGGTAAGAAAGAGGAAATCGGTGCTCATTTGGACATATCATCTGTAAAAGGAAGTGCAGCTTCTAAAAATGGCTTTATGTTTTCTCCCTTGCATCTCTTGAAGTTTCTTCTCCATTCTTAAAAGTTGTAATTCTTTTTACAGGAGATGTCTAGAAGACATGCTCTCCGTTGTCTTCTATTCACTCTGATGCTTAGGCTTCCCTTAACAATGATACATGCTCTGCTGGGAGAAGAAAACTTGGGCTGTAAATTCGAGGATATTGGTCAGCAAGGATTTGTTGGGGAGAAAAACACTACGACGAGTTTCTTTTTCTTTTAAAGATTTTATTTTATTTATTTGACACACAGAGAGAGATAGTGAGAAAGAGAGCATAAGCAGGGGGAGCGGCAGGCAGACAGGCAGAGGGAGAGGGAGAAACAGGCACCCTGCTGAGCAAGGAGCCCAATGTGGGGCTCGATCTCAGGACCCTGGGATCATGACCTGAGCTGAAAGCAGATGCCTAACCAACTGAGCCACCCAGGTGCCCTAGGGCGAGTTTCTTATGGAAAGAAAACTAGATATTCCATCCATAGCTGCGGGAGACATCTGGTCACCGACTGAAAGGCCATTTTTGTTGGGAAATTTTATTTTGTTTTGGTTTATTTTATTTTGGTTTATTTTCATGAAACCTGAAATCTGCAGGAATACGATTAGCTTCCAAATTGAAATTGAGGGTGGCTGTAGTCTTCATAGTACCTTCAGTTTTCACATACTAGCAATAAATTCATTGACAAGTTAAAAGTCTTGTACTTTTGAGATTACTTTCTTCTTCTTCTGGATATAATGGTTTGCCCCCGGTAAGGATGAGGTGGAAGGTGGGTAGATGTTGTGGGAATTAGAACACAGCAATTTGCATCTGACTTCTGTTTGTTTATTCTGATTGGCAGGAATACATGGTTTACAGGAAACATACCTATATGAGGCTCGACGGCTCATCCAAGATCTCAGAGAGGCGGGATATGGTTGCTGATTTTCAGAACAGGTAACATTAATAGAAATTACAAAAATTCTCATTTGATTTTCCTTTAGTGCTTAAGATGATGAGTTTAAAAGAAATGTCAACATACCTCCTACTGTTAAGCAGTCATTTTAAGAGGTAGCTAAATCTGCTTACATTGGTCTGCTTATATACTGATCAGATCAGATCTATGTGTGTGTGGAAGAGAGAGAGAGAAAATATATACTCGGTAATTTTTGTATTCAAAATATGCCTTCTTACCAAATCAGCCACCCTTTCTTTTGGACAAGAAAATAAATGATTTCTGTGTATGAACCAAGATCTTCCTTTATGTGGATAATATATATGTAGAAAGAAATCCACAAGGATGTATTTCTAAATGTTAACAGTGGCTGTCTCTGGATATTGACTTATAGTTGATTTTTTAGTTTATTTTCCTTACTTATCTCTTTTGTATAAATTTAAAGAAAATACCTTCCTTTTTCCTGCTTTCCATCCAGCATTGTAGTAGTAATACAGTACAGTATGACAAATCGCCGTGGTGCCCCAATCTGTTCAACTGGCGGCTCTCAGTTACAGCACTTCTCCCACCTGATAATGAGCCTATGAAATTTCAAATACCTCCTGCTGGATGCTGATGGCTTACGGAGCCATAATTATCCTAAGTGCAGGTTCTCATTGTAATAAGCAGGGTCTGGTTACTGCTCCCTCCAAGGAGAAAGCCAGGCTCCACTAGCTGGTAACAGGGCTGCTGAACTTAGACCTGGATAACTGAAGAATAGAGTGGATCTTAGTGTGCTGTAAATCTCAACAGTTCTGGATTTTTGGACTTTAATTGTGTAGTTGGTTAATATTTAAGTTTTGAATTCTTGGGAAGAAAATTAAGCAGTTAGTCATTTGTATTTAGATTACAATTTTTAATTTCCTTCATTTAAGTTTTAGAGCAGAGTTTACTGGGGCTCCTGGGTGGCTCAGTGGGTTAAAGCCTCTGCCTTCGGCTCAGGTCATGATCTCAGGGTCCTGGGATCGAGCCCCCCATTGGGCTCTCTGCTCAGCAGGGAACCTGCTTCCCTCTTTCTCTGCCTGCCTCTCTGCCTACTTGTGATCTCTCTGTCTGTCAAATTAATAAATAAAATCTTTAAAAAAAAAAAAAAAAAAGGCAGGGTTTACTTCAGATACAAAACAATTTAGCTTAAAACAAATTCATGGTTCCACATAGAGTGCCCTCTGATTGATATTTTTCGCTATTGCATGATGCTTTATAATGAAGCACAAGTAAGGAGATAAACCCTGTTTTGGTTTACAGTCTTCCACTCATATAGCCAGTAACTTCTAAGTTGAAACTATACATCTGAATTCAAGTGGTTATTTGACCAACAATGGAGGGGGAAGATCTGATTTGAGCCTATTTCACTTTGTTACCTAGGAGCAACTGTGTGGGTGGCCTAACCTAGCTTTTCACCTAGCAGAAGCTATTGGCAGATTCTTAAATTGATTATTTGAGACATGTATAAGCATAATACAGTTGACCCTCAAACAACATAGTTTTGAACTGCACAGGTCCACTTATACATGGATTTTTCCTGGTAATATAAAACAGTACTATAAATATATTTTCCTTATGCTTTTCTTAATAACTTTTCTCTAGTTTGCTTTATTATAAGATTACAATATAAGGGGGCGCTTAGGTGGCTCAGCCGTTAAGCGGCTGCCTTCGGCTCAGGTCATGATCCCAGGGTCCTGGGATCGAGCCCCGCATCGGGCTCCTTGCTCGGCAGGAAGCCTGCTTCTCCCGCTACCATTCCCTCTGCTTGTGTTCCCTCTCTGGCTGTGTTTCTCTCTGTCAAATAAATAAAATCTTTAAAAAAAAAAAAAATTACAATATAAGATAAACATAATATACAAAATACGTGTTAATCAATGGTATTATTAATAAGACTTCTAGTCAGTAGTAGGCCATTAGTAGTTAAGTTTTTGGAGAGACAGAAGTTATATCCAGATTTTCAGCTATGCCAGGATGTTGCAACAGTAGTGCCTCCTTACCCCATCATATTCTTATGCCTTCCCCCCAAAAAATTTTTTTACCAGCTGATCTTAGTCTTTTCTTGATTCTGAAATCAAATGAAATATATTTTACTTTTTCCTTGCCTACTCCAACCTTAGAGCTTCAACTCTTAGGTATATCCCTCTGGTCTTTAATATGTATATGGTTGTATCTACATGTTGATACCATATTGTGGATGTGATTGTGTGTCCTGATTTCTTCCACTTAACATCATATATTAAACATCTTCGCATATCATTTAAAAAGTCTTTGTAATCATTTTGGTGACTAATATTCCATTACACTGGATATTTATACCATATTTCTGTTCTTAAAATGTTGAGTGAGTATCTTTGTTTACAAAGCTTTGTCAGCATTTTAGTTTTCTTTTTTTTTTTTTTTTTTTTAAAGATTTTATTTATTTGACAGAGAGAAACACAGCTAGAGAGGGAACACAAGCAGAGGGGATGGTAGCGGGAGAAGCAGGCTTCCGGCCAAGCAGGGAGCCCGATGCGGGGCTCGATCCCAGGACCCTGAGATCATGACCTGAGCTGAAGGCAGACGCCTAACAACGAGCCACCCAGGCGCCCCAGCATTTTAGTTTTCTTAATAGCAATTCAGACAAAGAAAATTACTGAGTGAAGGGATTTGCATATTTAAGACCTTGCAAATTGTCACATTGCTCTGTAGAAAGTTCTGCCAACTTAGAGTCTGACCAGAGCTGTAGTATGTTGCTTTGTAATGATTCAGTCTTCTGAATAGAGGTACAGGTCTTCTTCTAGCTGACCGTGTGGACATGAGATCCCAGGCTCAGTGTATTTTACAGTGATCTTTTAGTGGAAATAACTAGTAGATGTATCTAATTTATTATTTCTGAAGTCATCTATGTAACTTGTGGAAGAGATTGGGCAATCCCGGTGTCACACAATAGTTTTGAAAAGCTTAGCTCTAAAAGAAGGATATTTTCACCATTAAATTATACTAAATCTAACATACACGCACACGCACATGCATGTACTAGATCTGCTTAGCAAATACTTGTTTTACACAGCTTTCTTAGGAAACCTTACTTAAGCTTCCACACTCTACAGCTGAGAGTTATTGAGGGAGCAGTGATTTTTATTGAGATTCAACATTTGAGTACCCATCATTTTATCACCTAGTGATAAGGCAAAGGTGATTTGCCTCATATCACCTAGTATGAGGCAAAATGAGAAAAACAGACTAATGTTTCCTTCCCTGACTACATGATGAGGTAGATAGTTGATGAGAGTTAGAATTAGGAGTAGGACATAATATCTTCTTTTCATAGAGTCTGAACTATGCCTGTGCTGATAAGAAGCTTATCTGGCAGACCCCTTCAGAAGGGGTTCTCAAGAAGTTCTCAACTTATAAATTTGAGTGGCTGATGTAGCCCAATATAGAGAAAAAGACAGGTGTTTTTGAAAACAAAGCATGCCTTGCTAAATATTTTCATTATTTATTAATGAAAAGACATCAAAAAGAAAAAAGGTAGTTTCAACTGGAGGGCCCTGTGGCTCAAAGGTCAGCCCGAGTAAACAAGAACTCCTATAAAAGGCCATTTACATTCCCTTCATACAAGATTTATTTATGAGGGATCCTTCCAGGAAAAAGCCCGACTGAGACTAAAGACTGTTTGGCCAGGATGTCCTGACTGGGCAACATTCAGAACATGTGATCAGGGCATGATCCTAGAAGCCATTCACAAGGTCTTTGCTCTGGAGTGCCCTTGGCCTTTGCTTCCCTTCCTTCTACCCATGACATTTACCAAATGGATCACCCACACACACACACATTGTCTGATCCCTCAGGGTAACCCTTTGGAAAACATGAGAAAAAGTGAGTGTAGCATCGATTTTTCTTTCTTGGGAGAGTGTTGTGGAGTTCCAGCTTCTTCTTTCATTCTGGCTCCCTTTCAGTCATTGAGCAAGTCTTCACTGCAGTCGGTTAGGCTACATGCCCAGGACTATTTGGATATTTTGGTGCAAAGTGGCCTCAGTGGGTCATTAAGAAAAAGAGTGAGACCTAAGCATGTCTTTGCTACGTGATTTCATAGGCTTCTTCACAGACCACCCAGAAGCCTGCTCACCCAGGCCTGTTCCAGTGGAAACCCTGAGTTGAAATTCTTTTTCAGCCCCCTAGAGGGCACCCAAACCATCATATTGCCTTCAGGGATTCTGTTTTCTTCCCTTTAGGCAGAGCTCCCAAAAGAGTAATTTACATTATCAGTATTAGATTAATTAAGTTGAAAGGAACTCCTCAATAGTTTGATTTAGATGTTTTTGTTTATAAATGATCCAGCAGTGTTTTCTAGGATGGATAGTAATTTTAACAACCTAAGACTTCCATAATCCTTATTTTTCCATTTCAGTATGATAAAACTATCAAACTTTTCTGCTTATTACCATCTACCTTATCATTATAAGGCATCTAAGTTTTGCTACTGATTTATTTTGACCTAGATTCCCTTCTGCTTTTTCTATATGTAGTCCCTGTTTGTAAATGATTACCATATCTGGGGACTTACCTCTGGCTGTCCAGACTATGGAAATAACACATCTTTCTACCTCTACCTCCCTTTTATTTTTTAAGATTTTATTTATTTAGGGCGCCTGGGTGGTTCAGTGGGTTAGAGCCTCTGCCTTCGGCTCGGGTCATGATCTCCGGGTCCTGGGATGCAGCCCTTCGTCAGGCTCTCTGCTCAGCGGGGAGCCTGCTTCCCCCTCTCTCTCTGCCTGCCTCTCTGCCTACTTGTGATCTCTCTCTCTCTGTCAAATAAATGAATAAAATCTTTAAAAAAAAAAAAAAAAGATTTATTTATTTGACAGAGCTAGAGGGCACAAGCAGGGGGAGCAGCAGGCAGAAGAAAGAGAAGCAGGCTCCCTGCTGAGCAAGGAGCCTGACTCAGACCTCAATCCCAGAACCCTGGGATCATGACCTGAGCTGAAGGCAGATGTTTAACCAAATGAGCCACCCTGGTGCCCCTACCCTTCCTTTTTTTTTTTTTTTTTGTTGTTGTTGTTGTTAATATATGTATATATTTTTTGGTAATATTTTATTTACTTATTTGACAGAGAGAGACACAGCAAGAGGGAACACAAGCAGGGGGAGAGGGAGAAGCAGGGTTCCTGCTGAGCAGGGAGCCCAGTGCGGGGCTGGATCCCAGGACCCAGGGGTCATGACCTGAGCCAAAGACAGACGCTTAATGACTGAGCCACCCAGGTGCCCCTCTACCCTTCTTTTTTTTAAGTAGGTTCCACATCCAGTGTGGAGCCGAATGTGGGGCTTTAACTCAAGACGCTGAGATCAATAGATGGTTAACCTACCGAGCCACCCAGGCATCTCTGTCTTTCCCCTTCCTTATATTGCAGTTTCCAACTGCTTTCCACCTCCCTCCCTGTCTCCTCTCCTTCCCCCGCCCCTACCTCTTGCTCAGGCTCTTTAGTCTCTCAGACTTCTTTAGTTATTACCAAGAGTCCTAGCCAGTGGGTGGTTCCATCAGCTGTCACACAGGTATCAGAGAGAAGCCTCTGACTGCTACTTCTGTATCCACCAAAGCAGGAGAGAGAAGTATGGGGAGGAGCAGTCTTCTCAGGGTCAAAGAGGGAAGAATTTTTCTGTAGAAATTAGTATAGCCATGGAAAGCTCAGTCAGTTTCTATTTGCAGCCTCACTGTGGTTAGATGGGCTCCTCTGAGCTGTAAGGTATCAAGCTTCCAAGCTTCCATTTACATCATCTCATATCTGTAGGAAAATGTGTTTGCAAACTAGCATGTGCCTTTTAACTTTTTGGTTTTCCCTACATGTATTAACTATAAACGGGAACATTTTATAAATTAAATAAGTAAAGTTATGAAATATTAAACTTGATAAAATTCAAGCATAAACTAGTATAACTTCAGTAGGAGTATAGAACTTTTGGAATCTGGCCTTATGACAGGCCTGCAGACATACTTTGTTATCATTCCTGCCTCTAGGAAACCTTGTGTTTAACTAAATACAAATAATGGACAGATTTCTCGAGAACCAGCACAGCTTAGTGATTAACCAGGAGGCTAATTTCAAAATAGTTCCTTCACTGATACTCATGTTTACTGTTGATATGTCCTCACTTAGTCACTTCAGCTGTATTCAGAGCATCCTCATTTTAGAGTCCAGGAAACAGACCTTCAGCAGTCAAATGACTACCAAGGAAGAACAGCATCAAAGGATGAATAAAATTCATTTTACACTGGAATTTAGTACCTCTTACTACCTCTATGCCATATCTGAAACTTGAGTCATAATGCTTTTCTGACTGAGTCAGCCAGGTCCCCCTGTATTATAATATTTTCTAATCTGTTCTGTTCCTTTCTTCAATTTATTTCTTCACTGTGGTCCAGATCTACCAAACTGAATTCATGGCCAATAATAGGTGTGACCTGACATTTGAGTAACACTGGTCTAAATGAATTTCTCTTTCTCATTGTACTCCTCATTTTAATCATGAGAAAAGAGATTAGCAGCTTGATTTAAAGGACTGTGAAGTTTGCTCCCTGCTGTAACTCAGTTCCTTTCTCTCTGAAATGTTCTGGAAAATAACCTCAGGTGGCAGGAACATGAAAATGCAAGAGAATCTTAAAAAATGTGCAAGAATTGGGTTCAAACTGAGCCCCTAATTATCTGTGTGTACATAGCTAAATCTTGTGGTCCAAGGCTGCTCACCGTGAGCTGGCATGGGCCTTATTCCTAGAAAGTTTTCAGTAACTATTTGTTGTCTGAATGAGCAACAGTGGCATCTCCTTGTTTCTTTGTAATTCTGGGTTTCTTCAAAAGGACGAAGGATGTCAAGGGAAACCGAGACAACTCTATCTAATCATGGGGGCTATGTTGCTGTTTATTAAAAAGTACTTTCATTCCAGTCTGTCTTCATAGATTGATCCTAAGTTCTCCTTAATACATTGAAGTCATAAAAAAAAAAAATACGTGGAAGTCATGACCGGGGTCTTAGTCCTGACCTCAGGGTCATTTTTCTGGGACTGATTTTATTCTTCTGAAAATAAGTGCTTTGGGAATTGTAATCATTAGTTTCCACATTCTTGGTAGTCATGATTCCTGGGGGAAGCGCCAAGGAATACTGATTTTTGTCCCCTCTGTGTGAACTAGGAATGGTTTGATTTGTTTCTACTATTTCCATGATAACGTATTTTTCTGTTATGCTTGCTACATGTTTATAATTGCCTATCAGTCCTTCAGTATTAGTAGGCAGCAGAAGTATATCTGCAAATTAAAATGATTTCATTTTAACATCAGAGCACCTTGGTATGGTATGTCAAGAAATGTGGATCAGGCCCAGGTAACCCTTTCTAGTCCTGGACAGCATTCTATTTTCAGAGATGTGTCTTTTGCCACATGCTTTCTCTTTTAGTATTCCCTCTTAACATAATCTTCTTCCCTTTTCTATAGGAATGACATCTTTGTGTTCCTGCTAAGCACACGAGCTGGAGGACTGGGTATCAATCTCACTGCTGCAGATACAGTAAGTAATGAGAGCACAACATACTAGATATGCAGGTTTTCCTAGTATAAATACGTTGTTCGGTTGGTATTACCCTTTGCTTTGGGTCACACTTTATTTCTTTGCCTCATTGTGGTAAAAGATACTAGTTGTATCTTGCCTGCAACTAGGACATTTTAGCTTTCCTTCTGGACTTTGCTGTCCATTCTCTGTGAATAGGATTCTTACACATTCATTCAACAAATATTTAGTGAATGCCAGCTATGTGTCTGATACTGTTCTAAACACTTGGGAGTACCTCAGTGAATAAACAGACTTAAGTAATCTGGCTGGATTAACAATTTTTTGTTAGGAGCTATAACTGAACAAATCAGAAATTATTGTTTTATTGCTCTTGTGCATTATCCACCATGGGAAAAACTCATGTTTTTTAATCCCGAATTTCAGAAGGTGATTGGAGAGTGACGAAATTGGTAATTTAAAAAATAAAGACGTTGTATCAAAATTATTTATCCTTTCATACCCAGTCTCCTTGGAAGAACACTTCAGTTGACTGAGATGGAAAAGAGCATTCTTTTTGAATCTCAAAATTATTCCCAGTGTTCAAATATATTTAATGACAATTTCAGTAACCTTGAGACATAAAAATGCTTAAGTGGGAGATTGTTTTGTAGCATTTATGGCTCTAAAAATGTCATTTTATGTGGCTGTTGTGGTGCTTCTCTGTGAAATATAGAGCATGAAAATTCCCAGAAATGAGAGGAGGACGCAAAACCTGCAGAGTCATGGAGAAATGAGGTAGAAGGGGGAAGAGGCGTGAATAGAATCTCAAACGGCAGAGCTAGAACTAGAGCCCATGTTCCCTAGTCTCCACCCCTAGGCTGTGTCCACTCTCTCTCCTTATTAACTACTATGCCATAGAGCTGCCTGACCTCAAGAAAGAAAAGCAGATTCTGTAACATCACTAAGTAGAATATCAACACAGGATTCAGCTATACTTTCCTTGGCATGTAAAGCTCATTAGCCGCTTAACCAGGTTTGGACAAGCTCCAGGGCCTGAGGACTGCTGGAAGCCTCTGGGCAGATGCTAGCTAGATCTAATGTGCGCATCATCAGCTTCAGTCTTCTCAAGGGAAGGCTGTCCTTGGTGGTAGGTGTGTTCTTGTGGGTTCTCTGACGTGGTGGCTCACTTGATGTCACATCAGAGAGCAGAAATCTGGCTTTCTCTTACTCCTTGGTTCTCAGCTCTATTTTTTAAGCATTCCGTACAGTCCTAACTTAGTCATATTCTCAATGTGAGTACAGGAGTCACCACAGCCTCTTAGTGAATCTTTTAGATTCCAGTCTCAGTCCCCAGCCCCATATTGATTCTCTTGGCTTATTTACACCCTTCTTTGTTAACCGTGCCACTCCCTCTGCCTAAAACTCTCAGGGAGTCTTCATCATCCTACAAGACAAAGGATAAGCTCCTTTACGTGGCATACAAGGCCCTTTATTTTGTGGCTTTGATCCTTTCCAGTCTAACTGCCAGACCCCTTCCCAGAATTTATGTTCCAGAAATAACAATGGACTTTCTGCACCTGAACATACCATACTTTATTGCACTGCTGCACAAACTGCTCAGCGCCTCTTCTACCCGTAAACTCGTGTTTATTCTTCAAGACTCCATTCATGATCGGGAGTGGTGGTTGTTGTTTCATGTGCACTGGTGTAGCTTCTCTGATAAGGTGACACTTGAACCAACATCTGAAGAAAGTGAGGAAGCAAGCCAAGCGTGTATCTTGGCAGAAAGCAGAGCATTCCAGGCAGAAGAGATAAGTGCAAAACCCTGCGGTGAGAACATGCTTGGCGTAATCAGGCCACAGGGAACAGCCCTTTGTAGGTGGAACAGAACCAAAGAGCCAGAGCGGGAGAGGCTATCAGATAAGTGTTGTGAAGCAGATCGTGGAAGGCTTCATGGGCCGTAGACTTGAGATGGGAGGCCACTGGAAGCATTTGAACAAAGTGGTAACTGGATTTGGCTTGGGTTTTAAATTAAATTAAATTAAATTAATTAAGTTTTAAATTGTCCCTCTGGCTTTGGGGAAGTAGGGAGGGAAGATCTACAAGGAGAAAGGTAGAAGCAGGAAGTTCAGTTAGGAGTTAGACAGTTGGTGATGGTGACTTGGACAAGGGTTGAAGCAGTGGAGGTGAGCAGAAATCATAGGAATTTCCATATATTTTGGAGGCACAGGCTGTAGAGTTTGCTGCTACATTGGATGTGGGATGTGTAGGAGGTGTCAAAGAAAACTCCAAAGTATTTGACCTAGGCAATTGGAATGATGGAGACATCAGTTACCAAATAAAGGGAAGATGCTGGGAGAAACAGGTTTGAGAGGAGAAATCAAGGGTTTGGTTTGGGGTGTATTCAGTTCAAGATTCTCAGCAAACACTAAAGGGCAAGGTCACCCAGGAAGCAGGGTCTGGAGTTCAGTAGAAAGCATAAGTTCATGTAATTAAAATGCGTCTCAGTCTGCCTGTCTCAGGTCTGGTCTATGTTTCTTAAGGAATAGTTCTTGGGGTTCCTGGGTGGCTCAGTCAGTTGGCTCAGTTATGGTGGCTCAGCCATAAACTAGATTTTGGCTCAGGTCATGATCTCAAGGTCTGCTTACTGGTGGAGGGTGGGATCTGCTTCTCTCCCTCTCCCTCTGCCCCTCCCCCAGCTCATTCTCAAGTTCTTTCTCTTCCGCAAATAAATAAATAAATCTTTAAAAGGGGAGGGGGATAGTTCTTCTAGTCATTTATTTGCATAATCAAGAAAAAAACGGATTTGAGCAAGGAGATCCTGCTTTATGCTTCTAGTATTCACATAATTTGCCATATGGAGGTTAGGAGCTCCTGCCAGCCACAAAGAAACAAAGTAGGCCGAACCCATGGCTAGAGGAGTAGAGGTAGGAATTCCCTTTTCATCCTAGGAACTAGAAACAAAGGGCTCTGAATGTTCTGAGTTCCCAGTTCCAAAGTAATTTACATTCAATTTTTAGGGGAAGGCTTTGGGGACTCACTTGTAAATCAGAACCTCCTGGAATACTTCTCACTAAAATGTTCCTCAAGATTGAAATGAATTTCTAGGTTATGCTTTGTGTGAAGTCAAAGAGTGTGTGTGTGTGTGTGTGTGTGTGTGTGTGTGTGTGTGTGTGTGTGTGTTTAGAGAAACAATAGGCTTAACTGCTTGCCTGGCATTCTTCCTTTGTCCTGAGATTTATTTAGCTTTGGAAGATTCCCCAGAACCATTTATGGACAAGGAAGAGGTTAGTCAGCCTAAAATGTCAGGAAAAACTTAATGTCTTATGATTGAAAATGCATATATAAACATGTATTTTGTAAACGGTGGGACTCTGGCCCACTCCGTCAGTTAAAAACATGATTTTAGCGTGTGATTAATCGCCCCTTATTGTTTTGTTCTTTGTATATTTTTCCTAAAGTAGGGATCTCTTTGCATTTGTCTGTTTTTAGTGAGGGGTTGTTACAAACTGCACTGTTTGTTTTGTTCCTGTGTCAGACCTGTTTTAAATGCTCGCATGTAGAGAAAGAAAGAGGAGCTTTTTTCCCTTGGTGGCAGTGTGAGAATTCCTCGGTGTCCCATGAGACGACATGGGACAGACAGCTTTCAACCCTCCCAAGGCGCTGACCTCCCACACATTTTCTTGGGTGAGAGTTTCACCCTCCAAGCATTGGTCCAACGTTTTTCCAGTTGTTCCTCTAGAAATGTTCCTGTTTTCTGTTTCACTCCCTCAGCCCCTGCAGCTCCCTCTCACTGACCTGTAAAGCCAGTGCCAGTGCCTTTCACCCCTTCTCAGCTCTTACCTCCCTCCGCCCCTCATGCCTGTCCAGCTTGGCATGTACAGTTTCATGGAGGAGCTGTCTATTAATATATTCCTCCTTAGTCACTGATGGGCCGTGCTTTGTGGCCATCCATTGATTTGCTTTAATCTTTACTGGCTAAGTTAGTTGTTTTTATCATGTGTTACTTGTTTTTCTCTAGAATGTCTCTGAGCTCCATAAACCTGAATACCAAATCTAGATGTCATCTCTTTCCCACCCTGGGGGGCATTGTCTCCCCCAGCACATCTCCTCACCGCCCTCGATTCAAATCCTGATTGATTAAGTGTTCATTTCATTGTCAGGTTAGATAATAATCTTCTATCTGGCTTGGTTTTTAGTTCTCCCATCCTTGTTTTACCTTAACTAGCTTATGTATACTTCATACTCTTTTTCCTGATAGGTATTTTTCTTAACAGAATCTTATTTTATTCCAGTCCTCCCAAATTCCCCACCTCCTTTAACCCATTTAAATGATAATTAACCACTAAATATGGGGCTGTTTTGAAGTTAAATTGCCAACCTGTCTCCTTAGCTTTAATTTTTTTTTTACCTTTTATGAGCTCAGAAAACCTAAGTTGAATCAGGTCTGGTTGCCCCTGAGACTTCCCGGAAAAAATGTAAATGTTAAGGAAGCACCTATGAAATGATTCATAATGTAGAACTTCTCATTACAAATTCCTGCTGTACCATTGCCTCAGGCTCAGGTAACTAACCAAAGGTACTGTCTTTTGGATGAGTCATCAGCTGTCATTTTCCAGTAATATTCTAGATGTGTTGAGCAAGTAGTGTTTCTCCCCCGTCCATTCAGAGGCCTCCTCTTCATTAACTCTGCCTTCTCGTCCTTGTTCTCTCTGAAAGTTTAAAGTAGATTTTGCATATCCTTTTGAAACTCCAAAATATCCTGTCGTCAGGTTTGTTCTGCTCCTCTACAAATGGCAAGCACTGTGTGCTTCGAAATCCTAGGTCTATGGACACTGTGGATTAGCAGTAAGTTTTCCCAATGATTTTCTTTTCTTTGGCAGGCAGTTCGAAATTTTCTCCCCAAGGATTCTGACTGGTGCTAAAAATTGCAGGATTATAGCTCACATAAAAGCAAGACAAAAGGAGCAGCATCAGAAAGAGCCAGTGGGGGTTTTACTGTTGTGGGCGATAGTGTTGAAAATGCCGATGCCTTTTGTCCATCTTCACTCCACGCCTGAATTCTGCAGAGAATGGCAGGATTGTGTCCAATTTTAAATGAGAGAACAGGGGGCGCCTGGGTGGCTCAGTCGTTAAGCGCCTGCCTTCAGCTCAGGTCATGATCCCAGGGTCCTGGGATCGAGCCCCGCATCGGGCTCCCTGCTTGGCCGGAAGCCTGCTTCTCCCGCTACCATCCCCTCTGCTTATGTTCCCTCTCTCGCTGTGTTTCTCTCTGTCAAATAAATAAAATCTTTAAAAAAAAAAGAGAGAACAAATAAATTACTTCAGAGTGAATCACTCAGTTTACATTTTTAGGCTTGGTGTAGTGTTGATCAGTCCCCTTAGAGTTTCTAGTATTAATCGACTAGTATTTGCGGCATTCTCCTTTGCACTGATGGATGCTGTCTGTCCTACAATATGACTAGATAGGGAGATTTTTAAAATAATCCACATGAAATAATTGGACACCCACAGAAGATAGTGATGAAGTGAGAACTTGGACCAGGATAGGCAATGCGAGGTATTGTAAATAGTGTAGGTTGTGGAAGTAGCCTGTTGGACTGTGAACTCAGACCAGTCTCATCCTGATTGATAAGGTAGAGGAAACATGCAAGGTTTTTCTGAAAATTTGGTGACATATGTATGCACACTAGTGCCAGACACATTGTAAGTGCTGAACAGATTTTCACCATTATCATTTATAGTAGGAATCCATGAGGAATAGGGAACAGGGACATTGTTATAGGCAGAAGTCAGGGAGGCCTTCTTGAAAGTGGGAAGCTTGAGTCAAATCTTAAAGGACCAATAGAGAAGAATAGAGGGACTATAGGTCAGAAAAAGAGCGTAAGCAAAAAGTGGTGCAAACAGTCATAAGTGAGGAGCACTGAAGAGACCTCTCTAACAGAAAGGGAGGGGCGTGTTTATTTTAGAAAAGAATAGAAATGAAGTTGGCTCAGTATAGCAGGGCATGATTATTGAGGGGAGTTTGGACTTGGTGTGTTACCGCATAACTGGCAGGGAAATAGAAAGGCCTGCAGTGGTGCCCAAAGCAGACTAAAGAGAGGGACTGAACTCTTGAAAGCCTGCTGGGCTGACAGTGGCAGTGAGCCAGGTGTAGGTGATGAGGTCCCAGTCCAGGATCGGACAGTGGGACTGTAAAAATGAGAGGTTCATTTCTGAAGAAGCAGTGGCTGGATTTGGTGATTTGCTTGAATATAGATGAGGACCCAGGAGGACCATTTGGAACTGGCTTTCTTTCAAGAAGTCCCCTGTATTGAATAAGTAGCCTCAGGGCTGCGGACCCAGGAGTCTCTTGGGTGTAGGATCACTCGTGGGGTAGAGGAGAGGAGAGTACATTCTTTTGTTCTTTATGTTTATTGTTCAGCAGACTGAAAGTAGCTTCCAGGGAACCCTTAAATGTTTCTTTGCTGAATTCAAAGGATAGGAAGAAAGAGCTGGAGAATGCCAGGAAAGCTATGCCTATCCCTTACCATGGTGGCTTAGTATTAAAGAGAAGGCTTTCAGGGATGCCAGGCTGGCTCAGTTGGGAGAACATGCAGTTCTTGATCTTGGGGTCTTGAGTTCAAGCTCCACATTGAAGGTAGAGATTGCTTAAATAAATACATGTAAACTTTAAAAGAGAGAAGGCTTTCATATCCCCTACCTCGTAGGCCTACCAGGTACTTGGGCTCTGTGATGTTGGATAAATTTTGTAATTCCTGTGTGTCTCAGTTTCCTCATCTGTAAAATGGGGGTCTTAATAGTACCTAAATCATAGTGATTTTGGGATTTAAGTGAGTTAATACACATAAAGCAACTAGAACAGTGACTGGCAGATAGTGAGCACTAAGTATTAGTTAACTATTAATATCATTGCTGTTCCCTCTTATTAAATGAAAATCCTTAAAAAAAAAAAAAAAAAGGCTAGATTATGTCTCTTTTGCCCAAGGCAAGTGAAGGAATGGTTTGATTTTATGAGTCGATGTGTGTTCATCTTAATATCCTAGGAAAAAATATGGCATCAAACTCTACTGCAAATGACAAGTGGCTGGGTTGCCCTCAGAATTCCTGGTCTTGCCATAAGAGTGCCTCAGTCTTTGCTGTATTCTTGTCCTGCCCGTGCAGGTGATTTTTTATGATAGTGACTGGAACCCCACTGTGGACCAGCAGGCCATGGACAGGGCCCACCGCTTGGGGCAGACAAAGCAGGTTACTGTGTACCGGCTCATCTGTAAAGGTACCATTGAAGAGCGCATTCTGCAGCGAGCCAAGGAGAAGAGTGAGGTAAGCAGCTGGCAGAGGAAGTACTGTAGTGGTGGAGAAGTTGGAAAGCCCAACCACGTTTACTGGGCTAAGCCTCTTGCCTTCCATGGGTCGGGAAGGGGCGGAAAGTTCTTCTGAATAGAAAATAAAATCAAGTCCCATACTGCCCTGGCTTCCAGTTCATTCCTCACTCCTTTTCTATCTGGATGGTGTCTCCAGGCTAGATTGTGAGTTTGTGAGAGGGTGACACCAGTCATGGCCCTCCTGTTTCACATACTTCCCCATTCAAGGGAGGAAAGAATGACATTTGAGCTCTCATCCTAGTACTCTCAGTTTGACAGCCTCTAAGTTGTATGCCAAATTTGCTAGTTTCCAAAGGAATGATTATTTGGGGGTCTTTGTTTTTTTATCTTGATTTCAAATATTGGATCTTCTAGCTATCAATTAGCAGTCACAAACAAAAGAAGTTTTCATTGTTCTTTCTGTTGGGTAAATTAATCTGGATGAGCCAGTGAGATGAATGAGAAGAAATAGGGAATCCAGGTGCCAGAGGAGCACATTGAGAAAGATCTTGCCTTCTTTCCGGATATTAGCCATAGGGGATGCATGGTGGTGATGTTTTGATCTGCTTTGGTATAGATTCAGCGGATGGTGATTTCTGGTGGGAACTTCAAACCAGATACCCTGAAACCCAAAGAGGTGGTTAGTCTTCTTCTAGACGATGAAGAGCTGGAAAAGAAATGTACGTACTCTAAACCTCTTACTAAAGCTCTCTCCTCCCTACAGAAGATGTTCTCTGGCTCCACCCATCCAAAAATGATAGGGCTCCTTGGCTGTGTGCCAAGAGTAAGCAAAGCCAAAGACTTTATTTGCAGAGAAATATTTTTTATGTTAATAACATATTAAAACCCAAACAAGAATGTGTTATGGAGTAGAAGGCAAAAACTCACATATATTTTAAAAGTACTATATGACTTTGAATAAATTTGCATCAGGGAGGCTATATCCCTAGACTCCTCAGCAGTAATGAATTTATTCTGCCCAAAGAAATGTTTTTAAGGAGACGTTGGAAAAACACCGCTGTAGCACTTCTCCCATGTATTGCTGGCTTTGAGAACAGTTGGTTTCAGAATTACCTTGTGAGCCTCTGGGGATGTCAGCATCACATCAGTGAAGTATGTCTTAGTGAAGTGCTCACATTTACTGCCACCTTCTAAAACCCTTCCAGGACTCTACAACCGTATTTGATCTCTGCAATGCAGAGCTATTAAAAGACTGAAAAGAAAAGGAGAAAGAATAAAGGCAAGAAACGGACCAAGACAGTTTAACTGAATGATGGTTTGAACCCCAAAACTGTTTTTAAAAAAATCCAAGAATTCTGTTCCCTCTCCGTGTTAAAAAACCAGTTAATCTGCCCTAGACAGAAGTCCTACCCTAAAACATAAATATCAGAGGATGTGGCCACCTTAATTTGAAGAGAATGAGGATTATGAATACCACAGGCACTTCATCAGATCTTCAGACCTTTTTAATTTTCTTGTTAGTGAGACTGCGGCAAGAAGAGAAACGGCAGCAGGAGGAAACCAACCGAGTCAAAGAGCGCAAGCGCAAGCGGGAAAAGTATGCAGAGAAGGTATCTCAAGCTTTGGGTGGCTGGCAGGGACCGGTAGGGGACAGAGCAGTGCTTACAAAAAAGGCTTTGGGTACATGGCTTAACATCTTGGTTACTAGTTGGTATCCAGCTTCAACTGTATGTGGTAAGTAATAGTTCTGTGCTGATTGACATTTGATCAGGAGAAATGTGGCCTTGGTAGACCAGTAGTCCCCACACAAACCCTACCTTGTTTGGTTGCATGTAATTATGGACTATATTTGTCGGGGCTGTCGCAAAGCATAAGGCTAAATGTGAATGAGATGGATATTACTTACATTATCAGATTCCACAGAATCTTAGAAAGTCCCTAAGAGGTCATTATATCCAATCCTACCTTAATTCTGCTAATGTTCCATTCAGTGTCATCTACTGTTGGCAAAAGAAATCACTGGCCAGTCTGTTCATCTCTTTTTCTCTAATTTATACCAAAGATTAGAGCTGTTTTTTGTCTCCCTTCTGACATTTCCCACTTGACCCCACCAGGCCAACTGCAAAGTGGAATGTGGTTCCCCTTATGTTTCTCCCAGTCTTGCTGTTTCTGCCAGAGTCTTATTTCAGTGATCCTTATTCCTGGTCTTTATTGACAAGTAAATCGAAGTGAGGCTTTCAGGATTTATTCTTGTTTCAGGAGTCAGCCCATTGGTTCTGACCAGGTTCCCAGACTTAACACCGAAGGATTGTTAGTTCAGAACCACTTTACTACCTTCCAGAAAGTACTTCCTAATTTTTTCTGGTTGGTTTGGCCTACCTTTGGATTGTGCTGCCCTTCCCATCTTTATCAGCCCTCCTTGGGCCCCTGGTCTTGAACGGGATAGCTACCATGAGCTTCAGGCATGTTGATAGCTCTGGGTCTTCGACCCAAATAGTTGTTCATGCTTCGTTTCCCTGGACTGTTTGGTTTGTCTGAAGCATATTGTCTGGCCACATGTTAAAATTGATTCTGTAGTAAGTCTGTATTAAGTCTGTAGTAAATGGAGGTTGACTTCTTCCCCTTATCCAAGCTCGTATTCGGCCTCATGTCTCTCGTCCTTTTGGCCATATGACCTTGATCGATGGTCAGCAGCCTAGGAGCTTGTCTGTATTATTTGATCATCTTCCAGTAGATATACCAGCTCCTCCTTTTGTAAAATCCACACCCTCATCTGTACCTTCTGCTAAGCAGAACTGTCTCTAACCAGAAGGATGCCCTGGTACTCACTATATCAAAGCTGAAAAATCCAGAACTATAACTCCACTCTCAAATCTCTAACCACTTACTTACTATTACTTAGAATTAAATAGCTCTGATACTCAGAAACAGCATCAAAGAAGAAAAGATGGTGGTTTTTTGTTTTTGTCTGTTTTTTTACTTTTTTATTTTAGCCCAAGTTCAGTAAATTTATTTTGCAAAACAATTGATATCTTGAGCATTACTGAGCCAACAGGACATCAAAATGAAAAGCTGTCTAAAGTTAAAGGCACAGTACATTAACAAATGAACGACCTTCAGTCACAAAATTATAAATGCAGTTTAGGGAAGGGAGTTAATCCAAACTACAGCAATGAAGTCTTTGAACCACAAAAGGTGGTTTTCTAATACAGGATGTTGTAGGGTTTACTGAATTTGCATTGGAGAAGCCATCCTTGTCTGAGTAAAGAAGTTTCAAATAAACATCCAGTGGTAGTATAAACCACACAAAGACATTAACCCTGATGTAGGGGTGGATACAAATGCAGTTAGATGTGGTGAGTGGATGTGATGCCCAGAATTTTCCAAGCACATTCTGTGAGTTCAGGTCCCTAATCTGTGACACAGCCCTACTGAACTTAGTTCTAGACCTGCTTAATGTAGCTCACCCATAAGCATTTCCATGTAAACTGAGAAAGTAATGACAAAAGCAACCCATTATTTCTTGGGTATGATAAGAACCTTTGTCCTCCTTATGCATACTTAAAAAGAAGGTAGAGTGAAAACAGATGTGCAGAGAATACACTGAAGGCACTGGGCCTCCCTCTTGGAGGACTGAATCCGTCCCACCCCTGTGAGTGCTGCAGCTCGGACATGCCCCTCACGGGTCAGGCTTTGTGCAGCCCTGATTTGGTATGACTGGCCTGTCTTGCAACTCCGTATTATTGGGGTAGAATATACATAAATTCTTCTTAAGCTTTTCCTTTCCTCCTTCCTTAGGAATTTTTTCCTTCCTTAAAAGTATGCTAATTGAAAAAAAAAAAAAACTGGAAGTTTACAGAGAGTCAGATTTCTGTCATCACTTTCTTTTCCAACCCCACTTTTCTTTTGGTGCCTATCTTCATGCTTTTTCCAAATTTCTTGATTTGTGTGTTCCCAGAAGAAAAAGGAAGATGAATTGGATGGGAAAAGGAGAAAGGAGGGTGTGAACCTAGTGATCCCATTTGTTCCCTCGGCTGATAACTCCAACCTCTCTGCTGACGGGGACGACTCCTTCATTAGCGTGGACTCGGCCATGCCCAGCCCTTTCAGTGAGGTGAGGCTCCTTTTAGATGCCTTCATCCCAGCAGTGGGGACTATGTCCTGACCTTGTAGCCTTTGCTTCTCCTGGAGTTCTCCTGCCTTGGGGAAGGGGGCTGCACATGGAATCCATAAGGAGAAAAGGAAATGAGGACAGGCTGGCTTCTCTGGAGCCAAAGCAGAGAATTTCCCCCTCAGGAATGAAGCCAGGCAGGAGAGGGAAATAGTGATGAGAGCTGAGAAGCACGTCCTCACATGGGTCTGAGGGCTGTGGGCTGTGGGCGCCAAGAATGGTGGTGATCTCGACCCTTCCTCCTCCAGATCTCCATCAGCAGTGAGCTGCACACCGGCTCCATCCCCCCCGACGAGAGCAGCAGTGACATGCTGGTCATTGTGGATGACCCAGCCTCCTCAGCCCCTCAGTCTCGGGCCACCAACTCTCCTGCTTCCATAACGGGCTCCGTTTCAGACACTGTGAACGGTGAGTGCTGCTGCTGTCTCATACAGCCTGGGCCTAGTCCAGTGCCTCAGGAGAAGCGTTGGTTTCGTGCTCAATGAAGTCCCGACTCCTAAGATCATGGCATTTTCTACTGTCTGTAAAGGAGAGTGGAGTGGAGGAAGAAGGAGAATTGATAGGCTTATTCTTTCGGTAGCCCTGTCAAGTGAAAGGGAGAAAGAACTTTATAAAGATTTCATTTGTTTTGTCAGTCCTGTCTATCATATTCCACCTTTATTTTTGCTAGTTTTTAAAAACTAGCAAAATTTAAAAAAGTTTGCTTCTCTGGGCCTTTCCTCACTTTGGTCTGTAGAGCCCAGAGGTGCTATTTCTGGAGAAGCTCTAGCTTTAAAACTTGGGAGTAAAGTTGACTCAACAGCGCAGGAGTACCCTGAAGTGCACGGGTGAGCCACAGGGAGTACACACTGGGGTTCATTTACTAATGGACCAGTTCAAAGAAGAAATTCAGTAGAAATGGAACCACTTTTTTAGAATGAAAAGCAGCTTAAGGAATCAGGCTGTTTTAGCTGTTCAGAATTCTTACTAACTCTGTGATTCCTTGGCCCAGCCATTACGTGGGGACGGATCCCACCCTGGGAGTCCTGAAAACGCCCGAGAGCCAGCCCTACCTGTCTACAGAAGATTCTGGTAACATGTGAAGAGATTGACTTTTCCCTCTTGGCCCATTTGCTCCCACAGGAATTTCCATTCAGGAAATGCCAGCTGCAGGACGTGGTCACTCAGCTCGGAGTCGAGGCCGCCCCAAAGGTTCAGGAAGCACAGCCAAAGGAACAGGGAAAGGCCGGAGCCGGAAGTCCACCGCGGGCAGTGCTGCCGCAATGGCAGGAGCCAAAGCAGGGGCCGCGGCAGCCTCGGCAGCCGCCTATGCTGCATACGGGTACAATGTGTCTAAAGGTGCGAAGGACCCCGGGGGCAGGGGTGAGCTGCAGGCTCCATTCTGGTGAGGGACAGTCCGGACAGGCTGTGGAGTGTTCTGTCCAGAAAGCAGGCAGGGCACCCCCGGGCCAGGAGGCTCCTTCCCGGAGGCTGCACTGGGTTCTGCTTCTGTGCTGAGCACTCCTGACTCTGCCCTTGCCCTTGTGGCTTAGTATGGTTTAACCTTCGAAGTGGAAGTCCCTACAAAGAAAGAGCTGAATTTCTGGGCTATACTTCTTTGCCTTAAACAATCACAATTCTTCCTGCTTTGAGAATTGATGTTTTTTCCAAGATGTGCATTTCAGTAATCCGCTAGTGTAGTCAGCATTCGCCACCACCCGTGCTGTGTGCATGAGAGTGTAACACATGGCCCCGCTCTGGAGTGTGTAGTAGAAGTGAGAAGAGGGAGCCATCTGTGGCCTGTGTTTAACAGCAGTGCACGACAGTATGCGTGCACTGAGTGACAAAAAAGAGGAGGCCTTAATTGTAGCTGTAGCTCGGAAGAAAGGGGAAACCATGGACCCGAAGACAAAGTTGCCAGGCTGTAATTCAGAAAGAAGGAGAAGGATGACAAAGGAGGGGGCATATCAGGGCCACCGAGCAGGTCGGTCAGGCCGGGCTCAAGAGGAGCAGGGGGAGTCGGGAGTGGAAACACACGGCAGGACCTGATGGACAGGAGCTCCTCGGGTGTGTGATGAGGCGCTCGGGAAAGTTGAAGGGAGGTGGCTGTGGTGAGCTCGAAGTGTGGGTGATGAGCGTAGCCGGTAGGACAGCTGCGAAGGGGAGCGCCATTTACTGGCCTCTCTGCACTCAGAACTGGGGTGTGGGGTTTATATGAGAGTGTTGTTGTAGCAAGTGTTGCCCATTACTGGATAGAAGGCACTTAGTAAGTGTTAGCCCTGCCCCATGCCCCTTCCTCCTACGGCAGGAATCTCGGCCTTCATTGGTTGGTTCATTCAGTGAATATGAAATATAATAGCTTAGTTCAACATTTCTTAACCTTTTGTCGGCTCACCAGATCCTTGGAAAACAGAAGCTGTTCCAGCAGTGAAGGCTGCCGTGGCAGGGTCTCACCCACAGACGGGCAGAGCACAGCAGCCGTTGGGCTTTCTCCTGGAGATCTGGGCTGAGAAGGGGCGGGAGGGGTGAAGGAGGCAGAGTGCCGCAAGGCAAATCAGCGATGCCCGGTGCCTGGGAAGGGGAAAACCAGGGGAAGGACTAAGCAGAAACCCCCAGCAGCTCCACGGGGGATGGGAGGAGACAGCTGGGTGTCCGCCAAGCACTCAGAATGCTTTTTCAGGATAGTCAGACCAGTCCTTAAGAAACAATTGAAGCATATTAGTATGTTAGAAGGTATAAATGGATTTGTCTCATATGAGGAAGAAAGAATTATCCCCCAGGGAGCCATCACTGAGGATGAGCAATCTGAACTGGGTCCTTGAAGCGGCAGGGCTTGGGGAATAGGGGACCTGTGAAGTGAAAGAGGAGTGATTAGGAGCAGCTAATCACGAGTGATGTCCCAAGAAGGAAGGAATATGTGAGAAAATACATTAGTGCCTAAGAAGTTCCACACCATCCTGCAGCCTTGGCTTCCCCTCATTGTGTAACATGTGCTCTGCCCTTGAGCATCAAGGTGACGTCTGACTCCTTGTGGATGAGGTGACGTGGAGAAGGCTGAGTAGGTGTCATTTTTCCCTGAAAAATACATTCCTCTTACAGATAAGACAGTTGACAGGAGAGTAAGCAAATGCGCTCTGAAGACATTGGCAAGGAGTGGGAGGGGTTCCCTGCAAGCTCACCTCCAGCCCAAACTCCAGCAACCAAGGTCCGGCCCCAGGGCAGCTCAGACAGGCCTGCTGCTTATACTCTCCTTGTCTCTTTCTTCATCCCCACAGGAATCTCTGCCAGCAGTCCTCTGCAGACATCTCTTGTTCGGCCTGCTGGCCTTGCTGACTTTGGACCTTCAAGCGCCTCTTCCCCCTTAAGTTCCCCTTTGAGCAAAGGAAATAATGTTCCTGGGACTCCCAAGAGCCTCCACTTGACCAGCAGCCTAGCCCCAGACTCCCTGGTCCGGAAACAGGGCAAAGGCACCAACCCCTCCGGAGGATGGTAACCACCTGGACCCTCTAGCTTCCTTCAACCAAACCAGGAGCCAAAGTCCTGGCCCGCACATGGTCTTTGGACGGCTTGCCCAGTGTGGCGTCTTACATCCCAGGTCAGAGGGCAGAGATGACCAGTTGCAGCAAGGAAAGGACAGGCAGGCGGTTGGTGTGAGCACTTTTCTCACCTGTGTCTCAAGAGGAGTGCTCTGGGGGGCCTTTAGGAAGAAGGCCCGAGGACAGAGATCGGCCTCGCAGCATCTCCAGTGAACCTGACAGCCACGCCTGAAACCTCGCACTGGGGAAGGGCCTGACGTAGGCCCCCTTTAGATGCTCAGGCACACAGTCTCCATCCTCATTCCTCTTGGGCTCTGGCCATGTCCCTTGCAGAGGCTCTGCAAGTGCTGTGAAGGACCTTCCACAGCGGAGACATCTCTTAGGGCTGTGATTTCCTGTAGGGCTAGGAAAGGAGGGAATCATGTATCTGGCATCCTCGGTCTTCGGGCGGCTCCCCAGGTCTCCAGACCCCATTTGCCAGTGTCAGCACCGAAGAGAACAGTGTGTAAGAAGGTTAGTGGCTCATCAGGGTGACAGAGGCTGGAGGAGGCGTGCCCGGAGGCACTGGTTTTCCCAGCATTTCCTCCCCTGTCCTGCATGGTTCACGCCAGAGAACCTTCAGGTCCCACCAGCAACCGTAGCAGCAGCTTCCACCCCGGGACTCCCAGAAGCCAGTAGAGAGACCAGGAGCCACCTTAATCAGCAGGACATCCTCACGGCCCCTCTTGCAGACTCTCCTTGCCCTTCCTGAATGCACAGTCTCCCCACCCCGCCCTTCAGCCCCCCGCTTGGCTGTACGCACTGTCTGTATTGCACTGAGAAAGGAAGGGACAGCAGGAGTGATGCGGAGAGGGTGGAGAAAGGGCAAAGCTCAGCACCGACCCTCCTGGCCCCAGCTCCACCCGCCCGAGCTTGCTTCCCCCTGAGAGGGTCCATGGGGGCGGTGTCAGCATGGGAGGTGTTTCTGCCTGCCCCCAGCCTGATGTCCCTGGCGGAGCGGGGGCTTCCGGGCGGGCCAGCCTCTAATTTGCACACCTGAAAATCGCGGAATTGAGTTTAGACAGATTGATTTTTAAAACTTTTTTTGGAGTAAGGGTGGTAGGGGAATCATTTAATTTAAATCATTAAGATTCCCCTGCCCAAACCCAGACTCTTGTGTACAGATGCTATTTAGAGGGAATCAGAAAAATGCCAAGCCTTTTTTCTCTTTGAATGTGCTGTCTATTTTTATAACTGAACTTGTACATATGTATAAAGAGAGACACATCTTTCTTTTACTAACTGGAGAAAAAAATCTTAAATAAAATGGAGTGAGATAATTTTATGTAAATCAGGGTGTCTGTGGTCTTTGCAGCTTTCTCTCTTGGGGGCACAGTAGGGTTCTTGGAGGAATGTGGCAGGGTGAAGGGGAAGCAGGGCCCCAACATCATTGCTCTGGATAGGGACGACAGGTCGTCACTGGGATGAGGCGTGCTCTGTGGCCATTTCCTCAGTGGCATTTTTCATCAGCCGTAGGAATTTGCCTGCAGCCATCAGAGAGGAGGTCTGGCCAGTCCCTGGCATGCCTAAGCCAAGGCCCACAAGGTGTAAACTCATTAAGACTCAGGTGGGGACGGCTTGGTCTGGTTCACCATCAGGTAGCTTTACAGTGGTAATCTGAACATGGACAGGTTCTTTCTCCAAAAACCACAAGTGAGAGATGATCCTGGCAATGTGTGATGTGTCATATCCCCAACTAATAGGAACAACTTTATGGTTCAAGCTTCTTAAAACTGTTCTGTGTGCACACAAACGTGTGTATGGGCAGTTCCGGTACACTCTCTGCGGGTCAGTTAAGGCAGCGGAAATACTCACAAACCGTGAACAGAATTCAGTGTTCTCGAAGTTAGCCGTGCTTGAAAGAATCATGAACGAAAATAGTGAAATACATGATTTCAAATGATTCCAAAAATGTCCCCGCTTTGAAAACTTAGCTCTCCGTTCAATTGGTAAAAGAGCAAGTCCCCAGCCTGAACTGGCAGTTGGTGTTTCTCTGATTGAGTGAAAACACTGATACGCTCTTGCGTCACCCTCAAGCAGGGTTCGTGCTGTTCCCAAGTATGCCAGCCGTGTGGCCTCCCGGGCCTTGGCTCACCCTGCATACCCTTGGTCGGAGTGGGCTGGCTCCTGAGTAGCGGCTGCTCACTCGGTCACAGGGTTAGCCTTCTCTTCATTTTGTTGATCTCCAGTAGCACTGTCACACATGCTGGGTATGTTGTTTTCCCTTCTGCTGGTAAACTTGACCCCAGCCTCACACAGAACAGACCAGTGTCAGTTTCCCAACTAACCATTCTCTCTTGTCATCACCACTGTGGCTTGTGGTCACAACAAGCCCACTAGGATGGGTCCTCTCCAGTTCTCATTACTCAGCAAGGCCCCCAATGACATTCCCTCTGGAACCTTGCCAAGGTCGTCAGTGGCCACCTCTCTGGAGACCTGACAACTCGGATCCTGTCACAGCTTCGTCCAGATGTGAGTAGGCTAATGCCTCTGCCTGAAAAGCATGGTAAGTGTTGGATTAGAGACCTCATGTCCTCAGTCCCCAGACGTGCTACCATACTCCCTTTTCACCAGCTAACATTTCACAACAAGAAATACTCACCTGTCCCTCCCTTCCCTGAGGATAGATGGATGGCACTTGAATGTTAAAAGTGAAGGCTTCAAGCTCATTAACCAGTCCCCAAGTTATGATTCATGCTCTGTCTACCCACTTTCTGAAGACTTGTCCATCTCCCATATGAAAGAGAGAGCCTAGCTCTCTTAGGAATGCAGGGAAGCAGTCCTCTAATAGGGAAGAAAGCTGGGGAGGGCTCTTGCCTGCTCAAAGAAGTGTCCTTCAGGAAACCTGGAGGTCCGTGCCTTAGAGTGCAGGTCTAGCCTGGATCACAGTGAGAGCTGTCCGTCTGGCCAGGGCCACCTCGCTGCATGAGTCAACTCTGGGGACCCTAGATAAGTGAATTTTAAGATTGTGGGTCAGTACAGACAGCCGTGGAAATGCAAGGTCTGTGCTGGGCTTACTATCCCAGGGTCTGTGTATAGGGGTTTTCCGAGGCACCCAGGACTCTCTGGGGACACACCAGGGCTTGCTTGTGTCTGTGTAGTCCTGAGGTTGGGTTGGACAGGAAGCAGGGCAATGTGGACTGAGCAGTGAGCTGGGGTTTTATGCACAGCTTTGCCCTAGTGTCCACCAGCGTGTTCCATCTCTAAAGGTTTCCTGGCTTGCGGGTGCAGTCCACACCCCTCACCTGTGTCCCTCACAGCAGACTATCTGCCAGTAGAAACAGATTTCCCTAGGGGCACCTGGCTGGCTCCGTCGGAAGAGCATTTGACTCTTGATCTTGGGATCCTGAGTTCAAGCCCCACGTTTGGGTATAGAGATTACTTAAAAATAAAGAATCTTAAGAAACATCCCATCAATGCCAAACTAGATGCTGAGGCGAGATGAGTAGGTTTCAGCTGACTTGAAGTTTCAGAGCTCCTCAGACCTGCCTCAAGGGCTGCTGTGAGGAGCACGGGGCTGTGGCCAGGGCCCGAATGCTTTTGGGGGGGAGGGGGGGTTGTGTGGAGTTTGACTGCAAGGAAAGGAATTTGAAACCTGAACCATCCATTAAGGCAGTGTTTCCCAAACTTCATATGCATGAGTCACCTTGGGATCTTGAATCATAGACTGAGTTTTAGAAGGTCCAGGGTGAGATGGGAGAGTGCATTTCTTTTTTTCCTTTCTTTTTTTTTTTTAAGATTTTTATTTATTTATTTGACAGAGAAATCACAAGTAGGCAGAGAGGCAGGCAGAGAGGGGGGTGGAAGATGAGGAAGAGAGGCAGGCAGAGAGATGCAGGATTCAATCCCAGGACCCTGAGATCATGACCTGAGCCCAAGGCAGAGGCTTAACCCATGGAGCCACCCAGGGGCCCCGGGAGAGCGCATTTCTAACGTCCTTGGGACCACAACTGGCATAACAGGGCCTTCGAGAGCCCTCCAGCCCTGCCAGTCTGAGGAAACTACCTCTCTCTGGATGTCCCCACACCAGCCAGAAAACCCTGTGCGGGAAATACAACTTTATTCTCTCCCCGATTCCACTAAATCCACCTGATGAAAATGAAAGCCCAGTGTTTCCAGGAAAATTCAGCCCGTATTTATTGCTTCAGGAGTCGTTTTGTTTTGTGTTGTTTTTCATTTTAAAACTGTCAATAATGATTTTTTCCCTCACCCTTCCCCTCTGGGTGACCCCTCTGTTAGACATGTTAGGTCTGCTAGCTCTCTGACCTGCGGCTCTCACAAGGTCCGGTATGGCCGCTGGCAGCCACTGGAGGATCTGTGATCCCTAGACTCACCATTTTGTGCTGCCTGTCTTCTTACTGTGGCCACCAGCCTCCTCAGGGTCAGTTCACTGTCTTGGCTCATTGCTAAGCCCTTCTCAAGGGCACGGGAAAGTGTGGCTGCTCCTCCAGCTTCCTGGAGCCTACCAGCTGGTAAAGCCATGCAGTTTGGGAGACAGCGGTGGCCAGTGATGGCTGCCCGTGAGCCTCCTCACATTGCTCCTCCAAACCACTCAGAGGTAAAAGGTGTATGAAGGGCAGGGTCTATTCTAGAGAAATCAGGGCCTCTGGTTCTCTTGAAACCGGGTGCCTGGGTCTTTGCTCTGTGGCAGCAAATGGTGCTGGGAAAGGCCCCTGTGTGGAGGCTCCTGAGGACTGGGAGCAGGAGCTTGGGCTATTTCAGTTGTCACAGAAACAACTCACCCATTTGTCACCCTGGAAGTGTCTGGGACAAACAGTGCCGGGCCTGGGCTGTGGAGATAACCAATCCCAGGTGACAGTCACCGGGGCTGGGTTTAAAAGGTGGAAGGGAGGGGGAGGAGGAGGGAGGACATGCCTGAGGCCCTCTTCCTCAGAGTTGAGGGCTGGGGATCTCCCTCCTCATCAGGCCTACCCTCCCCACACCCCTGGCCTCTTCCTGAGCTCTCATTTCTTCCTTACTTCAGGTCTTCAGAAAAACTGGCTCCCCTTTCCTCTCTGAAACTGCCACCACGGGGCTCCTGGTTGGCTCAGTTGGTAGAGCATAAGACTCTTGATCTCAGGGTTGTGAGTTCAAGACTCATGCTGGGTGTGGAGATCGCTTTAAAAATAAAGACTTAAAATTTAAAACAGGAGGCGCCTGGGTGGCTCAGTGGGTTAAAGCCTCTGCCTTTGGCTCAGGTCATGATCTCAGGGTCCTGGGATCAAGCCCCGCATCCGGCCCTCTGCTCGGCGGGGAACCTGCTTCCCCCTCTCTCTGCCTGCTTGTGATCTCTCTCTCTCTCTGTCAAATAAATAAAATCTTAAAATATTTATTTATTTATTTGACAGAGATAAAATATGACAAAAATTTATTTATTTTATTATCAAATAAATAAAATCTTAAAATATATATTATATATTTATATATAAATATATCATATTTATATATATTTTTTATTATTATTATTTGACAGAGAGAGATCACAAGTAGTCAGAGAGGCGGGCAGAGGGGCGGGGTGGGGGAGCAGGCTCCCCGCTGAGCAGAGAGCCCGATGCGGGGTTCCATCCCAGGACCCTGAGATCATGACCTGAGCCAAAGGCAGAGGCTTTAATCCACTGAGGCACCCAGGCGCCCCTAAAATATTTTTTTAAATAAATAAAATTTAAAGCTGGCACCCTCCACTCTTTCATTCCACTCCTTCCTCCCACCCCATTATGGGAAGCTACTAGAGGATGTACCCCTGATTTTCTCCTAGCTACTGCCAAAAATGAACATCTTGCTTTTCTCTATTAAGGGTTTTCTTGTTCATCAATACGAAGACGCCAGGAAAAAGCAGAACTGGACATTGGAAGCTACAAAGCTCAAGATGTGTATCACAGTTCTCATGGAGTCTTTGGTTCCTAGTTCCTGGCACCGTGGGTGAGAGAAACAAGGATTCCAGGGAGAGAGGCTCCCCCACTCTTTCCTTCCTCTTAGAGAGGTAAGAGTTCTTTCCCAAAAGCAGGGGACTGTGCTCCTGTGAGCAGCCCTGAAGGGCCTATACCTTTACTCTCTATAATCAGTGACTAATGTTCTGATGCTGGTATAGAGATTAAATAATTTATAAGAAGACATTTCTTCCTGTTTTTTCTGTAGAAAGTGCAATTGCAATATCATTATTACTTGAAAAGGCCATCAAAGAATATGCAGCCCTCTATGCCCACTAAAATGACTATAATTAAAAAGACTGATAATAACAAGTACTGATGAGGATGTGGAGAAGCCTGTCCATTCACCACAGGGGGTAACACAAAATGCCATACGTGCCTCACAAAACAGTTCGCAGTTCCTGGTAGAGTTCGTCACAGAGTTATTGTGATGGTTGGTATTATGTATCAATTTGACTGGCCCACAGGATACCCAGACATTTGGCCAAACATTGTTCTGGGTGTTTCTGTGAGGGTGTTTTTGGATGAGCTGATCATTTTTATCAACAGACTGAGGAAAGCAGACTGCCCTCATTCTGTAGGTGGGCCTCATTCAATCAACTGCAGGCCTGAATAGAACAACAGGTCTCACCCTCCCTCCAGTAAGAGAGAATTAGTCCTGACTGACTGCCTTTGAACTGGAATGTTGGCTTTCTCCTGCCTTCAGACTGGAACTGAAACGTGCTCTCCTGGGTCTCCAGCTTGCTGGCTCATCCTGCAGATCTTGGGGCTCGTTGGCTTTCATAATCACATGAGCCAATTATGCTAGATCCAGCTCCTCTGTCTGTATGTTAATTAATTAGATAGGTAGATAGACAGACATATGCATTCTGTATCTCTGGAGAGACCTAGTGACTAATAACGTGACTTGGGAATTCCATTCCTCCATATAAACCCAAGAGAAATGAAACACATTCACACAAAATCTATACACAAAGGTTCACAGCAGCATGATTCAAAATAGTCAAAAAGTAGAAACTACCCAGGGCGCCTGGGTGGCTCGGTTGGTTAAGCACCTGCCTTCAGCTCAGGTCATGATCCCAGGGTCCTGGGATCCAGTCCCACATCAAGCTCTCTATTTCAGTGGGAAGCCTGCTTCTCCCTCTCCCTCTGTCCCTCACCCCAGCTCGTGCTCTCTATCAAATAAATAAATAAAATCTTTTAAAAAAAGTAGAAACAACTCAAATGTCCATCAACTGATGAACACAAAAATACAAGATGTTTTGTTCATATGGCGCATCATTACCCAGCAATAAAAAATACTGAAATACTGACATGTACTACAACGAAGCTGAACTGTGAGCATGTATTATATGATTGTGAAGTGTCCAGAATAGGAAAATCCATAGAGACAGAAAGTAGTTTCACAGGTTGCCTAGGGCTGCGGGCATTGGGCGGTAACAGGTTAGGAATGTGAGGCTTCTTTTTTGGTTAATGAAAGTGTTTCAGGGTTGACTGTGGTGGTATTTGCGTACGTCTCTGAGCCACTGAGTTATACACTTGAAAGGGTGACTTGGGTGGTGTATGGATTACATTTCAGTGAAGCTGTTGGGAAAGGAGAATGATATGGCCAAAAATATATGGGGAAAGTGTTAATTTGAACAACATGAAATTGTTTGTTAACCATGTGTGACTTTTTTATCTATAAATATGGCAGTTTCATATGTTTCAAGCTAGTGATAATTTAAAATAATGTTTTTTTATAATTTTTGAGGTATTTTTCAGCTTTTTTTATTCTAAATGTTCGCTTTTTTACTTGTATATATTTTTTTAAAGATTTTATTTATTTATTTGATAGAGAGAGAGATCACAAGTAGTCAGAGAGGCAGGCAGGGGGTGGGGAGCAGGCTCCCTACTGAGCAGAGAGCCCAATGCGGGGTTCAATCCCAGGACCCTGGGATCATGACCTGAGCTGAAGGCAGAGGCTTTAACCCACTGAACCACCTAGGTGTCCCAAAGATTTTATTTATTTGATAGAGAAGGAACACAAGCAGGGGGTGGGAGAGAGAGAAGCAGGCTTCCAGCTGAGCGGGGAGCCCAATGTGGGACTCGATCTCAGGACCCTGGGACCTTGACCTGAGCCGAAGGCAGAAAGAAAAAGAGTACACACACATGTGCAAGCAGGGGGTGGAGGGAAAAGCGGAAAGGGAGAGAGAGAATCCTTAAGCAGACTCCCCGCTGAGCATGGAGCCCTACTGGGGCAGGGGAGGGGAGATAGGGGCTGGATCCCAGGACCTGAGATCAGAACCCCATCGGAAATCAAGAGTTGGGCTCAACTGACTGAGCCACCCAGATGCCCCTGTATTCTTTTTTCTTAAAGGTTAGAGTTTTCCCAAATTGCTTAAGCTTTAGGCCTCACACACCCAGATCCCAGGGTAGGGAACATAAAGTGATAGAGCCTTATTTACCTAGGACAATTTGATCGTATGTATCATGAATTTTAGAAATAACAACACCCTTTGACCCCTGCCACTCTACTTCTTAGTGATCTATTTTCAGGGGATAATCAACTTTGCTGTAGGGCAAGTCTTCTCAGTGCAAATGTGCAAACAGTCTCCTGAGTGGGGCTCTTATTAAAATGCCCACTGCGATTCAGTAGGGGTGAGAAGGTCCCTAGATTTCCACATTTCCAATTAGTTCCAGACGATGTGGAGGCCGCAGGTTCGCAGACCCCCAATCTGAGTAGCGAGATTGCAGAGGACATTCTTTGGCTGTCTAGCCAGCATCTTCCCAGCATCTTCCCTTTCGGCATTTTGTGCAAAAGCCTCAGGGGTGGGCCTAACCCCTCCACGCACACCCTACCCAGGGATCTGGCAAGGGTGGGCCAGAGCCCCTGCCCAAGGCAATCAGAAACGAGTCTCCCTGGGGCGCCTGGGTGGCTCAGTCGTTAAGCGTCTGCCTTCGGCTCGGGTCGTGATCCCAGAGTCCTGGGATCGAGCCCCGCATCGGGCTCCTTGCTCCGCAGGAAGCCTGCTTCTCCCGCTACCTTTCCCTCTGCTTGTGTTCCCTCTCTCGCTGTGTTTCTCTCTATCAAATAAATAAAATCTTTAAAAAAAAAAAAAAAAGAAAGAAACTAGTCTCCCTCCCTCCTGGCTATCTTGTCGGAGGAAAATAGGCCCTAAACCCTTTCTCCCATCCCCATGGGTGTGAACTTGAAAGCTTGTTGCCCAGGGGCTGAGGGTGAGATAAAAGAAGCAAGAACCAACCCTGATTGAGCCTTGCCTGAAATTCCCTTTTAACTTTTGGGTTTTGCCCATAAATCCTATTTCGCTTAATTAACCCCACTTGAACTGGATTTTCTGTTGTTTGCAACGCACATAAGAGGTTCACAGCAGCATAATCAAACCTTGCAAAGATTGGCAACAACCCAGATAGAAACTATAGGATTGTTTATGTAAATCTTTGTACATTGATATAATGGAATATTAGGTTAGCTATTACAAAGCACATATTCAAGAATAATTGATTACATAGGAAAATCCTCACAATTTAATCTTACTTGGGCAAAAAAATAGGACACAAAGATAAAGTGTGAACAGATGGGTCTTTTCACTGGCCTATGTATATAATGTAGATTTTTTAAAAAAATTTTTTATTAATAAACTTTTTACTTTGGAGTCACTTTAGGTTCACAGAGAAGGTGCCAAGGGCTTCTGTACCCACCCCCACTCAGTTTCCCCTGATTATAATGTAGGTTTTTACCAGAGTAGTAAGAGGGCAGACTAGAAAGAAGGACAGTTTACTGGATGGCAGAATTGTGAGTGAATTTTTTTTTAAGATTTTATTTATTTATTTGACACAGAGAGAGAAAGCGAGAGAGGAAACACAGCAGGAGGAGTGGGAGAGGGAGAAGCAGACTCCCCGGAGGGAGCCTGATGCGGGGCTTGACCCCAGGACCCAGGGATCATGCACGACCTGAGCCCAACGGAGGCAGACACTTAATGACCGAGCCACCCAGGCGTCCCTGTGAGTGAATGTTTAATGCTTTCTGCCATTCTATATTTTCCAAATATTTTCCACTGTGATTATGTGTTATTTGATATATAACTAATTATTAATAAAAGAAGTAAATGTTTCTTAGGGAAATTCAGGGGAAAACTCAAAAGCAAGAAGAAATACTTCCCAGAAGAAAGCTTTCTTACAAGGCATCTCCTTGTTTCGCTTTGGTTCGAGTGATAAAATAACATAGCACCCCCCACCCCTCATCCCCACACCCCCCTGCACACGTACAATACTGTTTTCAAGGGGACTCTAGAGAAGCTATACTTCAGGCAAAGTCATGGGCTGGCATTTCACATACCTCATGGAGCTAGTTTAAGGCAGATATGTCCTTTTTCATGCCTCAGATTAGATTCTGAGCATTGATAGGGTCCCTCCTTCTTGCCAGGCTGAGGTTCTGGTTTACCTGGGCGTAGGGCCAGCTTTTTCTCTGTGTGGGAAAGGGGAACCCCCTGCCTTGCCCCCCCACCCAAATAAGAGTTATTAACTACTCAGGGTTGTCTCCACCACCTCTTTATGCATGGGTCCCTTTTCTTTTTTCCAAATCTGCATTGTGTTTTATTATATATTTGATTTATTTAGTTATGAATAAGTAATAAATTTATATCATTCAAAATCAAAAACATACAAAAGGGCATAAGAAGAAAAAGTCTCTCCCATCCCATCCCCTGGCCTCCAGTTCCCCTCCTGGGAGGCAAACCGTGTTGACAGTTTCTGGTGATTCCTTCCAGACATATTTCTATGCTTTTTAAAAGACAGGATTGTATTCATACCATGTATCTAACTTTGTATGCTTTTTTTCCCCTTAACATTGTATGGTAATGTTAAGAGAGTACGGTATAGAAAGTAACAGTAGTAAATACTCTTACTAAATATTCACAATGACTGCAAATATTCCATGGAAGCAGGGGGTGGGGTGAGCCATTCGGTTATCCTACTGCTACACGGTTAGGGGTCCCCCCCCACGAAAGTCCTTTGACTCTATCCAAACGAAACTACCGCCTGGGTTCAGCCAGCAATCGCGTTTGATATGGACACTGATGGGCTGTTGGCTCCCCTGGGACTCAGGGTTCTGCGGTGAGGAGGAGGCCCAGCCCAGAGGGACGAGCGGGTGGTCCCTGGCCTTCAGGGGCTGGCTGTGTGGTCCTGGTCAGCAGGGGAGATATATTTAGCTGGGTCAGAGGCTACTGGCTCTGTCTTGACCCGGGAGGACTGTTCTGTTGGTAAACAAGCCAGAATGGAGTGACTTCAGCCAGCGTGTCCTTCCTCCTTCCTCTCTCGGACTTGCCAGCAGGGCAGGGCCTGAGAGAGGCGGTGGAGGGCCTGACCAGGGAGCGGGCTCAGACAGAGGGCCCTCCTGCGGGCGCCCTGCAGTGAAGCGGGCCGTCTCACTGTCCCAAGTTTGTTTCTGTCATGTCCCTGCTTGCTTTTCTTCACCCGCCCTCCCTTACTTGGCAAAGCCTGGGCAGCCCGGGGAGCCCTCCCTTCCCCCTCTCTGCCTCCTCCCTCTTCCCCTTTCTCTCTCCACCTGGTCAGCCTGACTTGACCTCAGTGCTCTTTTGAAGTAGCAGAGTTTGTTTATGTAGTCATTCATCCAGGTCAACTTATTTATCTGTTTATTTGTCCTGCAACTATTTTTTGAGGGCCTGACATAAGCCAGGATCTGTGCTGGGCACCAAGGATGTAGCAAAGAGCAGGAAGGTGTCAGCCCCGGCCCTCATGGAGCTGACACTCTAGTGAGGTTAGAGATAATCCAGGACCTAATTAGGTGTTGGTGAAAAATAATAGTGTCAAATAGTAATAAGAAGTCACATTCACGCTGGGCTTTAAAGTGTACTGTTTTTCACGGATAGTTCATCTAGTCCCAAGACTGTGAGAGGTAGTTACTATTATCGGTCTCCCTTTCAAGATGAAGAAATTGGGCACCTGGGTGGCTCAGTCATTAAGCATCTGCCTTCGGCTCGGGTCATAATCCCAGGGTTCTGGGATCGAGCCCCGCATCGGGCTCCCTGCTCAGTGGAGAGCCTGCTTCTCCCACTACTACACCCCTGCATATGTTCTCTCTCTTTCTCTCTCTCTCTCTGTCAAATAAATAAATAAAATCTTTAAAAAAAAAAAAAAGGGTGAAGAAATTGCAGCCCAGAGATATTAAAGAACCTGGCCAGGGACTCACAGGCTACTCACAAGGAGCCTGGTTCTCAAACCCAGTCGCTCCAACCTCAAGCCCATGTCTCTCCCGAAAAAGGGGGGCCACTGGAATTGGATGGGAGCTGACAGCTCTTCATTTTCCATTTGCGAAGATGGAGCCAGAGAGGAAGAGTGCCTTGCCTAAGACACAGCCCACAACAGAACGGGAACATCTAGACCCCAGGTCAGTGCTCACTCTTTGCCTCGACATCGACATCGACAGCTGTTCGATGCCCTGACCGGGTTCTGGCGGATTCGGGTGGGAATGCCACGGCAGGTCTGTCTCCTTCCCTCCCCTGCACACCTCCCCAGCTCACCCCCTCTGCTGCATCGACCCTGTCATGGGAGACAGCCCAGAGTGTTCTCCCTAACCTCCACTGCCCCTCACCAGTGCCTGCCTTGCCGAGGTTTTCGTTTAACAAATGTAATGTGAGCGCCTACTGTGGGCAGGCTGTGCTGGGTGCTGGGAGGCAGACCAGCACAGCTGCAAGTGACACTTGATCTCGGAGTTGTGAGTTCGAGCCCCACGTTGGATGCAGGGATTACGTAAAAATAAAAGTCTTTTAAAAATAAAAAAATAATAATAAATTAAAAATAAATTTTTTTAATAAGCTGCAGGAGAAAGGCCCAAGTATCAGAGACACACAAGAGGGCCCTGAAGTCAGGCGTTGGCACTCCGGGAGAGGAGGGTCGGGGAAGGCTTCCCAGAGAAGATGACATCTCAGCTGAGCCCTGGAGTTGGAGTCACGAATTCGCCAGGCCAGAGCTGGCAGAGCAGGGACTGCCAGGGTCAGGGCCTGGAGGGCACAGGACAGGGTAAGAAAGCCCCCACAGGTCGCGGGCGTGTTGCAGGCTTCTCTCAGGTCAGCTCCCGTCTGTTCGGCACGTGTCATGCCCGCACAGCTGCGAGTGGCCTGTGAGCAGGAACTGGGTCTCCCTTCCTGTGGAAACCCCCCTGGGCGAGGGCCTCCTCCTGTGGACAGATGACTCAGACGCCCCACGTAAGCAGCTTGTCATCAGCTTTTACCCCTGAGGACTCACCGTCCCTCCCAGCCAGAGCCAGGGGCACGTCCGACACTCCCCACGTTCTGCACCCTCCTGACCTGGCACAAACGTGAGGGGCCCAGAAGGGGCCGTGCCAGGCCAGAGGCCTCGACTGCGGCGGGGGGAAGTCACAGGTGGCTACATTACTGTCCCCATTCTCCCCACCCCTCCCCTCATCACCAGTTCCCTCCGGCTGTGCCCCGGAAGGCCAAGCTCCCCCTCCTGTGGGGACAGGGAGCAGCACCCCATGAGGGAAGCACAAACAGCCCTGCGGCTTAGTGCCCAGAACAGGGAGGAGGAGCAAGGACATAGATGTTGCCCCTTACTATGTATGCCAAAGGGTAGCCCTTCTTGTGTGTGTTTAGGGCCTGGCCCCTCCCAGACAGATAAAGGGAGAGAGTGGCCAGCCCAGGATGGCAGCTGCCAGTGTGGGTCAGTACTGCCCCAAGCCAGGTATGTGCTGGGGCTGCCCATGCCCGGCCAGTCCGCCCTTGCCCTTGGGATTCCGTGTCCCACATTCCTAGGCTGTGCACATAAATATTCAGATTGAATATTAGCAAGGGGAGGCAGCTTGGCACGTTCCCTTGGCTACGACGGAGGTTTTCACGTGGTCTTTCCCTCCAAAGGGACGTGTGACATTGCTTTCAGAAGAGTGTCTCATTGAACTCCCTTCCCCTTAGGTTCCCTGAGCTCCTTTGCAGCTGTGCTATGGACTGGGGTGCATGCAATTCCTGCCCTGGGGCTGGGGGGGCTCACTTTAGTGGGGCAGACCTGCGAGGAAATCACACCAATATGACTGTTGGGTGCAAAACAGGGGTGGGGGTGCCTAAGGAGGGTCACCAGCCTTCTGGAGGCCTGATGCTGGCACTGAGCTCTGAAAGCGATCAGGGGCGCGGGCAAAGTGGTCAGGCAAGAAAAATAGTGGGAGCAAAGGCGTGGTAGCCAGAAACTACACGAGGTGGGTGTGGGGAAGGGGCCGACACTAAGGCTGCAGGGACTTTTACCCCCAGGGCCAGAAAGAGCTACTCAAGTGTGTCAGTTGAGGCCAGAGTTGTCTTTGACTTTATGGAAAATGACTATCCAGGGAGAAAATGGGAAGGTGGTTTGTCTGAACACATAACTACTGTGCAGGGAAGAGGGGCACACGTTAGGGCAGAGGGGGTAGGGCAGACATAGGAAGCCATTAGATCCCAGAACGTAGGAAGGCTGGAAGCTTGGGCTTTAGCTTGCTGGTGGGGCAGGGGCCAAATCCAAAACAAAGCCAAGGAGGGACTGAAGCTCCAGGGGGAGGAGAGGAGCATAATGGGTGAATGTGCAGTGCTGGGTCCAGGACTAAGGAAGAGGGGATGTGAGTGTAGACGGTGCCCTTTCCCTCCAAGAGGGGAAGGCCCAGTGACCAGGGAGCAGCTCTGTGGCTGAGTCTTCAGGATGTGTCAAGTTCTCGCTCACACCCCAGGAAATGCCCAGGTGCAGACCTGAACCCGGAAGGGCGGGCCTGGAAGGGACTCTCCAAGGGCAAAGCAGGAAAGGGCAGAGGAGAGTGGCCTCCTGGGGTGCTGGGCTAGAAGTGAGGGTCCAGGGACAGCCGTCCAGTAAAGCAGAATGGCTCAGTCCCACTTTCCACAGCCACCATGCAATTTATTATCCCAACCTGGATGCTTCTGAGACGGGAGTGAAGAAGGCCTGTCCTGGGCACGGTGGGGTGTGTGGTCACCCTAGCTGTGTAGCACGAGGCTAGTCCTTGTGCAAGGACGCTGGCTGGCAAGGACACCCTCCCTGTGACTGTCAACCTCCCCTAATCTAGCCCTGGCCCTTGAAGGTGGGTTCGCACCCTGGAGCACCCCAACCCTCCTCAGAGCCAGGACTGTGGAAAGCGGAGTCTCTCCCCTTCAAAAGCCATCTCCCCACACCCTGTGCTTTTCAGATGACTGGCCTGGGGCCCAGTGGGGGGCAACCTGGAGAGCCCCTAGGAGCCTGTCCACCCTAGAAGGGTGCAGAGGCCAGAGTGGGGTCACCCACATCCCCCTGCACTGTCCCTGCCCCCCACCTTGGCAAGACCCTGGGATCCCTAGTCCCCTCTCTCCCCCTTGCTCCCCAATCCCAGTGGCCTGTCAGGCGGTGTCCCCATGTTCCCGGTTCCCAGTCCTGGTTCTGTCCTCCCCAGCCTCTGCCTGGAACATTCCAAAAGGCGCCCTCCAGGTCTCGTGGCCTTCGTACCAGCCTTCCCTGCCACAACACGTAAACCCAAGCCTGAACACAACAGTCCAGGTAGACAAAACAAAAAGAGCAAAAACAAAGACCCTCCACGGGAGGAAAAACACGAGAAAAAACAAAAACATCACTCCAGACCTCCACTTCCCCACCAGATACAGTCGAACACTTCCACTATGAGCTGACTCCAAAGCAGCTCTCCGCCTCGGCCCCAGCACTGGGCTACTGCCCAGCCACGGTGCCTCTGCCTGCAGGATTCCTGCGGCTTCTTTAAGGTCCTCCCACACCTGACCACCTCTGCCCCGACCCCCAAGCTCCAGAGCTGCCCTCAGCCCAGACTGGGTGTGAGGGCGTTTCTGCGCCTCACATCTCCCACAGCGGGAGGGTGGCCTGCTTCTCCAGAAGGGCGCCCTGAGGGGTGGACGGGATGATTTCTGAGTTCCCTGCTGACTCTGAAACCTGTTAATGCTGCAGCCTAGGGCTAGCCACTTAGCCATCACTCCGTTTGAACCCCACCAACAAAAAAAGGAAAAAAAAAATTTTTTTTTTTAACGCTGCTGTACTAGAAGGCCTAAGACATGGCCCAGGGACCCCTGGAAAACCCTCTCAGGGGGACTGCGAAGTCAAGATTATTTTCATAGTAAAACTAAGAGGTTATTTGCCTTTTTGTTCTCATTTCCTTACAAGTGTACAGTGGAGTTTTCCGGAACTATATGACAGGTGGATTTGCAACAGAATGAATGTGGAAACAAATGAGAACCCAGCTGCTTTCATAAAGCCAGACTTTAAAAAAATAAACGGTGCCATTCTTTTCACGAAATTTGACCATTTTGGAAAATAGAATCATTTTCCTTTAAAAAAATACATTAACGTGTACTGGATTTTTAATTTAATGCATTTTAAACTCCTTAATCTCAAATACACTGAATGTTGCCAATTGTTATGTTCTGTGTAAATAACAACTCCTGGGGTCTTCAATTTTTAATTTGTAAAGGAGTCCTGAGACGCCTCCGCCCTCCCCAGAGGACCATCCAAAGTCCTTCCCTCTCCAGCTGCCTGTTCTCTCCAATTCTTGCTTCCCTCAGGCCACTGGCCACCGGGGCTGGGTGCCTCAGGGCTGGGCCTGGGCCCTCTTCTCTCTTCTCTCCACTTTCAGGGCTTTCCAATACTGTCTCCATGTGTGTGGCCCCCAAATCTCTAACGCCAGCCCTTATTTCTCTCCTGAATTGCAGACCCATATCCCCAGCTGCCCTCTGGAACATTCGTGTGGATGCCTCTGCCCCACACAGCCACCTTCAGCTCGCACACTCACACGGGGCCCATCTCTACCCCTGTAGGGTTGGAAGGCAACCCTACAACTGAACCAGCAGCCCTGGCCCTCTCTGGCCCTCCTGCTCCAACCTGACACAGAAGCCAGAGTTCCTCTCCAACAGTCCCTTCCCGGCTCAGAATCCACAGAAGGAATGCCGCCTCCATGGCGCAGCACAGATGACCAGGCCCAGCCAATGGGATGGGGTCCTGCCCCCTGTCCAGCCCCAGTGCGCACCCCACTCCCCTGAGACCACCCTGTCCCTGCTGGTCTGACCTCACTTCCCACTCCGGCACAAGCCGTCTGTCCTCGGCCTCCGTCTGCCAGAGACCCCTTCTCAAGCTCAGGGCTCAGCCCCATCATTCCTTCCCTCAGAAAGCCTTCTCTGACCGCCTCTGAGCAGAGGGCCCTCTTCTCCCATCACAGCACATTGCATGCTAAATGGTCCCCATTCAGAAAAAGCAAAAAGAAAAAAAGGAAAGTCACCATTCAGAACTTCTAGGCTGAGCTCCCTAAGGAGGGAGATTGCCTCACTGCTGTATCCTCAGTGCCCAGGTCAGTGCCTGGCATATCACAGTTTAGTCAATACTTCAGTGAATGGCTTGAAGGCAAGCGGCAACCCCCATCCCCCGCCCTGCCATCCCCCGGCCCAGAACTCAGTAGAGAGTAGGACTCTGCTCTGAGCACCCAAACTGGCTGTCCTAACCTGCCCTGGCCCAGGAGGTGGCTGCCTGAGCCTCCCTGCTCCGCGGGGCCTCCTCCTGTTGTGCTGCCCTCACGAGCTCCCAGAACTTGGCTGAACTCCACGCTTCCCCCACCAATGGCCAAGACACGAGGCCACACACACCAGGCCCAACGGCTGCGCAGCTGGTCTGAGCTGACCCCGCTGGGGACACCCAGACCAATCCAGGGCACCAGCCACAACAAGAGCAGCAACAAGACATACCACACAGTGTCCCAGTGTAAACTGATGCTGAGGGCTCAGGAGTTTTCAGAAGGTCACTGGGCCAAGGAGGGAAGAGGCTGGGGAGGAGCCAGGTTCTTCCACTATGAAACAGTTGTCACGTGGGCCCTGTACCAATTCTGCAGGTCAGGGAGCAAGAGGCTAAGCCCACTAAGGGGCCATTCTGAGATCCCGGGGGGCTGGGCTTTGCACCTGGGGATGGCGGTGGGGCTTGTGGGGATCAGAAGCCAGGGGCAGGCAGACAGTAAACAAGTGGTAACCCAGAGGGCACCCCCTGGCCACTCATTCCATAGAGAGCAAGAGTCCTTGCAGGTCAGATTAACCGAGAGGGCACAGCCCACACAGCCCCAGGAGGCAACAGAAAGCACCTGGATGTCAAAATCAAAAGGTCCTCCAAAAGGCCACAGGTCTCTGCTGTCACCTTCCTCTAACCCACATGCTCCTTTAGCAGGAAGCCAGGGGTCTCCTCTCAAGGTCAGCAAGAGGCAGCAGCTAGACGAAGACCTGGTCTGACCTCCAAGCCCGCCAGCCTCCTTGAGACAGCGAAGAGGAGTCACAGAGCACAGGTCCCTGGTTAAGTATGCCCCGCGGGCGGAATTCTGCGCACCTTGGAGCATTTTCTGCCTGAACTAAGACCTGAATGGTGCCCCCTGGGACTGGTGCAGGCGATACCAAACCAGCTGGTAGCCCCGCCCTCTCCCTGCCCCCTTGCCCCTCTCATGTGCCTTCCAGGGCTTCACCACGTTGCATGCCCCATGCAACTTCACCACGTTGCATGCCCCAACAGCCCATCTAAAGAAAGAACCACATTGCCTGGGTGGCTCAGTGGGTTAAAGCCTCTGCCTTCGGCTCAGGTCATGATCTCAGGGTCCTGGGATCAAGCCCTACATTGGGCTCTCTGCTCAGCAGGGAGTGGGCTTCCCCCTCTCTCTGCCTGCCTCTCTGCCTACTTGTGATCTCTCTGTCAAATAAATAAATAAAATCTTTAAAAAAAAAAAAAGAAAGAAAGAAAGAAAGAACCACATTCCAGCACAACACAGATAATAAGAGATCAGTTTATGGATAACAGTGTGGGACAGACTGGGAAGGTACCAGGGCCCGTAGTGATGAGCTTCCCAGGAACAGACCAACACAGACAAGCAGACAGACAGACGGAGGGACAGGAAACAGCCAAATGGCTCAGAGGCCCAGGCCCAGCCTCAGCAGTTCTGCCCTGGGATCCTGGGGGAAAGAGGTGAGCAGGACCCGCAGGTGTCTCAGTTCTCATAAGGCTTCCCTTCTCCTCACTTCTCCCTGCCCCTTCCCAGCAGGCTGGGTCTTTTCATATGTCCTCTATTTCCAGGGCTGGAGAGTGGTTGGCCTGGGGGTGGGGAGGCAGAGGCCTGGGTGGTATGGGGTTAGCAGCAGCACTGGGGGGAATCAGGTCAGGCACCAGGTACCTGAGGCAGGGCACCGCTCAGCAGGGCCCCAATTTCTGGGGCAGGCCCCCCACCCTGCCCACTACACCAACATGGTGCAATAAATAGTTTCAAGTAGTCAGTGTCAGGCAGGAGAGCTGAAGGCTGGTGGGACAGGTAGGGGCTTGGAGAGAGAAGCCCCCAGACGCCCACCGAGTCCTTCCAGCAGGCTCCAGCTCTATCAAGTCCGCTGTGTGCACAGGCCTTGGGACTTGGCCCCCTGTCTACATGAACACTCTGTGCAGGGGCTCAGCCGCTCAGACCAGTGCCAAAGCCTGCTCGGTGGGGCAGAAGCAGGGCAGCATGGTGCCCACAGCGTCCACGATGGCGGCCAGGTGCTCGTCCTGTGCCTGGGGCCCACAGAGCTGCATGAAGTCCGCCAGGCGCAACAAGTACTCGAGGTTGTGGCCTGAGAAGCCGCGGCAGGCCAGGATCTGTGTTGCAATGGCCTCCTCGGGTGCAGGACCCAGGTAACCAGGATTCTGGGGGGTGGCCACGTAAGCTAATGCCTTCAGTGGTTGGTCAGGGGTATCTTGGGGGTAGAAGGTGACTTCCTTGGTATCATAGCCGCCAAGCACTGCTTCCCGCACGTTCAGGTACTTCAGTGCCTCGCTCACCTGCTCACCTCGAACCTGGTATGCCACACCCCAAGTGCAGCCCTAGAAGGAAACACGGACACCATGGTCACCCAAAACAGCTCCTGGCTAGTCCCACCCCAGGTCTGTGCTCTATAAAGAAAGTGGGCAGGGGACTGGTGAGTGATCTAGTAGCAATACATTAAGCTTGTTCTCCCTTTCTTAACCAGGTTTGACAAGGTGGTCTGGTGCCAAGGCTAAGAGGATTCCTACTCAGTGGTTTGGGAACCGGTGGCATCATCCATATAATTAGGAAGAATGGGAGGCTCAGGCCACCCTCCAATCGTATTAAGTCAAAATCTACATTTTAAGATCCTTGGTGATTCTAGCGAGAAGCACTTAGCTAAACCACCTTCCCCACTTCCTGAAAGGCATCTAATCTAGCCTACAGCCAAGGATCCATGAGACCTGTCTGCAACCCTCAAAAAGAGACCCCAAGGGGTCTCTCTTTTGACTCAGGCACTTACCTCATGATCTTCAAGGAGGGTCACAACACGGCCAGGCTGAGGAGGGAAAAAAAATTTTGAGAAACTCAAGTTAGAAATCAGCTGTCACCAGTACCAGAGGAGGAAACCCTTATTAACACTGCTGGCCCAGGCCTCAGTGAGCCCCACTCATGCAGGGGGAAGTAGAGAGAGTGATGCATGGCTGCAGAAGAAATAGATACCTGGCAATGGCCCAAACTGATAATCAGAAATATTCATCCAACATGGTGATCCATAGGATCACAGATCCCAGTCATCACAGAGATCCACGGGGCAAAGAAATTTAAGCCACAGCCCCTAGGCTCAGGTGTATACACTTCCCCCGACCAGCCCGGACATTCCAGGGCACTAGTGCCCACTACCCTGCCCCCACCCCCTTCATTCCCCCGGGCATGGTCAGATGCTCACCATCTTGTCGCTGCCCCGATGGAAGGTGTCTCCTTGCCAGAAGCGGCGGCTGTAGCCGCGCACGAAGCCCACACGGCTGTCGCTATAGGCGAAGTCGGGCCTCCACACCAGGGAGCCGTACCCGAAAATCCACAGCGCTTGGGGGTCACCGTCATCCCGGGGATGCTGCGCGGGTGGCGAGGGTGGTGGCGAGGGGGCTGGTGAGAGGGGCGGCGAGGCGGGCGTGGTGTTCTGGGCTGTGGACTCCTGCTTCATGGTGCCGGGCACAGGGACGGGCCCGGCGGCCTCCGAGGCTGGTCTCCGGCGCGGGCACGGAAGGACCGACGGACGCGCACACCTGGCCTGGCACCGCTTGGTCGCTCCAGCTGCGCGGCCCCTTCGGTGGCGCCTTTTAAACCCTCCGGCCGGGCGGGCCCCCGCCCACCGCGCCAGCTGCCGCGGTGATTGGGGCGGGGCAAATCCCCTTTTGACCAATCACCTTCGTGTTTTGCTTCCCGGTTAACCGCGCCGCCCTCTGAGTGGATAACTGCGCGGCCTGCCCCAGGCCCAGCGCGCCCAGTGATTGGCTCGGCTCCACCTCTGTAGCAAACCTGGCAGGAGTGATGCAACTGCGGGGGAGGTTTCCCCAGCTCCGGCATGCAGCAAGGGCATCTCGGATTGCGTCAGGCGGCGGGCAGTGGACAGTGGGCACGGACGCGGGCACTGGTCGTCCGTCCGGCAGCCCCTCCACGTCCTACGCCCTTGAGGAACCACGATCGGCTTGTCCCAGGCGGGTGTCTCCCCAGCAGTCCTGTCGGTGGACCTGGTCCGCTCACTGCCACCCCAGACAGCACGGACCAGTGCAGGGCACGTCCCGAAGGACCTCTCTGGGCGGCATCAGTGCCGGTCTCTGAGGCTCCGCCTGGGAGCACATATTCTAGAGAAGCCGTCGGGGGCACTCTCTGCATTCCACACAGGTGATTCACGCCGTTGGCCCGCGTGAGCAAATGGAGAAACTGAGTCACGGGGCTGGCTAAGGTTTCTGCAGAAGCTGCGAGGCTGAGTCAGGCGGGGGGCCGGGAGCTTGCGGGGCTCACGTGAGGGCTACTCCCAGGGCCAGGTGTGGAACCCCTGAGCCCAGGTAGGCTTGGGGTGGAGCCTTTCAGCACGCTTGCAACCATCGCTGTCACTTTGGCAGTGGTGTCCAAACCTGCGGAGAGAAGCCGTCAAGTCAGGCCACTTCTGCCGAGGGGATGGGTTTAGTTCTCACTGGACCTGAAACTTTTGCAACAATGGTTGCGTTCATCCTTAGGGGCAGAAATTCTTCAAGGTAGCCAAATTGAGACTCCCAGACAGCTGCAAGCAGCTACCGGCTTTCTCTCTTGGCTACTGGCCTCCTGACCCACGGAAGGTCAGCCGGCCATCTGGGGTTGACCCCCCTAAGCAGGGGCAAAAGGCTGCCCCCTGGGGATGTCTCTGGCTGGAAAGGGGGAACAGAGGCAGGAGAAGGCCTGCCTCTGGAGCTGCAGAACTGGCTGGGGGAAACAGCTAATGAGGTCGGGGGTGAGCCCTCTGGCAGGCGAAAGGGGCAAGATTGCTTCTCATTAGATTCTAACTAGATACTTACACTAAAAATTATCTGCACACTTAAAGTAGTCATTCCAAAAGAGTGTAAGATATATTCTCCAGTAGGAATGTTGCACTACATTGTGTATAGCATGAAGCTAGTTCTTTTAAAACAAAGTAAGGGGCACCTGGGTGTCTGTGGGTTGAGCCAAGTCATAGATCTCAAGGTTGTGAGATCTAGCCCAGGGCCAGGCTCTGTGCTCAGCAGGAATTGGGCTTGAGATTCTTTCTTTCTCCCCATTCCCCTGTACTCTCTAAAATAAATAAATGAATCTTTGTGGGTTTTTTTTAGATTTTATTTATTTGAGAGAGAGACAGAGAGCATGAGCAGAGGGAGGGGGAGAGGGAGAGGGGAAAGCAGGCTCCCTGCTGAGCAGAGAGGCTGATGTGGGGCTCGATCCCAGGACCCTGAGATTATGACCTGAGCCTGAGGCAGAGGCTTTAACCCACTGAGCCACCCAGGTGCCCCAAATATGACATATGACATAGCCATATATATATATGTGATATATATATATATCACATTAACATTAATATTTATAAAACAAACAATCTGGAAGAATATACCTAAACTGTTAGCAGAGCCCAACACAGGGCTCGATCCCAGCACCCTGGGATCATGACCTGAGCTGAAGGCAGCTGCTTAACTGACTGAGCCACCCAGGCGTCCCCAGAGAACTTTCGATATCAAGTGTAAACGTTTATGGAAAAGTTTGTTGTTGTTGCTGTGTTCACAAAGAACAGGAATTACTTTTCCAATAGGAAAAAAATACAGCCAAATAGTTGTTTCTGGTAATTTCTTTCTCTTTCCATCCATTCCCTATGTTCATACTCTCTTTTCTACTCTGTATACTGGCCCCTTTAGTCCGTATGAGCATCTCCTGTGCTACTAGCTTCTTAAAGAGAATCTTCCCCCCTCCATCTACCACCTTTGGGTAGCAGGGTAGGAGGCAGGAAACTGGTACTAACACATTCCTGGAGGCATCTGAATTGGCACAAACAATGCTTTGAAAAAGCAGCTTAGTGATATAAATCAGAAGTCATAAAACGTCCCTGGCCTTTGACCCAATATTTCCACTCCAGGAAATTATTCAAAATATGGGAAAAGTCATATGCCTAAAGATTTTTCAATGCATTGTTATTTATTATAGCAAAACAAAAGAAGAAAAACTATTTAAACATCCAAAAATAGCTCAGTGTGTAAGCAAATTATGTGATCAGTCCACATGGTAGAGAAATACACACAAAGAGAATAACTTAAATATGCAGCAATAGATGATCAAGTTATATAAATTTGATATGGATATAAAATTAAAGGTGTGGAGTCATTTGAAACAATTATGTATGCTTATATTTGCTGACACAGAAACCTATCTGTGATGCAGAATTCCATGAAAAAGCAAGTTATAAAATAAACTATTTTTAAACTTAAAAAGTCTGTGTTTATTTGCATAGAAAAAAATCCACAAGACCACATAAAAACATTCAGTAATTACCTCTGAATAGTAGGACTACATGAGATTTGCACTTTCCTTTTTTTTTTTTTAAGATTTCATTTATTTCTCAGAGAGAGCACAAGCAGGTGGAGAGGCAGGTAGAGGGAGAAGCAGGCTCCCTGCCAAGCAAGGAGCCCGACGTGGGACTTGATCTCAGGACCCTTGGATCATGACCTGAGCCGAAGGCAGATGCTCAGCAGACTGAGCCACCCAGGCGTCCCTGCATTTTCTTTTGAAGAGTGCACTTTTTGCACTCTTCAGGGGTCCTGCACTTTTTGAAGAGAACATAAGCCACTTCTGTCCAGAAAAAGTCACAATAAAAATCCATCATGAAAACAATGTAGTAAAATGCCCAGGGCCGTGGAGTCAGGCAACAATGCAAACTATGAACTATCACATGCACTATGATTAAAACTATTAAAACAACAATAACAAGATACATGAGGAAAAAGATGGGGGGAAGCAGCATAGACCAATGATGGATGTGTTGAGGTATTAGGATTACAGGCGACTTTTTTCTCTTTTTCAAGGCTTAGGAGATAAAATTTTTGATAATAAAAAGTTAATTTTAAAGAGCAGTTCATGGTTTTCTGGTGGCTAAGGGGCAGAAAGTATCTCAGAATTACCTAGGGCATATTTGCAAGATGCCCATTGGCCAACTTCCTTGTACCAGAACAAAGCCCCATTAGTGAGGTCCTCAGTAACTCCTGTAAGTTAGGCACTTCCTCCTCTGCTCCCACAATCCCTTACCCCACTTCTATTTATCTGTCCCCTCCGCCTCATGCTTCTTACAGAAACAATCATTTGTTGAGCACTTACCATGAGCTAGGCAGTTGGCTAAATGCTTTACACTCATGCTGATTACAAACTTCTCCCCTACTTCATGAGGTAATTATCATTTCACAGATGAAATGGTAAATGGGAGCACAGGAAAGGTGGGTAAGCCAGTCATGGGGGTACTCACAAGTCACAGAGCCTAGGTCTGAATGCAGATAGACCAACCCACTTGCTGGTAAACTCTTGATCTCCTGCTTCCTGGGAGCCCCCTGAGAGCAGACTCCATCTTTGAAGTCCCTGGTGGGGACCCAGTCAGTGCTGGCTCATGGAAGGTTCTCCACAAAAGTAGCTAGAAGTGGAGCTTTTACTTTGAAAACGCCAGGGCACCCTGAGGTTGAGAGGAAGAATCCTAAAAGACACAGGTTCAATCCTGACCCTCTCAAAACAGGAATCTCCACAAAAGTTGGGCGGGGGGGGGAGGATCTTAGCCACCTTTCTGGGAATATATCTTGCCTGTTCCCATTCCTCCTTTATCCTTGCCAACAACATCTGTCCCCTTCCCTTCCAGTGGGACACTCCCAGGCAGTAAACCATCCCACTCAGCGGATTCCTCTCTGATGTCTGCAGCAGCCAGCCCGTCTTTCCTCTGAAAATCCCCTCAGGAAGGTGCTGCAGATGTCATCCTCACAGAAGTACCCCCTCACGAGAGAGGATTACCTCCACCTCGAAGAGTGGCACATGATTTAACCCATGAGACGCACATGGTGGCTTCTTCTTCTGGACCTTTCTCAAATTAACCTTTCCTTATTGTTCCCCTTCAGGCGATCACTTCTCATTTCCTTATGATCTGTTCCTTCCCACTTCTCATTCCAGTCACTGCAAACAACATCTGGTGTTAGTGGGCACAATTATCTGAACCGAGGGAAGGGTATGTTTTAGGAGCTTGGGGACCCTGCTAATGTATTATGCTAAACGTGAGGTCACTTTATAAAGTTGCCGATTCCCAAGTGATGAAAAAGAACCTCCCCAGACGTGGGTTCTTAAGCCCAACTTACCCAGATTTGAGCACGTCTTCACCATTTACCATCAAGGGTACTGTCTCTGGTTCTCAGTTTTCTGAGCTGTGAAATGAGGGATAATAGTATCTACTTGTGGGTTCTCTCTCTCTCTCTTTTTTAAGATTTTATTTATTTATTTGACAGAGAGAGACACAGCAAGAGAGGGAACACAAGCAGGGGGAGTGAGAGAGGGAGAAGCAGGCTTCCTTCTGGGTAGGGAGCCCAATGCAGAGCTCGGTCCCAGGACCCCAGGGTAGTGACTGAGCCGAAGGCAGATGCCTAACGACTGAGCCACCCAGGTGAGTGAACCCCCAGAACCCCAACCTGTGGGTTCTGATGAAGCTTGAAAGAAATAACACCTTAGCCAGGACCTGGCATGTGGGAGCTTAATATATAGTTGGCTCATGGTTTTTACTATAGACTTTTTCCCTTTCCATTTTATCCAAGATAGAGCCATAGCCTATGATTTATTCTTATTTATTTTTTTAAATTTCTTTCCTTTTAGAAAGAGATAGAGCAAGGGAGAGGGGCAGAAAGAAAAGCAGCCCCACCTCCATAACCAAAGAGCCCAATGTCGGACTGGATCCTTATACCCTGGGATCCTGACCTGAGCCAAAGACAGACACTTAAATCAAGTGAGCCACCTGGTGCCCTAGCGTGTGTGTGTGTGTGTGTGTGTGTGTGTGTGTGTGTGTGTGTGTATTTAAGATTTTATTTATTTATCTGACAGAAAGAGACACAGCTAGAGAGTAGAAAGGGAACACAAGTAGGGGGAGTGGGAGAGAGAGAAGCATGCTCCTCACTGAGGAGGTGGCTTGATCCCAGGACCCTGGGATCATGACCTGATCTGAAGGCAGACACTTAAAGATGGAGGCACCCAGACACCTCTAGCCTATGGTTTATAATAAGAAATATATAGGGGCACTGGGGTGGCTCAGTCCGTTGGGGGTCCAACTCCTGGTTTCGGCTCAGGTCATTGCAGTGGGGGGGAGTCCTGGGATAGAGCCCCAAGTTGGGCTCTCCACTCAATAGGAGTCTGCTTGTCCCCCTCTCTCTGCCCCACCCCCCACCATTCATACTCTCTCCCTCCACTTCTCTCTAAAATAAATGGATAAATTTTTTTTAAGATTTTATTTATTTATTTGACAGAGACAGAGAGAGAAGGAACACAAGCGAGGGGAGTGGGAGAGGGAGAAGCAGACTCCCCGCTGAGCAAGGAGCCCCGACGTGGGGCTCCATCCCAGGACCCTGAGATCATGACCTGAACTGAAAGCAGACACCCAACGACTGAGCCACCCAGGCACCCCCATAAATGGATAAATCTTAATAAAAAAAAGAAATATACATTTGGTCTTGATCCTGTTCCTGGCACAGAGCTCTTAAAACCCTTGGTGATAAGAGTGATACAGGTGTCTTTTGTTATTCGTAACATGCCCATATCAACCACACCTGAATTTGGTTAATGTGAGGGCTATTTTTGGGAAGTCCCTCTCAGGATGGGGGGAAGGGAGGGGTGGCTGGTTGCCAGGGAAACCAACCAGGTGATTAGAATTGAGAACTGGAACCCTCAGCCCCAATTTCCAACTTCTGGGTGGGGAGAAAGGCTGGAGACTGAGTTCAGTCACCAGAGGCTAATGATTTAATCGATCACACCTGTGTAACGAAACCTCTATAAAAACCCAAAAGGCCATGGGGTCAGGAAGTTTCTGGGTTGTTAAGTACCGGAAGGTGCTAGGAGGCCGGCATACCCAAAGAGGACAGGGAAAGCTCCAGGTCCCTCCCCACATACCTTGCCCCGTGCATCTCATACATCTGGTTGTTCCCTTTTATAACAGAGCAATCATTTAGTAATCTCAAACCTAGGGAGTGGGTTGTGGGCAGCTTGGCTCCGCAGCGGCTTAGAAACACAAGTAACCTAGACTTGAGACTGGTATCTGAGGTGGGAGGCAGTCTTGTGGGACTGAGCCCTTAGTCCCTTCGCCCGTCAGATCCCCCATCAGACGGGCTCTGATGCCGTCTCCAGGTCAATTGTGTCTGCGCTGCATTACACACACCCAGGTGGTGTGGCACAACCGCTTAATAGGTGGAAAACCCTCAAGTCTCAAGTCAGAAGTGAAGTCAAGGGGGCGCCTGGGCGCCTCAGCCGCTTAAATGTCTGCCTTTGGTTGTGATTTCAGGGTCCTGGGATGGGGCAACTTTTATCTCCCTGCTCAGTGGGGAGCCTGCTTCTCCCTCTGCTCCTTCCCCCTGTTCATTCTCTCTTTCTCGCTCTCTTTCCCTTTCTCACTCATAAGTAAAATCTTTTTTTAAAAAAGTGATCAGGGGGGCACCTGCGTGGCTCAGTGGGTTAAAGTCTCTGCCTTTGGCTCAGGTCATGATCTCGGGATCTCAGGTCATGATCTCGGGATCCTGGGATGGAGCCCCACATCGGGCTCTCTGCTCAGCAGGGAGCCTGCTTTCCCCTCTCTCTGCCTGCCTCTCTGCTTACTTGTGATCTCTCTGTCAAATAAATAAATAAAATCTTTAAAAAAAAAAAAAGTGAGCAGGGCGCCTGGGTGTCTCATTCATTAGGCGTCTGCCTTCAGCTCAGGTCATGATAGGACTGAGCCCTGCATCGGGTTTCCTGCTCAGCGGGAAGCCTGCTTCTCCCTCTCACACTCTCCTTGCTTGTGTTCCCTCTTCTCACTGTGTCTCTGTCAAATAAAATTTTAAAAATCTTTAATGTCCTAGTGGAGTATTGAGAGTAGGTGAGCTACATAGGAAGAATAGGTTTTCCTTCCCCTACCTTGCAGTCTGACACAGTTCAGAAGAATGGAGTGCGTCAAGAAAGTGGTCATGGTATTTTTGATTCAATGGAGAAAACCTCCACCTACTTCACCATTCTTGCCAAGCAATTTACAGGTTGTTCCAGCAAATAGGGTGCTAAAGGAGTGTTTTTAAGGGGCGCTTGGGTGACTCAGTAGGTTAAGCATCTGCCTTCGGCTCAGGTCATGATCCCAGGGTCCTAGGATTGAGTCCAATGTATGGGCTTCCTGCTCAGTGGGGAGCCTGCTTCTCTCTCTTCCTCTCCCTGCCGCTCCCTCTGCTTGTGCTCTCTCTGTCAAATAAATCTTCAAAACAAAACAAAATGGGGGACACCTGGGTAGCTCAGTTGTTAAGCCTCTGCCTTCAGCTTGGGTCATGATCCCAGGGTCTTGGGATCAAGCCCCACATCAGGCTCCCTGCTCAGCGGGAAGCCTGCTTTCTCTCCCTCTCCCACTCCCCCTGCTTGTATTCCCTCTCTCGGTGTGTCTCTTCCTGTCAAATAAAAAATTAAATCTTTAAAAGAAACAACGGGGCACCTGGGTGGCTTATTGGTTAAGTGTCTGCCTTCGGCTCAGGTCATGATCCGAGGGTCTTGGGATGGAGCCCCGCATCGGGCTCCCTGCTCAGCGGGAAGCCTGCTTCTCCCTCTCACACGGTCTTTCTCTGTGTCAAGTAAATAAAATTTTTAAAAAAACGGAAACAAAAAAACAAAAAGGCAGATAGGTGATAGTCTGCCCCAAACCCACTATTAACAGAATGGTTGCTTGAGCAAAGAGATTTTCTGAGTATGCTCAGAGGAGAGAGGTGCTAAAATAAATGAATTAAATAATCACAATCAAGAAGGGGCTATACCTCCCACAGACTTCTGAGATAGAAGGGTATCCTCAGGTCCCTGGCCCATGTGCAAGGACAGAGGTCCTGCAAACGCAGGCAGAAGGATGGGACAGAGTAGCTGAACCTCTCAGTATAGGGTGCCTCAGATGGGGGAGAGGAGAAGACAGTACTCTGTTGGTTATGCCAGCTAGACCCTGGGCCAAGGGCGGAAGGCCACGTGGTCTCCTGCCTACAAAAGCAGGGACCATAAGAATTCCCCCACGTCCTGTCAGAGGGTGCATGGGATGGTGAGAAAACTTGGCTCCATTTCTAGCTTCTAAGAGGGGAGGAAGACACAGCTGCCAGAGTACCCCGGGGTGGGGGTGGGGCAGTGTTCTAGTTCCTCAGACCTTGGGCCTGGCCCACCAGGCAGGGGAGGGGCAGGGCTCCAGCAGGGGGCTGGGATGGTGGGGCCTCCTTCACACTTCCAAGGAGAGAGGAAGGTGTCCTTCATGGCGGCAAGCCAGTGGCTGGATGCAGGGTTGAGAACTGCAATTTCAGTGGAGTGGAAGGGCTGCTGAGGGGAGGCCCGTGGGGTCAGAGTCGAATGTCAGACCCCCCAGAAAGGTGGCAGCGTGGTAAGACCTAGCTTAATTAAGAGCACTCTAGAAAAACCGCCCGTCTGAGAAGTATGACTAGGCCCCCCGAGAGCCAAGGAAGTAAAGCCCCTTGAATGAGAGCAGCTGGGACACCATCCCCCGTGAGCCTACTGCAAATGGGAAGGGGATTCCAGAACCTTGTAGAGCTCTTTTACCAGAGACCGAGAAGAGGAAGCACCAAGTGGAGGGAGCCACAGGTGGAGGTGATACTGAACAGACCGGGCCTAGAAGGGTGGGCCTGTTGGCTGCCAGTGTGGGAAACAGACAGCAATTTTTAGACAAGCCAAGTGGCATGCGCCTGTCTGCTCACCCCCAGGGCTTGCTTGGCCTCCACACTGAGCCAAGAAGCGCCAGCAGCGGCGACAGACAGGCTGGCTGTGCCTGGCAGGGCTTTGGCTCTGCCCTGCAGGGGGTGCCATGATGCAGGGCAGGCTGCCGCCCAGAGCCAGCCTGCTGCAGAATCCAGCCTCTGGGGATGCTAGCCACCTTGTGTCTGCCGTAGCTTTGGCTGGCTTTCTGGACCCTGCATTGTGGACTCGGAGGGTCTTCAGGCATGAAGGGAACAAGCTGAGTTCACTCTCGGCCGGAGCGTGAGAAGGGTGCAGGGCCCCAGAGGCCAGGGGAAAACAGGACGAAAGCCACTTGTGACAGATCCAAGGGGAAAGGGACTCGAGGACATGGGGTCCTGCCATCTCTTCCGAGAGCCAGATTTCCCCTTCCACTACTTCCCACGTCAGAAGTTGATCTAAACTAGTGGTGTTCTTAAAGACAAGGGGCACCTGCAGGGAAGGGGCAGGGCTCCAGCAGAGGGCTGGGATGGTGGCGCCTCTTTCCCAATTCCAAGGGGAATGACGCCTGGGTGGCTCAGTCGGTTAAGTGACTGCCTTCCGCTCCAGTTGTGATCCCAGGGTCCTGGGATCAGGTCCCCACATCTGGCTCCTTGCTCAGCCGGAAGTCTGCTGCTCCCCCTGCTTGTGCGCTCTTGCTCTTGCTCTCTTTCTTTGACAAATAAATAAAATCTTAAAGACCGGGGCATGACAGGAACCAATGGTGGAGACAACCTGAGATCTCCGTTGCCTCTTTGGTCCTAGGGCTACCGCTGGGACTACCCAGCCAGCCTCCAAGCTCCTCTCTAGCCCACCCCCATCCTGTGGGTTGGGAGAGTGGAAGCACCAGCAAGTGTTTTGTTGGCATAAGCTTGAGAAGGATTAACCGATCAGTGGGGGAACTCGTTGCTCAGGAGTATTTTCATACACCAACTCATTTCAACCTCCTAGATAACACGCAAGAGTATCCGCATCCTCTGAGAAGCTGAAGATAAATAACTGGATGGTTAGCCTCCTTGGGCAGAGACCAAGCTTTATGGCCAATACCTGGCATAAAAAAGGTGCTCCATCAGTGTGGAAGGGATGAAGAAATGGATGGACTTGTCCCGGGTCACCTGGCAATAAGACGTATTGGGGCAAAAGAGCTTTGGCCTCCCAACTCAGACCCGGGGCTCTTTGTAGCCCGTCGTCACTCGCTTGCATTCGGGCGGGGGTGGCTGGAGGCCGGAGGGTGGCGAGGTGGGGACGGAGCTGGTTGTACGCGAAGGGGGCCCCCCTGCCCTGCGTCTCTGGATACCCTGAGGCGTCTTGAGGGGCCACGCCGCACTCAGCTCTGCAGTCTACTCCCTCGGGGTCGGGGCTCGTAGGGAGCTCTGAGCGACAAAGACGACAACTGAACTCGAGGCCGCCGCCAACCCCGCCGGCTCGACCCCTCGGGCCCCGGGCCGGAGAAGGGCTGAGCCCCGAGCCCCCGCGGGAGACGGCGGCCCCCGACTGCGCGCAGCCCCGACGGCCGCGCAGCGCCCCCTGGTGCCGGGCAGCGGAGGCCTGGGCCGTCCCGCCTGCCCGCCCGCCGGCGACGCCGGCTTCCCGCGGCCCCGACCCCGGCCCCGGCCCCGTGCGGCCTCCCAGGCCTGGGACGGGCTGCGGGGGGCGGGAGGCGGGGGGCGGAGCCCGGCGGGCGGGGGCGTCTCCGAGAAACTCGCGTCCTTCGGCGGCTTCCCGGCCCGGGAAGTGAGCCGGGGTCGGGAGGCCGCAAACAGGAAGTCGGGCTGTAACAAAGAGCGCAGGGGGGCGGAGGGCCGCGGGACCTCCGGGGCGCCCGGCGGCGGCAGGTGGAGGGCCGATCCGGCCAGCGCGCCGCACCTGCCCTTTCCGCCGCGCCCGGGGCTCCCGGTCCGCGGGGATCCGGCCGGACCACGGGGCCGAACCGTGCACCCTGGGCGCGAGGGAGGGCGCGGCCACCCGGGGAAGGCGCATCCTCTCCCCGGGAAGGGACAGTCACAGTTCCCTGAGTGAATCACTTCCATCCCCTTCCCGGAATGCCGCAGGCCACGTGGGATGGAGGACTGGGTTCGCTGATTCTGCGGGACCCACGGGGAAGGGCTGGGAGAGATGCAGGGAGGGGAGAGCCCAGGGAGGGGGGGATCCCCGTCGGGGTTGGAGCATCCATCCGGACTGCCTGAGTCTGGTGGCCTAAGTTAGCCTGAGCTGGGGGACAGGGTGGGGGGTGGGGGGGGGATGTGCCACTGTCTTTTTGTTTCCTACCCCCTAACCAATCCTGACCGTGGTGCTGAGGCTGGAGAGGGGGTCCCCGGTGGAACAAGCAGTATAAAGGCATTCCTCCCTTCACAGTCTCTTTGACTCACCTCCCACCCCATAGAGATCCCCAGGTGGTGAACAGCCAGTGGGCCCTGGAAAAGCAGCTATCCCCAGAGCTGGAGTTCACCGAGGGGTCAGATTAGCCTTTAGGCTGGGCACTGCCTCTGGGCTGTTAAGGAGCCACTAAACTCTGAATTCTCTTATGAAATACTCTTACAAATTCAGTAGGCATTTGCTAAACAATGGAGAGCACTTCCCAGTACTTTATTTGACCTTGTGTCTGCCAAGCCCAGGACCTCTCCTGTATACCTGGACACTCTCACGAAAGTCTCCGAAAAGTTTTGGGTACCTTACCAGTGAGAAGTGGCCGCACCTTCAGGGAGTGACCTCCAGGCTGAGTATAGGAGGGCTTTTGCTGTGGCCTGTCCACACCCCAGCTGCATGGCCTCACTTCTGCCGGGTCACTGGAGGTAGAGCTACAGGTTAGAGCTGCCTAACGCAGACCTGTGCTTAGATCCCCGCTTTCCCGGGAGAGCCTATGTGGTGGGCGCAGCCAGCCCCCTGTCTAGGGCATCAGAGCCCGTGAGTGGGTTTAGCTATCCGGCTCCCCTCCAAGGCTCTTCTCTGAAGTGCTGGGGGCCCGTGAAGCCCAGCACAGCCTGGCTGTGTGGACGTGCAGGCTTGCGGGTGTCCTACCTGTCCCCCACATGGGAGCCTCGTCATCTGCCTTGTGTCCCGGCCCAGTTTCCCCAGCCCCCAGAGCCCGGGAGCCGCTTTCCTGTTTCATTTTGGGCAGGAAGAGTGAGGTCGTGTTGTTCTTCCCCCTGCTGCCGGCTCAGGCTGTGGGAACGGTTCCCTGAATGCTTTCCTGTTTGATACCCTGTGTGTGCAGTGACGGGAGCAGGGAACAAGAGCAAGGCATGGAGCATGTGCTTGCGGGCCAGCGTGGACGAGCCTACATCTCTGGCTCCCACGGCTCGGCATAAGCTCCCAGGTCAAGGGCGGGCATGCCGTGTGTGTCAAGGAGAAAGAGAAAAAGGGAGGGCAAGGAACATGCATAGACTTGGACTCCATGGGGGAGCATCTGGTGGGCCTATTTCATGTTACTGTGGACAGGCTGCGAGCATCTGCTTGGCTTTTGTGAGTGGCTCAATTTTTTCATCATTTGCTCTCCATGGGGTATGTCTGGCTGTAGAGAGAGAACTGTGGCCCCCTAGGGACCCTCTTGCACCTTACATGAAGGTAGACATGAAATCGAGACTGAAACTCTCTCATTAGTGCCTCAGCCCAAGAAACCTGGACTCAGAAGTCCACCTTCCCGTCCTCCTCCTCTCCCTGTGGTCTTTAATAAATCCCTGCAGCTCTGAGTAGACCAGGTGCCCAGACTCCGTTCTCCTGGCCGGCTGCAAGGAGGACAGACCTAAGGCAAGCCCCCCCCCCCGGGTCTCCCAAAGACCAGTGCCCTGCTGGGACTGAGAAAAGAGTAGGTAGGTGCCAGTCTATCTAAAACCCTTCAGTAGCAGGAGGAATGGACCCAGATGTCATTCTGGTTCAGAAACCCCATTCTCCAATAAGCGAATCCACTTGAAAAGAGGAACACCGGCAGGATCATATCTTCCCCCAAATTCCTGTATCCCCCAGGCTGACTAGGGATCCCCCAAATTTTTTCAGGCTTGAGGAGAGAAAGGGGGTAGGTTCAGGTCAGGGGGCATATTCCCCAAGTGATGGAGCAAAAGGGGAAACGGGGAGCCACAGCAGCCTCAAGCCAGCAGGCAGGGAAGCCTGGTCTAGGCCTAAAACTGGGTGGGCGAGCTGGGGCTCTGCAAAGACTGGAGGCGGACAAGGGTCTGGAGCACAGCAGGCCAAGCCCAAGTGTGTGCCCAGGGTCCCGGCGGTCCTGGCAGAGCAGCGGGCAGCAGCAGTAGAAGGGAAGACAGGGGACAGAGAGAGCATTCATTCCCCCTCTGCCATCACAAAGACAGGACCCAAGAAGTAATAAACTCCTGTACACATCTGTTCCATATTATAAATACACATTATATACAAAATAATGTTATAAAATGTAGAAAGGTCAGTGCTTCTGATTCTTAAATTACTGAAATACTAGACTCCAAAATAAACTACAAAAAAAATAAAAACTCATATTATTGATTTCTGAAGATCGGCTTCAAGGGTGGTCTGGAGGCAGTAGTGGGTGTGGGCAGAGCCCAGGCTCAAGGCCATAGGAATGGTTCGAGGGAGGCAAGGGCCTGGGTGGCAATGGCACCTCCTCTCTCCCTCACTGGAATTTCCAGCATCACTGCCCTGAGCTCCCCAGTTAGGCCTGGCTCCCCGGGCTGGCCGATGGGGATAAGCCCTTCACCTGTGTACTCACGGGAACGCAGAATCACCCCAGGCCGGAGGCTGGGGGAGCCATGGAGGGCTTACCAACAGCCTTGCCCAGAGGGCCAAGGCTAGGGAGAAGCTGGAGGAATGTTATGAGCAAGGCCCGAGTGCAGTAGTTGGAGGCACCGGGCGGAAATTTCTCCCACTTCGGGCGTTCACCTCACCTGCAGGGCAGCTCCTGCCAAGAGCCGCACCCGATGGTATCCGGGCCCACAGATGGCCCTGCCCATACTGGCCTCCTCTCTCCTCTCTGATTTGGACCCAGCTGTCACCGTGGGGCCTGGGCCAAAGGCACTTTTGGAAACACAGATGCCAGTGGGGGCCACTGCCGCTCCCTCTGGAAAACAGGCCAGCTCCCCAGAGGGGCCCTCTGAAGGCCACGGCTGGCAGGGCGCGTCCCAGTGGCACCTCTCTGTTCCCCAGGCTGGCACAGCCGCCGATCTGATGCCAGACAGACACCCAGAGGCGTGGAAGGGTACTGCATCTCTTGGCAAGTTCACAGTCTGTCCGGGTCATGCCATTCCCGCTTCCTCCTGAGAGCAGCACGTCGCATATTAAAAATGTCCCATCCAGGATGCAATGTAAACAATGCAGAAGGAAGATCCAGCTGCTGGGGCCGAGCTGGGATGTCCTGGGAAGGCTCCTGCCTTATACCTGGAGAGCACGTAGGAAACAGGGAAGTCGGTTACCCTGGGGGACAAGAACTCCCTCCTCCGTGGCGGCCCTGGGCCTCCCTAGGAGAAGCAGGTGGGGCAAAGGGAGGGTGGGAAAGCCCTCTCCAGACTCAGGCCCTGATGCACGCATCAGCCTGGGCTGGGAGCCTGTGTTTGTGCGGCGGGCCAGTAGTGGAAGCAGCAGAAAGGGGCAGGAGGGGCACAAGGCAACCACTCTCGTCCTCCCAGCAGCAGGGAAGCAGTGCCAGGGAGCTGGCCAGATGCCACGGCCACCCAGCCCAGTGCTACCACAGTGGGAAGAGCTAGGCCCAGCTCACCCCCCACGGCTCCTGTTTCACACCCTCTGCGGCAATGGGGCCAACCAGGACCCAAGAGCCCTGCTGGCCCGCCAAGGAGGGGTTCTGACCCACCTTTCAGGAGCCGGACCCTGGGCTTGAAAGTCACCAGGCTACTTTCCCATTCCCGGGCGGCGGGGAGGAGACATGTCGGAAGGGAAGGCGAGCCCGGCACTCACCTCTGTGGCAATGACACATTCGTTCCTCTCTTCTGATATCAAACACACAGACTGGTACATGGAGTCCCTGGGGGAGCATATCGCTGATATCCGACACTCTGGCTTTTCACTGTGGGAACATAAGACAAGCCGGTGAGGGAGGGATGGGGAGAGGGCTGGTGGGGGAAGGTCGGGTGCTAACCCGGACCCTGGAGAGCCACAGGGCACGGGCTCTGAGCAAAGACACAGAGACTGGGGATGCCCAGAGCTAGCCTGGGCGGCAGTGAGGAACAGGCCCCCAAGAGAGCCACAGGACCCCCAACCCTACCAGGGTCTCAGACCTGGAAAATGCCAGCATTGCTCCCCCAGGGAAGCCATCCCATGGAAAGACGGAAGTCAGAAGAGACCCCGTGCAGTCCCTTGACATTTGTGAATGAATGAATGAGAAGGAGGGACAAAGGACCCCTGGCAGAAATCTTGTCAGAGGAGCCTCCTGTCAGCGACACCCCTTGTTTGCTTAAAAGCAGTCAGGGGTCTGGTGCCAGCCTTCCACCTGTCCTGGGGGAGCCTCGGGAGTGCCGTGCAGGGCCCTGGGGCCAGGCCTGGGCCTCCCAGTGCTGCTCACCTGTGTAACCGCAGTGGCGCCTTCTCCCCTAAGCTCTTCTCACTGTGGGGGTACTTCCCCAGCCCGGTCCCTCGCCCCAGAGCCCCTGGGGCCAGATTATAGTCCAGTGTGTGGTTCTGCTGTTTGCCGCAGTTGGACTTGTCTAGCCCACAGTCCACTTCCAGCTCCTTCTTCTGGTTTGTGTTCTTGAGCTGGGCGGCAGGGATCAGGTTGTCTTTCTGGAAGTCCGACAAGTTGTTCATGGCCTCCCTGCTGCCATCGTCAGGCCGCCGAAGCCGCAGCTGCCGCACGGCCACGGCCACCATGCCCAGCAGCACGAGCACCAGCACCAGGCCCACTCCCAGGGAGACAGCCACCCAGGGGAAGCTGGGCGGCATGCTCATGGGGAACTCGCAGCGGCTGCCCACAAAGCCGTAGGGACAGTTGCAGACGAAGCTGTCCTCAGAGAGGCCAGGGTAGCAGGTGGCCCCGTTGAAGCAGGGTCCTGAGGTACAGGCGTCGACGCGGACCCGCACCTCGCAGCGGTGGCCGGAGAAGCCAGCAGCGCAGGTGCACACGAGCCCGTTCTCCAGCTCATGGCAGGTGCCGCCGTGGGCGCAAGGGTTGCGGGCACAGTCACTGAGGTGGAGTTCACAGTGGGGGCCTGTGAAGCCCGGACGGCAGCGGCACACGCGGTTGGGACCACGGTTCAGGCACTGGCCCCCTGTGGGTACACACGGGTCCCGAATCAGCCATCGCCCTGGAGCCCCCGCTGGGGCAGAGGGTGAGCACGCCAGCCCAGATCCCACCACGAAGAGCGCTGGACCAGGAGTCGGGAGACCTGGGCCCCGCACGCCTCCGTGAGCTCACGTATAAAAGCCACTAGTGTCCTGCAGAGCTGGAATCGGACAGCTCTGCTTGGGTTCTCTCTCCAGCTGAAGGTGACCTGGCACCTGTCGCTGTGCCTTATTCGAAGCCTCAGTTTCCTCCCTTGTTATATAGAGTATAACACGCTCCCCTCCATAGGAGCTCTCTGAGGGTTAGGTTGGATGATGCAGGAAGGCAGGAGTCCCTGCCTGGTATATTCTAGATGCTCAAACACATGTAACCACCGGTTAACAAAGTTAGCGGAGTGATTGGCTGGAGACCAGGCTCCATCTCCGCCCTCCCCACCCCTCTCCGGCTCCCGAGGCTTCTCTCCTGCACAGTGCTGTCTGCCTGGCTCACAGAGGGTCCTCGGGAGGCCAAGGAGACAAAGATAATCAGCGAGCTTCACACCCCCCAAAATGCGGAACATTTTAGATGCCTTGTCCATGCCGGGCTCCATGTGGTCAGGGGGCAAGGTGAGGCCTTTTCAAGTCGGGCCCTGACGATGCCAGCCCCCCTCTAGGAGGGGCACGAGGCCTCATCGTTCCCTCTCCCCAGCCCAGGACTTCCTGGGGAGGGTCAGAGGCCACCCCCGCCAGGAAGGGGGCCCCGATGTGGGACTGGGACATGAAGCTGGGTGCGCGCCTTCCCTGCCCTAAGGCCTGCACCCCACTGCCAACCTGCTCTTCTTCCACAGCCGCCAGCTGATGATGCCAGCTCTTCACCACCCAGAGCAGGCTGGGACCATCTCAGCCTGCCCTGGGGGACAGACCTGGCCCCTCTCGGCTCCTGACTCTCCCTCCCCCGAAGGCTCTCTGAGTCCTAAGGCTGGGCCGCCTCCCGGGTTAGGTTAGCAAGGCCAAAGACTCACCATTGGCACAGGGATTGCTGGCACACCTGTCCACTTTCTTCTCACAGTTGGAGCCCATGAAGTTGGGGGGGCACTCACAGGCAT
>CM053609.1:49921728-49932086 GCA_028646535.1 Procyon lotor
ATATACAGTTGGGCAACTGCCTGCTAGGTAAGCTCACAGCCACTGGCCGCCAGGGCAGAAAGAAGGGAAGAGGAGCGATGGCAAGGCCGCATGTGGAGGAGGAAGTCAGGAAAGGCTTCGTGGAGGAGGGGCAGCTGAGATAAGCCTGGAAGGAGGGATAAAGCGTTAGCAGGTGGAAGTGTGGCAGGGAGGAGGCAAAAGCCACCTTAGGTAGTGACCAGGCATTTTTTTAAAGGGAAATGTGTTGCGAGAGTATTTTGAATATAAGTATTTGTTTTCTCATCTGGGAAGGACAGGGAGGGAGCGCATACAGAGCAAATACAGAGACTGGAGGGGCTGTGTTTGCCTATGATGAGTAGAGGACTGTGTCACCTGGAAGCGAAAGTGGGGAGAAGAAAGAGAATGGGCAGGACAGGTGTGTACGTGCGTTTGGGGAAGGGCAAAGGAGAGAGAAGGCAACACACACACACACACAGAATACAGGGGCTGAATTACGAGCCCCTGATTGCCAGCAAGTCAGGGCCCAGGCAAGTTCTTTCTAGCCTGGCAAACCCCCTGCCCACCCTCGCGAAGCCTGTGCTCGTGTCTCCATGGCAACGGCCACCCTCACTGACCCTGAAAATGGGAGGCACACGCTGCAGCTGGCTACGGGAGGAGGGAGCAGAAGCTCCCTCCCACACAGTGGGAGCTGGCCGACCCCCACTGAGCCTGAGTGACCAGTCTGCCCTCCCGAACCCAGAAAGAGATGGTAGGCCGAGGCAGCTGGCCAGCAAGCGCCACTGGGGAGGATCAAGGGAAGCTGTTTCTGCCCCACACCAAGAAGTCTGTTAGATGCCACTCCGCCCAGGGGCGCAGCTCGCCCACAGCCTCAGGGCAGCTGGTGGGCACACCCCACCGGCCAGCTGTGTAGGGAGAGCTGCTCAAACAGCCCGGGCAGGTAAGCAAACACTTAGGGGGTTAATAGGTAACTACAGAGTAGAAAGAGGAACAGAGCCCAGCATCCCTCCTCCCGGGGCCTCTCTGGAATTTGAGCACGACCTCCAGGCTGCCAACCGCTTGTGCTTCCCGGCTTCTCCAGCCCCCCCTGATAAAGAAGGACCCACCATCTCATTCTAGGCCAGCTGTAAGGATCCTTAAAAGCCCCAAGCTCCTTGAAGGATAATGGGATAAGCCAACCGGGCAGTCACCCAGTAAGAAGGGCGAGCACCCCGGTTCCCGCCCCCCTGCCCCTGTCTCCCAGCCCCTCTGAGCGCGCTGCGCGCTGCGCTCCGCCCTGACTCACCTTGGTCGCAGAAGAGGCCGCCCCAGCCCTCATCGCAGGTGCACTGCCACGGGATGCTGCAGGTGCCATGGCGACAGCCATTGTGGGGAATGCATTCGTCGCAGAGGCGGCCCTGCCAGCCGGGGCGGCAGCTGTTGAACAAAAGGAAGGCTGAGGGTGAGGTGAGGGCTCGGCCGGGGGGGTGGCTCTCTCCTCGCCCACTTCCTGTTCCCTACTCACATGCACTCCGCTGGCTTGCTGCAGTAGCCGTTCTGTTCATGACAGCCAGAAAGACAGACCGCTGAGGAAAGCGAACAGAGCCTGGTGAGATCAGAATGCCAAGGACTCTGCAGCCCCGCTGTCCCTCTCCTGGCCCTGAGGGTGCCCCCAGCTCTCCTGGCCTCCCCGAGGGGCCACGGGTGCTATGAAGGGCAATGGTGGCGCAGGGAAGGAGAATCCAGGCTGGACGGAAGGCAATAAGGGGGTCCTTGTGGGCTCTAGCAAGATGGGGAGAAGCACTAAGAAGAGACAGATCAGAGTCCACGCCTGTCCTAAGCATCCCCACCTGTTCCTGAGGCCCGGCTAGTGGGCAGCCCGGACCTGTTCTGTGAGGGAGGTAGGCTGTGGCCCCAAAGAGGCCACTGTGTTAGCTCCAGGGGACCCCTGCCAGGGAGGCGGGAGCTTGGCTGCTTACGCTCTTCGCAGTACTCCCCAGTCCAGCCGGGGAGGCAGGACAGGCTGCCATCTGGCTGGCACACGTAGTGGCCGAAGTGGTCATTGCGCTTCTTGCACAGGCGCGAGCAGCTGTCCCCATAGTAGTTGTCACTGCAGATGACCCGGTAAGAGTAGCGCAGCCTCGTGGGGGGGCTGGTCTGCTCATCCAGTAACCAGTTCTTGCCCACCGCTAGGGAGCCCTGGATGGCGATCTTGCTGATGAGCGCGTCAGGTGGCAAGGCCTCTGAGGGGGCAGAGGGCCAGGTCAAGGAAGGGCAGCCAGCAACTGCTGGGTCAAACCAGCTGTCCAGGTGACCCCCAGCAAGCACAGGCCAGAGGAACCCAAGTGTCCCACTGCTTAGCTGCTGCGTGTGTGCACGTGAGCATGCATGTGCTGAAGGCCTGATATCATTCAGAAAGGGGCCAACAGAAGGATGTTAAAATGTTCTCCAGTGTTCTGGAGGCAGATAGACCAGGAAGGAGGAAAAGAGGTCAAAATGGAGAAAGAGAGAGAGCGAGAAAGAGAGAGAGAGAGAGAGAGAAGGAGGGAGGGAGAGAAGAAAAAAGAAAAAAAAAACAGGCCCGGGGAGGACCTTGGGACAGGGTCGTCTGGTGCCCATTCACGGGTTCTGCCCTCAGAGATGGGTAATGCTTTTCTTTTTCCTTTTCAAAGTGAGAATTGTTGTGCTGCTGAAATATCCTTTTCCTCTGTGTCAGAACAACATCCCAAAGCCATTATTCCCTTTCCAAAGGAGCGGAATTCGCGAAAGGTGTAAAATACAGGAAGGGGCCCGTCAGCGGCGCTGGCAGCTTCGGCCTTTCTCACCGCCGTGCTCCCCGCGTTCCCACGCCAAAAATAACCCGCAGGAAACGCAATTGTGCTCAGAGTCCAGGCAGCGAGCGGAATCCGAGCGTCCAGCGCGGGGCGCAGCTCCAGGTCGAGCTTAGCGTCCTGCCTCCCCACCAACCCCCCCACTCCGCACTTCCCCCGCCTATCACAGGTTAACTCTTTCGGCGCTGCGCCGTGTCGCCCCCCTGTGGAGGCCGAGCGAGCTACTCACCTGGCCGCAGGTCGTCTCCTGGCGCGTGCCAAGCTTCGATGATGAGTGAGAAGGTACCCTGGAGGCCAAAGGAGCGGGCGGGGGAAAACAGAGACGGAGATGAGCAGAGGCGGGAGAGGTGGGGGTGCCTCGCGGCAGCGGGTTTAATTAATCTAATTGCAGGATACAGTTACAGCTCCCGGGTCAACATAACGGGTCTGTGCGCAGCATCGCGCGAGCGGGGAAGGTGAGAGGAGAACCCCGAGTCGGAGGGTTCAGAGATGGGGGCATGTTAGCGAGAGTCATTCGAAGGTGGGCGACGCGCCGGTGCAGTAGCTGATGAAAATCATATCCCAAGAATTGGGAGAAGAGAGGGCATAGGACTGGGGAGACAGAGACCGGTGAGAGCCTTCCTGAGGATGAGGTCCCAGGGGAGAGTCAGAAGAAAGTATCAAAAGAGAGCGCCCTTGTTTTTTTGTTTGGTTTGGTTGGAAGCGAGGAAATCTGCGGGGGGGGGGGAGCTTTGATCCCAGGGAGCCCCTTTCTCGTCTTTCGTGACCTCCCAGTGCACCCGGGCTCTGCTCACCGGCCAGGTGAAATTGAAAGGCAGTTGGAGAGGGTTGCGTCCCCCGCCGCTACTATCGTCCCCGACGGCGAAGGAGTTGGTACCCAACACAGGCGTAGAGACGCTGCCGAAGGTGCAGGGCCCGGGCGACACGACCGCCTGGAAATGCTTAAGGCAGACGCGGAAGAAGGTCCTGCAGCCGGGTTCGCACGGCCGCCCGCTGGCCAGTACGCCACGCTCGTTGGCAAACTCCTGCAGCTGCAGCTGGAAGACTCCGGAGCAGGCTGCGCGCTATTGCACAGGGACCGAGGGAAGGAAGGAGGGGAGCGGTCAGCTCGGCAGACGCCCGGGGCTCAGGCTCCGGGCGCGGCGGGAGGGGGTGGAGAGGGCGCGGGACGTTACCTGCTGCCAAAGTGCCACCAGCAGCAGTAGCGCCCAGCGAGAGGCGCTACGGGACGCGGCTGCCATCCCCTGGAGCGTCGCTCTCTCCCCGCGCCCGCCCTGTAGCTGGCTTGGTTCGGGACGCTGCTTTCCCGCGCGTGTATCCGCCGGAGGGGTCCCTGAAAAGCCAGGCTCTTCTGGGGCTTTCCTCCCGCTTCACCTTCTTGCTTGCTTTGCTCCAACTGCGGCGGTAGGTAATCCAGGTGAGGGCGGCTGGGCGGCGGCCGGGCTGAGGACGTGTCCTCGGGCTAATCTTGGGGCTGCAAGCGGGCCAGCGCCGGGTACACTGCACTGAGGCGCCTGGAGCTGCGGCTCTTGGCCTCGTGTTCCCAGCTTGCGCTCCGCGCCGCTACTGAAACCTGCGCGCTCGGGAGCCTTCCTTATATATATTGGCTCGTCTCTCAGCCGCCTGTCACTCAGAACCCATGGTCACTCTCCCCTCCCCTCCCGGCCTCTAGCGCTCCAGCCCCTGCAGGGCCTGGAGGGGGCCTCCGCCCCCGCCATCCCTCGTCCCCGCCAGCCATTCACGCACAGGTCCCGCCCCTCCGTGCCGCTCTCAGCCCCTGGGTCCCCTAACTCTGCGTGTGCCAAGGTAACCAATTCTCGGCGGCGGAGGGGTTACGGTCCGAGACCCCGGCTGTGAGAGGAGGGGGGAGGGCCTGGGGGAATGGGGAGGGAGGTGAGCGAGTGATTCCCGGATGGTCGTGGAGGCGGAGACACTGGGGAGTCCCCGTGGGCGGTCCGTCCGCAGCCGGAGCTAGTTACCTTCAGCCTTCGAGCAGGTAAAAAGAACTTAAGCTCGGAAAGCGAAAGCAGGGTCGAAGGACTCGGATCTCCTTCTTCCCCGAGCCTTGGAAGCCGTCGCCACCTCAGTCCCCAACCTGTGAGCGCCCACCCACCTCGCGTTCCCCGCGCAACAGAGAAGCCAGGGGACGCTTTAACCTCTCTGTGGCCACACCGGGCAAGGCGAGGGCCTGGAGTCTCGGGGACTCGCGGGGGCTCCCTCCCTCCTTTTGGTGGGCGTCTCCTCCCTAGTTGCGAGGGGCGTGTCCAGCGCGTGCCTCTCCCTTCTGCCCCCAGCACGGGCTCCACTGTTGCCAGCCCTTAGACGCGTGGTCCCGGAGACTGGGGAAGGGGGCGTGGTTCCCAAGGTAGGGGAAGGGGGGGCGCGTCCTCAGCTGTATGGTAATGAGGATCTGGCCCCTCCTGCCGCGCCTCCCCTCACCTGGGTTCGGCTTCAGCGCCACTGCCCACCGTCTCCCCCCACCCCAGCAGCCCCAAGCCCCCACCCGCGTCCTGTCGCTCCGTTGGGGCAGGGAAGAACTCTCCAGGCTCCAGCATTGGCTCAAGCCACTGGAGAGTCCTGGTGAGGGGCTGAGGTCCGGCAGGCCCGGGTCCTCCCCTCATAAGGGCGAGATGTAGGGTGGAACCGAAAGTGGGCGTACTCGTTTGGGTTTCAGACGGCTGCGACTGTCTCGCCTTCGCGGCTCCCCCGGGTGGCCCCACTTCTCCAAGCGGCGGCAGTGCAGCTGCTTTCCCGGAACCCGGCGTGATCCCCGGAGGCCTTAGACCGAGGAGGGACGGCTTCTCCCAGTCTCGGGGGGTGCCGAGGATCTCTCTGTCTCTGCGACGCTGAGGGCGGCGGGGGCCCGGTGGCTTCAGCTGTCAGCCCGCCCGCACAGCGATGGCTGTCGTCGAGCGATAAGATCGGCGCGGGGCGGGAGGGAGCAGGGACGCGGCGCGGGCCCGGGGGAGGCCGCAGCGGGGGTGGGGGGGTGGGGGGGCGGGAGAGCGTGGCAGTGCAGCACACAACAGCTGCCTATGCCTAGCACGATCTGATTTTTTTTTTACTTGGGGGTGGTGGTGGAGGATTGGGGGGAAGGATGAGAAACAAGAGGTTGGGAGCGTGGGCTGGGGGAGGGGCGAGATGAGGAGATGGGCTCCGGGGTCCCCCACGCACGGCCACCCCTCCCAGCCACCATCTGGCGCGAGCGGGTTGGCGTGGGGAACCGAGGTGGGGCGGGGGCCGGCAGATGGGCCCAGGCTGCGCTCCAGAGTTAATGTAGGTTATGGGCAGGCGGAGTCCCCAGGCCCGAGGGAGGGGGGCCTAGGGCTTGCCTCTCAGCGATCCTGACAAGTGGGTTCCTCACACTCGCTCCGCCCATACTCTACCTAGACCTGCCTAGGGTGCCAAAGAGTGTCCCCCTCTCTCCTCTGAGCCGGCATGCACCCCGACCTAGTTCTCTCTGCTTCCACCTCTAAACCCTGGCCTAGGAGTTCATAAAAACTCACTTCTTTACTGACGCTGGCACTTGCCTGCCTCTCAAGGGGGACCTCCAGTCCTCCAGGATGCCTCTTGCTCTACTCCTTCTCACACATCCTGACTAATAGGTCCAAAAGCACTCTGCAAACAGTTAAGGACCAGACAAAACTATTATCTTCAGAGACAAAATGCAAGGGATCCCAGAAACCTAGAAATCCTTTTTGAGGAGGAAAGGGTTAAGTTCTGGCCATCAAAAGGCATTTATGAAGCATCTACTTGCCACGTGGCCCCTGTCCCAGAAGTTCATTATCCTGCTAACATGCCACCCTCAGCCCGGAGTACCCTCCAGTCTGCTGCAGTCCCTCTTTGCCCACATTTGCTGAGCTAGAGAGAGTCCGGATGCTGGCCCAGAACTAAAATGCAAGTGCCCACAGCTGGGGCTCCTCCCTTTTTCTCCCACTAGAGACCAGAAGAACCCAACATGTGTCCTGGGGGCTACCAAGAGCTGGAGACTGGGAGACCATCGGAGGCCGCAAACCATAGGGGGGTTGAAGCCACCTGGACGTCTGCTGACCTTGTCCCTAAGCAGAGGCCCCACGATGCCCTCGAGAGGGAGCGTGGATGCAAGGTTCAACCGCCCCTGGACTTCCCTGGACTGACCGAGGGCCCTCTAAGGGTCCACGGGTCCTCATCCTCACTGGCACCGACAACGTCGGGAGCCGGAGCCTGGTCCAGGCCTGGCTTCATCCGAGGCCCACAGCCTCCCCTGCAGGGGCCTTCTGTTTCTGTTGTCCTCTTCTCGGGGCCCCTGCACGCAGCCCCCCAGCAGGCAGAACCCTCACCTGAGGCCCTAAAGCGCCAAGGTTGTCCTCCAGCCGCGCCCCTAAGCTGACCCCGGGTTTATTGGGGTACCACGGGGGCCGCGTAGAGCCTCGGGACCCCTCCCCCATTGGGTAGCCTACTCGCCCCACCTCCACCCCCGCCCGCGAGTTGGCGGCGCAGCCCCGAGGCTTCCAGCGTAGTTTCGCCCAACCCTGACTCCCGTTCTCGGCGGGGCAAACTGAGGCCAGGTAGGAGCGCGGAGGCCGGGCGGCCGAGCTCGTCGGGCGGGTCAGGGGCGGGGGAGAGGGCCCGGCTTGGGCGGGGCTCTTAAGCCTTGAGGGGCGCCGCTGCGGTCGCTACGGAGAAGGGGCCACGTGCAGGGAGCCGCGGCCCGGGAGCTGCACAGAAGGCGGGGAGATTTGCAAACTGTTGCTGCCACATGGCTGCTCCTTTCGATCCATTCACATTGAAATGAGGCCGGCGCGTGCCTCATCTGCCGCAGGGCGCTGCCACGCGTCAGCCCGGCCCGCCGCGTGCCAACTGGGGCAGTGGAGCTGGCAGGGGCCTGCCAGCCGTGGGGGCGCAGCCCGGGGCCCTGAGGCCAGGAGGGGGGAGGGGAAGGGAACCGAGCTACCCCAGCCGCTCAGGCGCCGCACTTTCGCGGACCTTGGCCCTGCAATTGGGAGCGAGCCGACGAGGAAGGACCGGGACGGACGAGTTTCGGAGGGGGGCCAGGATCGATGCCGCCGCTCCCCGCAGATGCGCCCCGGCAGCGCTACTCTCCATCTGCCGCTGCTCGCACCTGCCGGTCAATAAATCGATTTTACAATTTAATGCAGCAGCTTCCCGCCCGCCTGGGACAGATGCCGCCGCAGAACCACCTCCGCCCTCACCCCTCCCCTCGAGGGGCGCCAGCGGTTAGGGCAGGGATTCCCGCTCGGCAGGCGGTGCCCCGCGGGGCCTCCTTCACCTCTTTCTCGAGTCCCTACAAGGAACTGTCTGCTCAGGGTCTTTCCCGTGGAACAGAGTGGGTTTCCCATAGGACAGGCCTGAAGCTGGTGGAGGAGAACAGATGATGACTTAGCGGTGGCCTTGAGGACTCATTTGGGGGCTAATTGAGGGCTCGAGGATAAGATGTGAGAGGCCCTGTGAGGAGAAAGGGTAGGACTTGGGTGGCACGGACGCTAAGAGACAATGAGTCTTGAAGACCCCCCACGATAGCACTGGGGAGCATTAAGCTGGAATGGGGCCTCTCCCCAGCGCCTGCCCAGGCTGAGTCTGGGGAATGAGCATGACGTGGGCCTGGCTTTTGGCACTCCTCAGCCACCTAGGCTTGGGGCCTCTGGGCTTGTAACTTATTTTTATTTTTTTATTATTTTTTAAACAACTTTTAGGCGGGGGAGCAGAGAGAATCTCAAACAGGCTCTGGCTCAGCTCTCCCCATGCAGGGCTTGATTTCACTGACTTTGAGATCGGGACCTGAGCTGGACCCTTAACCAGCTGAGCCATCCAGGTGCCCCTAAGTTTTATATTTAATCATTACACCCCATGTGGGGCTCGAACTCAGAACCCTAAGATCAAGAGTCACAGGCTCTACTGACTGAGCCAGCCAAGCACCCCTCTTGGGGCTTGTCATTTAAACCCCTGGGTTTTCTCATCTGTGCAATGGGGGTAATAATAACAGTAATGTGGGAGGGTGACCGAGGGACTGACTGTATGTGATAACACATTTGTAGGGCCCAATAAACACTAATTTCCTTTCCCCCAGGTGACGTCCTGACAGCCAGGGGAAGACTTGGGGTAGAAGGGAGATCCCTGACGTCAAATGAGGTCCAAGAGGAAGGGAAGGAAAAAGGAGAGCTGAAAGCAAACAGTCATAAGTGAGGAAAGCCAGGTAGGGCATGGAAACAAGGTGGGCCCTGTGGAGAACCTTGACTGTAAGTGCCTTTTGTGGGAAGAGGATGTGATGAGGTTCTTGGCTGGAGAGAGAAGACTGGAGCTTCGAGAATGGGTTTGGAGAAGAGATGAAGGTTGGAAGAACCAAGTGCCCATGGCCTTTCAGAGATGACTCTCCTGCCAGGGCCAAGTGTAGGTCTCAAGATGGCAGCCCTTCTCCTTCCTGGTGGTGGTTCAGGGCAGAGGCGTATAAGAGGAAGGAGAAGCCAACTTCTGAATTGCCCTGGTCATTGAGGATCCTGGCAGCTCAGGGGACTCAGCGCTCTGCTCATCACCAAGTGAGCTGAGTGGTCCACAGACTAGGCTGGACTGTTAACTGGCTGGTCCAAGTTCTCAAGGAATGGATGTCCCGGGGGGTAAGATCACTGAACATGAGTCAGAGTGCTTGCTCTGCCTCCTTGTGAGACCAGGAGCATCTCCCATGCTCAACCTCCCTGATTCCTGTGGAGCGCGAGGGCTGAGACTAGCCCCATACACTGTCTCCACTGGTCTTCTTGGAAGACCAGTGCAGGTGACACCCGGAGCCGGGGTAACTGATGTGGCCAGGGCCCTCTCCTTCTCAAGGAGAACACTTTGGCCTATGGAGACAATGGGCTCAAGAGGGGAGCAGCTGAGGGCCCCTGACCTGAGAAGCCCCTTTTAACTGTATCAGAAGGAAGCTCTCCCCAGTCCTCCTGTGTGCTGATCAAGAGGAAAGGAGGGGCAGGGTGGAAACCTCCTGGCTGGAGGCAAGGGTCCTCACTGGTGGTGACCCAGCAGCTGCCCCAGCTTCATTTGCCAAACCCAAGGGATGCCTGGAAAGCTAGGGCCAGGAGCCATGCAGCGGGTATTTCCAGACACAGAGGAGTCCGGGGTTTATGGTCGCCTCCACGGCAACTTTCCCAGAGCCCCAGGCTTCCCCTTCCCTAGCTCCTTCCTGTCCCCACCCTGTCGAATGAACAGGGAGGCTGTGGGGGGGGGAGGGGGAAGGCTCAGGGAGGCCTCCGTGGAGACCCTCTGGCTGTAGGCCGAGCCCCAGCCTGCCCATGCCTCCTGCCCAGATTCCTCTGGGTGGGGACAGCTCCGAGAGGTGGCTTGCAGAGCTAGAGAGCAGAGGGTACGGGGCAAAGACATGGCTCAGAGTGATGGGACTGAGAGAGAACCTTCCGCCAGCTTGTGCTGAAGGACTGTGGGAGTCAGGGCAGAGCCTGAAAGCAAAGGTTCAGGCATCCCCTGGGCCCTAGATCTCGGGCCAGCTTCCTTAGCTGAGGTTTTTCTTCCTCTGTAGAAGCCTCTTCATTCCATTCGTCCTCTACC
>CM053609.1:49932186-49977437 GCA_028646535.1 Procyon lotor
CCCCCCCCCACCCCCCTGAGCAACAGCTCATCTCCTGGAAGGAACTCTGACCTCTCATTTCTCCACACGGCTTCTGATCTCTGATCCCAGCTGCCACCCAGGACTTGAAGCAAGGAAGAGATAGGGGATGGGCAGCCCCAGGAACCTGCGAGTGGGGGCGACTCAGACAGCCTCCCTGGAAGAAAGGGTCAGGCCCCAACCAGGAAGTGCTGTGTTTCAAATACTCTCATAGAGAAAGACCTCAGGGACAGGTGCCAACTCTGAGCAGCTGCCTGAGCGGGCAGGGCACTGGTCCCTGGAGAGAGCTGAGGGGGAATCTAGCTGCCATGGTCAAGGAGGTGAGGGGCCTGAAGCAAAGATGGTGACTTGCTGTCTCCTTCTCCCACCATGGCCAGAATGAGAGGAAACGGGCTTCAGTTGCAGCAGGAAGGATTTGGGTTAGACATATGGGAGAACTTCCTGTGCCGGTGTCTACACTGTGTATCCCAGTTTTTCAGCCAGGTTGAACTCTCCCCTAGAGTTGATGAGAATTGCATGTTGATGCTTGCTAATGAATAACTTGCCTTGCCTGTAATTAGCAAAGAACCTCCAGCCCAGAGAATGTATATGTCCAAACTCTCCCCAGGGAAGAAGTCCCGAGAGCCCTGAGAGGCACCAGGACCAGAGCCCCAAGGAGTTTTCTGGACAAGCCGAGGCCACTGTGAGCCAATGTTACTTTGCCTCTCCTGCCCCCCAGCCCTCTGGCCACCACTCTCAGAAAAACAAACTCTACGGAGCTGTCCAGCCACGAGAGCTTTGAATGAGGCAAAGGGGCAGGCTGGACTTAAGGTCTGGGAGCTCAGAGAGAATTTCCAGAGCAATAGTGAATACTCAGACTCTCCAACACCAGGGATTTCAGTAACAGCTTCAGTTAACTCTCTACATTTAAAAAAAGAAAAGAAAAACAAAAAAACAAAAAACTCTCTACATTTAGAAACAGACAGGCTTTGACTCTCTATTGTATCCACTCACCCCGCTCTCCCGAGTCCTGCTTGGAATACTCCTGTTGTTGGAGCATTCTGCCACCAAGATCTCTGTGTCACCATGTGACCAACCCCCCCCCCCACTTCCCCTCCTCTCCTAAGTGGCTTGATCCCCTACCCTTATTACTGCAGCCCTTCTGCAGACCGAGGACAAATCCATCAACTGCCATCAAAAGAAGAGAATGCAGGCAAAGATGTGTGCACCCCATGGCTAGCCTTCTTGGGGCCACATGTATATGCAGAGTGTGGATCCAACGGTCAACCAGTTGTGGGTGAGGTCTGCCATGTGCCTAGTGTGGGGCTAAGGTCCGCGAGGCCAAAAGGAGCATCACACTTCGCTCCTGATGCCAATGGGACGTGGAGATGAAATTGAGGTCCACAAAAAGAAACGCGATGACCTTTGGAACCAGAGTTCAGAGAGGGAGTGGGGTTTCAGGGGTCAAAAGAGGCTTTATGGGAGGGCCTGGATGAAAAAAAAGAGTGGGCCTCAGAGAAGAGGGGGCATTCCTGGCAGGGAGAATGGAGAGAGGAAAAGGATCAGGGAGGAAATGAAGTAGGTAGAGCTGGAACAGATTTCACACAGGGAGGAGGGCACATGAGGTTAGATAGCTAGGGTCTGGGGACCCAGCAGGCAAATTTGGACTTGATTGAGAGGCAGGCAGGAACCTGTGGGTTTTGAGCCGAGGAGGCCTACAAGGTGGTCTAGAGCGAGGAGGTACAGAGGGCAGGCCAGAGGTAGCTAGGAGCCTTTCTGCACTTCTGGCCGGTAGTCAGGTGTACACGGATGCCTGGGTCCTGCCCCTGAGATGGCTGGCCACCAGAGAATGCCAAACCCCTGATCACCTGCTAGGAGAGGCCCCACACCCAGCATCCGCTCTCTCTTCTCAGCCTAGGCTTTCCAGATGAAGCCCTGCACACAGGACCAGCACCAGAGCTCCCCAGCTCCAATACTGAGGGTGGGCGCCGCTCCGCCCACACCCCTTCCCCTGCCAGTTCTCCCCACTTCCTCCTTTTTCTCTTAGAGGCCCAAGGCCCCACCTGGAAGCCCAGACTTGCCTAGAAGAGGATGAAGGGTTGGATCAGGCCTCGGTTCGTCTAACCTCAGGTCTGGAACCCACGAAGGGAATGCATAGGTGTCTCAAGAAGCTCAGGGTGAGGTGGGCTCTCAAGGCCACCCACACCAACCCCATATTCTGTAACCAAGAGCTTGAATGCCTCCAGGGATTGTATCCTCACCCCCTCTCCAGGCTGAGCCTGCTCGTTAGATAGTTCTGGTTATAGAAATCACATCCGCTTATTGATCCAAAAGTCCGGCTGTGGTCAGTGTGGCCTGGTGGTGTGGGAGGGCTCTGTTTGGACTGGGCCTCACTCAGGGGCTTCTGGAACGGTGCTGCTAGAGGGAGGGTCCACCAGCCTCTCGGATCTGGAGTGGCTCTGCCGGGTCCTGTGGGCCCCCTGCTGCGCCTGCTCAGCGCCCTGGGCTGGGGCGGTTTAAGCGTGAGAAGCCCAGGTCAGTTCCCGCCGGGACGGCCCAGGGGTGGGGCAGCCTGGGTGAGGCCAGGCCTGGTCGGCCCTTCTCAGCCTCACCGGGGAGGCCAGTCTCAGGTCAGCCTGTCGCAGGGCTGGGCTGTCCCTCCCCAGGCTGAGATCATCGCCCTCCGGCCTCCATGGCAGCCCCCACCTCCAGCTGAGCTCACTGCCCTGGCCTGCTGGGGGACATTGTTGTCTCCCGGGCCCCTCCCCCGGACTCAATGAGCTGTTTGTTGGCATGTCCGGCTCGGGCAAGGGGAGGGCGGGCACAGGGCGCCCGCACACAATGGGGATTCCGTCCATTCTGAGGTGGCTGCGGGAACCAGGCTGGCTTTGTCCCTGGGACCCTCATTCCCACCATTTAGCAGAGCCGGAACTCCAGGCGGAAGGCCCCGTATAAGAACAACAATGTCGTCACCCTGTCTGTGGGGGAGGGTGCTGCGGGCCAGGGCTCCTGGGGCCCAGGGGACCCACAGTCTGGGGCAACCGGAGGGGCACTTGGGGCAGGTGTTGGGGGGCTGAGGCTGTGCCCGAGATTAGAGGGGCACTCCCTCCACCGCCCTGCCAGTCCATTGGCAGCCTGTGGCACGCATGGAAGGGGGTCCCCCGCCTCACCAGCCGCGCTCCCCTCCTCTGTGTGCAAAGATGAGCCCTAAGATGCAGAAGGGACGAATGCATCCGATAAGCGCTGTCTGGTGGTGTGCCGCGGAGGGACTGAGTTAGGGGCACCCTGACCTGCAGGCCTTTCTGCATCCAACTTGGGCAAAGCACTCTGCTCCCAGCTGGGCCGAGGCCCACTGCTGGGCCACTAGCTTGGCTAGCCTGCCCCTTCGGGAGTGGCGTTGGCTGCTCAGACAACAAGTGTTTATTTTCTAGTGGGGGGGGGGGTGGTGGCAGGACGTCATGGCGTTTCCCTCCTGCCTGGTGCTGCAGCGGTTCTCACAGTCTGGGCACTGGTGACATCACCAGCCTTTCCTCCTCAGCCCTGGCCTCCCGGCCTCCCCCCGCCCCACCCCATGCTCTGGCCAGGCTACACTGTTCTGAAGCTCCTGCTTCCGGTGCGGGCCCTTCTGAGCAGGTCCTCACAGAGGATGTGAGCAGCGGGAAGCACTAGACCATCCCCTTGTCACTGCCCGTGGCCTTCAGGCTGAGCCGAGGCATAGCCCCTCTGTGCTCGCCCTCACCAGGATGGTTGGTGTCCCACCCAGCCCGCTCCTAGTGCGATGCTGGCCCTTTAAGGGTCTTGGGAAGCCAGAACAACAGGAAATCCAAACGGCCTCATTAGGCAGCTCGGAGCTCAGCACAGTAATTAGTGCCCTGAAAACAAAACAAGGAAAAGCAGGTGGTGGTGCCCCCCCAATCTCGGCTGCCCCGGCATGGCCTGTTAGTACCCAGAGCTAGGCAGCTGGGATTGGAGCCCCTCCCTTCTAAGCCCCCTCACCCCAAGCTCCTGAAGCCGGCTGCCCACTGCCCAGGCCAAGGGTCAGAGCCTGAGCTTCAGGGGAGCAGGCAGTGGCTTCTCAGCGAACTGTTTCCCTGGGGAGATGGGAGCCCGAGGGGCGTGCGCTGGGGCTTCCCCTCTCCCCGAAGCCAGGTGGCCACTTGTCCAGGGCATCCTCCACCTGTTTGGAAAATGCTGTGATGGGGGCTGGGAGCTGGGGTGGGCCTCCAGCGGGAAAGGGGAGACCCCTGGGAATCAAAGGCCCAGAAGGCCCCTTTAGGAGAAGGGAAAAGCCTGCTCTGTGGTCCCATGTCTCAGGATCTGTGGTGATTCTCCAGGTGGACAGGACCACTTGGGCAGAGGGGACGGTAAGCCACAGGCCCTCTGGACAGACCCGGAGGGGACTTCCAAGCCCCCTCCATTGGTAAAAGCCTGGCCGGGAGCAGAAAGGGACCCAGTGAGTTCTCCTGAGCCAGGCTGCAATGGGAGCCTCAGCTTGTCCCTGACACCTGACCTATCTCCCTTTCTTTGTACCCCTAGGGGAGGGATATACTATGCTCCACTTAAGAAACGAATATTCGCTTAACAAACATTTCTGGAGTAGTTACCATGCTCCTTACAGTATGTTGGTAGAATGCTCCTGAGAAGGTTCCAGAGAACTCATTGTAGTAGCTCATCACAGTCCTTCTCTCTTTTAAGTAATCTCTATGCCCAACTTGGGGCTTGAACTCACAACGCTGAGGTCAAGAGTCACGAGAGCCAGGCGCCTAGTCCTTCCCTGTCTTGAGAAGGGCTTCGAGCAGAAGGACTATGGCTCTTTTCAGGTGTGCATCTCCCCATAGACCTAGCCCGCGTAGGTGATTGCTACATGTTTACAAACAATCAAAAATGGTCCAGGAATGGTCTCTGACTTCAGAGAGTTTCCCATGTAAGTTTACCAATAGCAGCACCCTGGCAAGGCCTCCCAGCCCTTGGTGATCATCACAGCTCCTGTGCTCAGAGCCCAGACCACCAGGAGGCCGCAAGCCTTTGTGCAGAGCAAGGGCTGAGGGCATATGGGGGAAGGAACCTCGAGTCCTCTCGAGAATAAAGCTGGTTGTGACCCTGGGGTGTGGGGAGGAGTTGCCAGGGCTACGGGCTCTGTGATGAAGGGGGTTGCCGAACAGGAGAGCTGGGCAGGTTGGGTGTGAAGGGTGGCCAGCCTATGACTGGGGAACGGGGCTGCAATTAAGCTGTGGGTGGGTTTCTGGTCACGAGCCTGTTGGCTGAGAACAAAGGCCCCAGACACCATTGCCCAAGAGGAAGAGAAGGAGCAGAGGGAAGGGGCAGCAGTAACCCAGAACCCCCTATTAGGTTAAGCAGCTGGCCCCTGGCTGGTCAGGGAACTCTGCAGTCTGGAGGCCATCAGCTAGGTGGTGGGTAATTTCTGAGGAGCTTCAGTCTGAAACTGAGGGGCCAGTGCTGATGGCAGAGGTGGAGGGGACCAGCCAGCAAGTGACCAAAGGGTCACAGGGTCATGGAACAAGGGTTTCTCAGCCCTGACTCTACCACAAGGATCATCGGAGCAGCTCCCTAGAGATTTTGATGTAATTATTTGCAAAAGGGGCCTAGGAAGCTCTGGTATTTTCTAAAAGCTCTCTAAGTGAGCCATTGCGCACCCAGGCTTGAGAACCACTTCTCAGTGTGAGCACAGGGTCCTGCTTTAAAACCTAGGGCCTCATTTGCCCCTCCCCAGAGCCCACAGAGCTCAGAGGCCACACCCACTGGACCAAATCGCCTGGAGTGCCCTGGGGAAACTCAGCAAAAGAGTCCCGTGGGCTTGGGGGTGCAGTCTTTGGAGAAGCCCTCCCCTTCTGGGACCCCCAACCCCAGTGGAAAGTTACCCAGGGAAGCAAGCACGGGGCAGACCAGGCGAGAAGCCTGGGGGGAGGGGTGTCCTGGGGTGACCTTGGCCTCTCCAGGCCCCTAGCAGGGACCCTGCCGCCTAACCCTCTAGGCCCCCAGGCCCTGAGACAGCGCCGAGGTGGGGGTGGGGGGTCTCGGGCCAGGAGAACAGCCTGGGGACTGGGAGGGAAGAGAGGTAGACTCAAAGCACCTGAGGTGATGGGGCCTGATCCCGTTTGGGACGTGCGCGCTCCTGAATCATTTCCCGGATATAGCTCAACAGCCCAGACTTCAAGGTTTTGGGGGGGAAATCTTTTTTCCAAGTTCCTCGATCTGTCATCCCCCTCCCCCGCCGGCCGGATAGGCCTGGACCAGTGTCCTCTCTCAGCTCCCCCTCAGCCTCCCAGCTCGGGCTTCTCCACTGAACTCCCTGGACATTGTTTCCCGCCTCAGGAAGTCTCTGATGCCCTGCGCTGGATTTTGTTTTCCTTGTTATCGGGACAACTAATATTTTTTCCTGTGCGGAAAAAAAAAAAGAGAGATTTTCCCAAGCAGATTACAGCTGTCAGTGAGGGGGGAGGGGGCTGGAGGTTGAGCCCTCCCTTCACCCTCCCCTTCTGCCACCCTTACAGAGCTGAGCTTTTGAATGAAGGAGGAAGTCCTGGCCCCAGAGCCCGCTGGGCCAGTTGGAGCTGGGGGCAACTCTGGCCCTGGCCTTGGCAGAAGAGTCAGACCCCTGGCCTCTGCCAGTGGGGCCCCTGCTTCCCTGCTAAGAGGGCTGACCCGCGGCTGCGTCCCATTTCCAAGGACAGGGAGAGGGTCCTGAGCTTGCCTTCTCTCTGGGAGACGGAAAAGGCAGGACCTAGGAGGAGGGGGAGCACACAGGAGACCTGTTTCTGTGGAACCGTGTGACTTGGAGCCTTCCCTCTCCTCCCTGTGCCTCGGGCTCCGGGTTCCTCCCCTCCACTGGGGAACGTGTTGACAGCGGCCTCACCTATCTAAACGGTTCTGTTGTGACAATGCCGGTGAGATAAAGAATATGAGTCAGTGTCAGAGGTTCTTCTGACTCAGGTCAGAAGGGTTAATGGCAGGTGTCTCAGTACCTGTGCGACCTGCATGTGGCCCCAACGGCTGGCAGGACCAGAAAACAGAGGCTGTCTGGGAGCAGGCTCTCTCTGATCGGCACACCCGGGTGTGCATGCATACATGTGTACAAACGTGAAACACACACACACACACACACACACACACACGCATACACAGGCCTGTGCATTCTTCCTTGAGAAATTCTCCCTTTCTGCATGGGGGTTTGGGAGCGCTAGGAACAGGCTGCCGGGCCTTTTGGGGTAGTAGCATAACCACCCCTGCAGCAGAAGAGCCTTACTGAAGACGACTGAGTTTCTTTCCAGGTTAACGACAATAAAGAGAAGACTTTCAGACGTGGGTTACTCCGTGGGTGGTGGTGTGCAAAGCATGAAGAAAGCGAGCTGCACCCCATGCCCTGTACTCCCCCCGCATGGTGGGATGGGGCCCTCGGAGCCAGGCTGTGCTGCCTTCATCAGTGCGGTGGGCTCCTCAGTGGGCTGAGCGCAGTAGGGAGCAAGGCCATCTGGCAGGAGGTGGGAGGAAATAGGAAGATTTCCATTTAAACTTATTCTTTATCTAAAAAAAAAAATAGAGCTTTAATAATAGTTCCTATGGGTTTTGACTCTAGTGTGTCATTGATACATAAATGTTCATAATCAAAACAGTTTGGAAACCACTACCCTGGGAGACCAGAGCCCCTGTGAAGGCTTTATGTCCTACCAGAAGCCCTGTTCAGATCGGGCGCTGGGTGGAGGAGGGGCTGGGGAGCTCCGGGTACAGAATGACCTGGGCCCTGTCAGATTCCCAGATGCCACCAGCAGTGTGGACCTTCCTGGCCACCCTTTCAGGCCTGCTTAAGCCCCTGGAGGGCTCTAGGACCTTTGACTGCCATGCTTCCTGCAAGGGAGAGAGTGGTCCCATGGGACGCTCCCCTGACCTCTGGGGCTGGCTGGAGGGCGGCCGGCCGGGGTCCCTGTAGCCGCCTGTATGTTGTGTCACCCCCAGGAGAAAAGTCCCTGGCGGGAGGCGGCCTTCTGCCGGGAGGCTGTTTCCTCAACCGGCCAAGGTAAGAAGTGGGGGATTTCCAGCCCTGTCCACGGGGCTGACTTTAGTACTGGGGGCTCCTCTCCTTGCTCATGCAGCCCAGACCAGGGTGAGGACAGAAACCCCGGGGTTAGGTCCGTTTATTGGCAGGGCAGGCGGGTGCGAGGGCAGCAGAGCGCACAAGCCTCCCGACCCTGCTCCCTGCCTCGGAGGGAGCTGAGCCCAGGAGGCGACCCCAGGGCTACACCTGGGGCCATCTGGAACCCAGCCCTGGAAGACCCCGACAGGCATCTTGGTGGGGAGGGGGTGCTGGAAATCCAGAGCCACACTTACTCATGGGCCTGTGGGCAATGACTCAAATTCATGAATGCCCCTCCCTAACCCCAGCCGGCCCTGGTTCTGGTGGTAAGGGGAATGACAGCTCTCCGCCTCACCCCAGAAGGCTCCTCTGACTGGCTGGTACTTCCAAGGATGCTGGAGTCAAAGGAGCTACTGTGAGCTCCTCAGGTGGGGGCCAGAAGCCTCACATTCCAGACATCCTGCCCTGAAAACTTGACCCCTAGGAATGCGAAGCCGTACCCTAACAGCATTCCCTGTATTCCTGTACAGTGGTCAGGTGAGCAGGGAGGGTGGATGCAATCCTGGGGGCTGCATGGAGGGAGAGGTAGGCACTTGGGATGACCTGGTGATGGTGGGACAATGTCTCAGCTCCAGCGTGGTTCTGCTCAGGCTCAGATATTGGCTTAAGAAACTAGACTCAGGGCGCCTGGTGGGCTCGGTCAGTGGAGCGTGCAACGCTTGATCTCTGCGGTTGCGAGTTCAAGCCCCACATTGGGTGTAGAGATTACTTAAAAATAAATAAAATCTTTAAAAGAAAGAAACAAACAACTGGACTCTAACTCCACCTTCATGGAGATTCTTCTGTGCCTCAGACGCTTGTGAGTTTCATTTCATTACTTGGCTTGTAGGTATTTGCTGTGTTCCTACGTGTCTGTGCTTTGTGCACACATACATGCTTGTAGCTCGTGTGATTGAGGCACGCCGGGTGGAGGAGTAGGCTGGACTCATACAAAGTCCCTGAGCAGGAGAGTATCTGAGATGTGAGGTCAGAGATCCGGCTGCCACCAATGCGGGCTAGCAACTAATGTGTGTGCCTTATCGCCAATCTACCCAGCAACTGGCCTTCCGAGGACAAGGACCCTGTTATCACCTCTATTTTACAAATCAATAAACTGAGCGGGGCTTAGAGAAGTGAAATGACCAGGCTGAGGTCATACAATGAGCACATCCAGATGTCCAGGGCAGGATTTGAACCCGGGTCACGATGTCTAAGGCCACACCAGAGATCTCTCCGGGGCTCTCCTGGTGCAGTCTTCCTTAATTACACTCCAGTGATCCTGGTCTCTGAGCCCCTGGCTGCCCCGGTCTGAGGTAGCAGGCCTTTGCCCTCCTTTTTTTTCCTCCCCTCCAGTCCAGGTGGCAAAACAGAGCCTGTTCAAGGCCACTTGGAGCACGGGATGCGGCTGCCGGACCTTCACATCCAGTCTGCTGTCCCCAGTTCAGAGAGGGTCTGGCTGGCCCTGAGCCGGATCAGCGAGGGCCCGGCTAGGGCTGCTGTTTACGGTAAACAGAAAGCTCCTGAGGAAGGAAGAAGGGGAGGGGCTGGGGTCGCCATGGAGACAGGGACAGAGCCGCAGGGCCTCAGGCCTGATCCACTCACCCCGCTAATGCATCTCTTCCCCTTCTAGAGCCAGAGGAGGCCCAAAGAAGGTCCGGACGGGGCAGCCTGAGCCAGAGAGACAGGGGCACGCAGGCTGGGCCTCAGAGCTGGGCCCGCCGAGAACACACTGCCACCTCATTATGTATTTCTACTTATTATTAACAACAACTAATGCTTGTTGACATTAGGCCTCTGAGAATAGGTTTTCTTACTTAACCGTGGCAACAACCGGGAGGTAGATACCGTAGTCTCTAATTGAGGAAATCGAAGTTTAGAAAGATTAAGCCATTTGTCAAGATCACAGGGCTTGTAAGTGACCGAGCAAAAATTTGGATCAAAAACTCTATTTACCGAGGCAGGTAGGAGATGACCTAGCTGGTAACGCTCTGAGTCCCTCAGCCAATGGGGAAACTGAGTCCCTTGGATACCAAGGGGACTTTCCCAAGCTTCTGGCGTTAGTCAAAGAGATTGCTGGGGACAGAACCCATGTGTTCCAGCCCTAACCACTAGACCACACGGCTTCTCCATGGCTTGAGCTGGGAAGGTCCAAAGAGAAACTCCCTTTCCAGCCCCAGCCTGGAGTGTAGACTCTTCCTCAGCGAACAGGCTGCCCCTGTGGAGGCCAGGCTGGGCCAGGGTGCCGTGGGGGATGCTGGGGGGTTTCTGCCCACACATATGGTTTCCAGATTCCAGGGGATGAAAAGGAGGCCCTTAGGGGCGGAAATGGGGGATGTGTGATGACAAATTTAGACTGATTGCTTAAAAAAAAAAAAAGGCCAAGAAACCCTAAAAAATAAAAGCAAAAATTCCGCCAGAAAACCAAAGGGAATTATTTGATTGTGAAACTGAGTTGCCGTGAGGTGCAGCACGGTTTAATGTGGAACAGTATCAAGGGTCCTTTCAACTTGGGCTGCGCAGAGGCTGGAGGGAGAGGAGGCTCTGTCTGTTGTTCTTGGATCGGCCCGCTGAGTTCTGGGACAGAGATGAAGTCAAGCAAGGCAGCTGGGAGGCTATCTGGAGTTCGGGAGTACTTGTTGGGGGCACCAGCCCATAAGGCTGGGGCCCTTCAGCTAGCTAGAGTCCGAGGGTCTTTCCCGGTGGCTTATGGCCCAGGGTCCCCCCTGCTCACGTAAGGAGCCGCCCCAGGGGAGGCTCCAGCTGGCCGGTACCAGAGAGCTTGTGAAGGGATGAGCTATAAGGTGGGGGTCGGGGGTATCTCAGAGTTCCAGCCTTAAAGGGAAATGGCCAGGAACAGAAGGTAAAAGAGAGGACAGCTGCCTGGAATTCTGGCCCAAGGGGTCAAAGGTCAAGGGGGGGACAAGGGGGACTTCCTAAGGCTCCCAGGGGAGTGCCAGCCAGCCAACCAGGCTGTTGTGCAAGCTCGGGGCTGGACCAGGAGGGCAGGCTGGCAGCGGAGCCACGCCTGGCCCAGCCCTTCGGCCTAGCCTATCTGTCCCCTGGAGCAAGGCAAGACTAGTGTCCTCTGTCCTCCAGAAACCTGGACCCCATCCTCCAGGGCAGCACTCCCGTCCTACCTCAGGGGCCCTATTCCGTACGCCTGAGGGATTCCTCTCTCACGCTCACTCCAAACCGCTTCCCCAGCATCGCAGTCTTTTGAGAAACCAGAAAAGCCTTCTCAAGCGAGCCTCTTTCTTCTAATTCTGCTCGGGTTCCCAAGGGGTTTGTGCTGGAAAAGCCACGACGGGGCTTAGAGGGTCCCAGCCCCAGAGGAACGAGGCACAGAATGACATGGAAGAGAAACAAGCCAACAGGAATTGCTCAGGGGCCCGGCGCAGACATGCCACACGGTTCTGGTCTAAGCTACACTCGAGCCTCCAAGTTCTGTTATATTTATTCGCATTTTTGAGTGGAGAAACCGAAGTTCTGAGGAGATGACTAAACCGGCAGCTGGTAAATGGCCGAGTGGAGACTTACACCTGTTCTTCTCAGATCACCTCTCTGTCCTCCAGCTCAATGCACTTCAGCTGGAGTGGGAGAGTGAGCGCAGTGAAGCCTACGACGGTGTTTGGCTCCCGATGGGCACGGGGGTCACCGCTGACCAATGGTGAATCTCATGGAGAAGGGACAAGATCCTGGCTGGAGCCTCGCGTCAGCCACCAACTTCTCTGAGATTCAGCACCTGTAAGATCAGGAGGGGGGACTGGCCTCAGTGATTTGCCAGCTGGGTTCCTCAGCATCCTGGCATCCCACAGAGATTGGGGTGGGGGAGGAAAGGACAGTAAAGAGGAGTGGGGGCCTCCTGGCCCAGCTCCCACCAGGGAGGCACAGCAAATCCACTTGAGGTGCTGAACATCCACGAGGACTTTTGTCTGCACGAGAGCAGCTGAGGTGTCTGCCGTGCTGACCTTCGGGAGAAATGGTCTAGGTAGCTCAGGGCCTGGCTGGGGGGAAGCCGGAGGATCTGGTAAGGGAAGTGGGGTAGGCCGCGTCTGGGCTTCTAGCCCTGCGGGAGGAAGCAGGCTGGAGGCAGAGCTGTGAGATCAGGCAGAGGAGGTGAGCTGCACCTTCTCCCCCGCCTCCCCCCCCACACACCTGAGAAACACAAACAGACTTTTGGCTACAGCCAGATTGGGAGCCAAGAGCAGCATCCATTTTCCTGGGACCAGACCCATGCCCCTTTCTCTTTTTTCTGCTGGGCCTGCCTGGGCTTGTTCTCAGTGGACACTGGTTGCTGGTCACCAACATAGGGCCACCCTGACCTCCCAGTGACCCCGTGGTTCCTGACTTCTCTGCTCAAGAGCTACTTCAAGGCGAATGCCGAGAAACAGCAAAACAGCTCGGGGAGAGGAGAGACGCCAATCCGAGGGTGGAGAAGAACCCTACTTTGCGCCCCCTTTGTCAGCCATCCTAGACCCAAGTTTGCCCCTCTGCCTCAGTTTTCCCTTTTGGAAACTGGGCATGAGGACGATGTCCCTCTCCTGGTGGCTTCAGCAGGTATAGGTCCCCGAAAAAGCATCATCACCATGCTCCAGGTGGAGGAGGAAAATGGGGGCTCTGGCTGCCCCCGTCACTGGCACTACCTAGCATCCTCCCTCCGTCCCACGGCCCACGCCGGGCCTGCCTCTGACCACCATTCACCCTCAACCTGCTTCGGGGGCCCAGCCTCGCGCCACATAATCAGAGCTGCCAGCAGGGTCCTTTGTGGTGCTGCTCCCGTGTGGCACTGCCTAGGGGACCCACCATGGGGCAACAGATGGACCTATGGTCTCTGCAGAACAATGGTGGGGGAGGGGCTCTGGCATCGCCTGCCCCAAACAGGAAGCACTGCACGAGCTTCAAAGAACTGGCAGGGCCAAGAGGCTGAGTGGCTGGAGCCAGTGCCAGGACCGGCGGCTGCCTGAGGAGATGCCTGCCAGCCTCAGGATGCCTGGCCTGCAGTGGGGGTGGGGCCGCAATGCCCAGGCCGCTGGAGCCTGGACGGAGGATGCCTCGTGCCCTCCTGGCAGCAGCTTTTGACCTAGAAGCAGGTTGACAGAAGGGGGCTCCAATGGGAGGCTGTCACCCGGCTCCACCGCCAGCGAGCGGCCGGGCTGCAGGTTCCTTCCCAGGCCACAGAGGGTCCGGCCCTCCTGCAGCGAGCAGCCATGAGGGGCAGGGCTGGCACCAAGCCTGCCGCCCACTCCCTGCCTCCTGCTCCCAGCTGCTCTGCTCGGAGCCTTTTCCTCTCCACTTCCTGTTCACACAGGGGGGGGCGGGAAGTGGAGGGAGGAAGCTGGGGGGAGGCGTGTAGGGGGGACCCATTGAATAAAAGGAATTAACCATTTCCCTCCTCTGACCTCTGGGAATTTCCGCCTGTGAAAGTGTCTCGAAGAATCTGCAGAGCTGGGGGGGTGGGGAGGAGGTGTGCCCCTCTTGGCCCCCTCCCCGACCCTTGGAGGTGGTGGGGCCAGATAAACTCCCTCGGGGGCCCCCTAACCTTTTGTTTCCCTGGCGCCAGGGGGGGCAGCGCCAAGGGCAGCCTGGAGTCTGGTGGCCTGGAAGCCCCCCTCCCAACCAATGGGGTTGATGAGGGCCCAGCCTGCAACCTGAGCCCTGTGGTGGGGGAGGGGCATGGGAGAATTGATGGAGGCGGGTGGATGAGCTTACGCCCATGCTGACCGGGCTTGGAACCCCGTGCCCTCCCTGCCAGGGCTGGTGCCCTTGGCCTGTTTGCCTTAGGGACAGAAGGGAGGGCCGCCCCTTGGGAGAGCCGAGAGCCGGGTCTCAGTTGCTGGGTCGGCACACCCTCCGATGGCCACACCCCGTGCAGCTGTGGAAGGGAGCCAGTGGTTTCGGGAAGCCAGCCGACAGCGCCCCCTCGTGCCAGCTGACAACTTGGCCAGGCAGCCCCCCAGAGCCCTCTCAAGGGCGCGCCTCAGGAAGCACCTGCTCCCCAGGACCAGTGACCGCCCTGAGTCTCCCCCAGGTGGCTTCCTTGTTTACAGGCCTCCTGCCCTGTTCTCAGCGTCACTGCCTGTGGCCACTCCTATTTCCAGTGACAGCTCCTGGAGCAGCTCATTCATCTCGGTCTCGGCCCACACAGCTGCTCCCCCACCACACCCCCTTCTGGCCCTCCCCAGGCTTAGGGCCAAGGCCCTGAGGGCCTTCTCTCTGCCCTCCATTCCAGGCCTTGCGTGGTTTCCAAGGATCTAAGAGCTGTGGCTTCCCGTTGCCCTGACTCAACGGAACCCCATTCTGTCAGTGCCAAGGAAGCCTGGGACTTTTTTTCCAGGAAAGAGGAAGCAGCCTAGGACCAGATGGGTAGGCTCGGGAGAGGACAGAAGGGGGCAGGGGCATCCCAGGCTGTCTTAGCCGAGTCCTCCGAGAGGAGGGAGCAATGGGGCAGCGTTTGTTTCCCTAACATGTATCAGGCAGGGACAGAAGCCAAGTTGTTCGAAGCAAGTGACCACGCAAGTGGCAGGTCAAAGACTGATACCAACAATGGGGAACAGTACCCCTTAGCCCTCTACTGGGCACGTCTAGGTATGAGGAGAGCCTTAGGCCACATGGGAAGGGGAAGGGGAACAAGAGCGCTCCAAATCTTGGAAGAGAAGGAACAGGGTTAGGATGCTCTCTACCCACCCAGCGATTACCAACCCCTCCGCATTTGCTCCCTCTTGCTTCTGGGGGAAGATGGTAAGTCCGAGGCGCATCAAAGATGGCCAGTTTCTAGCCTGACCATTGGCAGAGGCCACGAGGAGACACCTGTTCTCATGATTGGTGGGCAAGACTCCACCAAGACTGCAGGAGCTAAGTCTTGGAAAAGGACTACTCTGCAGAGGAGAGAAAAGCCTGCAGTCACCAGCTGGGGGGGTTCACCCCAGTCTGATTGCAGGAACACACACTTGTTATTTTGTTTCAGTCTGGGCGGCTGATAGACCACACCCATAGAGCCTGGCAGTGGACTGTGAACTCCAGTCCATGGAGCAAAGGGTGCTGCTCTCTGATGTCACAGGAAGGCCCCAAGCCAGGGCTCTCTAGGGTAGCCACAGCTAAAAAAGTAAAATCTGGAGGGAGAGGGGCAGGTCATTGGAATTAGATGAGGAGCAAAATTAGTACACATAAGGGCTAATGGAGGGAGGAAGGATGAGGGCTTAGATTCAGTTAGGCAGTGCAGTCTCCCAGAACACACTAGGGGGGGACACACTGAGGAAGCACCAGTGGAGAAAGTGACCAGAAATCGGTGCCCCCCAAGTTGCCGGAGTGTGGAGGATTCTGTGGGGAGCAGCACCACCTGGTGGCCAAAGGGAAGAACAGTCCTTGCTTGGTCTGAGAGGACGGTGGGCCCTCATCATTCCCAGCTGAAGCCAGGAGCCAGAGAGGATGGAGTCGAGGGACAAAGAAGCGAAAAAAATCACTAAAATGGCACAAGCAATTGGTCACATCTCCAGAGGAATGAGCGAGGGCTAAGGCTGGAAAGCATTCAGGGTCCTGGCAGCCTCCCTGTGGCACCGTAGCGCCCCTGGAGACGATCCACACGCCCCTCAGGCCGGCATGGACACAAAGCCACCAACTCGAGTGCAGTGCAGGCCTTTTAATGCGCCCCCCCCCATCACCATCTCCCCCCATCCTCCAGGAGGCCCTCTGGCCCGGAGTACCCCCACATCAGAGCCCCAGAAGGTACACCAGCACCTTCCCCACGCTCCGTGCCCAAGACAGGGAGGGGTTGCCTTTTTGCTCTGAGACCGAGGAGCAGACACGGGAGAAGCCGCCCTCTGGGGGGGAAGGGTCACAGTGGGAGAAGGAAGAATGGTACGCTCGCTCCAGAAGCTGAACAGGAGGTCTGTGGGCCGTGGAGAGGAAAAGAGGGCCGTTAGATGGGACGGGAGATGGTGACAGGGTCAGAATTCTGCCTCCTCCAGGCTGAGGCCCTGTCTCGGGAGGCAGGTAGATGGCCTGGCCTAAGAGCAGCTCTCAAGAGCACGGACAGCGGTAGAACGTGCTCACACATGACGCCTCGAAAGCAACAGCTCCAATTCCACTCTCCCCCACACCATCATGGCCCAGCGGTCTCCAGATGATGGAGCGCAGACCACGGTGTGGCCTTCCCCAGAAGGGGCAGCTGCGACACCGTCCTTCCTACAGCCAGCTGAGGTGCTCCTCCTCGTAGCGCTGGGGGTCAATGAAGGGCCGGTCAATGGAGCGGATCATCAGCTCCCCACAGTACACACACTCGGCAGCCACCAGTTCATCGAGGTCGGCCTTGAGCTGTTCCCGACTGGGCCCTGCCGCAGCAGCCCCCGTCTCGGCCTCCTTGGTGCGGGTGGAGCCCTTGGCAGGGGCCGGAGCAGCCCCCAACTTCCGCTGCAGCTCCTCAAGCCGGGCCTGCTTGTAGGCCGGCAGGCCAGGCCGCACAGCCTGCAGCAAGCAGTCTGCATGGAACATGTGGCCGCAAAGGAAAAGGTAGAAAGGGCGGTTGAGCAGGGGAAAGTCGCAGGTGGCGCACTTGTCCTGGGGCTCCACCGTGCCATAGCGGCCCCGCAGCTCCTGCAGGTCTCGCCGGATGCGCTGGGCGCTGGCCGTGGCCTCTTCCATCTCCCGCTGCAGTTCCTGGATGTGGTGGTTGTAGGCCTTGAGCGAGCTGCAGATCGCCTCCTTGAAGTGGTCGATGGTGACGAAGTCTGGAAAGAAGGGCAGCACATCCTCGATCTTGAGCAGGGGGCAGCTGGCCAGGCAGGCCATGGCCGTCTGCACGTCCTCCTCCTCCTGCACCACATGCCGAGCGATCTTCAGCCACAGCTTCTTACGCAGCTCCTCGTCGTCCTCAGGCAAGTCGGCACACTGCTTGGCCAGGTCCACGTCCACCTGCGGGGAGACCGCAAGCAGTAGGGGTTGAGGGTAGAGACTGGGACAGACTGGGGGAGACACAGATGCCCAGGGTAAACCTGGGCCCCAGGCGGAGCCCCAAGGCAGGATCCCCTGGCAGCCAGTGAGGTGGGGCCCCATGATCTGGGGCAAAGAGAGGGTCCCACAGCCCAGTAAGCGGCAGGCCCAGATTCTAAACCCTGACCTGGGCTCCGTGTTCCTAACCTCTGCACGACAGCTCCTCTCTGCCGAAGCCAATGCCCTCCAGTCACAGCCCCCCGACTCCAAACTCTTAGCATCTGACGCCACGGCTCTCCAGGCCTCTGTCCAGGATGGGGTCAAAACTCATTGGCTCACCTGCAGGGCCAGGTCCACAGCCTCCTCGTACAGCTCCAGGACCTTGTAGACGTGGACGCAGGCACGGTGGTGGCCGTGCTCTGCACAGAGCCGCAGCGCGTACTTGAGGTCATAATGCACGCGGTGCGGGCTGGCGCCGGCCTGCTCCAGGTAGGCCAGCAGCGAGGCGGGCTGGCCGCGGGCATACAGCGACAGCAGGTAATTGTGAATTGCCTGCTCCGTCTCGCCGAGCACGTTGACGCAGAACTCCATGTAGCGGATGGCCTGGCTCACCTGCTGGGCCTCGCCACCCTGGCTGTAGTTCACCAACGCAGGGATGAGCTGCCGGGCATCCAGCCGGCTGCCCAGCTCGATCCAAGCATCCACCAGCTGGCGGGGGATGTGACGGATGAGGATGGGCGAGAACTTGTAGAAGAGCTGGGGGTCACGGTGGCGAGCGAGCACAGCCAGGGCCTCCTCGTAGGCCTCGTGCTGGCAGTGGTAGGCCACCACGCGCTCGTAGTCCTGCATGATGACGGCGAAGTACACCATGTGTTCCGTGTCCCCGTGGCTGGCAAGCAGCTCGTGGATGGAGGCCCGGCTGGCAAAGAGCCACTCCTTGTGGCGGGGGCTGCTGAGGAAGGACCGGAAGCGCTCCCGGGTCTCCCGGTATAAGCTCAGGGCCTCAGGATCCCCCTGCAGTGCGCCCAGCCGGCTCAGGTAAAGCTCCGTGAGCCAGGTGGTAAGCAGTGTGGCCTGGGTGCGCTCGGCTGGCTTCAGACCGGCCAGTTTTCGCTGCAGGAACTCAGCGAGGGCCTCCTCTTGGCGGGCCTCCAGGAACTTGAGGGCGATCTCCTCAAAGTAGCTCTGGGTCAGGGCGTAGCAGCGGGCGCTCTCCAGGTAACGACGCTGGCGAAAGCAGAAGTCGGCCTCGCGGGCCAGGACCGTGTCCAGGCAGTCAGGCCGCTCCCGGCAGTACTCTTTGGCCAGGTCGAAGCGATTCATGTCCAGGTAGGTGCGCCAGACGTCCCGGGCCTCCCGTTGCACGTGGTAGCGGAAGACGGCCCGCTCGGTGTAGGCCCACAGGTGGCCCGTGGAGGAGTCCTTCACCATGTGCCTCAGGGGCCCGAACTTCTCCAGGAAGTGATCCCGCAGCACCACCTGCCCCGTCAGCGTGCACACGGCCTCCACGCGGTCCGCCAGCAGCAGCAGGAAGTGGAACTGGGTCAGGACGATGGCCAGAGGCGGGCTGGCCCCCGGACCGACCCCCTCGGGGTACTCCCAGACTCGCTCCTCGCTCAGCAAGGAGTCGGGGCGCCCGCAGTCCAGCGCTCCGTACAGCACACCGTCCCCCATCATCCAGGCGAAGGCCCGCGGTGCGGAGCGCAACTTGGGGGTATAGAAGGCCAACTCACTGTAGCCCAGACTGCTGGGGAACTCACGGAACGGGGGTGGGTGGTCCGCGTAGGCAGCGAAGAGCCCTGAGAAGCCCTGGGCCTCGGCTCCCTCCGCCACTCGCCCTATGAACTGGAAGAGGCGCTGCCGGGTGGTGGCGATGACAAAGCCACGCCCATCGGGGCCTCGCTCGGCCTCGAGGGAGCACACAGGGGCTGGACCCCCTTCTTCATTGAGTACGTACAACGGGCGGAAGTAGAGATCTGGGGCAGGGCCAAAAAGCCCACCCTCGCTGGCTGAGAGCTCCGCTTCGAAGATCTGGCCTTGGGCCGTGCCGACCAGGATGGGGCCCGTGCTGCTCTCTGTGCCCAGTGCCTTGTTCCAGCCCACGCTCTCCACCAGCTGCCCCTTCCAGCGTGCCAGTGGTCGTACCTTCTGCCCATTTCGGTTCACGTAGAGGACCTCAGTGCTGCTCAGAGCAATCAGCAGGTGAGAGCCTGGAGTGGGGAGAGCATGGCACCCTAGAGGATGCTGCCGTTCCCACCCTCAGCCTCCTCCCTGCCCCTACCACTCTCAGATCCCACCCGACGGGGCGGTGACTTACCCTCCACCTAACTACCCCTCCAACACCCCCCCACCACCACTTACCAGTGTGGTCCAGAAACATCTTGTGAACCTTGGCGTCATCTTTGCGCCCCAGCTCCACGTGATTGGGTTCATTGGCCTTGCCCAGGTCAATGCTGTCGAGATAAGAGTCACAGCATCACTTTAGAGAAGGGCAGATCCTTTTTTGGAATCACAGACCTCTTTAGCATCTGATGATAGACACAAGCTTTCTGCCCAGAAATCTACATACACACATAAAATTTGGCATGCAAAAAAAAAAAAAAAAAAAAAAATTGGCATGCAATCCCAAGGGAATTCTGAAATACATGCAGGGTTCTACTTAAGCACCCTCTGCTCTGAGAATCCCCCCATCTCATTTTGAGAAGTCACTGAACAAAAGCCTTTTCCTCTGCTCAGTAGATGTGCAGTGTTTCTGGGAAGACAGGCAGGGGTATCTCAGGCTGCTGGGGTAAAAAGAGAACAACAAACAGTAGCTAGGGGTTACTGAGCACTTTCTGTCTACCGAGCACCGTGCCATGAGCTTAACCTCATGGCTCAAGGAATCTTCAGGATAACTTTGAGAAGTGCTCCTGTTTATATTTCTCTTATTAAATTCTTTCCAAACTATATGCTTATGCTAACCGAAGAATCAAAGCAAAGATGTATAGTTAATGATTTTCTTCTCAAACCTGGCATTCTCTGGACAAAACTGATTTTAAAGTCTTTCTCCAAGCTTACAACAGAGTTGTTTTGTCACTGTCTTTATGTTTTGACAAAGATCTCTTTGTGTTGTGTATATGTGTGTATATGCATATTAATAGCTTGCTTTTCTCCCTTAATGATGTTTCATGAACATTCCACTGTGTCAATAGACACAGCTCTAACTCACTGTTTCAAGAACTGCCTAATTTGTCCCTTTTTGGCTCAACTGTAATTTTATCATCATTTCCCTGTTGACGGGCATTCAGTTTGGGTCCAGTTTTTCCTACCACAAATGATGCTTCTAGATTGCTCTTCCAAAAGATGGCGGCAATTTATGCTCTCACCAGTAGTGTGTCAAAGTCCATTTTGTGTCTCTTCACCAGCACCATAGGTTACTGTTTCTAATTTTTGCTAATCTGATAGCTTAAAAACATGGTACCTTACTGTTATTTCCCAAAGGTTGAAAATATTTTTAGATGTTTACTAGAAATGTAGGCTTCCTCTTCCATAAACTGCTGGTTTATACTTTTTGCCCTCACCTTTCTACTGAAGTATCTCTTTCTTACTAGTTTTTAAGGACTTTTTTTTTCTTAAAGATTTTTATTTATTTATTTGACACACAGAGAGAGATCACAAGTAGGCAGAGGCAGGCAGAGAGAGAGAAGGGGAAGCAGACTCCTTGCTGAGCAGAGAGCCTGATGCGGGACTCGATCCCAGGACCCTGGGATCATGACCCAAGCCGAAGGCAGCAGCTTAACCGACTGAGCCACCCAGGTGCCCGTTTTTAAGGACTTTTTAAGGAATAAGGATAAAAATCTGTTGTCATATGCAGAAACCATCATTTTCCCACCATCTTTGACTGCGACCTGATTTAAATGCCTTTTTTAAAGTTAATTATTTTATTTATTTATATTTATTTATTTATTTAAAATATTTTATTTATTTGACAGAGAGAGAGATCACAACTAGACAGAGAGGTGGGCAGAGAGAGAGGGAGAAGCAGGCTCCCTTCTGAGCAGAGAGCCCAATGTGGGGCCCAATCCTAGGACCCTGAGATCACGACCTGAGCCGAAGGCAGATGCCTAACCAACTAAGCCACTCAGGTGCCCCAATATTCAGTTTACTTTTAATATTTAAATAATTATTCCACTTAGAATTTATTTTTGTGATATAGACACTTAGCTCTGTTTTATCCCAGATAAGTATTCTGGATAAACAACTCTGCAGATACTTTTGTTATATATTATTTCCACTTTATGTATGTATGTATTTCCAGTTTTATTGAGATATATTATTTCCATTTAAAGTAGATTTATTTAGGACTCTAGACAGTTCCCTGACCAGTTTGTGGGTTGGTACTATCTTTAACAGATAAAGGGACACATCAGAGAGACTGGATGAGTTGTTCAACATTCCCTAGCTGGTAAGTGGGAGAGCTGGGATCTGGTCCAGGTCGACCTGATTTTAACTACTATACTACAATAATTCTCTTTGGGAATGGATATTCCTGGAAAATTCCAAATCTACTGTTTCACCTGCCCAGAGTGAAAGAAAGGCCCTAGTCAGTGATTAGGCCCCAAATACCACTAATCCACTCCCTACTCCTAAGCTTTTGGGCCCTCACTTACCGGAGTAGTGTATCCTTGCCCAGGCTCATGCAGAGCTGATTGCAGGAGACGACAAGACTGGTAATTCGCTCAGAAGGGGTAAAGTCAATGCGCTGCTTTGTGAAGATAGGCACTTCCTTCTCTAGCTGGGCATTCACATATCCTACAGGAAAGGAGGGAATTAAACGTTAGGTATGGAAAATGCGGAGGAAGGACAAGGAGAGGCAGCAAAAAGTTTCCTCTCCACCTTCCCAACATATCCCTGTCCCAAGCCCTTAGTTAAAAGCTTCACATCAATATATCAGGTAGTTTGCTAATTACCTCTACATTAGGGGTCCTGGGCTCTTTTCATGCCTCCGACAGCCCTGAGGGGTGGATTTTTTTAACCCTTTGCTGCTGCACTGTCATGTACCTGCTCCCAGTGGTAATGGGAGGGAAGGGCTGGGCTTCTCCCTTATCAATCCTGGGCCCAGCAATCCCAGCTCAACTAAAGTATTCTACATCCACCCCCCTCCTCCCTGCCCACGCAGTAATGCTCTCACTGAGTCTCCAGAAGAACGAAGGCAGAGGGAGCCCAGGGGGAACAGTAAACGGTGCCAATCAAACTGCAGCTTCTTTCTCTCTAGCCTTTGCTCTCACGTCTTTACCACTACACACAATATCCCAGCACTTCGGAACCCTCCGCCAACCCTGTTCTGCTTTCTACAAAAATTTCCCCTCAATACCACGTTGCACCTAGATCTGGCAAAGGCCTAAAATAACTTCATTTTTCCCTGTTTGGTGACAAAGTTCCCTCTAGGACTAGCCTTTCTTCCCCTATAATACTCCCCTTCCACCATTTTCTTGGACCACTCTCTTCTTCCCGCCTCCAGAAGGGGCCTGGTAGGAAAAGCATAGGCTCTGGCTGAAGCCTTGGTGCTTATTCTCAGTTCTCTCAACTGCGGCCCTGTAGTCAAGCCACTTCCTTAACTGGGTCCCAGTTTCCTCTCAGGACTCTAGTGGCAGGGCCTAGATCACGAGGCTGCTCTTGCTGCTCTTTCAAACTTCGACCAATCTCTCCAACTGGGGTCCAAGAGAGCCTGCGGAGAATCAGGGGCCTAGATCTGGACTGCACATCCAGGTGGCGAACCAGACCTCTTGCAGCTACTCCCCCGATCCTCCCCCGCAGGTGCTAGGTGAGCGGCGCCCTCCCCTCCCTTACCGGAGTGGGGGATGCCCACGCTGGGACAGCCAGGCTGCAAGACGGCTGAGCGGGACAGGGAGTCCTCGTATTCATCCAGGATGGACGCCATGGTGCCCGGCCTCTGGGCCCTCTGTTCCGGGCCCAGGGATTACAACAGGGCTCCCCCCAGGGATCCCCGTCGCCCTGGACTGGAAACTGCGTCTCCCCAGCCTCCGCAAGAATCTGACAGATCTTGGCAATACGCCGCCGACTCCTCCACTTTAAAATCCTGAGGATTTTCTTGCTCTCGCCTTATAAAGCGAGAAGACTGGGGAGCCGTCCCCCTTGAATCTGGCGCAGTCCTGCAACCCGCTCCCGCCCCCCAAAAGATCACTGGTTCCCCTTAGCCGATTCGAGAAGATCCCAACCTCGCCCCGGCAGCTCAGCTGACTCCCGCCCCCGGGACGCGCGCCTATAACGTAACTTCCGGGTTCTTAGAGCCCCACGTTTACTCGCGCAGGAACGTACCACGGCCGGCCACTGGGAGGCGCGGCGAGGGATTACGGGAGGAGGCGGGGCCGAGGCGGGGGGCGGCCGGGGCCTGGGCGCAGGAGGTTCTTGATGGTGGGAGCCGGAAGTGCTGCGGGAGTTCTCTGCTTGAGGCGGAGCCCGGGACGCGTAGGAGCTACAGACCCGCTGGGTGCTCCGCTGGTCCCTTTGAATACAGGCCCTTCCTTCCAGGACCCTGGTCCAGTTCCGATCTTTGACGCCAGGGGGCAATCCCGGCTTTTTTAGGCTCTTCCCCACGATGCGGCGGAATCCAGCCCCAGCCTAGAAGCCAGTCCCCGACTCCTTTCGTGCCCAGGCTTTCCTCCCTCAGACGCACCGCTCAGCTTCGGTGTCCAGCTCCCGCTCCGACCTGTCCAAACAGGCCGCTGCCCTAGGTCCTCAGGAGAACCTCCCGTTCCTCAGTCGAGTCGCTTTTTTTTTTTTTTTTAAGATTTTATTTCTTTGACAGAGGGAGAGAGAGATCACAAGCAGGCAGAGAGGCAGGCAGAGAGAGGGGGAAGCAGGCTCCCTGCTGAGCAGAGAGCCCGATGTGGGGCTCGATCCTTGGACCCTGAGATCATGACCTGAGCCGAAGGTAGAGGTTTTAACCCACTGAGCCACCCAGGGCGCCCCGCTTTTTTTTTTTTTTTTTTTTTTTTTAAGATTTTTATTTATTTGACAGAGATCACAAGTAGGCAGAGAGGCAGGCAGAGAGGCGGGGGTAGGAAGCAGGCTTCCTGGTGAGCAGAGAGCCCAATGCGGGCCTCCATCCCAGGACCAGAGATCATGACCTGAGCCGAAGGCAGAGGCTTTAATCCAGAGCTACCCAGGCGCCCCTCCAGTCGCTGTCTGGAAGGGCAAAAAGTCGGAAGGAAGCAGTTGTGGCCTCTCTTCTCCCACATTTAAGGGCCCACCAGCTTTCAGGAAGTGACAGAGCTGGTGACCTAGCCAACGGAAGCCAAGAGCTACCTAACCTGCCTCTAACCAGCTGCGTAATGGCTCCTGGGTGTCAGGAGAGACAGAAGTGGGGGCAGAAAAGACCCAGCACAGCTAAGGGCTGCCGGACTGCTTCCATTCACTCATTCAAAATAGCGTCCAACACTTCCTTGGTGCCTAGCCTGAGGCTGGGTGCTGGAGTCACAGAGATAAGTACAATATCGTCCTTGAAGGTCATAAACCGCAGGGACAATGGGCCAGTAAACAGATAATGCTAGAAGCGCGATGGATGGATTTGTTCAAGAAGCTCACTCATTCCACAAGTGAGCGCACACTCCCTGCAAGGCACTATTCCAGGATCTGGGGGCTGTATGACAGAGAACAAAACGGACAAAAGTCTCAGCCCTCCTGAGGCTAGCCCAGGGACATGGCCGTAGCACTGTGAGAGCACAGAGGGGCAAATACCTGCAAAGGCTGGCAGGAATGAGGGACAAGTACCTTGAAGGCCGGTGGGGAGTCCAAAGCTCACAGACTGCGAGTCCATTTTGGTTTCCCTCTTCCACCCGCCTAGGCCACCCAGATGGAGCCTGTTCCCTTCTGGGGCCCCCGGACTCTACCTTGTTAAAGTGGAGGGCTATTGGCCAGGGTCATCGTCATCCTGGCTTTAACGTGTAGCCTGTGTGTAATGACAAAAAGCGCCCCCCTTCACTCTCAAAAGCATCTAGGTTTGCACTGTATATTGGGTGGTCCCGCTACTCTTGCAGAACTAACCTGCCAGGCACAGAGGACTGAACCCTCACCAACCTCCACCAAGAGCTTTCTGGACCTGGGATGGCCCTGGCCGGGGACGGGGCCACAAGTTAGGCCGTCCAAAATAACTTTCTTCCACTCCCGGGTCCCACTTCTCCCACCCAGAACCTGCAAGAGCAATGCCACTCTCCCAACCAAGGGCGCGGTGGGGCAGGCTAAGTCCGAGAAGGGAAGATGACAGAGGCGAGCTGCAGACAAGAGATTTCCGCCCTGGGAAAAGTGATCCCAGCCCCTGGGAAAAGTGATCCCACCTAGCTGGCCCGCTTGGTGCAGAAGGCTCTACCCCAGATCACCTGCCGGGTGCATCAGGGAAATACAAATAGGCCCAGCCTAAGGTCAGATAATAATAAAACGTACATTTATTGAGTATCAGCAACGTGTCAAGCACCACACCAAGTTCATTATAGTCATTGTTATCTCATTTTACCCTTACGCCAATGCTATGCAGCAGGTACTGCTCTTTTCCCCACTTTAGGAAATCGGAAACTGACATTCTGAATGGAGAAGCAGTTTGTCCAGGGTCATGGGGAAACCAGGAGGCAGCACTCAAAATACAAGCAGATGCTGAAGAGTTCACCACCACACTCCACGTTCCAACGTAAGACGAAGAGAAGAGGGTACGGCTGATTCCTCAGGTCTGGGCTGTGCAGAGAAATGGCCCCCCTTGTGCGGGGCTAGTCAGCATAGGAGGGGAGTCTCAGGGACACAGAGTCCTTCCAGCTACCTCCTCCCTGTCCCCAAAACCTCGGTCCTGGGCTTCACTGCTCTCTGGGATGTATAGGGTGGGGACTACGTGGGCCTTGCTTGCCACGGACTCCGCACACACTTGCCGCTGGGTTGATTACAGCAGTATTCCTCGGCATACTCATTCTCCCATCCTTGTGTCGGACTTCGGAGTAGGAGCAAGTGTGGCCTGCCCGATCACTCTCTAGTTGGACACTATGTGCACGTGATGCTCTTAACTTCGGTTTCCTCATCTGCAGAAATACTGTAGATACAATGATGCTTATGCAGTAGGTTGGTGTGGAAAAGTAAATGAGGTGATCCAGATGAAAGCTCATTGCTATAGTGTAATGTCCAACAGAGCATAAGCTCAGGAAACTAAAAATGTGGCTTTAATCTGATAGTCACTCCCAGGTCCACCTGCTCCTCCACGAAGCCTCCCTAGACCACAACTTCCTTCCCCATCAGAACTGCTAGGCTTTTCTTATCTTGGCCATTTGCTGACCTTTAATTAAGAAGCATGGGCATTTTTCGTTGATTCAACAGAAGCTGATTGTGAAGAATACCCCAAACAAACCTGAGCACAGGAATACTGAAGTGTCTTGGGGAACTCGCAGCTGGGGATACAGATGCACCAGCCCCCGACCTCTCACAACTGGTGTGGTTGTTGCCACAAGATACATAAGGGCTCACTGCTGGCCGGGGAGAAAGAGGAACAGTGTATGAAAGGAGGTGAACTTGAGATAAAACTTGAAGTGCATGCATGATTTCCAAGGGCAAAAAAAGAGAAGGCAGGCGTCAAGAAAACCAAGAGAATCGCTTCTCGGCCTTTTGGCTAAGATCAAGTGAAGAAAACCAAGAGAACAGGCCTGCAAACAGTGCCAGTTGGGGGACTGGGGAGCACCCCAACTGGCTGGCTGGAGCACCAGGGAGGAGGTCAGTGTAGGAAGTGGGACCAGTTGTGGCCAGATTATGAAATCAATTCAATGGGCCATCAGAAGGCTTTGGCTGGGGATGAGATCATCTGATGTGGGTTCTAGAAAAATGGGTGGTGGCTTGGGTGGAGTCCACATCAGAGAGTAGGAGACCTGAGGCAAAAGCAGAGAAGTGGTAAGGGCCCAACCTGGAGAGAGAATAGACTGAGAAGACTCTGGGGAGACACTTCCGAGGAGGAGCCCACTGGACTTAGTGACAGGTTCGATGTGCGGATGAAGGAAGGGTTCAGAACAACTCCTGGGGAGAGGTGGCAGATGCGGCAATGTCACCATTGTTTGGGAGGAGGAAGAACTGGATGGGGGTGGGGCAGAGGTCACATGACTGAGCACAATCCGGACGGTGGCCCCTGTAGGGCATTTACTCTGAGAGACCCAGGATCACGGGGCAGTCATAACTTGCTAATAAATATTTATTAAGCAACTGCAAGAATGACTTTGCTCATGCTTCAGTTTCTACATTTGCAAAATGAGAAAAATCTACCTGTAGCATTGTGAATATCATAGGATATTATGCAAATCACTCAGCTGTGTGCCTATACCTAGAAAATGCTCAACACAGGTTAAGTAGGGGCGCCTGGGTGGCTCAGTCAGTTAAGCTTCTGCCTTCGGCTCAGGTGATGATCCCGGGGTCTTGGGATCGAGTCCCGTGTTGGGCTCCCTGCCCAGCAGAGAGCCTACTTCTCCTTCTCCTCCCTGCTCTTGTGCTATCTCTGTGTCTCTCTCTCAAATAAAATCTTAAAAAAAAAAAAACAAAACAAAACCAAGTTAACTATTAGTATTAATTGTTGACTGAATGAAGACCCAGACCAAAAGGGGTGATTTAATTGACTTAAGTGAGTAATTTGGTTTTTTTTTTAAAGTTTATTTATTTATTTAGTAATCTCTACACCTGATATGGCGCTTGAACTCACAACCCTGAGATCAAGTGTCACATGCTATCTTAACTGAGCCAGCCATGCTCTCCAAATTAGGTTTTTCTTTTTTCTTTTTTTAATATGCATTCTTTTTAAGAAGTTTTAGATTTATGGAAAAAGTGAGAAGCTAGTGGAGGGTTTCCATGTACATCACACCCAGGTTCCCTTACTACAAACCACCTTACATTAGTATGGCACATTTGTTAAAATTAGTAAATCAATGTTGATACTTCATTACTAACTGAAGTCCATGCTTTATTCAGATCTCCTCAGGTTTTACCTACTGTCCTCCTGCTGTTCCAGGATTCCATCCAGGATATCACCTTATATTTAGTTGTCATGTCTCCATAGGCTCCTCTTGACTCTGGCAGCTTTTCAGACTTCCTTGTTTTTGACGACCTTGACAATTTTGAGGAGAATTGAGCAAATATTTCGTAGGATGCTTTCTATTAGAATTTGTCTGATATCTCTTTTTCATAATTAGATTGGGGTTATGGGTTTTGGGGGAGGTGAATACCATTATCATCATCACCTCGTATCAAGACTATATACCATCGACATGACTCATCACTGTTGATGTTGACCTTGGTAGCGATTGTCAGATTCTCTACTGTAAGGTTACTCTTCCTCCGAACCTTTTTTTTTTTTCTCTTTTGAAGATTTTATTTATTTATTTATTTGAGAGAGTGAGCCAGTGAGAGAGAGCAAGGGGACAGGGGTGGCTGGCAGCAAAGGGAGAGAGAGAAGCAGATTCCTACTGAGCAGGGAACCCCATGCCCCCAAGCGGGGCTGGATCAAGATCACTTGACTCTGGGATCTTGACCTGAGCCCAAGGCAGCCACTTAACCAACTGAGCCGCCCAGGTGCCCCTCCTCCCCACCTTTCAATACTATCTTCTTTGGAAGGAAGTCTCTACACACAGCCGTTGGAAGCATGGGGTTATACGCTTCCTTGAGGGTGACCTCTAAGTCATTGGAATTCTTCTGCATGGGAGATTTAGGAATTTGTTTTTGAATTTATTTTTATTTTGAATAAAATTCAAAAATTTGGGGGCGCCTGAGTGGCTCAGTGGGTTAAAGCCTCTGCCTTCAGCTCAGGTCATGATCTCAGGGTCCTGGGATCGAGTCCCGCGTCGGGCTCCCTCCTCAGCTGGGAGCCTGCTTCCCCCTCTCTCTCTGTCTGCCTCTCTGCCTACTTGTGATCTCTATCTGTCAAATAAATAAATAAAATCTTTAAAAAAAAAATTCAAAAATTTTATTTTTGAATTTATGTTTTTGAATTTAAATTTTAAAACAGGGCCATAAGACTTATTAAGGAAAACCATCAGTCCTTTTCCTCCTCCCCAGTTAAACTCTTTCTGACTGGGGCGCCTGGGTGGCTCAGTGGGTTAAAGCCTCTGCCTTCAGCTCAGGTCATGATCTCAGGGTCCTGGGATGGAGCCCCGCCTCGGGCTCTCTGCTCAGCAGGGAGCCTGCTTCCCCCTCTCTCTCTGCAGGCCTCTCTGCCTACTTGTGATGTCTCTCTGTCAAATAAATAAAATCTTTAAAAGAACAAAACAAAACAAAACTCCTTCTGACCTGTCTGTACTCATCCCTCAGTGCTCCAGATAGCCTGATCTAGGGATGTTCCCAGAATGCATCACACCTCGGCAGATATTTGAATATTTGGTCTTAGGGGTCTGATCCCTCTGGAAAGATCTCTTTTTCTCCTTTTCCACCCCTTCATCCCTCTTCCCCTTCCCTTCCTCCTGACCCTCTCCTCCCCCACTCCCCCTCCAGCCCTTCCCTCCCTCTCCCTGAGGTGACGGTAGAAGCTCCCTGAGGCAGGGACAGGTGTACTGGCACACCCTCTCCTAGAACAGGGCCTGGCACATTATTAAACTATACCGAAGGAAAAAAGGCCCTAACTGAGGCTGAACACTTCCTCTCAACCCTTTATGAAAGATTATAAATCTCTTCTTTTCCTATTTGGTGTCCTTCCAGATGTTTCCAAGTCTATCTGAATGGCCCCAGTTTTCAGAAAGCCTTCTCCCTCCCTGTCACTATCATCCTCTCCTGGTCCCGAAGAAGCTTTGGGCAGTGCGGCCAGTCTTTGGGGCGAAGCAACAAAGGATTTGGCTGGACCCGGGGCCAGCCATTTGGACACAGGTGCTATGGCCTCAGGGAAGGATCGCGGGCTGTTCACAAGTTTGTTTGTTTTTCAACATTTTATTTATTTGTCAGAGAGAGAGCCTACACCCACAAGCAAGGGGAGCGGCAACCAGAGGGAGAAGCAGGCTTCCCACTGAGCAGGGAGCCCGATACAGGGACTCGATCCCAGGACCCTGGGATCATGACCTGAGCTGAAGGCAGACGCTTAACGACTGAGCCACCCAGGCGCCCCTGATTCCACATTTTAATATACATCCTTCATATAGGACTCTCTTTTATTCTAACTGTACAGTTTTGTTTTGTTTTTAACACTTGGGCTCAAACTGTTTTTATAATTCTGTACCATTTAATATTCTCTTTTAGTGTTTCCCAAGGTCGTTGAACATTCTCTTAAGGCTTATGTGCAGGGCTGGGTGTGTACTCTAACTGAAGGATGTGGGATGTCAAGTAGAGACTCAGACACTATCCAGGGGCTAAACAGGGATTCGTTAGGGGTGCCTGGGTGGCTCAGTCATTGAGTATCTGCCTTTGGCTCAGGTCATGGTCCCGGAGTCCTGAGATCGAGCCCCGCTTCGGGCTCCCTGCTCGGCAGGAAGCCTGCTTCCCCCTCTCTCATTCCCCCTGCTTGTGTTCCCACTCTCGTTGTGTCTCTCTCTGTCAAATAAATAAAAATCTTAAAAAAAAAAAAATGTTAAACAGGGATTCGTTAGAGGCTTTGAGTGAGACAGTGACAGAATAAATGTTCTGACTTAGGAAGCTTGGGTGCACCAGAAATGTGCAAAGGAAAGATGGGAGGCAGATAGGAGGTGATTATTGTGGCAAAGGATGCAAAAAGGAAGAGGAGAGTCTAGTATTTCAAAGAAAAGCAGACGCTCAACTGATAGTCACCCAGGGGTTCCGGGAATCCTTTTTAGATGAACTTTTTAGGTTTCAACTCCTGCAGGCCTTTAAAAAGTATTGGCTAGGGCTTGAGTGTGAGGTCTGGGCAGGAAAAAGAGACCGGGCAGGGGGTGGGGTGCAGTAGCAGTCGGGATTAGCTAGATGTAGAAGAGCTGGAGAGAAAGACAGAAAAAGGCAGAGGCTAAGGTGGAGTTAGGGGGAAGATGCGGGGCAGAGGGCAGGGCGGAAGCCTGAGCCTTGGGAAGTGGAGAACAGGGACGACTCGGATGGGGTTGGGCTGGAGGGTTGTCTAGCAGGATCCTGTGGGGGTGCAGGGGACACCATGAGGCCAGCCCAGCCCAGGCAGCTGAGTTTGTCAGCGGGCCTGACTTGGGGGGCCTTGGAGCAGAATGCTCCCCAGGAACTGGAGAAAGACCGCTCTGGGCACGGTTCTCTCACAAAGAGCCTGCACACTGACCTTGCTAAGTCCACGCTACCCCACAACTGGTGGTTTTTTTGTTAACACCCTTTCAGCAGCAGGAAAATCATGATGGTGGGGTAGGGATAGATCGCTTTTGGTTACTCTCGCTGAGGTTTTACTGCAGGTGTCCCAATGTAGGCGGTGATTTTATTTTTTATTTTTTTAAAGATTTTATTTATTTATTTGAGAGAGGGAGACATCAAGAGAGGGAACACAAGCAAGGGGAGTGGGAGAGGGAGAAGCAGTCTCTCCTGCGGAGCAGGGAGCCCAATGTGGGGCTTGATCTCAGGACCCTGGAATCATGATCTGAGCTGAAGGCAGACGCTTAATGACTGAGCCACCCAGGCGCCCCAATAGGCAGTCATTTTAAATAAAGGAACAACAGAAATGCCCAATAACTTGGCCACACCTGAGGGTGAACCTATGAAGTGTCCAGCACTTACTAGCCTATTTAATATTGGGCAAGTCCCCTAGCTCCCCTGGGCCCCAGTATACTCACCCTCTCACTTGGCTTCCCATAAGACAGGGAAACTAAAGCACTTTTATAAGTCTAAGTCCCAAACACCTGTGTCGGACATTTTGGAAACAAAAGTTATCATTGCCATGAATCAAGGTCAGGGCCATGTGTTTTTTTGTTGTTGTTGTTGTTTTTAAAGATTTTATTTATTTATTTGACACAGAGAGAGAGAGATCACAAGTAGGCAGAGAGGCAGGCAGAGGCAGAGGGGGAAGCAGGCTCCCTGCTGAGCAGAGAGCCCGAGGCGGGGCTCGATCCCAGGACCCTGAGATCATGACCTGAGCTGAAGGCATAGGCTTTAACCTACTGAGCCACCCAGGCGCCCCCCATGTTTTGTTTTTTTGGGTGTTTTCTTTTCTTTCTTTCCTTTTTTTTAAATTTTTAATAAACTATTTTAGAACAGTTTACATTTACAGGAAAAGTTGAGAAGATAATTTCCATATACCTCCAACCCAGGTTCCTCTGTGATGAACATCTTAATTATGTGGTTATATTTGTCACGATTAATGAACCAGCATGGATACATTACTATTAACTAAATTCATATTTTGTTCAGAATTCCTCAGTTTTCCCCTAATATCCTCTTTCAGCTCCAGAATCGGTCCAACACACCATATCACTTACATTCCGTGGCCATTCTCCTCAGGCTTCCCTCGACTCTTGGCAGTTTTTCAGACTTTCCTTGTGCCTGGTGACCTTGACAGTTCGGAGGAGTACTGGGCAGGCAATTCAGAGAAAGTCTCTCAGATGGAACTTTTCTTTTTTTAAGTTATTATTATCATTATTCTTATTTTAATTTACTTGACAGGGAGATAAAGAGCACAAGTAGGCAGAGTGGCAGACAGAAGGAGAGGGAGAAGCAGACTCCCTGCTGAGCAGGGAGCCCAACATGGGGCTCAGTCCCAGGACCCTGGGATCATGACCTGAGCTGAAGGCAGATACTTAACCAAATAAGCCACCCAGGCGCCCCTCAGATGGAACTTTTCTGACGTTTGTCTTATGATTAGACCAAGGTTCTGGTAGGGAAGACTACAGGGGGAAAATGCCATTCTCATTACGTCGTATCAAGGGTACATAACTATCAACTTGACTTATCGATGTTGATCTTCATCTTGATCACTAGGTTGAGGGAGAGTTCGTCAGGATTCTCCACTGTGAAGTTATTCTTTTTCCCCCTACTTTTTCTACACTGTCCTCCTTGGAAGGAAGTCACAAGGTACGGCCCACACTTAAGGAGTTGGGTGTTATGTTCCTCCTCCAGGTTCTACATATATTATTAGGAATTCTCCACAGTAGATTTGCCTGTTGATATAGGTACTCAATCATTTATTTATATCAGAATAGCCTTATGGATATTTACGTTATACTTTGGGTTATAATCCAATATGTCTTAAATTTGTTGCTCAACTTACTGATTTGGCCTTTGGAAACTCTTCCAGTTAGTTGACTCTGTGTCCGTTTGAGGTGCCTCCATCTTCCCTTTCTTTTGCTTAGAAAGGGAAGCAGAGAAGGTACATTCTCTGTACCACAGAATGCTCCAGGCTCATCTTGTGTATTCCCTGCCCCAGTCCTTGAATCACACATTTCTCTAGAGAGAATATTAGGGCCAAGTTTCAATCTTAGCACATGTGTGTCTGGCTGGAAGTTAGGACGGACGATCTGTCCTGCCGGGTGGGCAGGCATAAGACTCAACCCACCATTAGAAGGGGACTTTCCCAGCCGTAGCTGCTACAGTGGCAAGTCCTTAGCTGAGAAACAGGTGACTCACCAGCTCCCAGGGTTGTCTCCACCCTCCCCTTTTTGCTGGCAAGACTGTCCCCAAACCAGCTCAGACAGAGGGACCTAGGTCAGAAAGTGTCCCCACCCATGGGGCCTGTTGCAGGCCCAGTCAGGGCTTTTCCCCATGCCAGCAGATACCTCCCCCCTTTGGTGTATTATTTATGCATACCCTTCCTACCTGCAGAAAAGATTAAACAAGATTACCCTCAATTTTACAACTACAATTAAACTATTATTAAAACTTGGGTAAAAGGACAAGAGTTCTGTGAAGAGGAGCTCCTGCCTGTGTGTGTAGTCATTTTGTCCCCAACACCTGGTTCCCTGAATCATAGATTGCCAGCACCAGAAGGGTTGTCAGAAATAAACAAGGACGCCTGGGTGGCTCAGTTGGTTAAGCGGCTGCCTTCGGCTCAGGTCATGATCCCGGGGTCCTGGGATTGAGTCCCACATCGGGCTTCTTGCTCCGCAGGGAGCCTGCTTCTGCTTCTGCCTCTGCCTGCCTCTCTGCCTACTTGTGATCTCTCTCACTCTGTATCAAATAAATAAATAAAATCTTTAAAAAAAAAAGAAAAAGAAATAAACAGACTTCACCTGTCATTTTATAACACTAAACCGGATCAAGTAATTTCTCAGGAGTCACAAAGCTAATGAGCTGAAGAACTAGGAATACCAGGATAGGTCTCCTGATATATAGGTCTTTCCAAATCCCTGTTCTAGACTCCCTTTCCAGGAGAGCAAAAAGAACAACTTCTGGACCTCCTGGGGGATACAATGGCAAGATAAAACTTTGGGACCTCTTTCATTTGCTAGATGAATAAACTTAGGTGGATATGTCTGAGAAGTCTTTGGGGCTATAATCAGGGATTATTAGGATCCCCAGATATTTTGACATAGGGAATGTAGGATGTAAACATTGGGATATAGGAGTGGATATTGGAGAGGATCCTACCATTTCCCACAGTCAAGATTTTAATGGTTAAATCCGCACCTTTCTAGGTGTTGTCCTCAACTTTTGACAAGGAAGAAAAATTAAAATCAGTGATCCTGAGACTTTTTCCAAGAGATTTTGAGATTTGGATTTATGGATTTTTATACTCCAATTGTTTAAGAAATAGGATTATCTCTTTTCTTTAATATTCATTACCTTCTCCCCTCCCAACACTTTCCCTACAAGAACTCAAGAATGAGGTGTTTTTAATGACCTTTGTACAAGCTGAGATGAAAGACTGTCTTGGGATTCAGAGAAAGGATTCTGGTCCTGGTGTCACTTGGTACCACTGCAAAAAAGAGCTGAAATGAGCTCTTGTGGGTCACCTTCCTAGAGCTACCTGGCATATCTTGCTTGTCTCAGTCTGTAAACTCCTTCTGGGACAAGGACAGTGGGTGGCCCAGAATAACATTAGCAAACTCCTAAATGCTGTGCTTTTGATGACGATGATGAAGATAGGGTCTTTGGGGATTTAGAAAATGCTCAAATGGAGAATTGTCCTTGGAGATCCTCTCCAGCTAGAATCTCCAGCACCCCGAATTCCTTTAGCAGAATATGAAGTTGTTTAAGACCTGCTCCAGGCCTAATCTAGAGGAAGCTGTTCCCTGGGAGTACAGTAAATTCCTGCTTGATGTGTTCATGCTTGAGTTTATCTTCTCTTTATGAGAAGTTTATCTTCTCTTTATGTATTTTTTTTTTTAAGATTTTATTTTGAAGTAATCTCTAAGTAACCGAGCATGGGGCTTGAGGTTACATCCCTGAGATCAAGAGTTGAATGCTCTAGGGACTGAGCTAGCCAGGTGCCCTCATGGCATATATATTTTTAAAAACCATTGCTTTGGATTGTGCAAATTTACATTACATGAATCGCTAAAGGATCCTGTCTGTACCGGATTTCATTCAAATGAATGTTACTAGAGATAAGTGACCCTTCAGCTAAGCTTGGGAAAGCTTTATTAAAGTACAACTGGGTTTAGAATAAAAAAAAAAAAAATTCGTTTGGGATGCGTGGGAGGCTCATTTGGTTAAGCGGCTACCTTCGGCTCAGGTCATGATCTCAGGGGCCTGGAATCGAGTCCCACAACAGGCTCCTTGCTGGAAAAAAATAAAAATCTAAATAAAATAAAAAAAAAATCATCCGTTAATTTAGAAAATTATTATCCAGACTTTCACACTCGTGCAAACATATATCTAGTTTTTTATTTTGAACAACGGTTTAATTTAGACAGGCTGTAGTGTGTGCTGCAACTTGCTTCTTCCTCCTAACAATAAATTCTGGATGGCTTTCTCCGCCAAGATACCTCGATCTGCCTCATTTTGGCGATTCTTTGTCCTTGCACCTGCGTGATTCTCTGAGCTCCAGTTTTCGTCTTGCCTCCCTTACTGCGGGCGTTTCTGACCGCCGGGCCTCGCCCGGTGCACCGCGGGGCGGGGCGAGGCACCGCAGGAGGCCCGGCGGGTGGGCGGGGTCCGAGGCCGCTCGGGACATGCAGATGAGGTGGGCGGGGCCCCACATATACCCGAGGTTAGCTGCAGGCAGGCGCGCCGGGCCTGGGCGGACTCAGTCGGAGGTTTCCTGCGGGACCTGCTTCTCCGAGCGCAGCGGAGCCTGGTCCCAGGCTGCCGCCGGAGCGGGCCATGCCCCCGCGGGAGCTGAGCGAGGCCGAGTCGTCCCCGCTCCGGGCCCCGACCCCTCCCCCGCGGCGGGGCAGCGCGCCCCCGGAGCTGGGCATCAAGTGTGTTCTGGTGGGCGACGGCGCCGTGGGCAAGAGCAGCCTTATCGTCAGCTACACCTGCAATGGGTACCCCGCGCGCTACCGGCCCACAGCGCTGGACACCTTTTCCGGTATGTTCAACGGCCCCGGCGGCCGCGTGGCCAGGGGTGGGGTTGTGCACCCCACCCGCCGGCTAGGGCCGGCACGGGGGCGGGAGGGCAAGGGAGCCCCCCGGGAAGGAGGCGGGAGCAGGCCCCGAGGTGGCGCTGGTGAGGTCCGGTGGAGCCAGGATTCTCTTCCTAACTCGCTGTCCCCCCCCCCCCCCACGCCCTGACCCTGCAGTGCAAGTTCTGGTGGATGGAGCGCCGGTGCGCATTGAGCTCTGGGACACAGCGGGACAGGTGAGAAGCTGGGGGCGGCCCCGAATGGACCGGGGGAAGGTGGACTGGAGGCTGGGAGGACCCTAGATGGATAGGGAATGGAGAAGGTCTCAGGCCCTTGGGATTCTCGGGTCTGCAACCCCAGGTGACAATCAGATTTCCATTACTTGTGGCAGGGAATAACCTACTAATGATCAGGCCTTCCCATCCTAGGAAGATTTTGACCGCCTTCGCTCCCTCTGCTACCCGGATACCGATGTCTTCCTGGCCTGCTTCAGCGTGGTGCAGCCCAGCTCTTTCCAGAACATCACAGAGAAATGGCTGCCGGAGATCCGCACTCACAACCCCCAGGCACCCGTGCTGCTGGTGGGTACGCAGGCCGACTTGAGGGACGATGTCAACGTACTGATTCAGCTGGACCAGGGGGGCCGGGAGGGCCCCGTGCCCCAACCGCAGGCTCAGGGTCTAGCGGAGAAAATCCGAGCCTCCTGCTACCTTGAGTGCTCCGCCTTGACGCAGAAGAACTTGAAAGAAGTGTTTGACTCGGCTATTCTCAGTGCCATTGAACACAAAGCCCGGCTGGAGAAGAAACTGAACGCCAAAGGTGTGCGTACCCTCTCCCGCTGCCGCTGGAAGAAGTTCTTTTGCTTTGTTTGAACAGCTTCGGTGGCTAGAGAGTAGTAGGCATAAGACCACAGACTTCCGGAAACTGGGGCCTTTGAGGGGGATGCTGGCAGAGCCAGGCCACCTCATGGGACTCAGTTCCATCCGAACACTGTGAGGACACAGGCCTCCAACTGCCCGCTCTAATATGCGAGGGGCTCTGATTTGGATCTCTGTGGTCAAGGCTCACAGAGAAATCCGAGCACTTTGATTTTCGTGGGGTGGTCCCAACAGTGCCCGCCACCTCACCTCCAAGCATTTTGGGATCCAATTCCCAGTTTCTTACCATGAGCCCTCAGGTTAGCCTGGCTGAATTAGGACCCCCTGTGGTGGTCCCCGCCTTGGCACGGGGTGGGAGGAAGAGCCAGGCCTTTTGGAGGGCAGGAGGGTGTCCAGCCCCGATTTGGAGAGAAGTTCAGGCTGGACTGGGTAAGACAGAGGTCAAAGAGAGACAGAGAGGGGAGCAGAAAGTGAGGCCTTGGGGCCTTGGGACAGGAGGCAGGATGGTGAGGAGGCAGGTCAGAGGGCTACGTTTGGAAGGAGGAAGAGCAAGGAGAGCAGAAAAGTGGGGCAGCTGTGGAGTAAGGCTGACACCTGGGCTGCCCTCTGCCCCCAGGGCCCGGGAGGGCGGGGCTGGTCCCTGGGAAGAACTGGGACTCAGGGCTCCCTAGGCACTGCCCAAACTGGCCGGGCCAGGAGCAGGGCAGGAAGTGAGAGGCAAGGCTCAGCAAGAGGAGGGGGAGGAGACGCGACCTAGAGCCTGGAGGAAGAAGGGGCTGGGGTCACCTTTCTCCAGGGCCATAGCCTAGAAGGTAGAACAGTACGGAGTCTACAAATAAAGCCTTAAGTTTCTGAAGCTGCTGTCTCTGTGTCATTTCCTGGAGCTGTCTGCCCATTGCCCTCTCAGAGCCCTCTTCAAGGCCCAGCAGCCAGGAGAGACAGGTTGGGCACTGAAGGGCTGAGGCCCAACTGACAGGTGGGGGCTGGACTAGATGAGACAGTGTGATGGGAACTGGACTGGGGGGGGCAGGTCTGGGGCTCCCCGCTTGGGGCTTAGCCGGTTCCCAGGAGAGCTAGCGTGGGAAGCAGCCTAGGAACGGGTTTCCCCAGGTGTCAGCGCCAGAGCTGCTTTCCCATGACCTCACCAGGCGGGTGTCGCCCCGCCCCTCTGCCCCTCCTTTCTAGAGCACCTCACTCAGCATTGGGGCTCTGGGGCAGTGCTGGGCCCTCTAAACCCTCCCGCTCCAATCCTTCCGACTGTCCACAGGGTCTCGGGGTTGGGGGCCACCCTGGTTCAGAGCCTGAGCGAGAAGGGACTCTTTACAGCCTAAAAGTCGACCACTGGTCAGACTCCTGGGTCAAGTTGGTTGGACCTGGTCTTCGGTCTTGGCACTCCAAGCCCGCAGAAGGACCAAGGTGCCCGTTGTCAATAATTTAAATAGAAGTTTGGTCCCAGAAATCCTGTGGAGTGAGCATTTGTTGGGTGACAACTTGGAGAGGAGCAGGGACCCAAGAACATTCCCTGGAATTGGAGCTGGAAGGGACTTTAAAGGGCCCCTTGGAGGAAAAAACACACTTTATTTTACCCATAGGGAAAGTGAGCCCCAGAGAAAAAAGGTAACATCTCAAGTGCGATATCACTACCAAGCAGCTGTAGTAGGAGCACTTGGAGAACTCCAGAGCTCTGTACATAAGGGTAAGTGTTATTCTTCTGGAGAGGTAATTCGAAGGCAGTCCTGGGACACCTACTAGGTAACTGTTGGGCCGGGTGAGTGCCAGCCCTGTTCCAGCCCAGCGGCCTCTGCAGGAAGTAACAGCTGCCGGGGTGTGAGAAAGAGCAGGGCTGAGGGACAGAAATTCCAGCCAAGTGAAACCCGAGATAATCCCCAAATTTAGTTTTAGCCAAGACTGTCCAGTTCCTGTCCCGCCAGACCCATCCCCCAGAGCCCCAGACATCTTGTCTCCCTTTGTCCCTTTGCCCCTCACGGGGAGGTGCTGGAGCTGCACCAGGGCAGCCTGGTGGGAAGGGGTGTAGGGGGTATCTCACACCTCAGCTCCACGGCCTCTTTTACCCCAACCCAGCCCGTCAGACTACTCCCCCCACCCCCACCTTCAGACTCTGTCATCCACCATAGCCTTAGGCAAATCATTTCCTTTCAGTGTGCCTCAGTTTCCTCATTTGCAAAACAAAAGTCTCAGGATTCTGGATGAGAGGCTTCTGGGGATGTTAGAGGTGTCCCCAGTAGGGGGCGGAAGTCTAATGGCATCTCTGAGGCTCCCCACCTCTGGGGAGCTGTCCCCAGGAGAAGGAGTCCCATGCGGGGCTCCATCCCAGGACTCTGAGATCATGACCTTCCCTGATTCTCTGATGGTCCCAGCACCTCCATGCCACTATGTCTCCTGCTGGGTCGCCAAGCCCGGCTTGCCCTCCCCATCCCTGCTCCTGCTGCCTTCCCTCTGGTGCCTCTCTGACTTAGGAATGTTACCAGCTCTCTGGGGCCAGCGGTGAACTCCCAGGCCCTCAGTTTAGCATTCAAGGCCTTCTCAAATCCCACACCAACTTGGACCTGGCCAGCTGGTTCCAGTAATCCTACTCCCTGATCTCCCGTTATTTTTCCCTGACTTCTGATTCCCAAGTCTTTGCTTTTGCCAAATCCTCTAGTTTGCAAAGTCCCTCCCCACCGCTACCCATTCGGTTTCTCTTCCAACCATCTTTTTCACACTCCCCCTTTCCAGAAAGGGTCTCTTACTTGTATTAGTGTCCACATTGCTCTCTTGATACTTGGAGGGCACTCTGAACTTCGTCACTTACTCAGGTTGCATCCCCCCAGTGAGGTAGAAAGTCCTCTTCATGCCCTTGTGCTCTCATAGGGGCCTCCGCTCAGGCAATGTTTGCTGCTGGCCCTTAAGTGCTTAAGATAAAAAATCAACCAGTGAGCCCTAGAGGGGACCCTGAGGGTCAAGTTCATCTCCAGATATGTGCCACAAAGCCTGGAGATAGGCCTGAGAGCAATGGCTTGCTGGAAAGGCCCTTGGAGAGGTGGAGACCAAGTCCTTGTGGGACAGGTGGGATTTACTTCTGGGGCCAAACCCCTCGACTTGCTCTGCTTCTGTTTCTCTCTATAATATCTATTTTATCTCTTTCTTTCCTTTGACTTTTTCCCACCTCTCCATTCTTGAATCTAAATGTAAAAGGGTATTGATTATATTAATCAGATAAAATTGTGTTTCTTACCTCTACATTCTTACATGGCCTTACATAGATGTAAATTGCTTTTAAAGTCTGTGTAACCAAATCTTAGCTGATTTTTAAGATTTTTATTTGTTTAGTTGACAGAGAGAGACAGTGAGAGGGGGAGCACAAACAGGGGGAGTGGGAGAGGGAGAAGCAGGCTTCCCCCTGAGCAGGGAACCCGATTCAGGGCTCCATCCCAGGACCCTGGGATCATGACCTGAGCCAAAGGCAGACGCTTAACAACTGAGCCACCCAGGTGCCCCAAACCTTAGCTGATTTTTAAAAAAAATTTTTTCCCCACAATAAATACTTATAGGAAAATTAGAAATTCCGAAGAACTAGAAGATTAAAAATTTAGTAATAGTCTTAACTACCAAAGATAATCAATAGTAACATTTTTTATTTTTATTTTTTTTAAGATTTTTATTTATTTATTTGACAGAGAGAGAGAGATCACAAGTAGACAGAGAAGGGGGCAGAGAGAGAGAGGGGGAAGCAGGCTCCCTGCTGAGCAGAGAGCCCGGGGGCTCGGATCCCAGGACACACTGAGCTACCCAGGCCCCGCAATAACATTTTTTTTTTTAAAGATTTTTATTTATGGGGCACCTGGGTGGCTCAGTGGGTTAAAGCCTCTGCCTTCGGCTCAGGTCATGATCTCAGGGTCCTGGAATCGAGCCCCACATCAGGCTCTCTGCTCGGCAGGGAGGCTGCTTCCCACCCCCCCACCCCACCCCCACCCCCGCCTCTCTGCCTACTTGTGATCTCTCTCTGTCAAATAAATAAATAAAAAAAATCTTTTTTTAAAAAAATCTTTTTATTTATTTGACAGAGAGGAAGAGACACAGTGAGAGAGGGAACACAAGCAAGGAGAGTGGAAGAGGGAGAAGCAGGGTTCCTGCTGAGCAAGGAGCCCGATGCAGGGCTCCATCCCAGGACTCTGAGATCATGACCTGAGTTGAACGCAGACGCTTAAAGACTGAGACACCCAGGCGTCCCAGTAGTAACAATTTTTTTAAGGATTTTTTTAAAGATTTTATTTATTTATTTGACTGAGAGAGATCACAAGTAGGCAGAGAGGCAGGCGGAGAGAGAGGGGGAAGCGGCTCCCTGCTGAGCAGAGAGCCCGATGTGGGGCTCGATCCCAGGACCCTGAGATCATGACCTGAGCCGAAGGCAGAGGCTTAGCCCACTGAGCCACCCAGGCGCCCCCCAGTAGTAACATTTTGATGTACTTCCTTCCAGCCTGTCCTATGCATATTTTTGAAATTGTTTTTGTGATCATGTTGTATATACAATTTTGTATTTTTTGGTTTTTTTTCATTTAAAATTTTGACAGGGGTGGCCAGCTATCCCAGTTGGGAGAGCATGCAACCTTTGATCTCGGGATCGTGGGCCCCATGTAGGGTACAGTGATCACTTAAAAAAATAAAATCTCTAAGGGGTGCCTGTGTGGCTCAGTCGGTTAAACTGGCTCAGATCAGAGTCCTGGGTTTGAGACCTTCACCCCGCTCCAGGGTCAGTGGGCAGTCTGCTTGTCCCTTTCCCTCTGCCAACCCCCTTGCTCATGTGCTTGTGCTCTCTCTCTCTCTAAAAGAAATCGTGGGGCGCCTGGGTGGCTCAGTGTGTTAAAGCCTCTGCCTTCGGCTCAGGTCATGATCTCAAGGTCCTGGGATCGAGCCCCACATCGGGCTCTCTGCTTGGCGGGGAGCCTGCTTCCTCCTCTCCCTCTGTCTGTCGCTCTGCCTACTTGTGATCTCTCTCTGTCAAATCAATAAATAAAATCTTAAAGAAAAAGAAAAGAAAGAAATCTTCAAGAAAAAGTAAAATCTTTTAAAATAAATAATTTTAAAATACTTTAAAAATATTAGTAGTATTTTTTAAATATGATTTATTTAAAGAAAAAGAGAGAGAGTGCATGTGAGTGACAGAAGGAGAGAGAATCTCAGGCAGACTCCATGCTGATCTCAGAGCCAGACATGGGGCTCCATCTCACGACCCCGAGATCATGACCTGAGCCGAAATCAAGGGCTCGGTTGCTCAACCAACTGAACCACCCAGACACCCCTGTTATTATTTTTCAAGTAGGCTTCATGCCCAGTGTGGGCCTGGAACTCATGACCCCGAGACCAAAAGTTGTGTGCTGCACTGACTGAGCCAGCCAGGCGCCCCAATAAATCAAATTTTAACAGCGTTTTTCATGTTATTATAAAGTCTGACCAGAGGCTGTAACCATATGTGTATATTTGCTTACTATTTCACCCTGACCATAATTTCTTCCACCAGACCCCAATTTGGGAGCACTGAGGTTGTTTTCCTCTCTTTATTCTTCTATTATAAAAGATACTACGTTGGCCTTGATTTTTTTTTTTTCCCACCATGGGTTGGTGGCCCTCTACAGAAAAATGGTTGTTCACCTTTGTTTGGAGATTGGCCCCTGTATAATCCCAAGTGGCTCTTCGGAGAGGGCTTAGGTTTCTGTGTCTGTATGACTCCTGTGTGTGGGGGGGGCCTCTTCTGTCGGAGCATGACCAGCAGATTGTGGGTGCTCAATAAATACTAAAGGATGACAAGGTGTATGTATATCGCACATCTGTGGTCATGTCCATTTCTCTGTGTCCCTGTTTTTGCTCTTGCATATTGTAAGTGGGTATTGTCTTTGGGCAAAACTCTGAATAATTCCATATATGCCCAAGTCTGTGTGTGTTTGTCCATGTGGGCGTCTCTCTTTATGCCAGATGTGTACGCTCTGGATGTGTACGTCTATGTACTCACATGGTATCTGCCCTTGGGAGTGTGTATTGTACACAAATCTGCGTGTGCGTCTGGTTGGGCCTAGTTGCTGGGGGGCCGTGTGTCTGCGTGTTTGTGTGCACCGTGTGGATCTCTCTCCGTGTGTTTCCTTGTGCCGGGTGTGTGTGCTGGGCCTGGGCTGGTGTGTGAGTGTGTGCGCACGCGAAAGGAGGTGTGCCTCGCTTGCTTTTCCCCTGGGAGCACAGAGATGCCCAGGGCGGGGGTGACGCACCCTCCCTGAGCCGCCCCCCCCCCCCCACTTCTCCTGGGAACCGGCTTGGGAGAGTGAGTGAGACCGAAAGCAGACTGCGTCAGGCGCACCGGCCCCTTTTGCAACAACCAGCCCAGGCCCCAGGCGGTTGGTAACCGCGGCTCTCCCAGGTCAGACCTGCCCACCGTACCTTGCTGCCAGGAAACCGGGCTCCCTGCTGGGCCGCACTGTCAGCTCCCTCCTTGGGCCTGGGCCAGATCCGCTGCGGTGCGCATGGCTCAGCCCGCCGAGGGGCCCCATGAGTCACCCTGTGGCGACAGCAGGGAGTGACTTCCTGGGCAGCACTGGCTTTCCCTGGGAATCACGGTTTTCTGCCCCACATTCCCGCAATGCCCAGGCGGCCTTATCTCCTCCATGATCACCTTCTGTTCTTGCAACTGAACTTGTCCTTAGCTCCAGTTTTCAGATGAAAAGACCGAAGCACAGAGCCCACTGATTAAGGTGAAGCCGGAGCTGGGCCTTGGACCTGGGTTTCCTATCCCTGGGTCCGGACCTCTTTCTAGGGAGCCACCTAGGGCTCTAGGTTTCTGCCCCGCTAGCCCTAGAAATGATTCTCTTAGAGGGCGGGGCTGGGAGTCCTGGTTTCTGGGACAGATTCGGTGTCCTGGGCTGGGGAGTGGGGCAGAGGGAGCCAGGGCTGGAGGTGGGATGTGGGGGTGTGATGTCAGCCCTGAACCAGGCCTGCCTTCCCTGTGGAATAATTTCAAGGCTTTCTCCATTGAACAGGGATTTGTCCCATAACTGGAATGACCATGAAATTCATTGTCAGGTTCAGGATATTTTTGAGATTGAAGGGGAGCTCTATTAACCACCTGTCCTTATGGTCACCCTACTTGTAACCCCTTTGGAAGGGAGAGCTAGTCGTTGTCATCAGCAAAGAGGGCCTCCTTGACCCTCACCAGCCCCAATATGCCTCACTCCCCAGGTATCCAGTTGACTCCCCGGCCCCTTGGCAGTGAGGAGTGTCAGGGGGCCCTTGGGCCCAGTGGGGCATCAAAGTTCCCTGGGGCCCCTTGAAGCTGGCAGAAAATCAGCCAGCATTGCTCCCCCCCAGGGACACCTGACCCATGGTGGCTTCTTCCCTCAGACCTGTAGCCATGCTCTTCAGGCCTCAGCCCATGTGCTTCCCCTCTCCAGTGCCCTGAGGCAGTTGGGGAGGAAGCAGAGAGATCACTGTCCTGGTGAGACAGGAGACCCTTCCTTCCTGGGGCATCACCCCAGCCCTGCACAACGGGTCATATGCTCTGCTGATGACCCCATCTCCCATGGGCCTTCCTGTTTCAGCCCCATCCCTGATTTGCTGGGCAACTTTGGGCAAATTACTGCCTTCCACCTTGTCTGAGTTTCTCTTCGTTGTGAAGTGGGGCTAATACTTTCTGCCCCTCCCTGGCTCCCAGGGGACCAGCGGGGATAAGCAAGATAATAGCGGGGAACTGATTTGGAGGAAGCAATTGAGAGCCAAGCAAGAGGTATCAGTGCTGGCCCGTGTTTACATGGGTGTGGACCTTGGGTTCCCAGCATCCTGGGGCTTGGGACTAGCCCTGACAGCTTCTTGGCCTGGCTCCTGGCTCCTGGCTCCTTTGTCCCACTTCCAGAGAAAGGACAAAAACTAAAGCCAGGAGGGGGCACCTGAGTG
>CM053609.1:49977537-50001137 GCA_028646535.1 Procyon lotor
GCAACTGCCCCGCCCCCACCCTCGCCTCCGCTCCCAGCATTCCTCAGGTTTCCACCTGGCTCCTCCCCTCATTTGGCTCCTTCCTGACCCTGGTGGGCTTTGAAACGCCTCACCTTTGAACTGCTGTCTTCCGGGTCTCCTGCCACCCTCCAACCACCTTCCAACCCCTACTCCTCTGGGTCCTATCCCTCCAGGCAGAGGCTCTGTCTCAGGGTTCAGGGTGTTTCTCTCTCCCAGAAGTCTCCCACCCCTCCGTATCCCCCCTACCCAGTCTACTCCCAAATCCAGGTGCTTGGCCTCCTCCGTCAAGCCCAAGCCCTCCCAGCTAGAGTGCTGGGGCCTCGCCAGGACGCACCTACAGCTGGGAACTTGCAGACCTGACCGTTGTGGCCCAGAGACTACAAAACTTGTATGTTTTTGCCTTTTTATTCATTTGACAGACCGCCCGAGTTAGCAGAGGGGGAGAAACAGGCTTCCTGCTGAGCAGGGAGCCCGATGCGGGGCTTGATCCCAGGACCCTGAGATCATGACCTGAGCTGAAGGCAGAGGCTTTAACCCACTGAGCCACCCAAGGGGCCCAAATTCCCAACCTTTTAAAATGTTCCTTCTTGCTCTTTTTGTCTTCTTCCTACTTTATACTGATGTTATCTCATACTTTATAGAGCCTTTTAAGCTGCCTTTCAATCCTTCCCCAGGCAGGCAAGGCATAAGCAAACAAAAACTAAGTAACCAACGATAAAATCAATAAAACCAGTCTCTTTCTAGTACCTGGGGGCCCCTCACCTTCTCTGTGGTTCTCCTGAAGCTGCCCCTCCCACGCAGCCCCGTTTCTGTGGGCAGCACTGTCACCCACCCAGCCCCCAGGACAGAAAACCTGCAGACTCTCCTGACTCAGTTTCTCCCTCTGCATACGCCAGGCTCCGAGTCTTGCAGTGTCTCCCTTCCCCAGTTCTCAGAAGCTCTCTCTTCTTTTCCCTTCCCACTGTCTCCCTCCCATCGCAGAGTGGCGTAGTCTGAAGGTTTGTTTCTTACTGGACTATATGGGAATACTTTTTCAAAAGAGTAACTTTTTATTATGAAGATTTTTTTTTTTTTTTTTGACAGAGAGAAACACAGCGAGAGAGGGAACACAAGCAGAGGGAATGGTAGCAGGAGAAGCAGGCTTCCTGCAGAGCAGAGAGCCCGATGCGGGGCTCGATCCCAGGCCCCTGGGATCTGACCTGGGCCGAAGGCAGCCGCCCAACCACTGAGCCACCCAGGCGCCCCTATTATGAAAGCAATAGACATTTCTTATAGAAAATGTAGAAAATGCAGGCTGACAAAAAGAAGAAAACGAAAACCACCTGTAATTTTATCAATGAGAGGGAACATTTGGGTAAATACTCTTTTTTTAGTTTTGTTCTAAACTTATAGCTGCCCCCTTATCTATCTATCTATCTATCTATCTATCTATCTATCTATCATTTATTTGACAGAGAGAGAGATAGCAAGAGAGGGAACACAAGCAGGGAGAATGGGAGAGGGAGAAGCAGGCCTCACGCCGAGTGGGGAGCCCAATGTGGGGCTTGATCCCAGGATCACAACCCGAGCTGAAGGCAGCCGCCTAAAGACTGAGCCAACCAGGTGCCCCAAACCCTCGTTTTTTTTTTTTTTTTTTAAATCTCTGCTACAAGGAGCCTCTTGATTTCTTTCTTGCTTTATTTTCTTGGTCATCCTGGTTCCAGGATCCCCTGATGGAACCCCCAGGTGCCCCTGCAGCTGGGGGTTAGAAAAGGCAGATGCTCTGAGGGACCCTGTGGGAGAGTCTGGAACCCCCCGCAAGCCTGGCCTTCTGGGATTGGGGCTCCCAGATAGTGCTACTGACAGCACCCTCTCGCAAGGGGAGCGGGAAAGCGCCTTCCCAGGCTGTGGTCTAGCAGCTGTGGGGGAGGGGGGAAGGGAGGGGTCTTGTGCAATAGGACAAACCACTTCTCTTTCAGGACTGTTTGTTTAAGTGGGCAGGGTTGATTCCGGGAGAAACAACCCAGTTTTGTCAGTGTTTATTTGAATTGTTGGGACCAATAAATTTTAGAGAAAACTCGCCAGTATGGGAAGATAGGTTGGGTTAGAAGGGATAAGATGATGGAGGTCCCAAATTTGAATGAATGCCTGGAGTGGCGTATTGGGTGGGGGCTTAATGCCTGCCCAGCTCGAGGACCCAAACTCAGTATCTGGATTGCTGTAGGAATATGGGCCCCAGATTGCCAGTCTCCCAAGTTTTCACAAAAAGCTAGAAAAGGGGGCAGCTGGGTGGCTCAGTGGGTTAAGGCTTCTGCCTTCGGCTCAGGTCATGATCTCAGGGTTCTGGGATCGAGCCCCACATCAAGCTCTCTGCTCAGCGGTGAGCCTGCTTCCCCCCCTCTCTCTCTGCCTGACTCTCTGCCTACTTGTGATCTCTGTCAAATAAATAAATAAAATCTTTAAAAAAAAAGCTAGAAAAGCAGATTTTTAAAAAATGAATCTTCCTGACTCTTTAAATGTTAGTGACTAATTAACAAGCAAAAACATGATTGGCTGCCAGCGTGCGACTTTTCAACCAGCTTTTCCTGCAATCTAATGTACTTTACACAGGTTACTCTCATTTACTTGTTGTGGCTTTCCTCCCTGTTTCCGTCTCCTGTGGTGCGACCTCTAGTGATACGACCTGCTTACCTAACCACTCCTTTAAGCTGAGTTTGAATCGCTGCTCAAATCTGTCTTCACCACCATTGCCTCTACCCACCAAGCTACTGGCTTTTCCTCTCAGGGTGTGAGTCAAATTGAGCAGCTCGTTGGTCCCTGGTCAAAACAAGACCCATGATCTTCACTGCCTGGCTTTTGCTCACTATGATTTGTTGGGCCTGAAACACCCACACCCACCTGCTCATCTCTTTTTATAACATCTCCACGAAGCCATTTCCCAATCTCCCTCTTAATTTCCATGGCTTGACCAGCCATTTGTTAGACACTTTGTGTCCACAAGCAGGGCCTGGCATGTGGGATGCTGATGTGAATAAGACTCCATCCTTGGGGCGCTTGGCTGGCTCAGAGGAGCATGTAACTCTTGATCTCATGGTTGTGGGCTCGAGCCCCGTGTTGCGTATAGAGATTACGTAAATAAACGAACTTATGGAAAAAAAAAGAAGACCCCATTCCCAGCCCTGCCCGAGAAGCCTCTTCCAGATAAGGGCAGACCTCTATTACCATGAGCCACGTGTGTGCCCCAGAATTGTACACAGCGTGGGAGAGTGGAGAGGACAGTGATGGGCTTTGGTTGGAGAAACAGCAAACGCTTTTTGAGCTTCATCATGAGGGAAGTAGAGGCTTTCTGGGGCAAAGAGGCATTTGAGGTAGAGGCAACAGCCTGTGCAAAGGAATGGAGGTGTGAAAGTTCTGAGAAAGGGAGTCACTTGGGTGGGAATAGAAAAGAGGATGGCAGGGAAAGTCACCGAAACAAGCGGTTTGGGAACCAGACTGTTTTCTGACAGTATCTGCATTCCTTTTGCCTGCACTCCACCGTGTAAGTTCTAGAAGAACCGAGGCTGCGTCTCAGCTTCCGTGGTTTCACACCTGCTGCCTGCCTGGGACTGTGTACCCTTGCTCAAACTCTTGCCCCAAAGCACAGCGCCTGGTGGTGGTGAGAGTGCCCCCTAGCGGTCCCTGTGCGCTCCTTCTTCCCCTTGTCCTAGCTGACCTGGTCGAGCCCTCCCAGCATCCCTGATCTTACAGGGGATGGCACTTTGCCTGGCATCATCTCACCTCATCTCCACCCCTCCCTAAGAGGAGGATGTTCATTTCTGTCCAACAAACACTTATTCAGCATTTATTTTTGCGTTGATCACTGTTGGAGGCATTGGGCTACAGAATTTCATGAGTCATTCATCACCTCAGCCTCGGGGGTGCTGCAGAGATCCAAGGGATAATGGAGGTTGTGCCCAGGGCCAGGGGCACTAGAGGGACCGAATCCATTTTGAGCCTTGAGGGATGAATGAATGGCTGGCAGAGTAGGAAGCCAAAATTCAGTGTCCTCTGAAATGGGGGGGTAGGGGTACCAGAGTAACAAGCCTTGCCCCTGCCTTCTATCCACTGCCATTTACTGAGGTCATGGAGGGGATGTGGGGTGATGGAGACCCAGAGACGATGAAGATACCATCTGTTGTCTCCAGTTCACAACCTAGAGGGAACACAGATAGAGACAGAAAGGAGAAGGGGGCATGCTCAGCCACCAGGCCATGTCTCCCATCTGAATATGTGTGGGAGCCTTTGGGGATGAAAGATGAGAAGGGAGGACGTGGTCCAGGCGGAGAGCGCAACAGCTACAAAAACACAGTAGTGTGAGTGTTAGCCATTCAAAGGAGGCTCGTCCTGGGGTGCTAGAAAGGTTCTACTTCTTTTTTCTTTTAAAGATTTTATTTATTTGAGAAAGAGCATGAGAGCGGGGAGGGTCAAAGGGAGAAGCAGACTCCCCGCTAAGCAGAAAGCTCAAAGCAGGACTCCAGCCCAGGACTCTGGGATCATGACCTGAGCTGAAGGCAATCACTTAACCAACTGAGCCACCCAGACACCAAGGTTTTGCTTCCTGATCCGGGTGCTCGCCTCCTGGGTGCGTGGTCATGGAAACTCATGGAGCTGTACGCTTCTGGAAGTCAAATAGGTACCCTCACCTGCAGTCATTTGTAGCCCTCAACCTTTCACATCTTCATGGTTTTTTTCCCCCCAGATTTATTTAGAGAGCATAGGCAGGAGGGGCAGAAGAATGAGAGAAACCCAAGCAGACTCCATACCGACCTCGGAGCCTGTTGCTGGGCTCAGTCCCACGAACCTGAGATCATGACTTGAGCTGAAACCAAGAGCCGGATGCCCAAATGACTGTGCCCCCCTCCCCACCCAGGTGTACCCCTCCATGTTTTCTGTATAGTAATTACTACAGTCTAAAAGTATCTCTTTGGTAAGACTAGAAGCAATGTCAGGATTTGAACCTGGTCCTCAGTACCAGCTCTAGGACCCTGGGAACTCAGCTTTGCTGAGTCAGCTTCCTGGAAAATGGGGGATAATAAGAGTACCTTCCCTCATCACAAGGCTATGTGCTGAGGGGAGAAATTGAGATACATAATGTACTTGCACAATGCTTCCTGCGTACTGATCTTGACAATGAGTGACTGGTGGTGTAGGGCACATAGAAGCTCAATACATAATTTGTTGAAGAAATGAATGAAAGGATGGCTTTTTTTTTTTTTTTGACACCAAAAAGTGGCTGAAATAGTCGGAGGGGTGTGGGGTGCAGTGCCTCAGTTAAAGGCCCCCTGGGCAGGAGCTCAGAGCCTGGGGAGTAGTTACACTCCTGTGAAGAAGCTAAAACTTCTGTGGGGGTGGCAGGGGAGACAGAGGTGACCTGGGCCCCCACACCAACAGGAGTGGAGAGAAGACCCAGAGCTCAACGCTGTGCTCCCTCCTCACCCAAGTTCTCCGCTGCTACACACAGCACTTAGGATCTGCCCCAGTGGCTCAAACCAGGAAGGCATAATGCTTCCTGGCCACAGCAGCTTCCCTGGGCCCCCTTCTTCCATGGCCCTCTCACCCCTCCCCTCTGGTGGTCAAACTGGGCAATTCTTTCCACCCTCAGGGGCTGGGGCAGTTTCGGGAAGGGTGGGAAAACCTGCTAAGCAGGGTGGCCAAAGCGGGAACCGGTTGTACAGGGCGGTCCTATCCACCCCCCCCCCCACCTCCCCCGGCCCAGCAGCCCTGTCCCTCTCCTGCCCCACAGAGCAGAGGCAGAAGCCTCACAGAACCAACCATTTTATTACTCTGTGGGTGGAGTGTGGCCTGTGGAAGGCAGGGGAGAGGTGGGGGCGTGATGCCTGAGCGCCCTAGGGAGGACAAAGCCAGGCCTCATTCTTGGGAGAAGGGAAGAAGCAGCCCCTTCCCACTCCTCTTACCCATCCCCATGGCATTAAATAAACAAAAAAGCAACTCTATACAGCACAAAATATACAGGGACGTCCTTGCCCCCAGCCCTGGCCTGTGCAGAGTGGGAAGCGCAGGGCTTGTGTGTGTGTGTGTGTGTGTGGAAGGGGGGGCTCCAGTTTCTGACATTATCCCAGGCCCCTTCCCAGCGCCACAGGGTGGGGACAGGCTGCTCTGAACAAGAAACAAAACTCCAACTTCTTCTGAAATCCTAGGCAGGCAGGTCCATCTGTGTGTGGGACTCTGGGCTCAAAGGTTTTGGGGTCCTCCTAGTCCTTGGAGCTTTGTCAGGAACTCAAGGCCTAAGCTTCGTCGAAATGTCTCCCAGAGGGCCTGGAGCCCTGCCTCAGAAGCAGAGTGGGCCTGGGAACCAAGCTGGAGTCTGGTCTCACAGTCTTCCCGGGCCCAGGCTTCCATCTTGGCGAGGAGGAGGCAGGGCCAGGCAAGAGCTGGAAAGAGCCTGTGAGACCCCCAGGCTCAGAGGGGCCGGGTCGTGTGGTTATAGACCAGGTGCTCTGTGTCCTCTGTGGTGGAGACCGTGGAGCTGGCAGGGGTAGGGGGCTGGGGGTGGTGGCGGCGGCGGCGGTGGTGTCTGTGGAGGCCCTTCCTCTGGTTCTTGAAGAAGCAGTAACCCAACAGGGCTATCACCACCACGATGCAGATGACCAGGAGTACCGCAACGGCCACCTCCACGGAGCCTGGGGGAAGAAGGGGCATAATGGAGGCGAGCTCCCAGGGCCTGCTCAGCTCTGAGCCCGCCCCCACTCCGCAGAAGGGACCAAGTCAGAGGTGCCTGGGTGGCTCAATGGGTTAAAGCCGCTGCCTTCGGCTCAGGTCATGATCTCAGGGTCCTAGGATCGAGTCCCGCATCGGGCTCCCAGCTCCACGGGAATGCTGCTTCTCCCTCTGACCTTCTCCCCTCTCATGCTCTCTCTGTCTCCATCTCAAATAAATAAATAAAATTAAAAAAAATAAAATGAATCTTGGGGCGCCTGGGTGGCTCAGTGGGTTAAAGCCTCTGCCTTCGGCTCAGGTTATGATCTCAGGGTCCTGGGATCGAGCCCTGCATAGGGCTCTCTGCTCAGCGGGGAGCCTGCTTCCCCCTCTCTCTCTGCCTGCTTCTATGCCTACTTGTGATCTCTCTCTCTGTCAGATAAATAAATAAAATCTTAAGAAGGGACCAAGTCAGATGGATGCCAGGTGTGGAACGACCTCCAGCGTATGAGCAGCTGTGCTCGATCAGGAGCTCAAGTTAAGGCCTGGACCTCTGATGGCAAACGCATGACACGCACATTCCCGTGCTTCCCTCCTCTGCCTGCGGCAGGTACCACCAGTGACTGTGGGCACCGTGTCCCTTTAGCCAGCCTCAGGATCCTTCTCAACACAGTTTTCGGGGGTCAGCACCAATCAAGCGGAGCTGATCCCTGAGAGGACGCCTACCTGTGTGTGAGAAGGCAGACCAGGGCTCCTCTGGGTTAGGAAGGAGGCTTTCCCGCCGCAGCCCGAAAACATCCTTCTCTACAAAATTAGGAGAGAAACAAGTCAAAACTCAAGGCTCTGAGACTCAGCTGCTCCTCAGCGCCCCAGAACGCCCACTGGCGCCCCCGACCAGCCCCCGCCCCGGGTACCCGGATGACGACCCGGGACTGGCCCAGGCCTGGAGAGGAGCGCGGTGCTCTAGCTGAGGAGCCCCGCCCCCGCCCCCGCCCCCGCCCCGCCCCCGCCCCCGCCCCGCCAGGCCAGGCCGCCCCACCCCCCAGCTCACTGGAGATGCCCCGGCAGGACTCGAGACACTGCTGCTCCTCCTCAAAGTTGTTCTTGTTGCCGTAACAACCACCATAGGTAAAGCGCGCGCAGCGTTCACTGAAGGGGTTGTAGTACCAGCGTGGGATGTTCTCCAGGCAGAGGCCTGTGTCTGGCAGGTCCACACAGTGCCCTGGGGGGTACGGAGCAGGCCAAGGGGTGAGCGGGTCCACGGTGGGGGGGGCCTCCCTGCTGCCATTCACCAGGCTCCACAGGGTTGCTGCTTCCTGCCTCACGCTGAGGCGCAGGGAGGGCCTCAGGAGGTCCCAGAAACAGCTGGCCCTTCTGGCAGTTTTGCCAGAAGCAAGGAAGACAGACCCTGGACAATTTTAGCCCCAGAAATACCCTCCATTGACTCATGTAAGTGTTTCCTTCTTTCTTTCTTTTTTTTTTTTTTTTTTTACAATTTTCTTTCAGCTTTTCCAGTTGTGTCAAGGTCTGGGTTTTCTCTCCAGCACTGGATGGTCTGTCTTTTAACAAAGAAGGCTCAGGGTGTGAGCCCTGGCAGGCAACAGTGTCCAGCTAAAAATTATTAACATTGTTTTTTTATGGTTATTTTAATAGTTCACCTTGATTCATAGCATGTAATAGTGGCTTTCCATGTATGCTAGTGAGATGACATTTCCTTTAATACATTAAGTTTATTTACTTATTTATTTTTTAATTACTTACTTATTTTTAACACACTTCAGTTTAAATAGTACTTGACTTTGGGGCGCCTGGGTAGCTCAGTTGGTTAAGCATCTGCCTTCGGCTAAGGTCATGATCTCCAGGTCCTGGGATCGAGCCCCACACTGGGATTTCTGCTTGCTCAGTAGGGAATCTGCTTCTCTCTCTCTGCCCCTTCTTACTGCTCATTCTCTCTCTCTCTCAAATAAATAAAATCGTTAACAAAAAGAGCACTTGATTTATAGGCAAAATGGTAAGTAAATCACATCTCAGTGCTACGCAGGCATGGTTCCATCTCTGAAGGTGTTAAGAGGAGGACTCATGCTTGGGAAACATGGAAAGGAAGAGCCTAGGAGCCCGCCAGTTTTCTACCAGGCACACCCAGCAGGCCCCTCGGGCACCCTGGAGCAGTGCAGGAGGACAGCAGTCCTGGCCTCTGTCCCGACCCAGGGGACCTGGAGAGGAACTCACCTTTGTCACCGCGGAAGTGGATGCTCTGGAGCTCCTCGAAGCCACTGGTGTCTGCAAAGATGAAAGGTCAGAGGCCCAGGCCCCACAGGGGTCTCCCCTGGGCTGCAGGGTGCACCGTCAGCCCCCCTCCCCCGGGGCTCCCTGCCCCTCTCTCTCCCAGGCCTCACATTTCTCACAGGTGGCCTCATCGGAGGCATCGGGGCAGTCAGGAGTGTCATCACACTCCAGGAAGCTGTCGATGCAACAGCCATTGCGGCAGCGGAACTCGGTGGGGTGACAGGAGCCGGAGCACACTGGGGGGAGTGTGGGGGGGCGGCAGGATGGCATTAAGGGTGAGGTCAGGCTCGAGCACAGGTCACCAGGTACCAAGAGTCCATCATCGACCTGGCCTTCTCTACCCCAGCACGGCACTATGACATGTCCCCTGCTCCCTGTCCGGCACCCCTGTCCCCCACGAGCCCTCTCCTGCACACAAACTGGGCAGATCCTGAGGGTGCCGGGTGGCGAGGGGCGGGGCACTTGTGGTAGGTCCATATCCTGTGAGGGCAGGAATGGGCTGGGCTAAGGAGCTGGGGCGGGGACAAACACACGACCTGGCAGGGGTGAGGGGAACAGGGACAGGAGCAAAGCTCACCTGGACCGTGCCTGTCCAGTGAGGGGCCTGGGAGAGAGAAAACAGATGAGAGGAGTTAGCGCCAGGTCCCGGCAGGGACAAGCTGAGGGGAGCCCCTGGGAGTGGAGGACTCCCCCGCCCATTGTCCTGACCGGTGGGAGACCACCCACCCCGGGGGAAAGTCCCGAGTCCCAAAGCTTCCTTGTAAAGGCCTACCTTGCACATCCCTGCAGGCTAGCTTGCACTCCTCTTCCCGAAGATAGTTGTTCTTATTGCCCAAGCAACCTCCGTAAACGAAACTCTTGCAAATCTGTTCTTTGGGGTCGTAGTACCAGCGGGGGAAAGAACCGCGGCAGCGGCCCACCTTGCTGGACGCGAGGCAATATTCTGGGGGGAAGGGAAAGCTTGTGAGGGGCCCCTGTGGGGCCCCATCAATAGAGGGGGCTGGCTCCACGAATGGCCTCCCTATCCCCTCCCTCACCTTCTGTCTGCTTGGGGGACAGCACAGTAATTGTGACGTTGGTCATGCTCTCGGGCTGCTCGGAGTGGGCCGCTGTCAGCTGGAACACGTAGGTGCCTTCCTTGAGTCCCCACAGCTTCACCTGGTCCGGCTCATTCTTTTACACACAGGAAGAGCCATGAGGCTGGGACCCCTTGGGCTTGCCAGTAAAGGGATCCTTGGCTTCTATCCACCCCACCCATGTGGAACCTCAGGTTGGCCTGTGGCCCTGGAAAGGGGGCCCTGGAGAGCAGAGGTGGGCATCAGGGAGGCAGCCCAGGGCCTCACCTCTACTCTGACATCCGTGTCACCCTGCAGCAGGTACCAGTCCGTGCTTTCCACGTCCTTCAGCACCAAGGGTTCCTGGGGCTGCACCTTCAAGTCTATGCCTGCCCAGGCCTTGGGGATCCGGGACCCTGAGGAGGAAGGTAAGGGAGGTCAACTCTCACTGAATAGACCAGAGCTCTCCTGAAGTGGGGGAGCAACACGGGGCCACATGGGAGACCAGCCTGGGGCTCAGCTGCCTGCAAGGGGCCCAGGCAGGGACTCACAATGAAATCAGCATCCTGCCCTTTATTTAGATGTGTCTTCGGTATACTGAAGGTTTTTGTTTTGTTTTGTTTGTTTTAAGATTTTATCTACTTATTTGAGAGAGAGTGAGAGAGAGTGAGCATGAGCGGGGAAGAAGGGCAGAGGGGCAGGGGGAGAGGGAGAAGCAGGCTTTCTGCTGAGGAAGGAGCCCAATGTGGGACTCGATCCCAGGATGCTGGGATCATGACCTGAGCTGAAGGCAGATGCTTAACCCACTGAGCCACCCAGGCACCCCCTGAAGGCATTTTTAATGTAAAACTAGCTTCTGGAAGCAAAATATGGAACAGCATGTGCCATCTGATCTCAATTAAGGAAAAAATATACGTGAGTGGGGAGCTTATTCCCATTTTTTCTTTTTTTTTTTTTTTAAAGATTATTTATGTATTTATTTGATATAGAGAGAGATCTCAAGTAGGCAGAGAGGGAGGGGGAAGCAGGCTCCCTGCTGAGCAGAGAGCCCTATGCAGGGCTCGATCCCAGGACCCTGAGATCATGACCCGAGCCAAAGGCAGAGGCTTTAACCCACTGAGCCACCCAGGCGTACCTTATTCCCATTTTCTATAAAAAGCAGGTACTTAAAAAAAAAAAAAAAAAAAAAAAAAAAAAAAGGGAGGGGGGGGGGGGGGGGGGGGGGGGGGGGGGGGGGGGGGGGGGGGGTAGGGATAGGGTGGCTGGGTTGTGGACATTGGGGAGGGTATGTGCTGTTAAATGCTGTGAAATGTGTAAGCCTGACAATTCACAGACATGTACCCTGGGGCAAATAATACATTATATGTTAATAAAAATTAAAAAAAAAAAAAACCTCTAAAAAAAAAAAGCAGGTACTTGTGCTTAATTGCTTTAAAAAGTTAAAGAATATTTTTTGAAAAGCCAAGTAAGTAAATATGTAATTAACACTATTACCTCTCATTCTGCTGGTCTCGATTGCTGCCTGGGAAGGCCAGCCTGGTAGAGGCTTGTAAAGGCCCACCTTGCACATCCCTGCAGGCTAGCTTGCTCTCCTCTTCCCGAAGATAGTTGTTCTTATTGCCCAATAAGAGTCCTTGGGCAGCAACAGGGCAAGCCTTGGTGTCCCAGAGGGTGTAGCCACGGAAGGAGGTTGCCTGCCTCTGACACCGCAGACAGACTCCGCCTCCCCTTACGAGGGGTCTGCAGGGAATCACACCCTCCCTCAGCCCGACAATGCCTGCGCCTGAGGCTTCCTCCAGTCTCAAGTTAGGGGCTTGGAAGAAACAAGCCCAAAGCAGGATTCCTGCCTGTAGCAGGATGAATGGTGGAGCCCCAAATATTTGCCTATGTCTAACTCCAGAACTTGTCAATGGGACCTTTTCTGGAAAAAGGGTCTTGGCAGAAGCAACTAAGTTAAGCATCTCCATATGAGATCACTCGGGGGTTAGCTGGGCAGGCCAATCCGATGACGTATGTCTTTATACAAGACAGAAGAGGAGAAAACAGAATGAAGGGAAGCCGTGTGAAGAGGGAGGTAGAGGCTGGAGTGATGCAGCCACAAGCCAAGGAACGCCTGGAGCCACCAGGAGCTCGAAGAGGCAAGGAAGGATCCTCCCCCACTCTTCAGGGAGACTGGATTCCGGACTTCTGGCCTCCCGACCTGTACAACAATAAATTGTGGTTTGAAGTCACCCGGTTTGTAGTACTTCGTTTCAGCAGCTGCAGGAACTGAGTGAGACGCTGCCTTTGAGGGGAAGGGACCTCAGTCCCGCTGGGCAGATGAGACTGAGCACCAGGAAGCAACGTGGGAGAAAAGACCTGAGAAGACCGAAGCAATGCGCGGTGCGTGTCCAAGACCAGGAAGTGGACATGCCGAGCAGGGAGAAACTGCAGGAAGTCAGAGGAAGGAGAGAAGGCTTTTAAGTCTTTAATTTTTGCTTTTTTAAATTTTGGTTTGGTTGTGGAGAAGAATGTGCTGTGCTGTTGATAACAGCAGAAAACGTGAGCAAAAAAAGAAAGGAGTTGGGACTTCGCAAGGTGGGTCTGGAGGACATGAAAGAGGCCAGTGTGGTGAGACATACCTCAAAGGGCCCTCAATGCAGAGCCAGAGCACGCGGACACAGCAGAAGTGACATTCAAACATTTAACAACTGGCGCCACAGGAAGGGGACAGCCATGGCCATGAGCGGTGGCACAGAGTCCTGGGGGCCAGGGCTGCACCCGACAACTAGACACTGACGTCTTAGATACATGATCGAGGCCCAGGAACCTGAAGGGAGGGGTCCTCCTGTGCTCCAGGCCACAGCAAATGATCCCTCTCTCCTGAGATACTTTTTTTTTTTTTTTTTTAAGGATTTTATTCACTTATTTCACAGAAAGTGAGAACACAAGCAGGGAGACAGAGGGAGATGGAGAAGCAGGGAGCCCAATGCGGGGCTTGATCCCAGGACCCTGGGACCATGACCTGAGCTGAAGGCAGCAGACACTTAAACGATTGAGCCACTCAGGCGCCCCTCCCCTTTAAAGATTTTATTTATTCATTTGTCAGAAAGAGGGAGCACATGCAGGAGGAGGCAGGCAGAGGGAGAAGCAGGCTTCCCGCTGTGCAGGGAACCTGATGTGGGACTTGATGCCAGGACCCTGGGATCATGACCTGAGCCGAAGGCAGATGCCCAACAGACTGAGCCACCCAGGAGCCCCTGCCTTGAATTACTTCTCTGGAGCGAGGAGGCCGGTGAGTGTGGGCCAGCGCACCAGTTCAGGGCACATGTGAAGGAAGTAGTCGGAATTAGAGGGAATGGAAAGGGGGATGTGAGAAGAATGTCGGACAGACAAACGAATCCTGATCTAGAGGGAGCCTGTGGGTTCAATTAGAGAAGTTGAACTTGAGGGAGGGAGGACCACAGAGAGAAGTGACCAGCAGGCAGCAGAAGTGTGCATGCGAGCTCCTGAGAGGCCAGAGTCAGAGAGAGCTAGGGAGTCGGGTTCACTAAGAAAGCTGCCGAGAGTTTAGTGTCTGCGGGTGACTGCATCATCTGCGGTAGGAGCTGACAGACTCTGGCCCGCAGGCCAAATCTGGTCCACCACCTGTTATACTTTTAGATGGTTGGAAAAAAATCAGAAGATTAGTATTTTGTGACATGGGGAAAGCCCCTGAAGTTCAAATGTGTGTCCTCGAACTGGAATACAGCTTCACCCTTTTGGTTACATAGCGTCAATGGCTGCTTTCTTGTTACAAGAGAGCAGAGTGGCTAGAACAGAGATTATATGGGCCACAAAGCGTAAAATAGTTCCTATTTGGACCTTTACAGGAAGTTTGCTGACTGCTGATCTAAGTCACCTACCTTCCCCACCATCCTGCCACAATTGCATTCTTGCTCCTTTCCAGATCAGAAAACTGACACCAGAGAGGTTCAATGACTTGCCCAGGGTCACTCAGTTTTTGAACAGAAGAGCTGGGATCTGAACCCTGGTTTATCTGACTCCACAGCTCTAAGACACCATGCTGTAGGTCACCCATCTACTTAGAAGTGTGATTGTGACTGCTTTTTATAATCTCAGGGTTGTTTTTTAAATTAGGCAGTATATATATATATATATATATATATGATATATGATACCTATATATGATATATACATCACATATATATGTATACCTTTATATGATACCTATGAGATATATATATATCATATATATATATGATAAAAATTTCAAGAAGTACAAAAGAGGGGCACCTGGGTGGCTCAGTGGGTTAAGCATCTGCCTTTGGCTCAGGTCATGATCTCAGGGTCCTGGGATCGAGCCCCGCACCCAGCTCCCTGCTCAAAGCAGAGTCGGCTTGTCCCTCCGCCCTGCCCCTCCTGCTCATGCTCTTTCTCAGATAAATAAAATCTTAAATTTTTTTTTTTTTAAAGATTTTATTTATTTGATGGAGAAAGAGACTGCCAGAGAGGGAACACAAGCAGGGGGAATGGGAGATCCATTCATAGTATTTTCTGCGTGTGCGTTTGTATGTGTTTGTGGATATCAAGACAGACAGTACTGAATTCAGAAGCATCCAAGTTCTCTTTCTTGGTTTTCCCACAGTATGTTTTTTTGTTTTGTTTTGTTTTTTTAAGATTTTATTTATTTGACAGAGAGAAACACAGCGAGAGAGGGAACATAAGCAAAGGGAATGGTAGCGGGAGAAGCAGGCCTCCTGCCGAGCAAGGAGCCCGATGTGGGGCTTGATCCCAGGACCCTGGGATCATGACCTGAGCCACCCAGGCGCCCTCCACAGTATGTTTTGTAAATCATTCCACAAGAACATGGAAACAAGTCCCCCCCCCCCACCTTTTTTTGGTTGCACAGTACTCACTATATGAATGTGCCATAACTTACAACTTAATTAACAAGTACATCGGTCTCCCTCTTGATTTAGATTTTCTTTTTTTTCTTTTTTCTCCTCTCCCTTCCCTACTAAGAACTAAACCGTACTGCCTCAGGTTTATTATCATTATTAAAACAGCATTACCAAATCCAATTATAGGATGTGTTGACGGACATTTAGGTTCTTTCCAATTCTTTGCTATTATAAACAATGCTACAGTGAGTAACTGGCGGGTAAGTTGGTTTACACACATGTAAGTAGAGCCGCAAGATGAATTCCTCCAAGTGGAACTGTGTTGAGGGCTACGTGCATTTACCGGGTTTTTAAAAAGTTTTTATTTATTTATTCCTTTCAGTAATCCCCACACATAACATGGGTCTCGAACTCACCATCCTGAGATCAAGAGTCGCATGCTATTCCGACAGAGCCAGCCAAGCGCCCCCTGTTTACAGTTTGGATGGATGTTACCGAACTGCCCTCTACCAAGGCTCTACAGAGAGTGATGTCAAGCGTTAACAGTGAGTTGAAAGGAAGAAGAGAAGGCAAAGAGATAAGGCTGGTGGGAGGCTGAGTCACAGAGATACCTCTTTGATGAGGCAGACTGACAGAGGGTGGGCCCCAGGGGGAAGACCAGACCGGGACACACGGTGACAGTGAAGGGATGGGAGGGGAAAGCTGCCACAGAAAAACTTGTCAGATGCAGGTGCGGAGGTCTAGAAGAATGAGAAAAGGAGGCCCTGGCTTCCGGGGATGCGCGGAAAGAGAACCGGAAGAGCAGGAAAGAAAAGCACCGGTCTGGACCTAACCCACACCTGGGGGCTTGGCTGACAATCAGTAGAGGGTCCAACAGGGGCAGGTTCTGGGGTGACCTCTGAGAGACAAGGCCATGGGGGTGCCTCCCTCCTTACATTTTCCAGAAAGTCATCAGCTGCAGACAAGACCACCTGGCAGTCTACCTAGCAGACAGATAGGCTAGCCCCAGTGGACAGCGGAGTGATGCGTCAGGCCTTGGGCCAAACCAGCAACATCCACCCCGGGAGCAAGGGGCAGATGCCCCACCCTTCCACTCCCTACTTCTACCCCCTCAGGAGGGCAAAGGGCCAGAGGGGCCATAAAGCCAGCCCTCCCCCAGCTGCCAGGCCTCAGGACGCCTCCAGGAGACAGAGTCCAGCTCCTAAGCCACTCCTCCGACAGAAAGAGGGGGAGGGCAAATGAGGGGAGCGAAGGACGGAGCAGGGTCCTCAGGAGGCTATAGAAATCTGGACTGGACTGGCTTGGCCACAAACAGGGAAAGGGGAACAAGTTAACCCACCCTGGCGAGGATTCCTCTACCCCGTGCAAGAATCAAAGGCTTAGATGCCCCGAGCCCCTGCCCACCTAGCCTGTCTCGGTCCATCTGAGCGTCCAGGATGGCTCTGTCCTGCTCTTTCCCACCTCCAACCTCTAGCCAGGCTCAGCTGAGAATGGACTCCTTGATACTGAATATCTCCCCCCAACCCCCAGAGCACCGCAGCGCCCTTAAAAATGGCCCGGAGCCCGTACTCAGTTCACGCCCTACCCAGCTCCCTCAGTGACCCAGGAAATCCCCACTCCACCCTGCGCTGTGCCAAACAGGCCAGTCTGGGGTGGGGTAGGGGTGGGGGGTTTCCAAATGAGGACGCTGGTCCCAAGACCAGGGAGCCCCATCCAGCTCATCTCCTTGACCAGAACCCAGAGTTTTGGTTCTGGTCCTGGAGCGGGACTCCCACAGACCCTCTGTCAAGAGCAGGAAGGCATAAGCAGCTCAGGTCAATTAGTGTCATCACCACCTACACTCTGTGCCACTTCCTTGTGGAACAGGCTCAGGCCCTGGGCCAGTGGGATTCAGGTGGCCCAGCCTGGCCCAGAGACGATTCCCAGTCTCCAACTCCCCCGCCCGGAATCCCCATCCCATCGCTCCTCAGAGAGCAAGGACAGGGAGAAGAGCAGGTCCTTAACTTGAGAGAGAGACTGGCCCAGAAGAAAGCTGGACAGTCTCTTTTCCACTTTCCAGAACTGAGACCACCCCCAGACTGAGCACCAGCCCAGAACTGCCCAGTCTCTCGTTCTGTTATCTGCCGGGCTATCTTGGGTCGGAGTGCTGGGTTTCTAGCCAGAAAAGGTGGTCCTGTGTGGAAAAAACAGCACGGGACTTCTGGAGATCCTGCCTGGTTCGAGTCCCGTGTCTCCCACGTATGGGCAGTGCTATCCTGGGCCAATTAATTAACACGGGAGTCAGATTCCTAATCTAAAACATGGACTGACGACTAATAGCACCCTTTTCAGAACTGGTTGTCATGAGGCCGAAGTCAGAGGTTGAGTGGCACAGCCATCAGTCAACTATCAAGTGCTAACAGAGGTTATCAGCTGTGACCCATCCCTGCCCCGAAGCCCCACCTGGCCAGAGCAGCTGGCAGAGAAAATGGGGAACGAAGGTCTCTGAAGGGGCCCTGATCCCAGGGCACTGCTTAGTCCCAGGAGGAAGGAGGAGCCCCCACTTGGCCTTATCCCTAGAGGTAAACAAGGCTACCACATCCTCAGCTGGGAGAGCCCTTCCGGCTCACCACATACACACCTGCCTGGACAGCTGACATCCCTCCCCTACCAGGTACACATACCTGCCCGCTGACTCACGAGGCAACCCTCCTCACCCCCACCCCAGAGCCTCTGGCTACTGTGCCCGCAACACCACCCCTGCCCCTTTTAGCTCACCCCCTGACTGGGCTTGTCCTTTAGCATTTGGGGTCTGGCCCTTTTCCCCAGGTCACCACAAGGCCAGCAGGTGGGGAAAGGGAGTGAGGACAGAGGCTAGCCAGTCCCTGCCCCGAAGTAGAGGAGCAGACTACCCTCCCTCAGGCTCACTTGACAGGGCCTCAAGGTGCCTAGAACAGTGCTTGGCCGGGGTGCATAGCTAGTCACCCTGCGGTCCTCAGACAACTCACTCCCTGACTGAGCACATCAGGGCCAGCAATCGGGTCTGGCGAGGAGCTGCCTCCTCTCTCCCAAACACACATCCGGGAGCACCGGCCCATTCAACATCCTGAATTCCGGACCCAGAGTCTGGGCTCAAGAATGTTACCCCTCCCCACTCACGTAGCCTGCCCTTTGTTTACTGCTTATACTGCCTACTTCTGAGGAGGAGTCGGGGCAGAAAGAGATTGTCCTCCTTACTGCTTTCGGATGCTCGCCTTCCCCAGGACTCCATAACCAGCCCTCTCTCTAGGTCCCTCAAATCCATCCCACCCGTGTCCCACGTCCTTACCGCCAAAACCCTGGGTCCGCAGCTCGCGGTAGGAGTGGTAAACGTCCCGCGTGAGGTAGTTGATGAAGCCCTCCCTGGGCGCGAACTTGCACACGAAGTTCTGCTCGTAGAGGCAGTTCATTAGGAAGCAGGCGGCAATGGCGTCCTCCCCGCCGTCGGGCTGCAGCTCCACCAGCGCCAGGTTGCAGTTCTGGGTGGTGCAGCAGGCGCGCACGCAGTCCCAGCCGCGGCGCACGGTGGGGGAGCCCAGGAAGGTGGCCCCGTTGCTGACCGAGGCCTCGGTATCGAGCACGAAGGCAGGCACCCCGGTGGTAAAGCGGTCCAGACACGGGGCTCCCAGGGGCAGCCTGGGGGGCGCGGGCGGCGGCCCAGCCTCGGTGCCCAGGAGATCGAGCGCGCACAGGAGCCACACGGCGACTGCTGGGACGCGAGCTTGGGAGAGGCGGGCGCAGGCCATCATCTTCCCCGGGGCCGTCGCCCTCCTCCCCACGGGGTCACCTTCACTGCGCGGGCCTCTGGGCTCCGAGGGTGCTAGCGATCTGAAAGAGGGGAGGGAACGGGGGAGGGGGGACACATTGGATCAGAGAGCCAGACACTTCAAGGGAGGAGGGCCGGCCGAGACTTAAGTCGAGGGGAGGGCTGGGGAGCACCCCCCGCCCGGGGAGTGAGGAGGGGGATGCGGTCCCAGCCCTCCCACGCACCTCTGGGTGAGCCAGCCGCCCGACGGCCGGCCGGACGGCTAAGGAGCCCACGTACCCGGACACAAGCAGCAGCGCCGAACAAAGGGCCAAACATGCTCCGAGCCCGCTCCGTCCCCGCCTCGCGCTCCGGGGCCCGGGTTACCTGCGCAGGTGAGTGGGGTGGGGCCGGGCCTGCCGAGGTTCCGGTCCCGGCTTCCTGCGCGCCTCCGGCCGCCGCTTCCGCCCCGGTGCCGGGTGCACTGGGGCTCGGCTACCTCCTCCTCAGGTTTCTGGTGAAACTGAGTCAGTGCGGGTCGGGGCGGGGCGGACATTAACCCCAACTCCGCCGGCCCCGCCCACGCCCGGTGCGCCGCCGCCAGCCCAGCCCCGCCGAGCTCCGGGAACCGCCGCCCCGCGGCCCCCGACCTGTCCCGCGCGGGCTGCTCCCCGCTGGGGCTCCCAGCGGCGCCCCTCCAGCCTGCTCTACGTCCGTTCTGCCGAGTCCAGCCTCGCGGGGCGGCCGCGCACTCCAGAAGTGCAGCCGGATCCCCGGAGGCCCGGACACTGCCAGGACGCTGCAGCGAGGTCACCCACGCGGGCGGGGGTCGGGCGCTCCCGGGCTCCTGCCTCCGGCCTCCCTTTCCGGTCGGGGCCACCATTCCCAGCCTCAGCCCTGAGGCTCTGGTGGAGAGGCTGGGGGAGGAGAAGCCGGAGAAAGCCCGATGCAAATGATCTGGCGGGCGTCACCAGCCCTCGGGAAGTCATTTCCATCTCTTGGTGGGAAGAGATCCCCCGAAGCTGTGGGGTTGCACCTTAGAAAACTGGAATCCGGGATGCCTGCTCGTCACCGCCCTAACCAGCTCCAGGAAGCTCTCCTTTCTTCCAGAGTGAGCAGCTGAGGCGATTCCCTCTTCCAGGCTTCCTTGCTGGACCTGCCGTGGCTCCATTGCGTTTGTGGCCCTTCCTTATCGTGTACCAAGATTTACATTCAGGTCTCTGTCGTAGCTGAGTCCCTGTTAGCTCACAGGTCTGCTGCCTCGTCCCCTGGAGGGCAGGTTTCCTCTTCTCTCCCACGAAGAGGGTGCTCCTGGTCAAGAACTGGCCACCGTCTTCCATCAGAATGCCATCCTTGGAAGCTAGAGTTTCCAGCTCACCAAAGTAGCTGAGATAATTCTCCTTCACAAAACCGTGAGCTCCTTGAAGCCAAGAGTGAAGAACTCCTCTTAAAGACTATTCCTGCAGAGCAAGATTGTTTTATTAATAATGCTCTCCCAAAAAAGAGATTCCACACCTTTTCACAATGACTTAACAAACCCCACCCAGTGCAACATTCTTCCTAACTTTTCATCTAGAGCAGCTTTGCATACTAAGTCCTGTAGCCAACCCTTTGATCATTTTCCTGGCAGAACTGCAACCTCCCCCAGCTGCCTACACTTTGGGTGTTGGGGTGGAAATCTGGGGTCTGTCCCCCTTGTCCGGATTTTCTGCTTTTCTCCCACTGCCCCCAGCACAGTGGACATAGGGCAAGGCTGTTATGCTGGGAATGAAGCAAATGATTGTGCAGTTACTGGGAAGAAAGGGTTTTGTTGTGAGTTGATTTCTGTCTTCCGCAATACCTTATACACACAGGAGACTATTACCTTATGGTAACATTACATAACCATAGATTGGCCATTACATCCATCCATGCCATTGTGAAAACCTGTATTTATCAAGCATTGACAATGCCCAAACCCTTAGGTTCCTAAGCACTTCCCAACATGACCCCACATACTCAGACCAAGAAAGCAGGTACTATTTTTATCCTCAATAGAGAGATGAACAGACAGGTTGTGACGGGTAATACGGCAGGTGGCAAAGTGAGGATTGGCATCTAGGCAGGTCAATTCCATTGCTTTAGCGCCTAAACCCCAGGCTCTTCTGTGTTCGCAACGCTGACTCCAGCTGGCCCTTGCACCCTCACCAGAGAATTTAACTTGCCTGAAGCAAAAAATTCATTTTCAAGAGGTGAGCAACCACCTTGAGGTAAGACACTAACCAGCGTACTTGACACAGATTGCTGATGCTCACAAGAACTCCAAGAATAGTTTCCACTTTGTAGAGAGGTTCACTAGCTCCACCGAAGTCACAGAGTGAAGAGTGGGAGGCCAGGCTGGACAGGGGTTGAGTAGGTGGGCTTTAGACTCAGGCTCCTGGGTTTAGTTATCATTTGCCTCTTAATCTCTGTATAGCCTTTGGCAAGTTAGTTAGCCTCTCCGTGCCTTGGTTTCCTTGCATACAATGTGGGGCTTCATAGGTTATTAAGAGGCTTAAATGAGTTAATACAGATTAAACGTTTGCTACTGTGAATGGCCGGTAAGTGTTACCTGCAAAAAAGTAACAGAGCCAGAATTTTATTCCAAGTCTCTCTGACATCAAGAACTACACTTTCCCACTACTAGGAGTGCAGCCATCTCCCAGCATCCCCTCCCGCTGAGTAGCTGTGTGAAGCCATCTTCCATCCTGGCCTCCACTTGGGCTGGTTGGCAGAGACCGGTGGCACCTGGCAAGCCCCGCCCGAGATGCAGAATGGTGAGTAAATTAAATGGACTGTGTTTGTTTTACACCTTTACATTTTGGGGTGGTTTGTTGTGTGGCTAGAGGGATGATATATTTACCGACTAAATTTTAGTTCTAATTATTTAATGACCCATAAGCAATACATTTTATAAATAAATTTCAGTTTGGTTTTTGGTAAAGATTTATTTATTTATTTGAGAGAGACAGAAAGAGAGCACGTCCATGAGTGAGGAGAAGGGCTGAGGGAGAGAGAGAATCTTCAAGCCGACTGACTCGAGCTCAGAACCTGATGTGAGGCTGGATCCCAGGACCCTGAGATCATGGCCTGAGCTGAAACCAAGAGTCGGACGCTTAACTGCCTGAGCCACTCAGGTGCCCCTAAGTAAAATTTCAGTTTTAATGATCTAAGTCAAAGCCCATGACTTCTCTTAATGCAGAACCAAAAATTTTTCGTAAGGAATTTTGGGGAAAGTAATGTAATGCGTTTCAAGGCAAGACTGCTGTCATTGGTCAATCTTTAAGGAGACAGGTTCTCTTGGATGATGCCTAAAAGGGGCATTTTTAAAGAATTCTACTAGGGTCAGAAATGCTCCCACATGGGGCGCCTGGGTGGCTCAGTGGGTTAAAGCCTCTGCCTTCAGCTCAGGTCATGATCTCAGGGTCCTTTATTTATTTATAATAAATGAATAAAATCTTAAAATCTTAAAAAAAAATCTTAAAAAAAAAAAAAAAAAGAAATGCTCCCACAATATTCCAGTGTGATAGGTGGTCTCTGAATGGCCAGCAGTGGTTCATACCTGCTGATATTCATACCTTTGTGTAATCCCCTCCCCTTGACTGTGACTCCCCAGACTAGTGACTGGCTTCTGGTAAGTAGAATACAGCAAAAGTCATGGGATGTCACTTCCTGGTTTAGACTGCAGAAAGATTGTGCTTCTGTCTTGCTTACCACCATCCCCCTCTTGGAGCCCTGGCTCTAGTGGAAGCTAGCCGTCATGTGGTGAATAGTTCTCTAGAGGGGTCCTTGGGGCAAGGAACTAATGTCTCTGACCAACAGCCCTGGCCAGCACCTGACTTGCAGCCTCCTGAGAATCCCTTAGCAAGCTAGCTAAGCCACCTATTACAACAGTAATACAAGAGTAAATACTTACTGTTGTAAGCTGCAAAATTTGAGGATAATTTGTTATGCAGTAATATATAACATTCATTAACTGAAAAAATTAGGTTATCAAACTATAAACGGTTCGTTTGGTACACCTTTCCAAGGAGTTGGTATGACCTTACGGTCATATTAAACTCCTCTAAAATTTTACACATCCTTTGTCTTTGTCATTCCACCTCTAGAAATTTCTCTCTTTTTTTTTTTTAATTTTTATTTATTTGACAGAGAGAGAGATCACAAGTAGGCAGAGAGGCAGGCAGAGAGAGAGGAGGAGTAGGCTCCCCGCTGAGCAGAGAGCCTGATGTGGGGCTCGATCCCAGAACCCTGAGATCATGACCCGAGCTGAAGGCAGAGGCTTTAACCCACTGAGCCACCCAGGTGCCCCTAGAAATTTCTCTTAAGGGGAAAAAAAAATCATGGAATTCTAACAAAGGAATAGTTACAAGGATGTTCAGAACAATACTATTTATAATGGTAAAAAATTGGTAGCAATCCATATATCTAATAACAGGATGGAGGATGGAGTAACTATATCGTGGAATTGCTACTAATAGAACGGGTTGAAATCCATTAATGAATCTTAAAAACAAAGTGACTTGCTGTCAGCATTTGAAAAAATAAAATGAAATCAATTTGAAAATATCAGAGGAAAGTTAAGTTTTGCTTCATAAGAAATTTCCGTTTCATGTTTGTATATGTATACATTTTAATATTAAATGAATTCCTTACTCTGAGTCATGGTCCAAATTTTAAAAAACTCTGCAGTGTTAAAAAAAAAAAAGATATATATGGGGCACCTGGGCGGCTCAGTCCCTTAAGCATAGGACTCTTGATTTCAGCTCAGGTCATGATCTCATGGTGGTGGGATTGAGCCCCACATCAGGCTCCATGCTATGCTCAGTGGGGAGTCTTCTTGAAATTCTCTCCCTCCCCTCCCCGCCTCCCTGCCCATGCACACACACACACACACAC
>CM053609.1:50001637-50083824 GCA_028646535.1 Procyon lotor
AAAAAGATTTTATTTATTAGAGAGAGAGAGTGCACAAACGGGGAGCAGGAGAGGCAAAGGAGAAGGAGGCTCAAGGAGGCCCCTTGCAGAGCAGGGAGCCTGACATGGGGCTTGACCCCAGGACCCTGGGATCATGACCTGAGCTGAAGGCAGACGCTTAATGACTGAGCCACCCAGGCACCACAAAGAAGAGGCATTTCAGAACAGCCTAGTTCTGATGGTGTCTGCCTGTGGCCTAATTTATCCCACCACCGGACCTAGGTCAGGTGAGGGGAGCAGGGCAGACACCCTCGCCTCTGCCCAGGCTGGCACCTTCTTTGTTTGCCCACCTTGATGTGGCCCTGTGGTCTTGGTGCTTTTTTCTTTCCATGTTATCTTGGGGCATGATTCCCTTATCTTGGGCAAACTAATTGATTAATGGTGACATGTGTAGGCCAGTGAGACATGTGTGAATGCAGAAGTGGAAGAATGTTAATAAAGAGCCTTACACATACATAATGGGCATAACCCATTTGTGGGCCATTGAAGTTCATGGGGGCCGTCCTGTATGCTTTTGCAAAATCTCCCCGACCTTCAGTTTACAGACGAGGAAACAGACTCACAAAGGCTCCATGCGTGAACCTGTCTGTATACCTGTGTGGGCGTCTATGAAGTTTGCCTATGATGTGTCCCCATTCCATCACCAAGTTCTATTAAATAGTACCCTCTAAGTAGCTCTCCACTGTCCCCTTCTTACTACTGAAAATACTACCTTACTACTGAAAATACAGACTTTCTGTACTGTCTGATTCTCTATTTAACAGGCAGGGTTATCTTTTGAAAATTTAAAACTGAACATGTCAGCCTGTCCCACCACTGTTGCTTAAGATTTTGCTGTGACTCCCAGTGTGCTTAGGGGAGAGATAAAATTCCTTAATGTGGATCACAGGGCCCTGTCTAGATACCTTTACCCCTTCTGCCTCACGACTAACTGTGTTTCCCTCCCTCCTCTCTCTGTTCTAGCCCCATTGATCTTTTAGTCCTTGTATTCAACATCTCCCTCCTGCCACAGGGCCTCTTTGCTTTTGCTCTCACTTCTGCCGGATTCACTCCTGCTGGTCCCTATGCCTAGTTAACTCCTATTCATCCTTCAGAACTCAGTTGCTAGATCACATCCTCAGTAGACATTGTCATAGCATCTTTTACCTTTTTTTTTTTCCCAGATCACTAAATACAGTTGCAGCTTTACATTTCTGTGATCAGTTGATTAACATTTGTTTATTTTTACACTTCATTATAAGTTCCATGAAGGCGGGGACAGAGTTTCTTTTGGGTCACCAATCCCCAGGACTGAGCATAATGCTTGGCCTACTAGAGGGGCTCCTAAAATCTTTGTTCTTAAGTGAATGAGTTAATGAATGAACAAAACCCATCGAGTCTTCTGATCTGGTTCCTTACCGTCTGTTCCGACGGTACAGAAGATGGCGGAAACTATCACAATAATGCCTGCCCATTGCAGAGTGTAACGGTCATCAAAGTAACACCTGAGTCTACAGGTTACATTTTATTATTTGTTTGTTTGTCTGTTTGTTTGTTTATTTGACAGAGAAAGACACAGTGAAAGAGGAAACATAAGCAGGGGGAGTGGGAGAGGGAGAAGCAGGTTTCCCATTGCTCAGGGAGCCTGGATGCAAGGCTCGATCCCAGGACCTAGGATCATAACCTGAGCTGAAGGCAGACGCTTAGTGACTGAGGCTATGTTTTAGAGGCTTCCTCACTGCTACTCATTTCCACTCTCTTCCACCGAGGCCCGGGAAGTAAACCACTGCAGAGAAATCCCTCAGCATGTCTTTGGCAGACAGAGCCTCACCAGGAAGGTGGAGAGTGGGAAGGCAAAGAAAGAAAGAGAATGAGGGCCCCTGGGTGGCTCAGTCAGTGAAGCGTCCGCCTTTGGCTCAGGTCATAGTCTCCAGGGTGCTGGGATCCAGACCCGCATTGGGCTCCCTACTCTGTGGAGAACCTGCTTCTCCCTCTGCCCTGCCGCTCTCCCTGCTTGTGCTCTCTGTCAAATAAATAAATAAAATCTTTTTTAAAATAAAAAAATTTTTTAAAAAAAGAAGGAAATGCATGTCTCTTGAGAAGGGACTCTGTCTCGGGCATCATGTTTACATATACCAGCTCATTTAATACTTCCCCAAAACCCTATGTGGCAGATGAGGAAACGGACTCAAAGAGGTTGTGAAATGTGAAGGTTATAAAACTTTGCAAAACAGGGCAAAAAGCTGAGTTTGGACTCAGATCTGTTAGCCTTCCTCCAAAGTCTGGGTTTTTCCAGGCTACTTTCCTGGGGTGCAGCCCTCAAACATCTCCCCACCTCTGTCAGCTTAGAGCCCCACAGTTTTTCATCATTAAAGACTCATCTGTTAGAGGCACCTGAGTGGCTCAGTCAGTTAAGCATCTGACTCTTGGTTTCGGCTCAGGTCATGATCTCATAGTGTGTGTGTCCTCTCTCTCAAATCAATCAATCAATCAATCTTAAAAGAAAAAAGACATCTGTTGGCTATTATTAAAGCTCTCTTTCAGGAGTCAGTGTATGATGGTTTTAGTTGATACATTGGAAACAGAAACTCAATATTTATTGTTAAATATTTTACTTGTTTATTTGAGAGAGAAATAATGAAAGAGAGCACAAGCACGGGCAGTGAGAGGGGGAGAAGCAGGCTCCCCACTGAGCTGGGAGCCTGACATGGGGCTCACTCCCAGGACTCCAGGACCATGACCTGAGCCAAAGGCGGACACTTAACAGACTGAGCCACCCAGGTACCCCGAAACTCAACATTTTAAAGGCAACTACTGCAAAACCTAAAAAGAAATTTATAAACAAAAATTGAAATGTAGAAAGTAAAAGGGGATGAGAAAGTTAATTTCCTGTTCTTCATAGGGAGGAGACAAGATGTACTGTCTCGAATGAACAAGTATATGATATTATACAAAGGGATAAATGGTGGTTTTTGGAGAATTAAAAATAGAAGCTGGGGTTGCTTCTGGGGAATGGAGCTGAGGAGAGGAGAAAAACTTCTATTTTTCATTTGTCCTTCTGAACTGCTCATCTTTTTTTAAAAAATGACAGTGTTCTTCTGTAACTTTTTTTTTTTTTAAAGATTTTTTTTTTTTTTTATTTGACAGAGAGAATCACAGTGAGAGAGGGAACACAAGCAGAGGGAATGGTAGCGGGAGAAGCAGGCTTCCTGCTGAGCAGGGAGCCCGATGCGGGGCTCGATCCCAGGATGCTGGGATCATGACCTGAGCCGAAGGCAGACGCTTAACGACTGAGCCACCCAGGCGCCCCTTCTGTGACTTTTCTAAAACGTTTTTAGAATTTTTTATTACAGGGCACCTGGGCGGTGCAGTCAGCTGAGCGTCTGACTCTAGATTTCGACTGGGCGGTGATCTCAGGCTCACAGGATTGAGGCGCGAGTCAGGCTCCACACTCAGCGGGGAGTCGGCTTGGGATTCTGTCTCCCTTTACCTCTGCCCCTCCTGCTCGTGCTCTCTCTCTCTCTCTAAAAAAAATAAGTAAATAAAGACATTTCTGTTACAAAAGACTGAACAAACAAACATATGCTTCCTTGAGAATGCAAGTACTGCGTGTTTAGAGCTATTAGTCTCGTCACCTGGGTAAAAGTTAGGTCTGCAGGTTTCCTCTGTGTCAGGAAGGACCTGAGTCAGGGGAGGGTCATGTGATGATAAACATGGCTTCCCCGGCAGTTGCCCCTGGGGAACGGGCATGGGAGATGAGCTTCATTAATTTACCTTTGCAAGCACCGGGCCAGGCTGACGGAGGAGCATCTCTTCCCTCCCATATTCATAAGGCAGCTCACGGTCAGACACACCCAGACATAAGAGGGTACTGACCCAACGAGGACCATTCCCCCACCCTCGCCAAGTTCCCACCCCCAATTTCATGTCTCCTTTAGGACAAGACGACTTTTTTTTTTTTTTTTAAACATATAATGTATTATTTGCCCCGAGGTACATGTCTGTGAATCATCTAACTATCTATCCCTGGTGAGACTCTGCTCTGGCCAGTGCCCCACTCTGGGCAGGAGCTTCTACCTGCCTGGGACCCTGCTCCTGCAGGATCCATCTGACTCCAGCTCCTCCGGGCCCGGGTGGATCTGGGCCCAGGAAGATGGGATACCGAGGGCTCTCAGGTGAGTGTGACTCCGGTCCTGTTCCACAACTGGCCGTAGAGCACCCCTCAGGACCCGAGCGTCCCTGCTTCCTCCCAAGGCATGGCACGTTCTTGACCTTTGCTTATCTGAAGTTGATATCACTGTGGGCTCCAGCAGCTGCCCAAAGGAGGGCTGGTGCACAGCTCAGGAGTGCCACTCACTGGCAGCAAGGAGCCAGGAGACGGGCATTGCCAGCACCAGAGAAAGTCCTGTTGATCTTTGACCCTCCGCCCCTCCCGGAGCCTTGGCCCTCCCCCCCCCCCTTCCTTTCTTCCCTGCTGGCCTCTCCCTCTGTTCTGCTCCTCATTTCCCTGGCACCCTTGTTCTGACTGGCAGTTTTTCCCAGGTCCTGGCTTGCGCCAATCCTTCCATGCTGTCCTCAAGCCCTACTTCCTGCACATCTCCCAACCCTGACAGGGAGAACTCGACTAAGAGGGTCCACTGGACTTCTGGGAGGAGGAGGACGTCATCCACAGACTCAGAGTCTAAGTCCCACGCCGACCCTTCCAAAGGATCCAGGTCCCGGAGACCTAGCCGCCTGACAGTGAAATACGACCGGGGACAGCTCCAGCGCTGGCTGGAGATGGAGCAGTGGGTGGACGCCAAAGTCCAGGAGCTCTTCCAGGTGAGAGATGCGAGCGGCGGGGAGGACACAGGGCGCTGGGGAGAGAGCCTGCCGGGGGACCTCAGGGGGAGCTGGAGGGCCAATGCGAGATGCTCCCACGGAGAAAAAGCGTCTCTGACAGCTGATGATAGATTTGCAGTCTCGAGATCCGCCTCCCTCTGGTCTGGGCTTTGCCGCTAATGTCCTTCAAAAAATGTGTGCTGGGTGTTTTAACATCCCTGAGACTTCCTGTCCTAATCCATAAAATGAGCCTATCGATACCTGTCATATCTTTGTGGGACTCTGAAGCTCAAGTGAGAAGAGCTATTTTTTATTTATTTTCTGTCTTTCTCTCATCCTCAACACATCTACATGTCAAGAGCTACATTGTCCAGTGCTCTATGGCCTTCAGATTAATAAGAAATAAAATAAAAAGTTCAGTCCCTCGTTCACACTGGCTGCATTTCAAGTGTCCCGCAGTCCCATGTGGCTAGTGGCTGCCATCTTGTCAGCACAGATAGAGAAACATTTCCATCCTCTCAGAGTGAACAGCCCTGGACTAGAACAGGTCCTCGGCCCTGGCTCTGACTGACTCCCCTCAACTCCCCCTGGGGGAAAGGACAGGTCTCCGCCCCTTGTCACAAGACGTGGTACTTACTTCCTCAGGTAACTAGAACTCAGGATCCTAGAGTGGTCACCACTGCTGTTTCAACAACGAGAGTAACGTTCTGAACACTGAACTCTGGGTTAGGCACAGTGCCTCGTGTTGGACATGCATCACCCATTCGGCCCTCCCCACCACTCCCTCAGGTAGACAGGTTTTACTGTGGAGGAAATGGAAGCTCAGAGATGTTGAGTAACGACCGAGCCCAAGGTCACACAACTAGGAAACCAGGAGACCGGGAGCAGCAGCTGGGGCTCTGCCTACAGAGCCCGGGCACTTAGGCGAGCAACTTAGTGGTTCTCCACCCATGAAGTAAAAGACCTGATGACCTGACTGCACCCCAACTGACTAAATCTATTAGGGTGGGGCCCAGACACTTGTCTTTTTTTTTTATAGGCTCCACAGTTAATTCTAGCATGTGGCTGGTTTGCACCAAACCAGAGCCCAGGAGTCCTCCTCTACATACCCTGGTCCTTCTTTCTCCTCCTTCTTGACTCTGTTCCTATCTTTTCCTTTTTGGGGCATCAAGGGGCTCGTGGTTCTTCCAGGTAAGGGCCGTGCTGCCGTTGGGGTGGAGAAGAATGAGGCATGTGGCCCAGGCTGTCTTGGGAAGCTCACTGGGTCACGTGTTGGTGTGGTCCAGGTGTCCACCGTGTCCCCTGCAGCATCCTGGGCTCCCTCGTGCAGGGGGGAGATGCTCCGGGGCTGGGAGCAGGAGAGGCACACTTTCTCGGCCCGCTCTGCTTGGCCTCCATTGCCCTTCTAGCCTGTCAGCACCCTCCCTTCCCCATCAGTTTCAGTTTCAGATTGTTATGCACTTGCATAAAAAGGCTCATATTTCAGACACCTCAGGGCAAATTTTTCTAGGCATCACAGAAAGACGCTAGACAAAGAACCTCATTTTGCAAGATCAACGCGGGGCCAGGGGAGGCCTGTACAATAATGAGCTCATAACACTGGAAAACAGGATATGGGGGAGGACCACTCCCAGGCAATGACCGAAATAAAATACCTGGCCTGCGGTTGCCATGGCAATTGTCCAAAGGTGCTAGGTGGCAGTTCCTCTCCCAATCCCAGCTCTTTTCAGCAGGAAGCGGCCAAGTGGCTGGGGAAGCCCCAGGTGGCTGGTCATCTGGGGAGAGGTTGCGGCGACAGTGTGTCCAGACTTACCCTGCCCCAGTTCTGCCATCACGGAGCCCGTCTCCCGCAGCGGGCTCTCCCCAACATACCCACCTTGGATGGCGCTGCGGGCAATGGCTCCAGGCACGCGTTACTGCTTGTTCGGTTTAGTTGAACAGGACCCAACCTTGCTTTGATGGAGGACCTCCCCCCTTCTCAGTGGGTATGAAATCTGCTTTGCGGTCTTCAGAGGAACCAAGTCTGGGTTCAACAAAACAAACAGACTTGGGCCCCTAGTGCTCCTATTGTCCAGAGGTAGAGTGCGGATTTGGCTTCTAAGCAAGGCTATAAACACTCATGAGTTTCTCCTATTTTAAGGAGACTCTTGTTCAACAATGCCCCCACCCTCGCCAAGTTCCCACCCCCAATTTCATGTCTCCTTTAGGACAAGACGACTTCTTTTTTTTTTTTTTTTAAACATATAATGTATTATTTGCCCCGAGGTACATGTCTGTGAATCATCAGTAGGACAAGACTTCTTAAAGGATTTGTCCACACTCCTGTCGTATACTTACCTTTCCTCTTCCTATCACTATTCAAACCACTGAGACCTGGCTTCTATTCCCACCATTCTATTGAGAGCTCTTGCCAAGGTCACCAATCCTTGTCTTGGGGCCAAATCTAATGGACACATCAGCACAGGATACTGTTGACCACCCCAGAGTTTTGAAAACATTCCTATAGCTTCTATGACACTATATTTTTCTGGTGGCAGCTGGCATTTTGATGTAGCCCTTCTGATGTGGTGACATTTTAAGAAACAATCTGTTAGACTTCTAACTTTAAAAAAGTATTATTTTTTTTAAAAAAGATTTTATTTATTTGACAGAGAGAGAGATCACAAGTAGGCAGAGAGGCAGGCAGAGAGAGGGAGGGAGAAGCAGGCTCCCTGCTGAGCAGAGAGCCCGATGCGGGGCTTGATCCCAGGACCCTGAGATCATGACCTGAGCTGAAGGCTGAGGCTTTAACCCACTGAGCCACCCAGGCGCCCCTAAGAAAAGTATTGTTAACGAATATGTGAAACCATACTTGTGAGCTCCTCCCTGAGCCTTACTCCATGGCTGGTTCCCATGGCAGAGAGGTCAGGAGGAAGGGGACTAAGGATGGAGTGAAGGTGAGAATAGAGTCAAATCAGGCAGCATCTGGCAGGAAACCCCTTCGTGAAACATTGAGTCACAATTTTCCCACACTTGTTCAGCTCAGCAGGCTTGTTTGACATATCCACTCATTTTCTGAGAATTCAAAAAAATACTTGAGGGAAGGAATATTTGGATTATGATATCAGCCCATATTCTCAACCCCAGAGACTCTCAGTAATATACTCTCATATTCAAAATACGTGTGGATAATATCATAAGTGGTATAAAAAGGTTTTGGGGGGCCAGACTTGTACTTCTTTAGAGGTAGAATTCCAGTAATTAGAAGGCAGCTTTACTATTCAGCCTCCCCCCACTTCTGGGATTCCAACTGCACATATGTGAGATCATTTAATAACATACTACAGGTCATCAAGGCTCTGTTCTCTTCTTCCTCCTCCCTCCCCCCGCCAAGGTTTCTTTCTTTCTGTGTTTCTTTTTTTAAAGATTTTATTTATTTGTTTATTTGCTAGAGAGAGGGCACAAGTAGGCAGAGCAGCAGGCAGAGAGAGAGGGAGAAGCAGGCTCCCCACGGAACAGAGAGCCCGATGCAGGGCTTGATCCCAGGACCCTGGGATCGTGACCTGAGCCGATCGTGACCTGTTAACCAACAGAGCCACCCAGGTGCCCCATCTTTCTGTGTTTCATTTTGGCTAGTTTCTGTCACTCTATCTTCAGGTTGAACTGATTCTTTTTTTGGCAACAGCATTTACTGATGCTGTTAACACCATCCAGTAAATTTTTCATTGGAAATATTGTATCTTTCAAGGCACCTGGCTGGCTGAGTCGGTAGAGCATGGGACTCTTGATCTCGGGGTTGTGAGTTCGAGCCCCACATTAATGTAGAGATTACTTAAAAATAAAATCTCTGTAAAAAATACTGTATTTTTCATCTCTGGATGTTCCATTCGGCTTTTTTCTCATATATTTCATTTACTACTGTGTTCGTGTTTTCCTCACCTGCTAATTCCACCATCTCTGTCATTTCTGGGTTGGCTTCTATTAACTGATTTTTCTCCTCTTTATAGGTCACATTTCCTGCTTCTAGTATGACTAGTGATTTTTGTTTGGATACTGGACGTTTTATGAGTTTTATGTTACTGGGTAACTGGATTTTTTTTTTCTTCCTTTAAAGCATTGGGCCTTGTTCTAATAGGCAGTTTAGTTACTTGTGGCTCAGTTTGATCCTTCTGAAGCTTGTTTTTAAGTTATGTTGAGTCTAGAGTAGCCTTTAATCTAGAGAATAATTTAACCCCCAGTAAAGTATGGCCTTTCTGAGGGCTCTACTGATTTCCAGCGTGATCAGTGATGACAGTCCACTCTGACTGTGGAACTTGATTCGCCTTCCACTCTTATGTGAGATCAGTTCATCTCTGGGCCTTCGGTGCCTCACACTACCTGGCCTCGTGAGGCTTTCCCTTATGAATGTGCATCTCGTGTTCAGCAAAGACTCAAGAGAACCCTTATGTAGATCTGTGGAGGTCTGTTTCTTCATAACTGCCTCCTCTCCACAGCTCTGTCTAGCAACCTCCAGCCACCCTGAGCTCTGATCTCTGTCACATCAATTTGGAAAGACCACTGTGCTCTGCTTGGGGTCTCCCTCTCTGCTCTGTGGTCAAGAAATTGCCTCTAGGAAGAAATACAGGGCAGTTATAGAGTTTGCCTCCTCTGTTTCCCTTCTCTCTCAGGTAGTCCTGAGGAACCTGTTGTCCAATGACTGAAAACACTGTTCATCTATATTTGTCTAGTTTAGTGATTACTTATGTTGGGAGAATAAAAACAGCCCCTGGTACTCCATCATTTCCAGAAATGTAAGTATCTGGTTAACTCTTACTCAGCTTTCAGCTCTCAGATTAGAAATCACTTCCTCCAGGAAGCCTTCCCGAACTCCAGGCTTGGTTAGGTTCCCCTTCCATGTGTTCTCAAAGTATCTCATCAGAGTGCTTATCACTCCGTATTATAACTGCCATTTCACTTGTCTGTATTCTTCAGGAGACTATAAGCTTTTCAAGGTCTTGTGTGTGTCTTGTGGTTATGGCTTTAGTACTTGGAAGGACCAAAACTGTTCAGCGTGGTTACCTGTTGGCAGTTGGAGGAATGAGAGGACAGTTTAGGTTTCTTTTTCTTTTTTTCTTTCCTTTTTAAAAAACATCCACTTCCTTGCAGTGTAACTGACAGAGAATAAAATCTGAAGTGTACATCGGGATGCACTTTGCCATACGTTAACACTACCTCAATCAAGATAGGGAAAATTTCCATCATCCAAAAAGTTCCCCCAAATAAACTTTTTTTTTTTTTTTTTTTTTTAAAGATTTTATTTATTTGACAGCGAGAAACACAGCGAGAGAGGGAACACAAGCAGAGGGAATGGTAGCGGGAGAAGCAGGCCTCCCGCCGAGCAGAGAGCCCGATGCGGGGCTCGATCCCAGGACTCTGGGACCATGACCTGGGCCGAAGGCAGACGCTTAACGACTGAGCCACCCAGGCGCCCAACTTTTTTTTTTTTTTAAAAGGATTTTATTTATTTGAGAGAGAGAGAGAAAGAGATCGCAAGCAGAAGGAGCAGCAGGCAGAGAGAGAAGCAGGTTCCCCACTGAGTAGGGAGCCCTATGTGGGACTCGATCCCAGGACGCTGGGATCATGGCCTGAGCCGAAGGCACTGCTCTCCCAAATAACCTTTAAACAAATTACACACGTTAGTTACTTTTTGTATCTGTTTCTATTATGTCTCTTACACTGCCTCTAACATGTGGGCTCCTGGAGGATGGGATCTCTGTTCACTGAAGTTCCCAAGTTCATGGTACCATGTTAATAGTAGTCACTGAATACATATTTATTGAGTAAAAAGATTTTAAAGGATTAAGTAAGCAAAAGGAAAAGGTGAAATTATCAAACCTTTAGAAAACGTAAAGGTGAATATCAAGTATTTATTCCAATCAGTGTAAGAGGAGCTTACTGAGCATTAAGAGAAGAAGGGGGGGAGGAGGAGGTAGAGGAAAAGGAGCAGCAAAATTTCTTTTCACTGCAAAAGACCATTAGTTACATTCAGCTATATAAACATGTATTTCATCAACTCCTTCCCCACACATAAATTGTATTTCCAGGGGCACCTGGGTGGCTCAGTCAGTTAAGCATCAGATTCTTGATTTCGGCTCAGGTCATGACCTTAGGGTTGTGAAATCAAGCCCCTCGTCGGGCTGTGCACTCAGCAGGGAGTCTGCCTGAGATTCTCTCCCCTTGCTCCTCTCTCTGCTTGTACTCTCTTAATAAGTAAATAAATAATAAAACATTTTAAAAATTCTTAAAAATGATAAATGGTATGTCCATCATATGTGGAACGAATGCTAGAGCTAATCTGAATTTTTTTTTAACTTTATTTATTTGACAGAGAATCACAGCGAGAGAGGGAACACAAGCAGAGGGAATGGTAGCGGGAGAAGCAGGCTTCCTGCCGAGGAGGGAGCCCGATGCGGGGCTCGATCCCAGGACTCTGGGATCATGACCCAAGCCGAAGGCAGACGCTTAACGACTGAGTCACCCAGGCGCCCCTAATCTGAATTTTTATAAAAGACTTCTTGGGGTGCCTGGGTGGCTCAGGAGTTGAGTGCCTGCCTTTGGTTCGGGTCATGGTCCTGGGGTCCTGGGATCGAGCCACGCATTGGGCTCCCTGCTCAGCAGGAAGCCTGCTTCTCCCTCTCCCACTCCCCCTGCTTGTGTTCCCTCTCTCACTGTCTCTCTCTCTCTGTGTCAATTAAATAAACTCTTTCAAAAAAATAAATAAATAATTAAAGAAAGACTTCGAAGTAAGAAAAAATGAACAACCCAGTAGAAAATGAATAAAGCAGCAGTTCTCGAAGAATATTCTGGTGACCCTTACAGACGGTTCATGGTTATTTTTATAATAACACAGAGATGTCATATGCTTTTTTCACTATGTTGACATTTGCAGTGACGATGCAAAAACAATGGTGGCCCTTGGCGTGAGTCCAGAAAGTGGCAGTGGGGGCAACTGGCTGGTTCTGTTGGAGGAGCACACGACTCTTGGTCTTGGGGTTGTGATTTTGAGCCCCACGTTGGGTGATTACTTAAATAAATACACTTGAAGAAGGAAAGTGGCACCCACGCGTACTAATGTTACAGGAATTTTTATTCCCTTAGTGCCCATGGTTCTTGGTCATGGTGCTTCAAAGAATGAAGACAAAGACTAAAGAGTAGTGGGCAGCAAGGCAAAGTTTATTGAGCAATAGTACAAAGCTCCCAAACAGGGAGGGGACCTGAGAAGGTTGCCGTTTTGGCGTTAAAACCTGGGGGTTTTTATAAGCTCTTTTGCAGAACCAACTAGAACCTCCTGAGTGTGGGCCCTCTGTGGACTAGCTGCTAAGGTGTGCCAGTCAGGGCTTTGATCATGCTCCCGTCTACGCATTGGGTGATTGTTCACGTGCTGATGGTCTTTCGGGCTGATCTTTGGAGACTAGCTGCCTCAACTTGTGATAGTGACAAAAGTTTTATGGTTAATTCTTTTGCTTCAGGATGTTTTGCAAAAGTCACTTCTTCAGAGGCTATTGTGGTCTTGTCTAAGCTGTGAAACAGGAGGCTAGTGCAGTTCTGTCTTAGCTGTCCTGGTTCCCTGTTTTCTTGTTGGGGACCCTAATTGTCCAACCCCTAACACTAGCATCACCTTCTTCACCACTGTGTCACTTTCACTTAAGAAAATTCTTGATGAGGGGCGCCTGGGTGGCTCAATGGGTTGAAACCTCTGCCTTCGGTTCAGGTCATGATCTCGGGGTCCTGGGATCGAGCCCCGCATCGGGCTCTCCGCTCAGCAGGGAGCCTGCTTCCACCTCTCTCTCTGCCTGCCTCCCTGCCTACTTGTGATCTCTCTCTGTGTCAAATAAATAAATAAAATCTTTAAAAAAAAAAAAAGAGGGCGCCTGGGTGGCTCAGTCGTTAGGCGGCTGCCTTCGGCCCAGGTCAGATCCCAGGGGCCTGGGATCGAGCCCCGCATCGGGCTCTCCGCTCGGCAGGAAGCCTGCTTCTCCCGCTACCATTCCCTCTGCTTGTGTTCCCTCTCTCGCTGTGTTTCTCTCTGTCAAATAAATAAAAATCTTTAAAAAATAATAAAAAAAAAAAAAAGAAAATCCTTGATGAAGCAGTAAATTACTAAGTTTATTAGAACTTGGCCATTGAATTCACATCTTTTTTTAATAGACTTAATTTTTAGAGCAGTTTTAGGTTCACAAGGAGACCAAGCAGAAAGTACAGAGTTCCCATGTTCTCCCAACCCCCCACATATGGCAGCCTCCCCCACTATCAACATCCCCCACTAGAGCAGTGCGCTGTTAAAATCAGTGAAACTACACTGACACGTCAAAATTACCCTAAGTCCATAGCTTATATTAGGGTTCACTTTTGGTGGGGTACATTCAGAGGGTTTGGACAAATGTGTAAGGACATGTATCTACCATTGATAGTATCTTACAGAGTATTTTCTCTGCCCTCAAAATCCTCTGTGCTCCGCCTGTTCATCCCACTTTCCCCCTTAATCCCACTGATCTTATTACCGTCTCCACAGTTTTGCATTTTCCAGAATGTTGTGTGGTTGGAATCATATAGTATGTATGACTGGCCAATTTCAGATTGTCTTTCACTTGTTCTGTGTGTTTATGGTTCATTTAGGTCTTTTTATGGCCTGCCAGCTCATTTCTTTTTTTTTTTTTTTTTTTAAAGATTTTATTTATTTGACAGAGAAACACAGCGAGAGAGGGAACACAAGCAGAGGGAGTGGTAGCGGGAGAAGCAGGCTTCCTGTAGAGCAAGGAGCCCGATGTGGGGCTCGATCCCAGGACCCCGGGACCACGACCCGAGCCAAAGGCAGACACTTAATGACTGAGCCACCCAGGCGCCCCAGCTCATTTCTTTTAGTGCTGGGTAATACTGCATTCTCTGGGATGTGCACAGTTGATTTATCCATGAACCTACTGAAGGATAGATTGATTGCTTCCAAGTTTTGGGAATTGTGAGTAAAGCTGCTACAAACATCTTTAAGCACCTTTTTGTGCAGATATGTTTCCAACTCACTTGGGTAGATATTAAGGAGCTTGATCACTGGATCATATAAAAGAGTGTGTTTAGATTTGTAAGAAACTGCCAGAATGCCTTCCAAAGTGGTTATACTCTTTGGCATTCCCACCAGTAATGAATGAAAGTTCCTGTCGTCCCATATCCTCACCAGCATTTGGATTTGGATTTTTTTTGCCAATTTGATAGGTATGTAGTATATCTCATTGTTGTTTTAATTTGCGATTTCCTCATCACATGCGATGTTGAACAATTCCTTTTTTTTTTTTTTTAAAGATTTTATTTATTTGACAGAGAGAAACACAGCGAGAGAGGGAACACAAGCAGAGGGAATGGTAGCGGGAGAAGCAGGCTTCCTGCAGAGCAGAGAGCCCGATGCGGGGCTCGATCCCAGGCCCCTGGGATCTGACCTGGGCCAAAGGCAGACGCTTAACGACTGAGCCACCCAGGTGCCCCGATGTTGAACAATTCTTACGCAATTTGTCATCCACATGTCTTCTCTGGTGAGGTGTCTGTTCAGATCTTTGGGCCATTTTTCAGTTGGGTGGTTTCTTTCTTCTTGTTGAGTTTCAAGAATTCTTTGTCTCTTTTGGACAATAGTCTTTTATCAGATACATCCCCTGCAAGTATTTTCTCCCAGTCTGGATTGTCATCTCATTTTCTTGAGCTGCTTTCATTTTTAATTTTATAAACTCTGTATTGTTTCAATTATTTCACTGACTCAAATAACTTTTGAAGATAGATATATTGAGATATGACTCACAGGCCATACACTTCACCCACTGAAAGTGTGCGCTTCCAATAGGTTTGTGTTTTTTTTTTTAAAGCTGTGGTTCGGGGCGCCTGGGTGGCTCAGTTGTTAAGCGTCTGCCTTCGGCTCAGGTCATGATCCCAGGGTCCTGGGATCGAGCCCCACATTAGGTTCCCTGCTCGGCAGGAAGCTTGCTTCTCCCACTACCATTCCCTCTGCTTGTGTTCCCTCTCTCGCTGTGTTTCTGTCAAATAAATAAAATCTTTAAAAAAAAAAAAAAAGCTGTGGTTCTGTGTCAGCCACTTTATTTAGTTTTATTTTTTTATTTTTTATATTTTATTTATTTATTTGACAGCGAGGAGAGAGATCACACAAGTAGGCAGAGAGGCAGGCAGAGAGAGAGGGAAGCAGGCTCCCTGTTGAGCAGAGAGCCCGATGTGGGGCTCGATCCCAGGACCCTGAAATCATGACCTGAGCTGAAGGCAAAGGCTTTACCCCCTGAGCCACCCAGGTGCCCCTTCCAATAGTTTTAATTATCTTCTGGGTTATACAACCACAGTTGGATTTGGGGACATTTTATCACCCCAGAAAGAAACCCTGTACCAATTAGCAGTCACACCTCCTTCCTTACCATCACCACTCTCAGCCCAAGGCAACCATTAATCTACTTTGTGTCTCTATGGATTTAACTATTTTGGACATTGCATACAAATTATGTCCATATAACATACGGACTTTCATAACTGGCTTCTTTCACTAACAATGTTTTCAAGATTCATCTTTTTTTTTTTTTTAAGATTTTATTTATTTATTTGACAGAGAGATCACAAGTAGGCACAGAGTCAGGCAGAGAGAGGGTGGGAAGCAGCGTCCCTGCTGAGCAGAGAGCCTGATATGGGGCTCGATCCCAGGACCCTGAGATCATGACCTGAGCCGAAGGCAGAGGCTTTAACCCACTGAGCCACCCAGGCGCCCCCAAGATTCATCTATGTTATAGCATGAATCCATGCTTTGTTCCTTTTATTGCTGAGTAATATTGTATGGGTACATTATATTTTATTTATCCATTCATTGGGTGATAGAGATATGTGTTGTTTTCACCTTTTGGCTATTATGAATAATAGTGCTATGAACATTCATGTGCAGACGTTTGTGTGGACAAGTCATTTCTCTTGGGAGTAGGTCTAGGAATGGGATTGCTAGGTCAGATGATGACTCTGTATTTAACATTTTAAAGACCTGCCAAGGAGAACCCAGGTGGCTCAGTGGGTTAAAGCCTCTGCCTTCAGCTCAGGTCATGATCTCAGGATCCTGGGATCGAGCCCCACATCAGGCTCTCTGCTCAGCAGGGAGCCTGCTTCCCCCTCTCCCAATGCCTGCCTCTCTGCCTGCTTGTGATCTCTGTCAAATAAATAAAATAAAAAAAGAAAAAAGACCTGCCAAACTGTTTTCCAAAGCAGCTGTACTATTTTATATCCTTAGGTGCATAACTTTTTTTTTTTTTTTAAGACTTTATTTATTTGACAGAGACACTAGAGGGAGGGAGACAGGGAGAGAAGGAGGGAACAGCGAGAGAAGGAACATAAGCAGGGGGATTGGGAGAGGGAGAAGCAGGCTCTCCACTGAGCAGGGAGCCCGATGCGGGGCTCGATCCCAGGACTACCCATGCACCCACTCTGTGCATAACTTTTGAAACTAAATAGGCATTCTTTTTTTTAAATATTTTATTTATTAGAGAGAGAGAGAGAGAGGAGAGCACACAGAGGGAGAGTAAGAGGCAGAAGCAGACTCCCCGCTGAGCAGAGAGCCCAATGTGGGACTCGATCCCAGGACCCCGAGATCATGACCTGAGCTGAAGGCAGATGCTTAACTGACTGAGCCACCCAGGTGCCCAAACAGGCACTCTTTAAAAGGCACTTTTAAAGAACCCAAGCCCTGTTTCAGATAGAAGATAGTAGGTCCTCGGTAAGTGTTGAATGGAAGAATGGGTGGTTTGAAGAAGGTGAGGAGATGGACCAAAAGCGGGAAGCAGGATAGAAGATGGGGGAGCCTCTGACAGTGACTTTCACGCCAGCACTAGCTGGCCAGGCCCCTCTGAGCTCCATTTGATTCCCAAACAGGATCAACCAACTCCTTCTGAGCCTGAGATTGACCTGGAGGCTCTCATGGAACTATCCACAGAGGAACAGAAGACTCACTTGGAGGTAGAAAGTGGGGCTGGGCTTAAGAGCAGGAGAAATCCAGGAACCCAGGTTTTACCTTCTTGAGTGGCGTGGGGAGAACCAATTCGGAGGGGAGGATTCCTGGGAGGGCTGAGTGGAGGCTTGTGGGAAAGTGCTATGGGGACCCACTCTTTGCTCTCTTCTACCCAGGCTATTCTCCGAAACTGCCCCCGCCCCACAGAGGTAAGGGATGTTCTGCAGGTCTGGGGGTAAGAGGGGCCCAGAGGGGAGGCAGCTAATGAAGAGGAGTGTTTGAGAGCCCCACGTCCTTTTCCCCTTCCCCAGCTCTGAAGACCCCCTCTGGGGTTGGGGGATATTAGGGAGGGCAGTGTGGTGGGCGGGTGTGACTCCATGCTTTGATCTTACCCCCATTTCTCTCTCAGCCTTTTATCTCTGAGCTGCTCAGTCAACTCAAGAAACTCCGGAGACTCAGTCGGCCTCAGAAATAAGCCTTGTGTGACTATCTTCAGCAGCCTCAGCACTGCCAGGCCTGCCCTGAACCTTTGAATCCTGGGCTGAGAGGAAATGGCCCCGTGGGACGCAGACAAAGAACATGGAGGAGGAACGTGAGGAGGGACATTTGGATATTCCTAATGTATGTGCAGTCACAGCTGGGCTTTCTGGAAGCCATTCGTGGCTGTTGCCCAGTACTTTCCTTGGCAGCCAAGTGGATAAAACCTTTGGGAGTCCCAGCTGAATGGAGTGTGCAGCATATCTTTTCTGAGGGATGGGGAGGGGAGGGTAAAGTGATACACCAGACGGCCTTCATCCTGAGCCACCAGGCTCTATCCACACCTCCTCCGTCCATCTATCTAAGTTGGCCTTGAGAATTCAAAGGAGAAGATTACAGTTCTGCTTTAGAGCTCATGATCTAGCAAGGCCCGGAGGCCAAAGAGGGCACCAGACTAGGACAGATCCTGCATCACCAACAACAGGAGCCCAAGTGGCAAAGACTAGTTCCAAAACCCAGAGGTAACGGAAAATCTAGCAGGGTCTGGGGACATCAGGGAAGGCTCAACCTTCCTGTCCCCTTAAATGAGTCAGGAGACATCAGGCTGAGGACCGTCTTGAGCAGGCTCCAGCCAGCAGCAGAAAGAGAAAAAGCAGGAGCTAAGCAGAGAGGTGTAAAGGGTATAGGCTGAGAGGCCAGGAGTCAGCTCAAGAGCATGTTACTGGAAAGCTACTGGGTCTGAATGCCTGGCAGGTTGGGACAGGAGCCCGGGGACGTGGCATCCTTTGGGAGTAAGGCAGAAAGCAGGGTAGGCATTCAGTGTTTGTGCCTGCACCGCCTGAGTACTAGGGAGGCTGAGGAATCCAAGATGGTGGGGCTGGGGGCTACGCCGGGCTGCCCCGAGCAGGACACACAGTTCCGATCAGTTGAATGAGTATCCATTGCCTATTCATATGTGGCCTCCAGGGTGGAAGGGACTGTTCCTGCCTGGCGAAGCCTTCAGGATGGCCTTTTTCCACACTCCACAGGACTGGACTTTGAGTGGAAATCCTGCTCTTGCCACCTCTCCAGGGGCCGAGGCTCAGAACCCACAGGTTCTAGAGAGAAGAGATGCTGGGCTTAAGACATCAACATTTTTTATTAGATCCACTAAGTGCCAGGGAAGGGCCCTGGGCCCCTGGGCAAGTTTCAAGGCTCATCGCCCTTAGATTCAGTCTCGCCTTTCCCCTACCATGCCTCACTCCCAGTCCTGGCCCAGCTGGTGGCGGGCTCCTGACTTCTGCCTTCCCTCTGGCTCCCCTCAGTTACCATCTGGAATGGAGAATGCTTCCTTCTTCCAGGGACCCTGAGGCTCAGGAAAGGGCGCATCCAGGGGCAGTCTAGCCTGACTCACTTTCCCACGGGGCACCCTGAGGCTGGGCCCAGAGGTGGGCATGCCCGCCTGCACGACTGCCTGTGGGCTTGCCTGCCCGGTCTCCTCAGTGCTCTCGGCCCGCGCGCGGTGGGCAGTAGGGAGTCGTCTGGTGCTCTTTAATTTCAAAGGCATCGTGGCCTTCCCTGCGGAGCAGAGAGAGACAGGTCAGGGCTCACGGGTGGCCCTCAACGTCTCCCAGTGGCATAGAGCATTCCAGCCGGCCTCACCGGAAGCAGCGGGCGCAGTAGAGGTCCCCGTCGCAGCCAGCGCAGCGCAAGGTGGCGTCCTCATTGCAGATGCAGCACCAGGGGAGCTCCTCGTCCTCAGCCTCGGGCCTGGCGGCTATGGCCTGGGCCTGCTGGGACCGGAGAGGGATGGGGGAGAGAAGGTGTGTGGGACGCTGCTGCAGGAGCAGCTGGCCAGGCAGGGAGGGAGGCCGTGGCAGTGGCAGGGTGGCTTTTCTCACCTCAGGCTCTGCCCTGCCGGACTGGGCCGGGGCTCGGAGAGCGGGCTCCACAGGGATGTTAAAGCCACTTGCCTCATCCAGGGCAGCTTCTTCGGTGAGCTGTGGGCAGGGCGAAGAGGTGCAGCTCCCTGTTCCAGCACTAGACCCTGACCCTCTTCCCCACGAGGATTTCTGTGCTCTGTGGCCTTAGCTTCTCAACCCACCTCCCTTTATCTTTTGCTGGTGGCTGCTGATACCCTATCTCCAGGGACCAGTAGGCAGGTCTGGGTCACAGGGACAGTGGGGGCCCCACCAGAACCGAGCTGCAGAGTGGCCATTCAGCACGAGAGCAGAGGCAGGGTGCACGGGGCCGGGTGGGGGGTGGGGCGGAGAGACAGGGACAGGACAAGGGCTGGTCAGGTGGGTCAGGCAGCGCCCACCTGCTGCAGGACTCTCTGGATGGCCATCTCCTCGTCCTCCTCATCATCACTGTCTGGGAGGCGATAGTCCTGGAGGGTCACTTGAAGAAGGAATGACAGGGGCCGGAGAGGAGTAACATGGACCATGTTCGCCTGAGTAGCTGTACTTTTGCCCCCCAGGAGCTGGTTTGCTTTCCAGTGGTGCTTGTTCCAGAGCTAGACAGCCTCTGTCGCCACTGATCAGATCCTGCCCTTCCTTCCCTGTCCCACCCTGCAGGGCTGGGGGACGGGAACAGAAGACTTTGCACCTGAAGGGACTGGGGGTCCCGGGCCCCTGATGGCTGCTACGTCCTCCTTTTCTATTCTTTCACTCCAGTACCTTCCCTGAGGCTCTGGGCAGAGCTCGATAGACCCCCGGGTATAGGAATTCCCAGCACTTGACCCAGCATGGCCAGTAGTCACCATTTTGTGGAGGTTGGTGTGGGGGTGAGGGGGTGGGGCCCTGCTTGACGGAAATGGGTGAGCTGCTGCTTCCCAGCCTCTACCTTTCTCAGGGTCCTGGCCCCGCAGCACGGCCAGGCGCTTGGCAAGGGCCAGGATCTTCTCCTGCCTCGTGTTCTCTTCCCGCAGCTCGACCGCTGCCTCAGCCAGCAGCCTGCTCTTCTCCTCTTCCAGGGACCAGGTGGCCTGCCCCTTGGAATCAGCGTGCTGGCCCCCTGGGCCACCTAGGTTGAGGTCATTCTGGACAGAGGCAGCTGGGAGGAGAGAAGCAGTCAGGGAGGCAGAGACATTCCAAGATCTCTCATCAGAAGCCAGTGAGCCCGTTTCTCAACTTCTTTTTAAAAAACTATAGATTATCAGCTTTTGGTTCAGCATTAGCTCCTGTGGTTTATATTACCAATAAAATGAATCTTTCCTCCATTTTTTTCAAATGTAAAATACTAGAATGTTAGACATGTTTTTTTTTCCCAAATACGTCCATCCCCACTCCTGATATTTTTACATGTTGCCCTCAGGGTGGGTACCGGTGGTATGAGCATCACTGTCCAAAAAGATGAGGATATGGAGACGCTACATCTCTTGCCTTACAGGCTGCCATATTTCCAGAGGGCAGCAGAGAGGACATGAGAGAGGATAAGGTTTTCTATGGTACGAGGCAGGAAGAGGTCTAACCAAGTGGGTGTGGCTCTGACACAGTCCTCTTGAACTCAGTGTTTCAGAGCAAGAGGTTCAAAATCAGACAGCTCTGAGTTCAAGTCCCAGTGCTGCCATGTAATACCTGTGACCTTGGTCAAGTTCCTTAAGTTCACCAGGCCTTTGTTTCATTTATAAAATATGGATAATAAGAGCATGTACAAGATTATGGAGGCTCTTCAATGAGATCATGTCTCTAAAGCAGACCTTCTCAATCTTGGTTCACTGGTGTTTTGGACAGGACAATTCTTTGCTGTGGGGACTGTCCCAGGCACTTTATTGATTTTGGGCAGCATCCCTAGCCTCTGCTTGCTAGATGCCAGTGGCACCCTCTAAGCTATAACAACTAGAGAGTCGCCGGATATTGCTATATGGGTCCCACTAGGAAAATCATCCCTGGTTAAGAACCCCTGCTCTGAAGCATTTGGAATTTGTTCCAATAGGATTTTTTATAATAACAGAATGTTCCATATCATTGTATTTGTGCTGTCCACGATTGTCATTCAATATCATTTGAAACGTGGCTGGCACCACTAAGGAACTGAGTTTTAAATTTTATTTAATTATTGTTAGTTTTTTTTTTTTTTTTTAAGTAGGCTCCATGCCCAGTATGGAGCCCAATGCAGGCCTCGAACTCACAACCCTGAGATCAAGACCTGAGCTGAGATCAAGAGTCAGATGTTTAACCGACTGAGCCACCCAGGTGCCCCAAATTGCACTGGATTTTAATTAAATTTAAATAGCCTCTTCCTCATCCTTACCATCATCATCATCATCATCATTGTAGAGAACATTCGATGAACACTTACTATGAGCCAGGTGGGGCATTAAGTGCTTATTATATTATCTCACGTAATTCTTGTGATTTCCTCCTGTGGTGGGTTTTACCACGTATACTTCCATTTTATAGATGAGGCTAGTGAGACTTAGGTCACATAACTTTCCCAGGGTCACAGAGCTAGTTTAAGTGGTAGAGTAAGAAATCACCATCTGATTTGAAAGCCCACATACTCATCCACAAGGCTTACACTGGTTCCTGTTGGAGTAAGGCATAATTTACAATGTTGACTGTTCTCTGATTTATATGTGTATCCCAGAGGGTGGGCAGCAGAGCCCGTCCTACTTGGGGAAAGAGTGGGGGCAGGTCCCTGGGGGACCCAGGTGGAGAAGTTACCTGAGCCTCCTCGTTGACAGCTCTCATCAATAGCCACCTGTGCTGCCAGCTGTGTCAGCAGATCCTGCGCCTGCTGGGCTTGGGTCCTGGTGTTTGGTGGCTGATGTGCCTGCTCAGAGGAAGGAACTTCAGTGGGGAGAAGGGCACGGGGGAAAACAACGCCATAAGGTGCAGAACAGTCTAGGTTAGGGGTGGATGCTGACGTTTCCTAAGCTCAGGGAAAGGGGACAAATCCAGGGCCCACATAATCGAGTAGATCTGGCCATTCTTTCCTGCCTCACCCCCTTGTGCTGCTTGTTCCTGGTTCCTTGGCCTCACAGCAGGCCTGAGGATCAAGAGGTGAGGGTGGGAGGTTTTGCTGATTTCTACAAAGTACATAAGCATACACGTATCTGGGCTTCTGCAGGGTCCTCATCCTGTCCCCCCTGCAAAGACCCCTGTTCCCCCCAAGAACTCACAAGCTGGGAGGTCTGAGAAGGCGGAACTCTGCCCTGCAGTGCAGCAAGCCGTGCCTCCATCTCCTGGGTGGAAAGGATGGAACCCTGGGGCTCATCCCTCAGTGCAGCTAGCCTGGCTTCTATTTCCGCCTGCGAGGCCACTGACTCTGAAAGTGGTAGGGAGAAGCCCTGTAAGATCCCAAGGAATCCTAGTTCCACCAGGCCTGGATGGTTCTTTTAGGTCACTCGGCCTGCCCCCACTCACTGGGCTTGTTCTGCTGGCGGAGCCTTGCTAGGCGCTCAGCGATGACTTGGTCTGGATGGATCAGTCCCTTGCTCTGGGGAGTGCTAGGCTTCTGCTTGGCTTCCAAGGCGGCCACACGCCTGGCAGGGTAGGAGATAAGGCTCTTGAAGAATGCAGAAGGGAGGGGTGAAGGCACCCACTCGCCGTTTCCCATTCAAGTCACTTCTAGGCATCCAGGGAGGCCTCCAGTGGAAAATATTCTGTGGTCCTCATTAATGTCACCCTGCAGCCCAATCCAGCTGACCAGTCGGAGGGTCTGGCTGAGAGGACAAGGTCTACCAAGAGATGTTTCTGGGGAAAGGGCTGATGAGCTACTGTCTGAGCCCAAGAGGGCAGTCAGGAGGCTGAGAGGTGATAATCTCTTGACCCTGTGCTCATTTGATCTAGAAGCTGGGAAGACAGTCCTACCCTATGGCTCCTTTGTCTTTTCCCCATCCCTATTTGTCTCTGTCTGTTCAGCACTTACTTCTTATAGTTCTGAGGTGGTGACCACTTGGAGGCACTGGCAGGAGAAGGTCCTCTACGGAGAAGAAATCTGGGATCAGAAGTCCTGCCGTCTGCCAGTCAGTACCTCCCACTCCAAACACTTCCTGAGCTGATCTCTAGCCACAGAGCACAAAGCTGTCTGGGCTGGCCAGCTGACTGATACCATGCTTGGCTAAACCCTTGCCCATGTCAACTTCTCACCTGTTCAGGACCTCGTGGCACTGCTTGCAGACTTTCTGTTGGGTATTCCCAGTCCGAGGCACCACTGCACTGAAGCTAAGGCAGCCAGAACAGAAGGCCCGGCCACAATTCTTACAGCCATACTACAAGAAACACAAAGTAGGAGGTTCCCATCTCTCACCCACCCCTGCAGGCTCCTCCCTGTTACTCTCCAAGCACACAGAAAGGGAGGACATTGAAGTTGTGACCAACCACTGGGAGGAGGATGAGAAGTGGGGCCTCTAAGGCCTGCGGAGAGACAAGGGTGGATTTATTCAAGTAAAGCTTTATGCAAAATTCCCATGCTTTCCACCCTGTCTTCAATTCCCTGATCCTGGGGTATAGAAAACAAACAGGCAAAACTTCATGCTGCAAGTCACTGACTCTTCAACAAAGGAGTATCAGAGAGTAGAGAGCCCCTGCCTTCTCTGCCTTAGCAGAGATGGAGGGTGACTTGGCTTCAGTATGGGATAACAATAGCTTCTATTTATTAAGCACTTACTGTGTGCCAGGCACTAAATTCAGTACTTAACATTCATCATCTGATATAATCCACACAATTTATACACACAACTTTACTTAATCCTGATGACGGCCATTATTATTCCTATCTCTTAGATGGGGTCAGATCATGACTTGCCCAAATCAAGGTCATTCCAAGAACAAGACAGTAGAGCTCAAATTCAAACTCTGACCACCCTGATCCCAAAACCCAGGTTTCTAAGTGCTACAGGGATCTTCATTCCTACTGCTATTCATTCATTCAATCCAGTTCCTATCTTTTGGTCACAGAGCAGAGGAAACCTATAGTTTACCAGGAGAATTTAGAGGGCTGTGCAGAGGACAAAAGAGACTTTGCCGTGGTGCCCTGGGAGCAGGAGGAAGGGTAGTAATCTAACTCAAGGAACCTGGGAAGGGCAGGCTGGAGTAACGGGCATAGTGTGCTGGAGAGTGGTCACAGGATAGTAACTAAGATTGGGTTGCGGAGGAGCAGAGTGGAGGGAAGGAAACACCTGCATATTACACTGGGTGGACAGGAAAGCCTACCCTTCTAGAAAGGACAGGAGCGTACCCTACAGTTTATAGGGCACTTTCATTTCCAGTACCTCTCTGGACCCTCATGTTAACCCCAAAAGCGAGGGAGCGTTAGCTCCATTGTACAGAAATGGTAACTGAGGTTCGGTAACTTCATCAAAACCACACAGCTGGAAAGGGGCCATAAAACCAAATCTACGGACTTCAAGTCCTGTGCTTTTCCTCCACTCCACATCCTCCCTGGCCCTCTAGCCCGAGGGGAAAAGACTCGCCTCCTTCTTGAAGAGGGTAAACTTGACAGCGCAGCCATAGCACCTACTCTCCATTGCGGTGGCCTGCGAAGCGCCGCAGGTTCCACAAAGCTGAGATCGCTCCCGCGAGGTCCCGGGACCCTCGGACTTTCACCAAGCCCCGCCCCTGCCCCACGCCCCCTCGCGCGGGCTGGCTGCGGCCTCCCGCAGGAAAATCGCGTTCGGCCACGCTAGCCGAAGAGTGGCCGCGACAGGCGCGGGGGCTGCTGGGAGGCGTAGTTCATTCACGACTGTTCCCTTCCCTCAGAGACAGTCAAGCCTGACCCAGAACACATTTCCCAGTGGGCTAAGCGCCATTCAGACCGTTTCGGGTGAGTCCCGGGAAATCCCTACGCACGCTTAGACTCTTGGGAGTTGTAGTACGAATCCAGTCAGGGCTGGAACCATGGCGGTGGCCAAGGAGCTCTTACAGATGGACCTGTACGCGCTGCTAGGTGTCGAGGAGAAAGCGGCGGACAAAGAGGTGAGAACCGTGGCGAGAAGGGCCGAATCCATCCGGGCTGGGGGCCCTTCCTGTCTTGGCGCCTCGCCAGCGCTGGCACCCGTTTTCCAGGTTCCGGCGGGCCCTCGGCGGGGAATGAGGGGCGGCCCGACGGCCTCAGAACGTGGTTTCCCAGACGTTACCTGGATGGTGTGAGAGCCTCACGAGGAATTGGGGTACACAAAGGGGAGGCTCCTAGCGCGGGGTACGGTGCTCTACCTCTGGCCTTTGCCTAGGAGAGGCAGCTGGGTGAGCCTGAGAGGGAACCCTAGTCCCCTCCTTGTGCGCCTGCGCAGTGTCAGCCTATGAGTACGCTTTTGCCTTCTCCCTGGACCTACTTCATACAGTCACCTCCTGAAGGCGGACTTAACTCGGCTTAGAGCCTAGGGCGGAAAAAAGGCCTGTCTCGAGTCTCCTGCACTCCCTTGTCGTCCCTTTCTTGGCAGTGTGACCTGTGACTCTGCCATCTGTTTTCCAGCCCAGCCCATTGTTGCCCTCTGAAAGTGTGCTAAAGAGCTCAAAGCGGGAGGATCAGAAGAGTAAAGGGAGAGGGTCTGAAGTTCCACGGAGGTGTTGATAGAGGTGCCAGGGAGTGGAATTCTAACTGATCAGGTTGTAATTAGGGTTTCTGTTATCATTCCCTGGATAATGGTGGAGCTTGTAGCAATGTAGGAAAGGGAGGCGAATAATTCATCAGATGAAAGTTAATGCCTTCGAATGTCCCTATCCTTCATGAGTTGTGTGAGCCCGTGAGAAAAGGAAGCTCTGGGCAGGAGAGCAAGATCAGTAGGGTCCTGGAGGAGAGATGCTGTCAGCCTGCACATCATTGTGTCCTGCACTGCATCTGACATCAGAAGCTGGCCATTGATGTGTACAGAGCACCAAAAGCATCTGCTACACCTGTCTCATAACTTAAAATTTAATATTAATAATGTCCAGCACCTATATAGTGCTTACAATGTGCTGGGCACTATTCTGAATGCTCTACATTTGTAAATTGTTTAGTTTATACTTCATTAATAGTGAGAAGTTACTTTGGACATTTTGCATCAAATCCTGCCAGTGCGTTGGAACCCTGAAATCGAGGACTTCAGAGGAAGGCAACTGGGAGGTGTTGATGTATATATCACTCAGATGTGGGGGTGGGTGGATGAGCTGCCACTAAGGGAGTTGGGTGAGGCCATTGTCTAGACAAGAGACCAAGGTCTAAGCAGGCCAGTATCCAGTCGTCCCTCAGATGAGATAAGGAATATGTGAGAAGGCACTTTATAAAGGGTAGAAAGTGCTGTTCCTACTTGTTAGTAGGTGAGGCACAACTATAATATAATGGAGAACACAGCAGATTCCTTAAGAGGATATATAAATGGCCAATAAGTAATTGAAAAATACCACTAATCATTAGGTAAATACAAGTCAAAACCACCATAAGATACCACTTTACACCTATTACAATGGGTATTACTAAAAACCAGCCAACCAAACACAGAAAGTAACAGGTGTTGATAAAGATGTGGAGAAATTGGAACCCTTGTGCATTGTTGGTGGTGGATGCATCTGCTGTGGAAAACAGTGTCTTGAGTCCTCAGAAAAGTTAAACACAGAATTATCATACAAGTCAGCAATTTCACTTCTGGGTATATGCCCAAAAGAATTGAAAGAGACTCAAATAGATATTTGTACACTCATGTTCGTAGTAGCATTATTCACGATAGCTAAAAGGTGGAAGCAACCCAACTGGCCACCATTTCTTTTTATGTGAGGTTCCTTTTATATGAGGTTCTTTGAGTAGTCAGGTTCATGAGATAGAAAATAGAATGGTGGTTGCTAGAGGCTGAAAGGTGGAGGTGGAATGAGAAATTAATGCTTATCTGGTACAGAGTTTCAGTTTTACAAGATGTAAAAAGTTCTGGAGACTAATGGCAGTGTTGATTACACAGTAATGTGAATGTACTCAATGCCACAGAACTGTACACTTAAAAGTGGTTAAAATGGTGGGGCGCCTGGGTGGCTTAATTGGTTAAGCATGTGACTCTTGATTTCTGCTCAGGTCATGATCTCAGGGTCGTGAGATAGAGCCCCATGTTGGGGCCCTGCGCTGGTCATGGATCCTGCTTAAGATTCTCTCTCCCCCTCTCCCTCCAACCCCACCTTCCTGCTCTCGAGCCCTTTCTCACTACAAAAAAAAAAAGAAAAAGAAAATTTAAAAATGGTTAAAATGATAACTTTTATATCACATTTTATTTTTTAAATTAAAAAAAAAAATATATATATATTTTATATATATATAAAAATATATATATATATTTTTTTTTTTTTAGAGAGAGAGAGAAAGAGAGAGCACAGGCTGCAGGGGGAGGGGGAGAGAGAGAATCCCAGGCAGATTCCATGCTTGCCTGATGCAGGACTCAGTCTCATGATCCTGAGATCGTGACCTGAGCCAAAGTCAAGCGTCAGAGGCTCAACTGACTGAGCCACTCAGGCACGCCTGTTATATATATATCTTATTTTTTTTTTTTTAAAGATTTATTTATTTATTTATTTGACAGAGAGAGAGAGAGAGAGAGATCACAAGTAGGCAGAGGCAGGCAGAGAGAGAGGGGGGGAAGCAGGCTCCCTGCCGAGCAGAGAGCCCGATGTGGGGCTCGATCCCAGGACCCTGAGATCATGACCTGAGCTGAAGGCAGAGGCTTTAACCCACTGAGCCACCCAGGCGCCCCTATATATCTTATGATGAAAGCAACCAACTAACCAAACCAAACCAAAACCAGCACAAAGAAGGATGTTTGATAAAGACCGTATGTGGCCTCCTAAAATTTTTGGCCTTTTACAGAAAAAGTTTACTTACCCCTACTAGAGTTAGGGGCAAGGTCAGCTCCACCTTTCTGGTGGACTCAGCAATTCCTAGGTAGAGATTTTTGTTCCCATTCCAGCCTCAGAGGAGATAGGCAGGGCACGGTATTATCTTCTTGTAGAAAAGCCTTGAATTGAGGACCTGGATTTGGTGTGGAAGTGCTCCTGGGGAGAGGATCATGCCCTGGGAATTCAGTTTCTTGCTAGAACCTAAAGCAGTGAGCCCCTTATTCTTACCTGCACATGCACACGTGCCTATGTGTGTACATAAGTGCTCCCCCTACCCCCTCACTCACTCACTCAGTCTCTGCTGGAGCAGGGCCCCAAGGCCTGCCAAGATGAAGAGTACATCATGATTAATACCATTTGCAGACCCTGAAGAGATTCTGAATTAATCTCGGGAATTACCTGGGTGACTGAAAATGGCCTTCTGGCCCCTTTTCTAGTTCTGCTCTTGCCACCTTAAGCCTCTTCACAGAGCAGCCAGAGTGAGCCTTTAAAAATGTGAATCAGGGGTGCCTGGGTGGCTCAGTTAGTTAAGCATCTGTCCACGGTCCTGGGATCAAGCACCACATGGGGCTCCCTGCTCAGTGAGGAGCCTGCTTCTCCTTCTCCCTCTGGCTTACGCCATGCTTGTGCTCCTTCTCTGTCTCTCTTTCTCTCAAATAAGTAATAAAATCTAGTAAGTAAGTAAGAAAGAAAGAAAGAAAAAGGAGGGGAGGTAGGAAGAAAGGAAAGGAAAGGAAGGAAGTAAGGGAAAAGAGAGAAAGAAGGAAGGAAGGAGAAAGAAAGGAAGAAAAGAAAGAAAGAAACCTGAAGGCCTTCCCTGGCCCGTGGGGCCCATGTTACTTTTCCTTCATGTTCCCTATCATCCTCCCTTTGCTCACTAAGCTCTTGTCATCTCAGTCCTCCTGTGACTTTTTTTTTTAATTGTGCTAAAATAAGCATAACATAAAATTTACCATCTTAACCCTTTTTGAGTGCACAATTCCAGTGGCATTAAGTACATACCTGTTGCTCTGCAGCAGTCAGCACTGTCCATCTCCAGAACTTTCCCATCATCTCACACTGAAATTCCATAGCATTAAACATTAACTTCTCTACTATCCTACTTCTTCTCTCTGTGGACTTGACTATTCTGTATCTCATGTAAGTGAATGTACAAATATATCTTTGTATTTTTGTGTCTGGCTTTTTTTTGCCTAACAGTTTTTTCAAGTTTCATCCATGTTGTTGCATGTATAAGTATTTCCTTCCTTTTTATGTTTTTTTTAATTTAAATACATACTTATTTTTAAGATTTGATTTTATTTTTTTAAGATTTTATTTATGTATTTGTCAGAGAGGGAGAAAGAGAGAGAGAACAAGCAGGGGAGTGGCAGGCAGAGGGAGAGGGAGAAGCTCTCTGCTGAGCAAGGAGCCTTATGTGGGATGTCCCAAGATTTTATTTTTTTAAGTAATCTCTACACCCAACATGGGGCTGGAACTCAACAACCCTGAGATCAAGAGATGCTGACTGAGCCAGCCAGGCGCCCCCCCCCCCAAGTTTGAATAATATTTCATTGAATGTATGTACCACATCACCACATTTTGTTTATCCATTCATCTGTTGACAGTCTTTGGGGTGATTTCTACCTTTTGATTATTGTGAACAATGCTCCTGTGAACATAGGTGTATAAATATATTAAAGTCTTGTTTTCAGGGCACCTGGGTGGCTCAGTGGGTTAAGCATCTGCCTTCGGCTCAGGTCATGGGTCATGAGCCCAGGGTCCTGAGAAAGAGTCCAACATTGGGCTCCCTGCTCAGCGGAGAACCTGCTTCTCCATCTGCCTCTGCCTCTCTCTCTGTCTTGGTCTCTCATGAATAAATAAATAAAATCTTAAAAAAAAATCTTGCTTTTAATTCTTTTGGATCTATACCCATAAGTGGAATTGCTGGATCATATGATAACTCGATGTGTAATGTTGTGGGGAAACTCCATACTGCCTTCCTCAGCAGCTACACCATTGCACATTCCCACCAGCGATGCACAAGGGCTCCAATTTCTCCACATCCACAACACTTGTTATTTTCTCTTTTGGAGGGGGGAAATAACTTTCCTACTGGATGTGAAATGGGCCTCCAGTGATTTTTTTCAAACTCACCTAACACATTCTTGCTTCGGGGATGTGTAAATCCTGTATACCTTTATACCTGTAAATCCTTCTTTATACCTGTAAATCCTTCTGCTTAGAACATTCTTCTCTGGCAGTTATATATCTTTATCTCACGTCTCTGCAGCTTATTCAGATCACTGTTCAAATATAACATGCTCAAGAGGCTTTCCCTGACCACCAATTTAATTTAGGTACCCCTCTACTCTTACTCTGCTGTATATATGTCTAAGTATTACATCTCTCTACCACAATGTATTACATACCCATCTGCTTGCCGTTGGTCTCCCCCATTTAGAATGTAAAAAATCCAGGAAAGAAGGGACTTTCTTTTGTTTATTGCTGTGTCTCCAGCACCCAGAACAGTATCTAGCACTTGATAGGTGCTCAATAAATACTTGTTGAGTGATTGGGTGAACGTGCATTACTATTTTCTTAGACAGTAATACTTTGTGACAAAGTGAAATTACAAAACTGAAAGTAAATGTATTTAAAAACTTTAAAAAAAAATGGGGGGGGCACCTGGGTGGCTCAGTGTGTTAAGCCTCTGCCTTCAGCTCAGGTCATGATCCCAGGGTCTTGGGATGGAGTTCAATGTTGTTGGGCTCCCTGCCCAGCAGGGCGTCTGCTTCTCCCTCTCCTTCTTTTGCTCCCCCTGCTTGTGCTTACTCTCTCTCTCCATGTCTGTGTCAAATAAATAAATAAACAAATAAATCTTTAAAAACAACAACAACTTTAAAAACCTCTGAAAAACATTTTTAAAAAAAAATAATCTGTAGGGGTGCCTGGGTGGCTCAGTAGGTTAAGCCTCTGCCTTTGGCTCAGGTCATGATCTCAGGGTCCTGGGATCCAGCCCCGCATCAGGCTCTCTGCTCAGCGGGGAGCCTACTTCCCTTTCTCTCTCTGCCTGCCTCTGTGCCTCCTTGTGATCTCTCTCTGTCAAATAAATAAAATCTTTAAAAAAAATACATATATATAGTAAGTAAGTAAGGCCTTCTGGCCATATATATATATATATATATATAATAAATGTAATCTGTACAACCAACATGGAGCTCAGACCCACAACCCTGAGATCCAGAGTGGCCTGCTCTCCTGACTGGCCAGCCAGGCACCCCTATAAAATCTTGTTCAAAGTCGTCTTTGACTTTGAGATAGTACCAGAGAGATAGAGAGATAGTACTAACTTATACTCTCACCAGGTAGGCAGGATTGCCCGTCTCTCTTCTTGCAGCCCCCGCCCCACTCTTGAAAGCAGCATGCTGTGTGCTCCATGCCCTGCTCAGAACATTGGACCTTTATTAAATCAAAGTTTACAGTGTTCTCCCTGTTTCTTTTTGGCTTCCTTTCCTGTTCTCCATATGTATTTCAGAGGAGCACGGAAACATTTCCCACAAACATCTGATTCCGCACACTCTTATTAAGTGCCAACCATGTGTCAGCCTGAGTCTGGTGCTGGGATACAGATGTGAAGAGAGTGGTCGCCGTAGAGTTGCCCCTCTTGCCTGTTTCTACCTTTTCCATCCTTTGTTCCTATGTCCCATCATTTTTTTTTTTTTTTTTTTTTAAGATTTTATTTATTTGACAGAGAGAAACACAGCGAGAGAGGGAACGTAAGCAGAGGGAATGGTAGCGGGAGAAGCAGGCTTCCCGCTGAGCAGGGAGCCAGAGGTGGGGCTCGATCCCAGGACCCCAGGATCATGACCTGAGCCGAAGGCAGACGATTAACAACTGAGCCACCCAGGCACCCCTGTCCCATCACTTTGGAACACAGAGGTTAAAGTCAATAATTCTAGAAGTTGATGCTTTCTAATCAGATGATGATTTCTTAGAGAGTAGTATAGAAAATAACAGTTTTTCTAACTAATCTTAACAAGTAAGGCCCAGAATTGTTGTTTGTTACATCTACCATGTGTCGAAAGTGGATGGAAATTATAATACAGAGTATCAAGCAATGTTGAGAATTGTAAATGTGCTTTAATCATCACCTTTGTACTTATTAGCAGTGAAAGTTAGGAAAGTGGACTTTGACTCCAGAGTCATTGTAAGTCCTTGACTCCATGACTTACCTTGTGACCTTGATCAAATATCTAACCTCTGGGTGCCTTGGCTTCCCTGTCTGCAAAATGGGAATGATGGCACTCCCTCCCTGCCAGCATTATTATGAGGCTCAATCCAGGTCAAGCATTTAGCATGGCGCCTGGCACAGAGTGAATCCTCACTACATATTAGCTCTTGCTGTTAACATTGTCCTTCCACCTTCCTTACACTGTAAGCACTAAAGTCAAATACACGCTTCCCACAACTCACATCTCAGGGTGCCCTCCACCGCTCAGCCCTTCCACTCATTCCGGTTCTGACAGACCAGTGCTGACTCAGTGATTCTTGCAGCAGTCTCAGATTCAGATCTGTGGGTGAGTGGAATATATCAACGAGGAGAGGTTACCATGTGGGCATAGTGGGGTTTCGAGCTGAATAAGACATTAGTTCGCTTTCTGCCAGCTCACATAGTATAGTGAACAATGGATGCTGAGGTAGAATGAAAGACGTTCCATTTAAAGTATTTAAGGAAAATGCTGTAGGAATAAAGAAGGCAAGAGTCCTACAATGGCAGAATCAGGGAAGACTTCCCTGAGGAGGTGTTTTTGTGCAAGAGCTTGAGGAGAGAAAAGAATATATCACAGCAGGGATCTTCACAGTCGTTGGGTCTCTTCATTTTATAGATGGGAGGATCCAGGTCCAGAGAGGTTATGGAACTTGCTCAAGATGACCCAGAGAGTAAGCGTCGGACCCAGACTGGTGCCCCAGTTTAATATTCATCTCCCTTCTATACAGCTGACGCATGTCTTTGCTGTCTGTTACAGCTTTACCTTTCACTCGAAGCCCTTTGAAGGGTACGTAACTCACTGTATCTTGGCAGGTAGTACTTGATGAAGCCAAGGACCTGAAAATGCATTTTGATGAACTCTTTCAAGACTCAAATTTTAAGTCTGTTTACCAGGAAAACTACCAAGGACACTTAATATTGACATTTTCAGGAAGGGATGTTAAATTATAGCATGTAAGTTACTTTAAGAAAAAGGCTATTTTTCTTGTATGCTAGCTAATACCTTTATTTAAACTCCATATTTCTGTTGTACTCTAGAAGGGTACACACCAACATTCTTTCTTCCAGAATTAAGAGGAGTAAGTCTTTGAGAAAGGAGGATGGAGAAGGGCTTCAGGGAACAGCATGAGCTTGTAGGTATAGAAGTCAAAACTCCTGGCATGACAAGGAATGGGGCAGTTGCCTAGGGCATATTGGTGGTATCTCTGGACCTCTAGGTGTTACAGTGGTTGGACTTGATTCTGTGGGCATCTGGGAACCATTTCTGGATTTGAGTGTTCCTGACTCAGTCTACTGTCTCCAACAGGAGGTTTTCCCAAAGCCTCTTACTTCCAGACCAGGCTTTGAGGCCTTGAGGTTGGGCACTGAGCCTGGTTTCTCTTGATGGCAGTCATTCGTTCACCAAGGGCCTGACTAGCACTGGGCCATCCCGGGAGGTCTCATCTCAAGTCTTCCCAGCATCTCTCTGAGGGTTAACCCACTCCTGGGTTTTGTTGTCTGTCTGGAGCTCTGGATTTTTGAAGTTACTTGGCTGCCTGTTAGATCAAAAGGAGTGATTCATATGTGTTTGTAAGCTGCAAGTTATTCATTAGCATTCAAGATAATACCTCACATTTATTTGATACCAGAGTGCTTTCACATAAATTGTCTCATTTGATGTGCTGTTTAAGACAGGCCTGTCAGATAGGCAAGGACTATTAGGTCCAATTTATAGATGAGAAGACCAAGACTCATGTAATTGATTTGCCCAGCATCAGGTGGCTAATAAATGCAGAGTGCTTGCCCAAACCCCAATTTCTACTTCTCTTTCAGAGCTTTCTTCATGACCCACACTTCAGGAGCGATTAGGGCAACAAGAGATGGGTCTGTGAGCCCCAGAGAACCTCATGACTCCGTCAGTGACACAGAGGTTTGCCTCTGAGTAAAGCTACCCAACCTGGGTAAACCTGACAAGTATTAAGCTAATCTAGACAGCTTGAGGGGGAGTACTTTAAAATGTACTACTTCAGACTACCACAGTGCAGTTTTCATTTCAGCTAAGGCAGCATTCAAAATATGCTGCATCCAGGGATGACTGCCTGGCTCAGTCAGTAGAGCGTGGGGCTCTTAATCTTGGGGTCATAAGTTCGAGGCCCATGTTGGGTGTAGAGATTATTTACAAGTAAATCTTAAAACAAACAAAAAGAGGTGTCTGAGTGGCTCAGTGAAAGTCTCCTTCAAATTCTCCCCAGACAGAGAGAGAGAGAAAAGGCAAGCTAGGAGAAGGGCGGAGGGAGAGGAAGAGAATCTCAAGCAGACTTTGTGCTGACCGTGGAGCTTGACTCCGGGCTTGGTCCTGGGACTCAGATCATGATCTGAGCTCAAACCAAGAGTTGGATGCTAGGCCACCCAGGCACCCTGATAAATAAATCAAGGTGTTTTTTTTTTTTTTAAAGATTTTTTATTTATTTGACAGAGAGAAACACAGTGAGAGAGGGAACACAAGCAGAGGGAATGGTAGAGGGAGAAGCAGGCTTCCCGCAGAGCAGAGAGCCCGATGCGGGGCTCGATCCCAGGCCCCTGGGATCTGACCTGGGCCGAAGGCAGCCGCTTAACGACTGAGCCACCCAGGCGCCCCAAGGTGTTTTTTTTTTTAAAAAGAAAAACAAAATAGTCTCCATCTGAATAGTTGCTTTCCCAATTTTTGCTGTCCCTGAATATTATTATCTAGTTATTATTTTTCTTTCAGTTGATTCACTTCTTTCTGCTAATATAAATTTGTTTTTACAGGGAAAAAAGAAATTAATGAGATGTTAAAAATACCAAGGCCTAGAGAGGAGGAGTTCTGCACCCTGAGAAATGGCAGAGACAGGGCAGAGAGAACAGCTTTGGGGCTGGGGACCCACGTCTCCAGGGGTTGAAGGTGACAGCAGGCAGTGGGGAAAAGTGTGGGGCAGCCAGATCCAAGATATCTGACAGATAGGAGGGGATAGGAGTCCACAACCTGAGGGAAGCAGGTGGGCAAAGATTGTAGAGTCTGAGCCTGATGCAGGGGTGCTTAGGGTAAGGATGGGAAGGAGTTGGTGAAGCCATAGATGGGGCTGCAGGTGAGCAGCTGGTTCGGGGAAGTGGGCTGAGAAGATTGGCAGGACAGGGGTTGAGGCCCAGGAGGGAGTGCTGGGAGGGCTAAAGGAAGGGGGGGCGCCCAGAGACGAGAGCCTGAGGATGTAAGGCGCCGAAGAGTGACCACAGGGATGGTCCAAGGACCTAGATCCACAGGGGATGTAAGGGCAACATTTGGGGAGAAGCAGGTCAGGCCCTGCGCCCAGTCCCCATTGTTCCAGGCTGTGTAGGTCACCGAGTCTGGGCCATGGGCCATGGTTAGCACCCCGAGAAAGATGTTGGCGTGACGTCTGAGTTCCCCCAGAATCATCTGAGTACCACCAGCCAGCTCCCATTTGGGAGCATTGACCTGAGAGGGCTGGTCTCGGGGGGCGGCTGGCACCCTGCTTGTGACGAGCCTTAGGAGCAGCGCAGTTTTCGTAGTGACCAGGCGCTTGGGGATTCCTCGGCAGTGCTGTCGCAGGGTGGGCCCCAGGCTGTCAGGAAGGAAAATGACCAGTATGTCAGGCAGAGGGGACTTCTGCATAAGTGCTCAGAGCTCTGTGGTTTACTCCCTGCTTATGACACCAGGCAGTCGCTTAACGTCTGATATTCCAGCTGGGGCAGGGATGAGGAGCTGTCTGCCTTGTCTAGTCTTGGGGAGAAATTAAATTACTGCCTGGGCCATGACTACTGACTGTTCCCCTTCCTGTACCCAGGCCTGATAATGGTCACCTAGCTGATTCACCCGTGCGGTTTGTTCTTTTAGTACCTGTCGTCACACGGAGTGGTCTCCCTATCTGTCTTCTGTATCTGAGTCTGGCCTGAGTCTGGCTTTTGAGAACTGGGCTTAATTACCTGTACCACTTACTTAACCTGGTTCCGAGTTTTATTATAAGACGGGACAGCAGCCTTTAAAAAAAATAATTATCTCTTCTTTGTAGGGCACCTTTCTTTTAAGTTAATGATGGCTATTTTACATTTATGAGACCCTTGCTTTTTTTGAGCGAGTCAGGACTTCATTCCCCTCCAGAGGTGAAACTGGAGTCAGGTGGGCTGTCAGAGGCCCTTCTGTGTGCCCAGCACAAAGCCCAGTGGAGATGGTGGGAGACCCACTTCCCAGCCTGCTCCCCTGCTCTGGGCCCAGGTTCCTACAAGTGGCAGAACCAGTTATGGAGCCTCTGGGAAAGGCTGGGTGGCTGGTAATTCATGATTCATTCTTCCCCTCTGTGATGTGCGTTCTGGGGGATAATATTTAGTTCCCATTGTGGTTCTGACAGTCTACTCTAGTGATTTTTTCCCTTTCTCAGACTTGGTTTCTCAAGAGTCAGGGTTGGCAGGTGGAAGGGAAGATTGTGAAATAGTAGTGTGGTGTCCCGGGGTCAGGATAGCACTCACTTCTACTCCTCTGTGGCCCTGAAGTAATTGACAGAGTTGAAGCTTTCTCTCTGTGTTTTGGTTGAGAACAGATGGATGTTTGCCTCTTTCATTCAGTAGGTATTTATTGTGTGCCTGCTGAGTGCCAGGTCCTGTTCAGTGCACTGTTCTGGGCCCTGGGGATAAACAAAACTCCCTGCCCCATAAAGCACATTCCCTTTTCTGTAAGGGAAACCCCCATACTTTCTTATACCCGTGGGCTCTCATTTGAGGACAATTATAACAATTGTAAAATGAAAAAAATTTTTTTTAAAGATTTTATTTATTTATTTGACAGAGACACAGTGAGAGAGGGAACAGAGGCAGAAGGAGTGAGTGAGGGAGAAGCAGGCTTCCCACTGAGCAGGGAGCCTGACATGGGGCTTGATCCCAGGACCCTACATCATGACCTGAGCTCAAGGCAGCCGATTAATGACTGAGCCACCCAGAGGCCCTGAAAAAAAAACTTTTTTAAGGTTTTATTAATTTGTTTGAGAGAGACCGCATGAGCAGGGGGCAGGGACAGAGGGAGAGGGACGAGCAGATTCCCTGCTGATCATGGAGCCCAATGCAGGGCCAGATCCCAGAACCCTGAGATCATGACCTGAGCCCAAATCAGACACTTAACCAACTGAGCCACCCCTGAAAAAAAAAAGTGTTTTGTGGGGTTTTTTTTTTAATAAAGACTTTATTTATTTTTATTTATTTATTTGACAGAGGGAGAGATCACAAGTAGGCAGAGAGGCAGGCGGGGGGGGGGCAGGCTCCCTGCTGAGCAGAAAGCCCGATTCGGGACTCGATCCCAGGACCCCGAGATCATGACCTGAGCCGAAGGCAGAGGCTTTAACCCACTGAGCCACCCAGGCGCCCCATGGGTGTTTGTTTGTTTGTTTGTTTTTAAGAATTTATTTATTTATTTGACAGAGAGAGAGAGCACAAGTAGGCAGAGAGGGAGGGGGAAGCAGGCTCCCCACTGAGCAGAGAGCCGGATGCAGAGCTTGATCCCAGGACCCTGAGATCATGACCTGAGCCGAAGGCAGAGGCTTTAACCCACTGAGCCACCCAGGCACCCTGTAAAATTATCTTAAAAGAACCCAAATAGTTGGGACACCTGTCTGGTTCATTCAGTACAGCATGCAACTCTTGATCTTAAGTCTGTGAGTTCAAGTCCTACATGGGATATAGAGATTACTTAAAAATAAAAAATCTAAAAAAAAAAAGAACCAAAACAGTTTATCTGTTTTTCCAGACCAAACCAGAAAAGAAACAGTGGATTAGAGGCACTTCGAGAGAAGTACTGGTATTTGGCATTGACCAGTAGAGACTGACTTAGGGAAGAGACAGGAAAACTGTAGAAAGAGAGTTTAAGATCATTTCCTCCTAGGGAAGCATAGGAAAAGCCTGACTCTTTGCCTTCAGTGGTGCCTGAAGGTGTTGCACTACTTAGTATTATGTTCTGGATGATAATCCAGAGACATGGAAGTCAGACTAAATTCAAGTAGTGTCCTGGGATGGAGAAAGGGAGTGGGGAGGCAATAGCATCTTAGGAAGACATCAGGAGAAAGACCACATTTCTGCAAATTGGAATTTAAAGTCCTCCTGGAGCTTCTATTCATCTGAGACCTTTGTCTTTCTGGGGTTGGGTCTTGGAGAGAGCCTGGTTTCTGAAAAACCACCATTTGTGCAGGGGACGTTGGGTAGGAAGCCAGTCAGCTGTCACCTGGCTCCTCCCCTCTGTGAAGTTTCAGGAAATGCAAATGAATGTTTCCAAGTGCTAGGGAGGCCAGCGATTTAGGGGGAACCACAGGTAAAGAAAGAAGGACAGAAAAGCTGCAAGTGTTAAGTCAATCCAGTAGCCTTTGGCAATTTCTTTCTCTCTCTCTTTTTTTTTTTTCCCAAAGATTTTTTTACTTATTTTCTTAGAGCGAGTGTGGGGCAGAAGGAGAGAGGGAGAGAAAATATCCTAAGCAGGAAATCCATGCCCAGCACAGAGCCCAACTCGGGGCTCCATCTCACCACCCTGAGATCATCACCTGAGCGGAAATCAAGAGTCAGAAGCTTAACTGACTGAGCCACCCAGGCGCCCATAAAGATTTTATTTTTAAGTACTCTCTACACCCAACATGGGGCTCAAACCCACAACACGGAGATGAATAGTCACACTCTCCACAGGCTGAGCCAGCCAGGTGCCCCAGCCTTTGGCAATGGTCCTGAGGTGGCTTCAGCCCTGCCTGGGTGGTCCGGCACTTGCAGACTCAGTTCCATGGAGGATGCGTGGGATTAGAGTCCTAGCTTTATCCTGCATCATTGCAAATGGGGTCTCTCTGTTTCTTCTGAAAATCCTTCCTCCTTCCCAACTTTATCGTAGTTAAGGAAGATATTTTGCATCTTTTTGCCCTGAATCTAGCCTCCTGAGCTGCTAACAAGGCAGGATTATTTCATAAACAATATTGACCCTGGAAGCTTTTTCAAAGTCCTGCTTCAGGGTAGTTGTGTTTATATGATGAGAAATTCTTTAGGCAGCAGTCACTTTGGAGCACTGGGCAAAGCTGGGAATCCAGTTTGCAACACAAAACACCAAACTCCAGGCCAACTGGTTCAAAGTCAAAACTGGCCTTCCAGGCTAAAACCCAGGAATGGGCCCTGCCCAGAGCAGGCTTAACAACTAAAAATAGTAATAACTAGTTAATCAGGACAGACACACTTGACCAGCATTCCTAGGCCAGCTGGGTTTTGGGTGATAGCCACTCTTAGAAGATCTCAGGGTATCTACTCTGCCCTCTAGTCTTTGAATGAGAGTATTTCAGAGCCCCTGGGCCTAACCAAGGGTTATACTTTAGAACCACACTCCCAGGGCGCCTGGGTGGCTCAGTGGGTTAAAGCCTCTGCCTTTGGCTCAGGTCATGATCTCAGCGTCCTGGAATCGAGCCCCGCATCAGGCTCTCTGCTCAGCAGGGAGCCTGCTTCCCCCTCTCCCTCTGCCTGCCTCTCTGCCTACTTGTGATCTCTCTCCTCTCTGTCAAATAAATAAATAAAACCTTTAAAAAAAAAAAAAAAAAAAGAACCATCCTCCCAGCAGACTTGAAGGCAGCCGTCTCCATCTTGAGAATTCAAATTGGGCTGACCTGGCCCCACCGTGGACTCATGTCCATCCCTGGAATTGCTGTCAGCTTGGCATCATTCTGGGCTGGTGTCACAATTTACCTCTCTCCCAGAATTGGATAGGCAAGAGATTTGGGACTTATAGTGAGTGCTGAGTTTTTGTCAGTTACTTCACATGGACTGTTTTTGTTTTTGGTTTTGGTTTGTTTGTTTGTTTTTTTTTTAATCCTCATAACTCTCCTCTGTATAGGGGATGCTTTCCTCACATTGTAGTTGAAGAAACTAAGGCTGAGTGAGGTTCAACAATTTGTCCAAAGTCATACTAGTAGGTTTAAAAACTACTATTACTAGTAGTAGTCACACTAGTAGGGTTTAAAATTTAAAAATACATCTGTTGGATTCCAGAACTTTCTCAGTGAACTCTGCTGCTTTCTAGCTTAGAATAGTAGAAAGAAGCAGAACATCCCTGCTTTTTAATTTTTTTATTTTTAAAGATTTTATTTATTTATTTGACAGAGAAAGAGAGAGATCACAAGTAGGCAGAGAGGCAGGCAGAGGGAGAGAGGGAAGCAGGCTCCCTGCTGAGCAGAGAGCCCGATGCGGGGCTCGATCCCAGGACCCTGAGATCGTGACCTGAGCCAAAGGCAGAGGCTTTAACCCACTGAGCCACCCAGGCGCCCCAATCCCTGCTTTTTTAAATTGAGATATAATTGACATATAATATTATGTTAACATAATGACTCGATACATGTATTCATTGTAAGATGTACAACACAATAAGTCTAGATAACATCCATCACCACACAGTTACTTTTTTTTTCTTATGGTAAGAACTCTTAAGGTCTCTTTAGCAAATTTCAAGTATACAATATAGTATTATTAAATCTATCAGCCTACTATACATTATATCCCCATGACTTAATTATTTTATAGAATTTTTTTAATTTTTATTTTTTTTTTAAAGATTTTATTTATTGGACAGAGAGAAACACAGTGAGAGAGGGAACACAAGCAGAGGGAATGGTAGTGGGAGAAGCAGGCCTCCTGCCGAGCAAGGAGCCCGATGCGGGGCTCGATCCCAGGACCCTGGGATCATGACCTGGGCCGAAGGCAGACGCTTAACGACTGAGCCACCCAGGCGCCCCGACTTACTTATTTTATAACTGGAAATTTGCATCTTTTGAGCCCCTTTACCCATTTCACCCACCTCTGGTAACCACCGATCTGTTCTCTGTATCTATGAGTTTTGGGGTTTTTTTTTGGATCCACATTTAAGTGAGATCATGCAGTATTTGTCTTATTGTCTGACTCATTTCACTCAGCTTGATGCCCTCAAGGTCCATCCATGTTGTCACAATTGGCAAACTTTCCTTTTTTATGGCTGAATAATGTGTGTGTGTGTACACCACATCTTCTTTTTCCATCCATCAGGTTGTTTCTATGTCTTGGTTATTGTAGGTAATGCTGCAATGAATATGTGGGGGCATATGTATTTTCAACTTAGTGTTTTTATTTCCTTTGGATAAATACCCAGAAGCAGGATTGCTGTATCATGTGGTCGTTCTATTTTCAATTTTTTGAGGAACTTCCATACTGTTTTCCACAATGACTGCACCAATTTACGTTCACACCAATAGCACATGAGGGTTCCCTTTCTCCACATCCTCGCCAACACTTGTTATTTTTAGTCTTTTTGAGAACAACCATTCTAACAGGTATGAGGTGATATCTCATTGTGGTTTTGATTTGCATTTCCCTGATGATAAATGATGTTGAGCAGCTTTTGGCCATCTGTATGTCTTTTTTGGGAAAATGTTATTCAGGTCCTCTGCCCTTTTTTTTTTTTTTTTTTTAAGATTTTTTTATTTATTTGACAGCAAGAAACACAGCGAGAGAGGGAACACAAGCGGAGGGAATGGTAGTGGGAGAAGCAGGCCTCCTGCGGAGCAGAGAGCTCGATGTGGGGCTCGATCCCAGGACCCTGGGATCATGACCTGAGCCGAAGGCAGACGCTTAATGACTGAGCCACCCAGGTGCCCCCCTCTGCCCATTTTTAAAATCCGATTGTTTGGGTCCTTTTGCTATTAAGTTGTATGAGTTCTTTTTGTATTTTGAATATTAACCCCTTATCAGATACATGATTTGCCAATATTTTCTCCCATTTGATAGGTTGCCTTTTCATTTTGTGGATGGTTTCCCTCTTGCTCTGCAGAAGCTTGTTAGTTTAATGTAGGCCCACTTGTTTATTTTTGCTTCTCTTGCTTTTGCTTGTGGTGTCAAATTCAAACAATCATTGCCAACACTGATGTTAGGGCTTACCACCCATGTTTTCTTCTAGGAGTTTTATGGTTTCAAGTCTTACATTCAAGTCTTTAATACATTTTGAGTTGGTTTCTGTGTATGGCGTAAGGTAGGGATCCAGGTTCATTCTTCTGTGAGTGGCTCTCCAGTGTTTCCAACAGCACTTATTGAAGAGATTATCTTTTCCTCATTATATATTCTAGGCTCCTCTGTCATAAATTAATTGACCTTGGGTTTTATTTGTGGGCTCTCTATTCTTCTGTTCCATTGATTTACATGTCTGTTTTTTTGCTAATACCATACTGTCTTGATTACTATAATTTTGTAATATTGTTTAAAATTAGGAATTGCGATTCTTCCCCCTTTGTTCTTCTTTCCCAAGACTGCTTTGGCTATTTGGGATCTTTTGTGGTTCCTACAAATTTTGGGATTTTTTTTTTTCATCTATTTCAATTAAAAATGCCATTGGAATCTTGATAGGGATTATACTGAATCTGCAGGTTGCTTTGGGTACTAAGGACATTTTAACAATATTGATTCTTCCGATCCATAAACACAGAATATCTTTCCATTTATTTGTGTTATCTTCAGTTTCTTTTTTATTTATTTTTTTTAAAGATTTTATTTATTTGACAGAGAGAAACACAGCGAGAGAGGGAACACAAGCAGAGGGAATGGTAGCGGGAGAAGCAGGCTTCCTGCCGAGCAGGGAGCCCGATGCGGGGCTCGATCCCAGGACCCTGGGATCATGACCTGGGCTGAAGGCAGACGCTTAACAACTGAGCCACCCAGGCACCCCTCTTCAGTTTCTTTTGTCAGTGTCTTATAGTTTTTAGCATACAGTTCTTTCACCTCCTTGGTTAAATTTATTCCTTCGCATTTTATTCTTTTTGATGCACTTGTAAGTGGGACTGGTTTCTTAATTGCTCTCTTTTTTTTTAAGATTTTATTTATTTGTCCCTCTCCCTCTCCTCCTGTTTGGGGGAGAGGGAGAGGGACAAATAGACTCCCTCCTGAGCAGGGAGTCCATGTGGGATTCCATCCCAGGACAAAGGCAGATGCTTAACTGATTCACCCAGCTACCCCCTTAATTTCTCCTTCTGAGAGTTCATTATTACTTATAGAAGTGCAACAAGTTTATGTACATGGATTTTGTGTCTTGCATCTTTACTGAATTCATTTGTTCTAGCAGGTTTTTGAGATCTTTAGGGTTTCATGTTTCTTAAAGTAGGAACTTATCACTATGAGCTTCCTTTTTTTTTTTTTTTAATCTAGGAGTGTTTTTTTTTTTTTTTTAAAGATTTTATTTATTTATTTGACACAGAGAGAGAGAGATCACAAGTAGGCAAAGAGGCAGACGGGGGGAGGAGGGGAAGCAGGCTCCCCGCTGAGCATAGAGCCTGATGCGGGGCTCGATCCCAGGACTCTGAGATCATGACCTGAGCCGAAGGCAGAGGCTTTAACCCACTGAGCCACCCAGGCGCCCCTAAATCTAGGAGTTTTTATTTTGCTTTTGTTTTTGAGAGGTATTTTTGCAGGATAGAAGATTTTTTTAGTTGACTTTTTGTCTTTTCTGTTCCACACTTTGAATATATCATCCTTCTGTTTCTGGACTCCTTTTTTTTTTTTTTTTTTTTTTTAAAGATTTTATTTATTTATTTGACAGAAAGAGAACACAAGTAAGCAGAGCAGTAGGCAGAGGGAGAGAGAGAAGCAGGCTCTCTGCTGAGCAGGGAGCCCGATGTGGGGCTAGATCCTAGGACCCTGAAATCATGACCTGAGCTGAGGGCAGCACAGTGGCTTAACCAACTGTGCCCCATGACCAGGTGCCCCTCTGGACTCCTTTTTAATTTTTTCCCTAATAAGACATCTGCTGGTAACCTTTTTTTTTTTTTTAAAGATTTTATTTATTTATTTATTTGACGGAGAAAGATCACAAGTAGGCAGAGAGGCAGTGAGAGAGGACCCTGAGATCACGACCTGAGCCAAAGGCAGAGGTTTTAACCCACTGAGCCTCCCAGGTGCCCCATCTGCTGTTAATCTTAATGGGTTTACCTTGTAAGTGATGATTTCTTTTGCTGCTCTCAAGATTTTCTCTTTGATGTAGGCCCTCAGCACTTTTACTATAATGTATCAGGGTATGGATCTCTTCCTATGTATAATACTTGGAATTCTTTGATCTTCCTGCATGTGTAGATTAACATTTTTAGAAAATTTTAGTCATGATTTCTTTGAATATTTTTTATACTCCCTTTTTTGGCTTCTCCTTTTGGTCTTATTACTTGTAGGTTGGTGTCTTTAAAGGTATCTCACATATTTTGGACACTGTTCATTTTATGTCATTCTTTTTTCTCTCTGTTCTTAGCATTGCATAATCTGTTTTCTTTTTTTTAAATAATCTACAGTGATTTTTTTTAATTAACATATAATATATTATTTGTCTCAGGGATACAGGTCTGTGATTCATCAGTCTTACACAATTCACAGCACTCACCATAGCACATACCCTCCCCAGTGTCCATCACCCCGCCACCCCATCCCTCTCACCCCTCTCCCCTCCAGCAACCCTTTGTTTCCTGAGATTAAGAATATCTTGGGGCACCTGGGTGGCTCAGTCGTTAAGCGTCTGCCTTCGGCTCAGGTCATGATCCCGGAGTCCTGGGATCGAGCCCCACATTGGGCTCTCTGCTCAGCAGGGAGCCTGCTTCTCCCGCTACCATTCCCTCTGCTTGTGTTCCCTCTCTCGCCGTGTTTCTCTCTGTCAAATAAATAAAATCTAAAAAAAAAAAAAAAAAGAATATCTTATGGTTTGTCTCCCTCTCTGAGTTCATCTTGTTTCGTTTTTCCCCTCCCTTCCCCTATGATCCTTTGTCTTGTTTCTCAAATTCCTCATATGAGTAAGATCATATGATAATTATCTTTCTCTGATTGAGTTATTTCACTTAGCGTAATACCCTCTAGGTTCTAGCCACGTCATTGCAAGTGGCAAGATTTTTTTTTTTTAATATTTTATTTATTTATTTGTCAAAGAGAGAGAGAGAACACAAGCAGGCAGAGAGGCAGAAACAGGCTCCCTGCTGAGCAAGGAGCCCGATGCGGGACTCGATCCCAGGACCCTGGGATCATGACCTGAGCCAAAGGCAGCTGCTTAACCAACTGAGCCACCCAGGCGTCCCGAGTGGCAAGATTTTTTGATGGCTGCATAATATTCCATTGTGTATATATACCACATCTTCTTAATCCATTCATCTGCTGATGGACATCTAGGTATGAGCTTCCTTCTTATAACTGCTTTTGCTGCATCCCATTAGTTTTGGTCTGTTGTATTTCCATTGTCATTTTTCTCAAGGTATTTTTTAATTTCTATTTTGATTTCTACTTTGACCCATTGGTTTTTCAGTAGCATGTCTTTTTTTTTTTTTTTAAGATTTTATTTATTTATCTGACAGAGAGATCGTAGGCAGAGAGTCAGGCAAAGAGAGAGGGGGAAACAGACTCCCTGTTGAGGAGAGAGCCCGATGTGGGGCTCGATCCCAGGATCCTGAGACCATGACCTGAGCTGAAGCAGAGGCTTTAACCCACTGAGCCACCTGGGTGCCCCCCCCCCTTTTTTTAAAGATTTTTATTTATTTATTTGACAGAGAGATAGAGAGCACAAATGGGCAGAATGGCAGGCAGAGGAAGAGGGAGAAGCAGGCTCTCTGCCAAACAGGGAGCCCAGTGTGGGGCTCGAACCCAGGACCTGAGCCAAAGGCAGCTGAGCCACCCAGGTGCCTCAGTAGCGTGTCGTTTAATGTCTACATATTTGTGGATTTTCTAGTTTTCTTCCTATAATTGATTTCTAGTTTTATACCACTATGGTCAGAAAAGATACTTGATATGATTTCAATCTTTAAAATAAATTTTTTTGAAATTTGAGAGAGAGTGTGTGAGTGAGGGGAGGGGCAGACGGAAAGGGAGAAGGGAAGCAGACTCTTTATTGAGTGCGGAGCCCCACACAGGGCTTGATCCCATGACCCTGAAATCATGACCTGAGTTGAAACCAAATCAGACTCTACCACTTGAGCCACCCAGGTGCCCCTCAATCTTTTAAAATTTATTAAGACTTATTTTTGGTCTAACATATAATCTATCCTGGAGAATGTTCTTTTTTTTTTTTTTTTTTTTAAGATTTTATTTATTTATTTGACAGAGAGAGAGATCACAAGTAGGCAGAGAGGCAGGCAGAGAGAAGGGGAAGCAGGCTCCCCGCTGAGCAGGGAGCCTGATGCGGGGCTTGATCCCAGGACCCTGAGATCATGACCTGAGCCGAAGGCAGAGGCTTTAACCCACTGAGCCACCCAGGCGCCCCCCCGGAGAATGTTCTATGTGTGCTTGAGAAGAGTGTATATTCCATTGCTTTGGATGGAATGTTCTGTGTATCTGTTAAATCCATCTGGTCTAATGTGTCATTTAAGGTTGATGCTTCCTTACTGATTTTTCTGTCTGGAGGACCTATTAGTTGATGAAAGTGGGGTATTAAAGTCCCCTGCTGTTATTATGTTTGCTTTACATATTCAGGTGCTCCTATGTTAGATATATAATATTTATAAATATTATATCTTCTTGATAGATTAACTCCTTTATCATTATATAATGACTGTTGCCTCTTATTATACTCTTTGTCTTAAAGTTTATTTTGTCTAAGTATTGCTACCTCAGCCTTGTTTTTGGTTGTGTGGAATATCTTTTTCCATCCCTTTTTAGTCTGTGTGTGTCCTTACCTCTGAGGTGAGTCTCTTGTAGGCAGCATGTAGATGGGTTTTGCTTTTTAATCTATTCAGCGGCTCTGTCTTTTGATTGACACATTTAGACCTGTTTTGGTTGGTTGGTTTGTCTGTTTTTAAGATTTTATTTTTGAGGGATGCCTGGGGTGGCTCAGTCCTTTAAGAGTCTGCCTTCAGGGGCGCCTGGGTGGCTCAGTCGTTAAGCGTCTGCCTTCGGCTCAGGTCATGATCCCGGGGTCCTGGGATCGAGCCCTGCATTGGGGTCCCTGCTCCGTGGGAAGCCTGCTTCTCCCGCTACCATTCCCTCTGCTTGTGTTCCCTCACTCGCTGTGTTTCTGTCAAATAAATAAAATCTTTAAAAAAAAAAAAGTCTGCCTTCAGCTCAGGTCATGATCCCAGCATCCTGGGATCGAGTCCCAGGTTAGGTTCCCTGCTCAGTGGGGAGCCTGCTTCTCTCTGCCTCTTCCCGTTGCTCTTGCTCTCTCTCTCTCAAATAAATAAGTAAAATATTTATTTAAAAAAAGATTTTCTTTTTGAGCAATCGCGACACCCAGCATGGGGCTGGAACTCACAACCTCCAGATCAAGAGTCACGTGCTCTACCAGCTGAGCCCACTGGGTGCCCCTAGACCTGTTTTGAAAAGTAATACAAGCTCATTATAAAAAGTAAATGTCAGCTATAATCCTTCTCTTTCAGGGATATTTTTATATTTTCATCTGATGAGGATGAGCTCTCCACTGGGCCTTTTGTGACACCCCCTGCTGGAGGTTTGAGGTGGTTTGTTACAGGTGGCAAGGGTAGAAGTCTAGACTTCCCATACAGCCCTTGATGGTGGGGGTGGGGTGGGGGCCACTTTTTTTCTGTAGTGGAGGAGAAAAGTTATTGTCTGTAGTAACGATTGCATGTTTTGTCATTGAATGGATTTTCAGTATCGTAATTGCCTCTATTGTCACAGTTTCCTCATTTGTGAAATGTGGATTATAATAATTTCTACCTGGTAGGGACGTTTTAAGGGTTAAATAAGTTGTTATACGTAAAGCCCTATAGACAGAACTTGCCACACAGTAAGCATGTTGTAAGTGCTAGTTATTTTTTTGTTTTGGAATGTAAATGATTTCTGACTTTATTATAAATTATACTATAAATGAATACCAGTTTTTATAAAGATTGAATGAATTTCTAGATATTTTATAGACAGACTCTTAGAAGAGGCCTTGCTGGGTGAAGGGGTCTGCACTTTTCAGAGCCTCTGGATATGTAGGGCCAGATTGCTTTCAGACACTTCTCAAATTACATATTTACCACAAAGCCACCAAAATTAAAATGGCATCCCCTTTTCTACTTGTTGTCAGTTGATAGGGGAAAAAGGACTTAATTTTTGTGTGTGAGGCTGAATATTTTTCGTGTTATTAACATCAACATTTATGTTCAATGAATTATCTTCCTGTTTTTTTCTCTTCTTGTGGGTTTTTCTTTTTCTGTGTTGGGTTTTTTTTTTTCTGTATGAGTTCTTCAGGTAGTAAGGATTGTCTTACCTGTCATATTTCATGCAGATACTTGCCTTAGTTTTCATTTCCCTATTAATTTTGTCTATGATTTTTTTTTACTTGAGAAATTTAAATTTTTTTCGTTGTAAATTTATTCATTCTGTGTATGGGTGCATTGCACGTGTATTTTCATGTGTGTGAGTTCTTCCCTTGCTTTATTAATACTTAGAAATTTCTTCCCAATTCCATAGGCAGATTAATAGTCCTATCATTTTCTTTGTTTTAGGTCTTTTAGTGTTTTTTTTTTTTTTAATATTTAGTGTTTTGATCTATCTGGAGTTATTTGCTATATGGTTTGAGATGAAGATTTAACTTTTTCTTCACTAGTGTAATAAATTTTAATAATATGTTTAAATATGTTTGAATTTTTACATTTATTATTTTTACATTTATTAGTATGTGTTTCTTGGCCAGGCTTATATGTGCCTTTAATCTTACCTTTGTGCCATTAATCTTACCTTTGTCCTTTTTATGATACACTTTCATAGCTGACAGAGAATGTTGAGGTTTAAGTTCTTTGGACTTAGAGATCCCTAAAGCCTCTTCAGTCATTCAGCCTTGATAAAGATTCACTACCCTTGAACTCAGCCGGCCCATCAGCTTTGGCCCTGCTCATCTGCACTGTGGAGCTTACCTTTTTAATTGTTCTACTCCTTGTTTTATGAATCACACATAACTTATAAATCTTTTTTTTTTTTTACTATTTTATTTATTTGATAGAGAGTATGAGAGTGAGAGAAGGATAAGCAGGGGGAGCAGCAGGCAGAGGGAGAAGCAAGCTCCCCACTGAGCAGGGAGCCCAATTTGATGCAGGGCTTGAACCCAGGATCCCTGGATTATGACCTAAGCCGAAGGCAGACACCTAACTGACTGAGCCACTCAGGTGCCCCGAATCACACATAACTTATGAATCACATTAATTTTCTTATATTTTCATTATCATCCCTGAGTAACTTGATCATTCTTTAACCTTTGTTTTCTCCTGTTCTTGGCCCAGTGTGCATTTCTTTACCTATATGTATGTTCTCACTCCCCAGCATTTCTTCATCCGAGGTCTATGCATTAAAACTTGTTTGTGAGGGTAATCTGGCTGGCTCAGTCAATAGAGCATGTGACTCTAGATTCCAAGTTGTGAGTTCAAGCCCCACATTGGGTGTGGAGCCTACTTTAAAAAACAAAACTTAGGGGCGCCTGGGTGGCTGAGTCATTAAACGTCTGCCTTCGGCTCAGGTCATGATCTCAGGGTCCTGGGATCGAGCCCCGCATCGGGCTCCTTGCTTGGCAGGAAGCCTGCTTCTCCCACTACCATTCCCTCTGCTTGTGTTCCCTCTCTCGCTGTGTTTCTCTCTGTCAAATAGATAAGAAATCTTTAAAAAAAAAAATTTTTTTTAAAAACCCAAAACCTGTTTGTATGAATTTATTCTTTTCCTATTCTTCTTCCATTACTCTTCTTTGGTTGAGGTTTCTTTGTTTAAGATTTTTTTTTTTTTTTAAAGATTTTTATTTATTTATTTATTTATTTATTTGACAGAGAGCGAGAGAATGAGAGAGATGACAAGTAGGCAGAGAGGCAGGCTGGGTGAGGGGCGGGGGGGAGCAGGCTCCCCGCTGAGCAGAGAACCCAGTGCGGGGCTCCATCCCAGGACCCTGAGACCATGACCTGAGTCGAGGGCAGAGGCTTTAACCCACAGAGCCACCCAGGCGCCCCAAGATTTTTTTTTAAGAGGCACCTGGGTGGCTCAGTCAGTTAAGTGTCTGCCTTTGGCTTGGGTTGTGGTCCCAGGGTCCCAGGGTCCTGGGATCCAGTCCTGCATTGGGCTCCCTGCTCTGAAGGGAGTTTGTTTCTGCCTCTCTCTATATATCTCATGAATAAATAAACAAAATCTTAAAAAAAAAAAGATTTTATTTTTAAGCAATCTCTACACTAAACGTAGGTCTTGAACCTACATCCAAGAGATCAAGACTTGCATGCTTCACTGACTGAGCCAGGGAGGTGCCCCTGGTTGAAGTTTTCTTTTCTTTTTTTTTTTTTTAAAGATTTTATTTATTTGACAGAAACACAGCGAGAGAGGGAACACAAGCAGAGGGAATGGTAGAGGGAGAAGCAGGCTTCCTGCCGAGCAGGGAGCCCAATGCGGGGCTCGATCCCAGGACTCTGGCATCATGACCTGAGCCGAAGGCAGATGCTTAACGACTGAGCCACCCAGGCGCCCCCTGAAGTTTTCTTATACCCAAGATATCTTTTGATAAAAACATTTTGTTTCCATGCTTTATTGCAACCATGTCCTTCTTTTTTCCATGTCTCAGTACCTTTCCCTCATTAAAGCAAAACTTTTTTTTTTCAATGCTTTTTTTTTAAGATTTTATTTTTAACTCATCTCCACACCTAACATGGAGCTCAGACTTATAACCCGAAGATCAAGAGTCTTATGCTCTACTGACTGAGCCAGCCAGGTGCCTCAAAAGCAAAACTCATATTTCTCCTAAGCTGATCTGGGGCTCTAAGAGAAGTCAGGCTTTTTTACATCCTTTATCTTGAATGTCCTTTCCAGCTCTCTGCTGGGAGAGCTACTCACCTTTCAGACCCAGCTCAGCTCTTACCTCTGTGGGAAGCCTACAGGGCTAAAATTAGGCACTCCTTTCTCTGTGTTTCCATTCTTTTTTTTTTTCTTCATTTTATTCATTATATTTTATTTCATCATGATAAATGTACCCTTAATCTCTATCCCCTATTTCCCATCCCCCACTCACCTCCCCTCTGGTAACCATCAGTTTGTTCTTTATAGTTAAGAGTCTATTTCTTGAGGTGCCTCAATAGATCCTTCAAAGATCTAGCCCCGCTTCGAGCTCTCTGCTCAGCAGGGAGCCTGCTTCCCCCTCTCCCTCTGCCTGCCACTCTGCCTATTTGTACTCTCTCTGTCAAATAAATAAATAAAATCTAAAAAGAAAAGGGTCTGTTTCTTGGGGCACCTGGGTGGCTCAGTTGGTGGGCGTCTTCATTCAGCTCGGGTCATGCTCTCAGGGTCCTGGGATCGAGCCCCGAATTGGGCTCCCTGCTCAGCAGGAGGCCTGCTTCTCCCTCTCCCTCTCCCCTGACTTGTCGTCTCTCTCTGTCAAATAGATAAATAAAATCTTAAAAATATATCTATCTCACATCTACTTTATTCATTCATCAGTCAGTGGGCACTTGGGTTGCTTCCGTAGTTTGGCTATTGTAAATAATGCTTCAGTAAACATTAGGGTGCATGTATCCCTTTGAATTAGTATTTTTGTATTTGAGGAGTAAATACATAGTAGTGAGATTTCTAGATCCAGGATAGTTCTATTTTTAATTTTTTTAGGAACTTCCAATGGCTGCACCAATTATTTGTTTGTTTGTTTAAAAGATTTTATTTACTTATTTGACAGAGGGAGAGAGAGGGAAGCAGGCTTCCCGCTGAGCAGAGAGCCCTGATGCGGGGCTTGATCTCAGGACCCTGAGATCATGACCTGAGCCAAAGGCAGAGGCTTTAACCCCCTGAGCCACCCAGGTGCCCCAGCTGCACCAATTTGTATTCTCACCAACCGTGCATGAAGGTTCCTTTTTAACCGCATCCTTGCCCCACAGTTGTTTCTTGAGGGTATTTGTTTTGTTTTGTTTTTTCTAAGTGAGCTCTACACCCAATGTGGGGCTTAAACTCATGACCCTGAGATCAAGAGTTGCATCCTTGAGCACATTTAACTCAGTCAGTTAAGCGTCTGCTTTAGGCTCGGGTCACGGTCCTAGGGTCCTGGGATTGAGTCCCGGATCTGAGAGTGGGGAGCCCGCTTCTCCCTCTACCCTCCCCCCTACTCATGCGCTCTCTCTCTCATGCGCTCTCTCTCTCTCAAATAAATAAATAAATCGAAACTTAAAAAAAAAAAAGAGTTGCATGCTCTATGGATTGAGCCAGCCAGGCACCTCTATTTCTTGTGTTTTTGATTTTAGCCATTCTGACAGGTATGAGGTTATGTGTCATTATAGTTTTGATTTTCATTTCCCTGATGAGTGATGTTGAACATCATTTCATGTGTCTGTTGGCCGTCTGGATCTCTTGGGAGAAATGTCTGTTCGTGTCTTCTGCCCATTTTTTAATTGGATTATTTGTTTTTTGGGTGTTGAGTCGTGTAAGTTCTTTAGTATTTTGGATACTAACCTTTTTTCGGATATGTCATTTGCAAATATCTTCTATTCAGTAGAGTGTCTTTTAGTTTTGTTGTTTGATTTACTAAAAAGAAGCTTTTTATTTTGATATAGTTACAATAGTTTGCTTTTGCTTTTATTTCCCTTGCCTCAGGAGACATATCTCGAAAAATGCTGCTACAGCTGATGTCGGAGAGATTATTGCCTGTGCTCTCTTGAAGGATTTTTATGGTTTCAAATCTCCCATTTAGGTCTTTAATCCATTTTGACTGTTTTGGGTATGGGGAATGAAAGTGCTCCAGTTTCATTCTTTTACATGTGGCCATTTGTTGAAAAGACTTTCACCCCCCCCCCCCCCGCTGTGTATTTATTTCTCCTTTGTCAAAGATTAATTGACCAGGTAATTGTGGATTTATTTCTGGGTTTTCATTCTCATGGACTACTCTTACGGCGTCCATCACATACAGTAATGTAGTTCATTGTTTTCACAACCATCGTCCTTACTAAACAGTGTCCTTCCTCTTTAATATCAGGGAAATACCTGATTTTTCTCTATATCCCCATCTCCCGTTCAGCCTTTTTATTCCTAGATATTCCATCAGTGGACCCAGGAGGTGGGGTAGATTCAGTGCTATACTGAGAGCTCTAGGAGAGCTCTCCTCCTACCCTTAGATACCCCTCCTTGGGAATGAATACCATCCTGACCTTGACTTTCTGGCCTTACCTCTCTTCTTGCTAATAACCAGCCAGTGCATGAGACTGGTAATTTTTTCTGATAGAATCTTGAAATACAGAATGATTACCTCCTACACCTTTAAAGGATGGTTTGGAAATGGAGGTCCAGGCCAGGTCTTGAAGGAGTCGGGGGTTCTGGATACATCAACTTGATTAGGGCAGTTGTATTTTTTTTTTTTTTAAGATTTTATTTATTTATTTATTTGACGGAGAGAGAGAGATCACAAATAGGCAGAGAGGCAGGCAGAGAGAGAGGAGGGGGAAGCAGGCTCCCTGCTGAGCAGAGAGCCCGATGCAGGGCTTGATCCCAGGACCCTGAGATCATGACCCAAACCAAAGGCAGAGGCCCCAGCCCACTGAGCCACCCAGGCGCCCCTAGATTTTTTTTTAATGTATTCAACAAGGAGCACAGCAGAGGGAGTGGTCAGTAGAGGGAGAGGGAGAAGCAGGCTTTCCGTTGAGCAAGAGCCTGATATGGGGCTCTGATTCCAGAATCCTGGGATCATGACCTGTGTGGAGGGCAGATGCTTACCCAGGCACCCCAGAGCAGTTGTATTTAGTTGTAAATTTGCGGAGTATGGACCTGAAGGGCAGGAGTAAGATGGGATCCACGCAGATGAGGGTAACCTAGGTCTGGTTATACTGTTGCTTCAAAAAAAAAATCTGACAAGACTGTTACAGACATTTGTCAAAGAAACACATTCTGGAAAGAGACTTGATAAGGAAGCAAATTGATATATATTATTTCCCATTATTACATAATTTTTTCAGTTTGAACAATTTGTTTTCCTATTTAAGTAAAACAAAATCAGTTTTCTTTGGTTTTTTTTGTTTGTTTCTGTGATCCCTTTTTATGGTTTTGCAGCAGAATGCCCAACACGAAACATAATTACAAATACTCAGCTATGCCTGAGAGAATAGTGCTTAAGTACCAACGGAGACATGACTTTTTTTTTTTTTAAGATTTTATTTATTTATTTGATAGAGAGCACAAGTAAGCAGAGCAGCAGGCGGAGGGAGGGAAAGAAGCAGGCTCTCTGCAGAGTAGGGAGCCTGATATGGGGCTTGATCCCAGGACCCTGGAATCATGACCTGAGCCAAAGGCAGCTGCTTAACCAACTGAGCCACCCAGGCGCCCCGACATGATTCTTTTTTAAATAAATGCTTAAACACAACTCAGGTCCCACAGGCACCCAGACTCTAAGGTCTGTGTGGCAAAACAAAACAAAACAAAAACTAGTTTTCTGATACAGAACATCCAAAATGAATTATAAAACACACAACAGTACTTAATATCATTCCTGTTGAATAAAGTCCATAAAGCATTCTTTAAAAAAAAAAAAGAAAGAAAAGGAAGAATGTGCTATCCCATGCTCCCTTTTTTTTTTAAATGATTTCATTTATTTATTTGTCAGAGAGGGAGAGAGAGCCCAAGCAGAGGGAGAAGGGAGGCCAAGGGAGGCAGAGGGAGAAGCAGACTCCAGGGCTGAGCAAGGAGTCTGATCCTGGGCTCCTGACCTGAGCCGAAACAGATGCTTAATCGACTGAGCCACGCAGGCGCCCCACCCCTCCTCCCCCCATGCTCCTATCTCGCTTTTTTACATCCTTCTTGTTGCCTCCTTTCACTCTTTTTATTACCTGTTTCATATTTACACAAGTGAACATATAATACTTTTAAATAGCCCCATGATACAAAAGAAACTGTCTTCCACAAAATGCCCCGACATCAGTAGTTCCTGATGTTGAAGGCAGCTTTCACGTTCAGGTGACAGACATCTTCTTCTCCCTGCCTCTTCCTTTCATGTGTCTCAGAGAGAGAGAGGAGTGGGAGAAAGGCAGAAACAAAACCCAACCGTTCCCTATTTGCTGGCATAATCAAGGCTGAAGGTTTAAGGGACGCCTGGGTGGCTCAGTTGGTTAAGCAGCTGCCTTCCACTCAGGTCATGATCCCACCCTCCTGGGATCGAGTCCCGCATCCGGCTCCTTGCTCGGCAGGGAGCCTGCTTCTCCCTCTGCCTCTGCCTGCCACTCTGCCCGCTTGTGTTCTCTCCTCTCTCTCTGACAAATAAATAAAATCTATTTAAAAAAAAGTATTAAAAAAAAAGGATGAAGGTTTAAAAGTATACTCACCATCCAGTTAACCCTGGAACCTTGAAGAGAGGGTTGGGGAGCTGGGGAAAGATCATTAGTAATTGTTTTACTTATTGAAGAAAAAACAACAAATAAAGGACCCTAATATATAAAGAATATATAATAAAGTCTGTTTTAAATGAAAAAGAAACAAAGCCAGGAGCACAGAGGAGGAGGCGTAAGAAAGAGAGAGAAAAGATGAATGATAAGGCGCTGAAAGAGTAAAGGTGACGTTTCAAATGTAAACTGTATATAAAACTATCACCTCTTAAAAAGACTATCACCTCTTCTCTTATTAATTTTTTAATAGTGAAAGCAGAGTCGGATGTTATTTTTTAATGGTGAAAAGCTGGGTTGGGCTGGGGAGGCCAGCAGGTGGGCCAGGTGAGCAGAGGTAGACCGTGGGGAAAGTGGGAGTGTGGGAGGGCACACCTACGCCGCGCGCGCGGCTCCAGGCCTGTCCTGGAGTGGAATCTGTCTCCTGGGCTGAGCCACGAGCTCCCGGAGAGCCTGATGGGCGTGGTCGCCCGGGCCGGTGAAGATGTAGTGCCCGCTGTAGCCCAGCAGGTGGCAGCACATCCCAGAGGTCCGAGGTAGTGGCGCGGGGCACTCGTCCCACGCCCTCCCTTGCTGGTGCTGGCTGCTTGCCTCTGAAGGTCCTTACTTAGCAACTTTGGGCAGAAGTATTTATTGGTTTCCTCTGAGAAACCTAGAAAGCCAGCTGGCTCAGCTACTTGAGGAAGTTCTGGATTCAGAGGCTCCTCCTCCTCGCAGGAGGTTTGAGTGGCAGGTAAGGTGTGCTGGCAGAAGTGAGGTCAAGGCCTCGGGATCCAGAGGCAGATTCTGGAATTGTGTGCTCTGCCTTGCCTTTAGAACAGTGGGTTGAGCAATACATGATAGAGAATTTGGGTGGCTATGTTTGTTTATTTTTACTAACCTAAGAAATAATACCTTTTTTCTTTTTAATTCAGAGATACAAGATAAAAACTAAAGATGAACCATAACCAAGATAACACCTGCTGACTATAAAAAAATAATATTAAAATAAGACCTGTTTAAAAAAAAAATAAGACCTGTTTAAGGTTTGAGAATTTGAACTACAGAAAAGTACAAAATAAGAAGTAAATGGGGGTGCCCGGCTGGCTCAGTCAGTGGGGTGTGCAGCTCTTGATCTCGCAGTTGTAGGTTTGAGCCCCACATTAAGTGTAGAGATTACTTAAAATATAAAATCTTTTGGGGTATCTGGGTGGCTCAGTTGATTAAGTGTCTGACTCTTCAGCCCAGCGCTTGATCTCAGGGTTATGAGTTCAAGCCCCAAATCGGGCTCCACGCTGGGCTGGGTAGGAGCCTACTTAAAACAAAAACAAAACAAAACAAAAACCCAACTTTTAAAAAATAAATAAACACTGGTGCAGTGGACATTTCTGTATGTTTGCTTTGGGATACTTGTACAAGCCCAGATGCCCAGGAGTGATCAGAGGGCAAATACATTTTAAAACTTGTGTGGCTGGCTGTAAAGAAACCCACCCCCGCCAGGAGCCCTTCTACAGTGTCTGCGGGTACAGTGGTGCTCAGCAGCAAGTAGGCCCAGCTTCCCTGCCGCAGGACAGCAGTCAGCTCCCTCCATGGCTTTTGGCTTCTCCACTACAAATCTCCCCAGGGGTTGTGAGGTGACTGTCCCGTGTGGGAGCCATCCGCCTTTCTTGTAGCACGGGGAGTGCTCCCTGGAGTCCCTTCATGGCTCTAGTGAGATTTTCTTGTCTGTCCTGGGATGAGAGGGAATAACCGTTTCATCTGGCTCTTCCAGGTGAAGAAGGCATATAGGCAGAAGGCCCTGTCCTGCCACCCAGACAAAAACCCGGATAATCCCAGAGCAGGTGAGACTCTCCCGGGTGCGGGAAGGTGAGACCAGCTCACGGGGACGTGGTGTGTCTCCCATGTCCACTCCTGTGAGAGTGCTGGGGAGTGCTGGCACGTGCAGGCAGCCCGGAGCCTGCGCTTTGCATTCGAGGGGCGACTGGTCAGTTACCTGTACGCCCGCCTTCCTTTGCTGGTCCATCATCTGCTGATGTCGGCCTTCCTGCCAGCCCGTGGCTTCTTTGATGTGCTTTTCTGAGGGAGCACACCATCATCAAGCCCGACTTCATTTTCTCCTCTCTCTTTTTTGATTTGTATTTTTAGCTGAGCTCTTCCACCAGCTTTCTCAGGCCTTGGAGGTACTGACCGATGCTGCAGCCAGGGTAAGCTCACTGGGTAGCTGCACCGTCCCTGTGGGTAGAGCCCACTGTGGCACGTTGGCCCCAGTACTCTGCCCAGCAGCCCAGTCCTTGCGGCCGCAGCCTGAGGCCCCGTCGCCGGGCTGCCTCCCCACAGCCCTGGGGCTACACGGCTGCGCTCGGGGCAAGTCCTCGAGCTGACTGCTCCTCGGTGTTCCTTTCTCCTGCCAGGCTGCGTACGACAAGGTCAGGAAAGCCAAGAAGCAGGCAGCAGAGAGGACCCAGAAACTTGATGAGAGAAGGAAGAAAGTGAAGCTTGGTAAGTAACACGGTGGTGCTGGGTGGCCTGTGGTTTCCCTGGGCCATTTCACGCAGCCCCTCACCTTTCTTCCTGGAGCTCTGATCCTAGCACCTCAGAGCTTCTCGGCTCCAGCTCTGGGCAGGGCCCTGCTGTCAGGGGTGGGTCCCAAGGACACCCTTAGGAATAACAACAGTGACAGGATTTACTACCAGCTAGCATTGTGACAGATGCTTTACAACCTCCTTTAATTATCACAACTATCCCAGCGGGTGGGTATTACCAACCCCATTTTTTATAGATAAAGAAGCTAAGGCACCAAAAGGGTAAGAACTTGCTGGGGCTGGGATTTAATCCCACGCGGTAGGAGTAAACTCTGTGTTCCCGTCCACCTGCCGCCCTGGGTCTTTCGCTGCACCCCAGCCTCACTTCTGCACAGAGCTCTCACTCTGTGGAGTCCCCTCAGAAGAACCCAAATAGGTCCAGGCATTTTTTTTTTTAAACAGCTTTATTATGGTGTATTTTGAATATCATCTATCCATTTCAAGTGTACAATTCAATGATTTTGAGGAAATTTCCCAAATGGTGCAACTATAACTGTGAATCAGTTTTAGAACATTCTCATCACCGCAGTAAGATGGTTCTGGGCAGTCTTTGCCCAGTTTTTCTCCCCTTCTTGCGTATTTGACATCCATGTATGTAATATGTACATACACCATCCCAGTACTTCCATCTTGCTGTCAGAAAGAAACAAAAAACCCTGGTGATTCTGGATAAGTAAAGTGCCCAGAGGAGAAAGCCCTGAGTGCCAGGCCGGAGAGGAGGGTTCGTCACAGCAGCGGGCCTGGCCTAGGGCCGCAGGCAGGTTCCTCTTGGAAGGTGGGAAGGGCTCCAGGACGCGGGGTGATGTCTTCACACAGACTCTGCCATCCCTGTGGGAGTCACCAGAGCCCGGGCCCAAGTGAAGCTTGGTAAACACGAGCTGAGAGGGAGGGAAAGGAGATCCTTGATGTCTGTGGAGGGAGAAGCGCCAGTGCCAAGGCTGAGGGCAGATGCTGGAGCCGGACCAGCAGCTCCACCCTCGGCATCCCTGCCGCAGGGCCCTGGGCTGCCGACCCGAGCACCCGCCCGCGCCCCGTTCGCTGATCAGAGAACCGGCTCCGTCAGTGGGAGCTGACCTAACTCCTCCAGAGCCCGGCCACTTGGCTGGAGCCTACACTTCATCTGTGCTAGGACTTTTCCTGATGGAGACTGACTTGGGAGCGCATGGGCCTGGAGGGAGGGGGTAGAGCTACTCTGTGGTTTCTCCCCGTGTGAGACTTTGGGTGGGCTGCGGCCACGTGGAGACTGCTTAGACCAGACCCTGGGTCACTCAACTCTCGTGTCCAGACCTGGAGGCCCGAGAGCGGCAGGCCCAGGCCCACGGCAGTGAGGAGGAGGAGGAGAGCCGGAGCACCAGGACGCTGGAGCAGGAGGTGAGCGTCCGGGCGTGTTAGCCCAAACGCATCTGCAGGAAGAGGAGAAGGGTGGGCCTGAGTGGCTTTCGTGGGTTCGGACAGCAAGCCCTTTCCCTCTTCTTCCGAGGGATCTGGGTAATCTGTCCGACCCGCAGGTGCCTGAGCCCTGGCTTGCAGGTGGAGCCTCCCAGGGACCTTCACAAGGTCAGCCAACCTGGAATTGGATCTGCACAGAATTGTCACTCCCCCCAACCCCGCTCTGCAGATCGAACGCCTTCGAGAAGAGGGTTCCCGGCAGCTGGAGGAGCAGCAGAAGATGATCCAGGAGCAGATACGCCAGGAGCGGGAGCAGAGGTTGAGAGGTAAGCGTCCCTCACCCCCACCCACCTCCCCTCGGAAGCAGCTCCAGATGCCCCGAGCGGCCACACTGGCTGCCTCCACCTGCTTGGAGCCCTGGGGGCACCTGACTCAGACGTACGCCACCTGTCCCTTCTTCCCACCACTTCTCTGGGGCCTATTTGTTTTCCACTCTGCCCGAGATCTCCTGGCCCTGTTTGAGTCCTAAGTGACGCCGACTCTATTTTAGAGCAGATCAGTGGGGGAAAGGCCCTGGGATAGTTTGTTTCGGTAAAACTATGCCTTTGTTGGTCACGTGCTAACCCTGGTCTTCAGCGGGCAGCCAGGCAGACCTGGTGATTCTGGGTCTTGAGGGGGCAGCTCCTCTGGTTGGGGTGGGATTGCCTCTGCCTTGCCCACCAAGCTCGTCAGCAGGGCAGGGCAGATAGTGCCCTTGGTAAGGAATGACTTTGTATAGGTCTTTCGGGCTCTGGGTTGTGTCTCCTTTAGAGAACCTGCTGCCTCCCTCCTATTCTACCTTGCTAATTTCCCAAATTTTTTAGGAAAGGCAGAAAGTCCTGAAGACAGAGGAACCCCCAAGCTAAAGGTGAGCCTTGTGGGACCCATGAGCCACTGCACACTACCTCTTATCAGCAAGAACAGATTTTTCTGGGGACTCCAGGGGTTCTGGCAGGGATGCTGGGCCTATGGGAGCCAGTGCCCCTAGCCACATCCTTCCATCCTCCTGCTGCCTGGGCATCGGGCTCGCCCCGAAAGGCCCTCTTAGCCCCGGCGGTGGGCGGGCAGTTCTCCCAGAAGTCCTGGAAGGAGAGCGTCTCATGGGGCTGGAAGTGCAGCTCCAGGTGAGCAGGCCACCCTGCCTGTCCGTTTTCAAGAGGAACACATTCCTGCGGGTGCGCTCCCTAGGTGACAAGTGCCTAGAAGACCATCGGGGTCAGACCGTTAAGCTCAGGTGCTGGGACTGTCCAGGCCGAGGCCAGAGTTTACTGGTGGTGCTCATTGCTGTCCTTTCAGCTAAAATGGAAGTGCAAGAAGGAAGATGAGTCAAAAGGCGGCTACTCCAGAGATGTCCTCTTACAGCTTTTCCAGAAGGTCTGCCTGCCACCTTCCCTCTTGCCCATCATCTCCGTCTGCGTCTCAGCCAAACCCCGAATGTCCACACCTAAACTTCCCTTAACATCTCTGCCAGGCTTTTTTTCTGTCTCACAGACCGCAGGGCAGCCTGGAGGCTTTCCCCAGCCGCGGCCCTCAGTCCCTGTGTTGCCACGTGCCCTCCAGCCCGGTGTCGCCTTCCCTGCCCAGCTCTAGACCTTGCCATGTGGAGTGTGTGGGGAGAGATGAGGTGGGCAGGTGGCACAGAAGCCCCGTCCCCTTCCCCACCTTTGGTGGCAGTCTGAGTCCTCAGTCCTTTGCCCGGCTCTCCTTTGCCATCCTTCCACATCCCAGCAAAAATCTCCTTTCTTCCCCATCTCTGATCCCTTTCTGGGAATTTAGCAACAAAGCATTATCGCCAGCCAAAAATGCCCCAGCAGGCCTCAGGCCAACCCAGACTTGTCTTGCTCCCAAAGGCTGAGCCATGCTTACCGGGACCCCCTTGTCCTCACAGTATGGAGAGGTGCTCAACCTGGTGCTTTCCAGTAAGAAGGCCGGCACTGCCGTGGTGGAGTTCGCAAGCATCAAGGCTGCGGTGAGTGCTGTGGGAGGCTTTGGGGGGCCATGGTGGAGGGAAGGGCTCCAGGACACAGGGTGTCCTACTCCCCCGAGTAGGGAGCCAGTACTGCGGGCCCTCTGAGCTTAGGTATCCACACTCCCAGAGCGCCCAGCCCCTGCCAGTTCCTGAGAGTAGAGGCACAGCGAGTGAAGGTAAGGGCGCGGGAGATGCTCTGGGGATGGAGGAGAGCGGAGACCAACTCTGTTTCCTGCTCCACACCCTCTCCCGTCCACCCTCCTGTGGGAGCCGACGTGCCTCCAGGCACGCTTTGCCTCTCCCTCCACTCCCCCGTTAGAAGGCTCATACCCCCGACTCACCCATGAGGAGGGTCAGAGCTTCAGCCCGTCATTGTGTGAAGATTGCTTGGTTTTGTCTGGAAGGTGAGAGTGCCGGTTCTGGTTCTTTCTGTGGGTGTAGAGAGAGCCACTTTATGGCTGACTGGAGCCAGGGGACCAGGACCGGGTACTGTGTTTGGCAGGAGCTGGCTGTCCAAAATGAGGTGGGCCTGGTCGATAACCCTCTGAAGATTTCCTGGTTGGAGGGACAGCCTCGGAGTGTGGGGGGCCCCAGGCACCCAGGACTGTCACAGGTAAGAAAGCGCACCTCCATCAACTGGGTCTGCCCGGGGTCTGAGGGACCTTTTCCTGTCTGGGCTCTGCTCGGGGCCCTTTCCTCCCGAATCCATCTGGTCAGGAGCAGAGTGAGATCGGCAGGTTCGCCAGCCTGAACAGGACTGGGATTCTGTCCTAACTCTTTCTGTCTCTGCCAGGACCCCAGCCCACACAGAATTCTTAGACCTTACTTTCCCTCCATGTCCCCATGTGGGCCCAGAGCTGTCCCTTCCCCGAAATGCCCCGCAGATCTGTTGGAAGCCTCAGGCTGCCAGGCTCATGGCCCGCTCCATGGGGGAGAGGGTCGCCGGGGTCCACAGGGCTCTGCAGGGCTTTGCTCTCATTGCGTCAGCCCCACCTGCTGTCCCTCGTGCTCCTCAGCTCCCTGGGAGGACGGGAAGCTCCCTGGGAGTGCGGCCCAGGTCCTGGACAGAGGAGAAAGGTGAACGGGTCGGAGCTCTTCCTTAGAGACCTCATTCCCCACTGTTAGGTCCCAGCATTTCACAACCCCAGAGGACACTCCTTAGGCCTTGTTACAAAGAACTTTATTCATCTCCTCCTGCATCCAGAGGGGAGCCTTTGAACTCCGCGAGTCCGCACAGAGGAGGAAGAGGGAGGCTGTAGGTTTGGAAGTGGTGTTCGTCAAAGCTTCCTCTCCCGCTCTGCGAGGCTTGGCGAGGCCTAGAGTGTCAGGCCACCTGGCCGGCCAGTTTGGGTTCTGGTTTCAAGTCTCCTGGTCGGGCCACAAGACGGGGACAGCAGCACAGCCCTTAGCCTGGACCACGGGGCTCGGCTCTAGCTGACAGGCCCCCGTCATCGGGGGTTCGGGCAAGGCGGAGCTCCCCAGTCCTGGTGGAAGATTCTGGAGACCTGCTGAGCTTCTTCACAGTAACAGCCCCGAGCTTCGTGTCCCTGCCCGGATCCAGCTCTCCTGTAGTCTTGGGGCAGAAAGGGAAATCTGCCATTCTTTCTGCTGCATTTCCCAAGGGTTCCCATCCCTGATAACTCTGGGGACTCCCCCAGATACCCCTTCGCAGGCTGTGCCTGTGCCTTTGGCTGCCATTCCCTACAGCCTCCTTCCTCGGGCACCAGGCATGCCCTGGGCGGCTGCGTTAGCGGCTTGTCTCTCTTGTCCCTTTCTGGCAAGTGATTTATTTGGCCTTCCCCCCCTGAGTTGTACTGCGCACCTCTACCTGCCCCTCTCTCTTCCTACTCTGCCGGCCCCCTCCCTCCCCTGCGGGGCCTGTTTGTCCTGCTCCCCCCACCGCGGCCCTCATGGCTCAGGCCGTGGCCTAGAGTGATGTTCATGTTCAACCTGCACTGTCCAAAGTGGGAGCCATTCGTCACGTGTGGCTGTGGAACGTTTGAAATGTGGCTAGTGCAACCAAGGAACTAAATTCTGAATTTTACTTAATTTCGCGTTGAACGGCCACATGTAGCCAGTGGGTGGGACCACTTTTGCCTAGTCCTGTCCTGTGATGCCTCTCTGTTAACAGTGGCTTCCGAGGGGCCTGGTGCAGGACACCCGTCTGACCCGCGCAGTCTGCACGTCCTCCCCTCCCCGACTCACCCCTTGTGCTGTCTTCCCCCTTCTGCTGGCCTCTGCCCCATCCCTGCGGTTACAGGCATGGCCGCCCTTGCCCAGCCTGGCCAACTGCCTTCAGGGCTCCTGCCACCAAGTGCCCCTCACAGCACTTCCAGCTCGCTGCTGTGCCTCTGTCCCTCTGCTCCGGGGTGACGCGGAGGACTCTTCAGGACCCAGGGGGCAGGCAGGATCCTGGATTCCTGTCCCTACCTTTTCCTGAATCTGCAGCTGCTTCCTCCTTCCAGGCTTCTGGCTCTTCCAGTTAGTTACCCCACCTCTGCCCACCCGCACCCCATTCAGAAGCTAGGTTCGCTTGGAAATTGCTCCCTGAGCATCTGTAGAACTTCCTCAAGAAGTGAAATCCCCAGGTCCACTTTGAAGGAGAAGAAGGGGTCACTGAGGTCTGGAGCAGGTGTCCCCTGGCAGGGGGAGGTGGCCAGAAGGTCGTCGTCAGAGTAGTGGTGGAGGGTGCCCGCCAGCGAGAGCGCGGAGGGCAGGGGGGCTGAGTAGGCCGCCGTGTAGGCAGGCGGGGGCTCCAGGATGTTGGGGCAGCTGGAGCTCTCTCGGTAGAGGCGGGGAGGCTTGGGCGGGGCCAGCAGGGTGGCCCGGGGCTGCTCGTCCCCCCACAGAGGCAGGCGCCGGCCATCAGGCCGCCCTCGCAACTCCCGGATGACTTCTCGGTTGCTGTACTCCTCGTGGTCCCCGCCGGCCGCGCTTGCCTGGCTGAGCACGCTGCCCTGTCGCCGGAGTCGCCGTGGCCGCCCCAGGCTCAGCCGCTTGAAGAAGGAGGCATTGCGGAAGGAGCCTTTCCGCCAGGTCTCCATGGCATGCAGGGGAGCCGGCAGGCAGGCCTGGTACCTCGGCGGCCAGTTCAGGGGGAGCTGGGCTCCGTGAGGTCCCCGCTGGAGCAGTGGTTGGCAAGAGCCGGGGGAACGGCCCTGGCTAGAAGCACAGACCTGGGGCCAGCATCTGGGAGGGCGGCAAGAGGTCCGGGAAGAGGGCGCTTTTGTTCGGGAGAGCAGAGCGGGGAGTTCCTGGCAACAGGAGGTTCCCAGAGGGACAGGCTTGGCCTGGTTACTTGATCGGGCAGTGGGGAAAAACCCCGGGAGGAAGAGGCAGCACTTACTGGAGTCGGAGTGTGGGCAGCCCCACCGAGGTGCCAGAGATGGATGTCGCGGTGCTGGGGCAGCCTGGCCTGCTTCCCCGGCCCCTGCACTGGCCTCTCCGCCGCAGCGCCCGGACTCTGATGAGTGCTTGGCTGTTTGTGCCAGTGTGTGGCTGTGGGGATTGTTGTTTTCAGGTGACTCAGTCAGGTGGGAAGCTGGGTTTCGTGCTCTTAGGTAATTGCAGCATCCGCGGGCTGGGATTGGGCCAGCTGTGGCCGACACCCCGCGGCACTGGGGAGCTTCGGATTCCCCAGAGGACTCTCTGGGGGCAGCCCTGCTTTGTGTGGCCCCACGTTGCTTCCTTTTCCCTCGTGGCCTCTCTGCCCTGGGGCCCTAGCCCGTGGGCCTGGATCCCCAGCCCCCTTCCCACCCCCAAATGTCCGGGAGGGAGGGGCCCCAGGAAGGTGGGTATTAATTGAAAGGCAGGCATGTGGAACAGTTGTTGGGGAAGGAAGAGAGACTTGTCACTAGTGTGGGTGACTCAGTCCTCGGCCTGGTGACGGGCTTTCATTAGCCAAGCCTGCAGGTACGAGGGGGAAGAGAGGCAGAGGGTGTGTTAATGGGAAGCGCCCCACGCCTATAAAGGGCTGGCTCCTCCCTCGGCTGGGCTCAGGGCATGCCAGGGGGCCTCTGAAGTTTGCTCCGCAGGGCAGCCTTACCTTGGAGAGGGAGAGCTGCTCTCGCCTCCGCCTGACACCCAGTGTGGCAGTTCCTCATCTTCCTGGATTTACTCCCATAGCCTCAGGGCAGGAGAGAGCAGTTGAGGGCCGAGGCCACCTCCTGTCCTGCGTTGCTCATCCTTCCCCTTGGGTCCCCTGCGCCTTCTTTAGGGTCCCTCCTCTGTGGAAAGGGCTGGGCCACATGGGGCTGCCTTGAAGTGTCAGCGGTGCCCTGGGCCAGGTTAGGTAGGTGGGCCTGGTGGGAGGGCTGCTGTCCTCGGAGATGCCGCAGCCTGGGACAGACACGGAGGCTGGAACCATCGGAGAAGCAGGGGGACCTGGGCTGAGTCACACTTCCTGGTTCTGTACAGCCCTTACCACAAACCAGTCGGCCAGGGTCTGGCATCTTAACCCCAGTCACTCCCTTCATATTCCCCGGGTCACTGACCACTGAACCCCCACCCTGCTTAGGCAGGAGCACGCGCTCGCTGCCCCAGGACGGGCTCCGCAGTTGGCTGTCGGCACCTGCTGGCCTCGCTCACTTCTGTGCCAGCTCAGGTGGGCCTCACCCTGCACACAGCTCTAGCTCTACTGATGGAAGAGGTGCTTCCGTTCCCACTGCAGACCCTATGGGGTGTGGGGTTGGAGGATCAGAGCTCCACCGCAGTGCTGCCTCTTCAGCCCACAACATTGGCGCGTTGGGTTGGTTGTTTATTATTCTTTTGATTATTAACATAGAGCACTCTTTACTCCCCCGCACTACGCTGGCAAGATCATAAAAGGAAAAGGCAGGGGCCCTGCCCTCCAGCGCGCCTGGTGTGTATTTTTAGGAGGGGAGTGGCCTCGAGTGTGTTTCTCTCCTTCCAGTGCGGGGGCTGATGGAGGCCGGGTCTCGGGCAGGGCTCCCTGCTCTGTGCGGGGCAGGAGCGGGACCACGGGGAGGTGGGCAGCCGGGAGGGGGCGGTGCTGTCGCAGAGCCCAGGGGATTTCTACCCGTCTGACAGCGCCCTCACTGGAAACCTGTGAGAAGCAGGAGCCACGGGAGGCGGAAAGGAGTGTCAAATAAAGGGCGGGGAGGAAATGAAGGGTAACAGGGCCTGGCTGGCGCACGGAGTGATTCAGCCCGAGATGGAGCAGGGCTGACTGTTGGTGGAAGGCCTGGGGGGCGGGGGGCTGAGAGCTGCTCGCGGTGAAGGAAGGGGAGCCCGCTGAGAAGTACCGGACCTCTTCACTCCTTGACTCAAGACTAGGTCTGCCTAGGCCAGCCTTCCAAGTCTGGAATGTGGGTCTGCGCCCTGCTGCCCTGACCGTCGTGTCCTCCCCTCTGTCCCCCAGGGCTCAGTGCTGTCAGAGAGGGACTATGAGAGCCTCGTCATGATGCGCATGCGCCAGGCAGCGGAGCGGCAACAGCTGATCGCCCAGATGCAGCGGGAGGACGAGGTGGGGCAGCCCACGTAGCCTTCTGCCTCCAGCCCACTCACCCACAGCCCCCTTCTTGAACGTCACCAATAAACCTTTCTTTTTTTTCTTTTTTACAAGAATCTACATCTCTTGTGTATGTAGGTGTAGGGTGCTGGCCCGCCCAAGGGCAGCCCTGGTTCCTGGATTCTGCGGGAGAGGGTACCACCCAGGCCTGGCTCTTCCTCCCCAGCAGTGAGCAGACTCCCAGGGAGGGGCTCCGCAGCGTGAGAGTCAGCGGGCCAGCAGAGGAGCAAGCACTCATCACAGGCCTTTATTGGCTTGGACTAGCTACGCAGGACCCTCCAGCCCGGTTCCGGGGCCGTGCTCCTCCGTGGCTCCCAGTTCCTGGCCAGGGACAGCCTGGCTCTTTCGGGCCCCTCAGCCTGCACACAGAACACGGCCTCCTCCAGGACCGTCAGCCAGGCTGAGAAGCCGGAGGGGGCAGCTGGGAGCACCTGGGGCAAGGGCCCTGCCCTCTCCCCCCGGGCCGAGGCAAGTTTCAGAAAAGGCCATTCACGGCCCAGCAGAGCCAGGCTAAGGAAAATGACAGTTTGGGAAGAGAGGGGCCAGGTAGTGAGTGAACAGGGACTCGGGATCAGGGCCCATGGCCATCATTCACAATAGGGGTGCTCTGTGTGCCCCTCAGTGTGAGAGGGTCACTCCTTGTGCAGGCACCACACCAGCGTCTGGCCCACCCCTGTCATGCTCAGCACACGGAAGCCCCTGCGTTCCAGTTTGTCCAGGACGATGCGGGGAGGATCGCTGACAAAGTACTCGTAACTGCGAAGAGAAGTGGGAGAGGGGACAGCATCAGGGGGCACGCGGCACCCACTCCCCGCACAGAGCTGGTGTCTGCTGATGACGACGCCCGGTCAGGAATCCTGGTAGTGACGGAAACTTGCTGGGTGCCTTGTCCGTGCCAGGCCACGTGCACACTCCCTGCCCCCTCCCTCGCCAGGCACTTGGCTTGCATACCTTGTTCCTTCCTCCCAACAACCTTAGGAAGGTACCATGACTGTTCCCATTTTATAAATAAGAAATCGTGGAGGGGTTGGGTAGCTTTCCAAATGTCATTCGGATCATAGGGCCCACGTTCGTCTGACGACAGCGCCATGTGCACTGGGCCACTACGCTATCCAGGAGGAATGGCCTGTTCTCTCCGGGGTCCTCCCCCAGGGTTCTGCCCCCTCTTGCTGCCCTGCCTGCCCCACAGTCCTGGAGCAACAGGTTGGTCCCCAATAGCTCCTGGCTCTGGGTGCTACTCCCTAGCACAGAGAATGCTTGCTGTCCCTTCTTTCAGGGCTGATTGATTGTGAAGGGTTGTCAGTCAGATAAAGGGCTCAAGCCCCAAGCTGGGCATCTGGAGACAAATGCCTCATGGTAAAGGAATGGGGTTGACTTCAGCCCTCCAACCCTGACCCAAGGGGCTGGGGCCAGCTTGCCTCCTCTTCCCCCTCTTTGAACTGGGGCTCATTCTTGAGCACTTCTTGCAAGCTCCAAGCCCGCAGAGCTGGGGTGAAGAACGCCAGGGGAAGTGGCCAAGTGCCCAGGCAGCAGCCGAGCTGGAACTAGGACCCAGGCTGCCTGCTGCCCGTTTGTAGAGTTTAGCTTTCTTACTCAGCCAGCCCGATAGAAACCTGTGCCGGTCTTCGTCGAGATGGGGTCTGGCTCCGAGATGAGAGGGCAGGGCAAGGAACAGTCCACGTGTGGAGTCCTCTACCCAGCTGCACTCTGTCCCTTGTGCAGGGGCTCCCTTGTGAAGGGAGGGCCAGCAAGACAGCTTTCAGAGCAAGCCGAGGGGCTGCGGTGAAGCCGCAGGCAGGACCGACCCCACAGAGGACAGAGCCCCAGGAGGCAGGCAGGGCCTCCGCGGCTGGGCAGTGGCATCATCCCTGGGCTTGGCTGTGTAAAGGAAACAGGGACAGGGCCCGGGGGCCGGCAGGAGGAAGATCCTTAGGAATGCCGCTACTTACAAGTTGTTTCCCAAGGCGCTTCTCTTGGAGGCCCCCAGGTACTGCATCAGCTCTGGATCTGAATGTTCATCGCCCACCATGGTAGGGCCCACCTCCTGTAAGACAAGCCACAGGGGCTGCCTGGCTGGCTGCCGGGGAGAGGGGGAAGGGATCTCTGGCCTCACTCCCCTGTCTGCTGGCCCTGAGCCGGTGTCAGTTCAAGGCTGGACCGGGTGCTGAGGCACACGGGGTGCTGAGCGCGAGCCGGGGAAGGGTGGAGCCCTCAGCGATCAGGGCGGGCTGTGGGAAGCGTCCCCAGCCCTTCCCAGCCCAGCTGGTCGTTGCCTGCCTCCTGGCAACTCCCTGCCTAGCATCACTACCCGTGTTTGTGTGTCTCAGAATCACCTGGAAAACAAATGAAAACCGGTCCACACAAAAACGGGTACAGGAGTGTTCCTCGCAGCATTATTCACAAGACCCAAAAAGGGGGAGACGGCCCAAGTGTTTGTCATCTGCCGGATGGATAAGCTGATGGAGCCCCACAAAACAGGAACAAGTAAGTACCCATCCTAAGTAAGCACCCTTCAGTACAGACGAACCTTGAAAACGTACAAGTGAGAGAAGCCAGACACGAAAGTACATTAATGGTTATCTGGGGCCGGGGGGCTGAGGGGCAGTGAGGAGTGACTGCTGAGATACAGGGCATGGGCACAGGGTGTCCTCAAGGGGATGGGAATGTTTTAAACTTGATTACAGTGATGGCTGCACAACTCTTGAGTATGCTTTAAAAAATACTGAATTGTACACTTTAAGTTGCTGCGTTCTTCGACATGTATGCTATATATCAGTAAAGCGGTTATATTTATTTTTTTAAAAATCCCCCGAAGAGCCCTGAAGAGCACTGAATTCCCAAGCGCTGGGCGGAGAGGATATTTTGGGAGGTCTGGGAAGGGGCCCAGGAGTGCACACTTTAACTGCCCAAGTAACTGCTTCTCTAAGGCAGCGCCAGGACCCCGCCTGTCCCCTGGCAACCCCCCCACTGCGCCCCGCTGTCTCCATGTCAGGGGAGCTGTGTGCGCGCTGGCGGATCACCCAAGCACCTAGGGAGCGGGAAAGGACGAAGGTGCCTGCTGGGGTGTCCCATCGTACCATTGTGAAGTTAAAAGGGGATTCCTGAGGCAACCAGTACCGTCTTGGACGAGGAAGTTGCACCCAGAGAAAGGGGCGTCATTTCTGACTCCGGAATGGTCTCCCCACCTCTAACCACAGGGTCTGTCGCTCCCTTCTTTTTCTCCTAAAGGTTTTCTGGAGGTGCCCGAGGGTGCTGTTAGTAGCTGTGCAAGGGCCAGGCTCTTGGCATAGGTGTTTTAGCGTCTTAGCGCGTCGTTTCCTTTTCCAAACCTCTTTCCCGAATATTTCCACTCCCAGCCACGCACCCTTGACCCCTGCGGAGTCGCTCTGGGTAGGGCAGTGGGTGCAGCACATGTGAGGCCACGGCTTCCTGGCTTCCTTGGGCGGGAGTGTAGGACAGGAACCGCAAGGGCCGCGAGCTCACTCGGCCTGCCGGGACGCACGCACCCCACCCGCTTCGCGGCCGTGGAAGCACCCGCGGGCCAGAACTCCCCGAACCCCGAGGTCGGGGCTGAGTCCGCTCCCCAGCCTCTGACCCGAGGCCCGAGGGGGCGTGTCCCGGGCGGCTTCCGGGTCCAGTCACTGGCAGGCGCTGCCCGAGAGGGAGGCGCCAAGGTGCAGTGGCAGCTCCCTCTGCCCCGGCGGCCCCAACCAACTCTCTTTGCCAACTCGCCCGGCGGCGGGTACTCACCATGCGGATCTGGGTGCTGATGAGCACGTAGGGCATGGTGCGCGCGTCCCGGCCAGGCTCCCACCCAGGGCTTCGGGCTCGGCGCCGACGCCAGCCCCTCCAGCTGCCGGACTGCGACCTGCCGCCCAGAGTCCAGTTACTCCAGCTCTGGCCTCGGGCGGCGCCAATCCCAGCGCGCCCGGCCAGTGATCGCCGCAGCCGGCCAATCGGGAGCGGGCGCCCGTGACGCGCCCCCGCACTTGCTGATTCCGCCCGCCTCCTGCTCTCGGGGCCGTGCTCTGGGGCATTGCTCTGGGACGCTGGCGCGCACCCGCTGCTAGGAGTAGGGGGTGGCCTAGAGGGCTAGGCGGGCTGCGGCGGGCAGTGCTGCAAAGCGTGCGTGATGACCGTGCGCCTGCTTTCTGCAACACCTCGGCCACTAGGTGGTCCCTGTCCCCGTCCTGTGAAGCAGAGCAAGGAGGAATCGTCGACCCTCCCAAAAGGTCCCTCCCAAGCTCCAGCCCACTCTACCCAGGAACGCCTCTAAAGCTCTTAGCGGATCCCCACTTCTGGTCCCCAGGACACGTTCTCCGGACACTCCGTCCGCGCACGGGAGACAGGAGTGGGACGCTTGTGGCTACAGCTACAATACCACCTCTTGTGCACCGCGCATTTCCGCCTCCCTGATTGTAATTCCTAGTGCAGCGGCCGAACCTTGCATTTCTGTGCCCCCATAGGTAAATCTGTACAGGAACCTCATGACCGTTTGGCTGTGTGCCGGTCCCGGAGCGATTTAAACCAATGAAATCTGGCCCCCACTTGGGAGAGCTTCCCGCAAAGCTAGAGAGATGCAGCGCACGGGCGGGAAATCACAAGGCAACACTTGAGGCAAAAAGAAATTACATTCCTGGACACCAGCCCCCGATTAGAGGGCAGCAAGTGCACCTTGGTGTGCCCACGCCCTCATCTAGGTGTTTCAAAATCTGAAAACACAGAAGGTTTTTTTGTGTGTGTATTTTTGTTTTGTTTTTACCTGCCTTGTGATTGGTTCTCTAAAGCAAAAAGAAACGGCCCGTAGCCTTCCTTGGCCCTTGAACAATCTTCTGTCACTTAAGGGCCCTTGCAGGCCGTACTCTGTGCCTCCAGCAGCTTGACAGACGCAGAGATCGCTGGAAGGAAAACAGGCAGTTGTAATCCTTAGGAGTCTTACTGGTCTGTTTGACTATTCTGTACTCTCTACCCCTATTCTCCACCTCCAAGACTAACAGTTCAGCTAGAAGAGAGAAGATATTCATGCCTAACAAAGGATTTGTTAAAAGATTAATACTCAGGCCATATAAAGAACTCTTACAGGGGCGCCTTGGTGGCTCAGTGGGTTAAAGCCTCTGCTTTCGGCTCAGGTCATGAAAAAAAAAAGAACTCCTACAAATCAACAATTAAAAGATAAATCAATAGAAAAAACATGGGCAAATGACTTGAATAGGCACTTTCAAAAGAGGGAATGGAAATGGCTAATAAACCGATAACGTGAAGTCCAATATCATTAGAAATTCCAGAAATGCAAATCAAACTATATTTTCTTTTTTAAAGAGTCATTTTATTTTTAAGATTTTATTTATTTATTTGACAGAGAGAGAGAGATCACAAGTAGGCAGAGAGAGAGGAGGAAGCAGGCTCCCTGCTGAGCAGAGAGTCCCATGCGGGGCTCGATCCCAGGACCCTGAGATCATGACCTGAGCCGAAGGCAGAGGCTTTAACCCACTGAGCCACCCAGGCAACCCAGATTCATTTGTTTTCTAGAGAGACAGAGCAAGTGCCAGGAGGAAGGGGCAGAGAGAGGGGGAGAGAGAATCTCAAGCAGACTCTGGGCTGAGCTCTGAGCCCACACAGGGCTTAATTCCACCCCTCTGAAATCATGACCTGAGCAGAAACCAAGAATCTGAGGCTTAACCAACTGAGCCACCCAGGTGCCCCTCAAACTATATATATATATATATATTTTTTTTTAATATTTTATTTATTTGTTTGTTTGTTTATTTGTTTGAGAGAGTGGGAGAGAGAAAGAGCATGAGTGCAGGGAGGAGCAGAGGGAGAGGGAGAAGCAGACTCCCTGCTGCAGGGAGCCCAATGTGAGGTTCAGTCGCGATCCTGGGACTCTGGAATCATGACCTGAGCCAAAGGCAGACGCTTAACGGACTAAACCACACAGGTGTCCCTGAAACTACATTTTATTTTTTATTTTTATTATTATTTTTAAAAAGATTTTGTTTATTTATATGACAGAGAGAGACACAGCGAGAGAGGGAACACAAGCAGAGGTGGGGGAGTGGGAGAGGGAGAAGCAGGCTTCCCCCCAAGCAGGGAGCCTGACGCAGGGCTTGATCCCAGGACACTGGGATCAAGACCTGAGCGGAAGGCAGACACTTAATGACTGAGCTACCCAGGCGCCCCTGAAACTACATTTTAAAGCACAATGAGATACTACTTTAGTGATTTGCTAAATAAATAAATCTGTAAACACTGAGTGTTGGTGGAAAGGTCTAACAACTGGAACACTACTGTTGGGATTGCAAAGTGTTATGATTAATACAATCACCTTGGAAAACAACTTGGCATCATCTAACAAAGCTGAAGTTGTGCGTGGGTATGACCCAGCTAAACTTCTTCTAGATATACCTCAAGAAAACTCACTCATCAGGATGTATGTATAAGAATATTCATATGGGGCACCTGGGTAGCTCAGTCAGTTAAGCTTCTCTCTGCCTTCAGCTCAGGTCATGATCTCAGAGTCCTGGGATCAAGCCCGGCATCTGGCTCCCTGCTCAGAGGAGAGCCTGCTTCTCCCTCTCCCTCTGCCGGCCGCTCTGCCTGCGGTTCTGCCTACTTGTGCCATCTCTATGTCAAATAAGTAAATGAAATCTTAAAAAAAAAAAGAATATTCATAACAGCACTGCACTGTTGGTTTGTACTTGGCAAAAAATGAAAACAGTCCTTATGTCTGTCAAAAGTGGAATAAGTTTTTGGTTGATTGATACAACGGAAACTAATACCAATGAAAAATGCTAAGCACAAAAGTAAATTATGGAAAAAATAGAGAATAATTCTACTTAAGGCTCAAAACTTGCTAAACTAAATAATACATTGGGGGATAAAAACGTAAGGCTAAATTACACATCAATAAAAAATATGTGGCAAAATTATAAAGAAGAGTAAGGGAATGATAAATGTCATATTTATCATTTGTCAAATAAATACCTCTGAGAGAAGTGAAAGGGACCAGGCAGGGAGAGCTTTGCTGGAGTCTTAGAAGGCAAAAGTGATATTCTCTTTCTCACACCATCACCTGGATGCTAAGGATTATACATGTCCTCAATCTTTATTATATGTATTATAAATACCCTTTTGTAGCTATTAAATATTTAGTTAGAACAGTTTTTTCTTATTAGCGGTCGGACACGGGGTAATGGCACGTCCGAAGGCGTTTGACTCTGTTGCCTCCTCTTGGAAGAGCCAGCTGCGTAGATGAGGCCTGCCTGTTTGGGGCAGAGATGAGAGCCGGAATCTGGGGGGCGCTGCTGTCCTCTCTCAGGTTGGGCTGGGGCGAGGAGAAGATGGGAAGGCAGTGCCCATCTCAGGCTGCCAGGGCTTTATTACATTTGCAAAACTGGACTGCAGATGCCACAGAAGATAAAGCTCCATCCAGGATCCCTGCCCCCCGCTGCTGAGGGCTCTGGCTGCCACGTGCCCGCCGGATAACATCTTTAATATCCAGAGGGAAATGAATTCCCCTGCTTGGTCTGCCCATCTGTCCTCGCCTCTTGCCACAGTCCGTTTATCTGGTAGATCTTCCTCCCCTGCAGAAAGGGAAGAGATTGTTCTTCTACAAGTCAGTTTTTCATCATGAAGGCATTGTCTAGGTGGTCTGGCCTAGATATTGGTCATTCCTTCTTTCCTTCCTCTCTCCACATGCAGCTTCTGTGGGTTGCTTTTGCACTGGAGCTCAGGGAATGTGGAAGGAATTGAGCACGAACTCTAGCCTGGAAGAGTGAACGCTGTAGTGGGGTAGCCAGACTAGAAAGCAGATATTCATGTAAACAAGTGTAAGGAAGGTAACCAAGCCCCGGGAACAAAGAAGAATTAAGCCCACCAAGATGGTTGGTAGTCTGGTAAGGTTCCCCAAAGGAAATGACTTTTCGTTCTCTCCAAAAGTTAGTATTTTTTTTACTACTGAAGAAACATATGCTTATCTCAGAAAAATGAGAAAAAATTAGGGAAAAAGTATATTTAAAACACTCTTTTCTTACCACCAAGACAATTATAGTGTTTTTCAGAAGATATCAGTTGAATTGAATCATTAGAAATGAGTGGGAGGTATTGGTAACTTTCTATTCCTTAAGCTGTGAGGTAGGAAACTTCTTGCCTTTAAATCGTTCCTTATAATGTACATTACATTAAATGCACTCTCTTATTTGTAAAATATCTCACAATTAAAAGTAAATAAATATCTAGTCAAGGATTTGAGCAGGAGTCGTTTAGATAAATCACCTGTCATTAAACGAAATTTTAACTTGAGAGAAATGCTGGTTGTAAAACTGGAATCATAGTCCTGTATTTTCAGTTTTTAAAATTATAAGAAGTTGCATAAAATCTCAAAAGTTAAATTATAGAAATCGATGGGCTATGGTGGTTAACCTTAAAAATAAAACTGCCAGTTGTTTTACCAGCAAAAACATAGGTTTATTCAGGAATAGCAAAGGTTTGCAATCCAGGACAAGGAAGCTACAGCAAAACCATAGGCAAATTCAACAAGCAAAAGAGAGGAATGTTATTTTATGGAAAAGAAGGAGAAAGTTGGGAGGAGTTGTTTTGAACACCAATCCATTGGAGAGTAGCAAGAGTTTAGGGCAACGATGCTTTTTCATTGGCTGAGTTGAAGGGACAGCGGATTTATTGCACCGGATGCAATGTACATCTTCCTCTGTGGGAGCCTGTAATTTACGATTCTCTTCAGTTGAGATTCTTCTGTTAGGGGCCTGTAATTGACAATTCTTCCTGTAACTGACATTGAGTGGTATGGTTGCCCCTTACCATCGTCCCTTCTAGCAGCCCGGATGGATCTACATTAGTGGTTTCCTTTTGTTAATTTTCACAGTGGGCACAGGAATCCTGAAGAATATAGATTTTTAAAAAATGAAATGGTATCTGAACCAATTTAAGCAATTAGAGATCAACTTAAGTTTTAGCCACACCCAAATGGTTAAAAAATGTTTTTAGAGGAATGAATTTCATTTACATTCTGGAAATGGAAAAGCAGTTTATAACCCTGTTCTTGATTGAGGTGTTAGAGATAATGTAAGGTTTAAGATTTTTTTTTAGTGCTGGGGTTTGCATCTGTTATGGGAAAACTGGCCCTGGTGTCTCCGGGACCTCTTGTAGGTAGCCAACCAATTTATCTGGTCTAATTTGAACTGCCAAAGGTGCTGCTGTCTTGTGTTCAGTAAATGACTCGAGTAAAACTGCATGAGATAGCGTCAAGGAAAGGTGGGGAGGGGGTGGTGTTTTCCAGAATGACAACATTATTCTAGGCAGGTTATTCTAGGTTAGGTTAACCTATTCTAGGTTATTCTAGGCAGAAGCGACAGCAGTTGCAAAGGGAAGACGTTCGGGAAAACGTCTCTTCCAGCAGGAAAACTGGTGTGACTAGAGGGAAATGGAACCTCATCTGGCCAGACAGGGGTACTGCTGGAACGTCCGACCCGGAAGTCTCTCAGCTCTCCTCCTCCCCATCTCCGGTCTAGTTCCTGGGTTCTCCTTTCCCGCTCCCTGCTGGCGCCGCCCCCTGGGAAAAGCGTGGGCGGAAACGGGGCCTGCGGCGGTCACCTCACCGCGCCTTCCCAACAGCGCGCGGGGCTGCTGGCGCCGCTTGATGACGCCACTCTCACTGACAGCGTGAGGCGGCGGCGGCGGAGGCTGCTTCCTTGGTTTTGAGCGGCGGGTAAGGGTCTGAGTGGGTCTGCTGCGGGCCAGGGCGCCTTCCGAGGGCGCGAGGGGATGGCCTGGAGTTTGCAGTCGGGGCGGCGGGCTCGTTGTCTGCAGTGTCGTGGGGCTGGGGGCGGGAGTTGGAGGCCCAGAAACCTGATTCTGAGATGAGGGCTGCGGGTGTGTTGGAGGGGCGCCTGCGCCCAAGCCGGGTGAGAGGCACGGTAGTCGGGCACAGGGGTCTGGCGGAAACCTTAGGTTCGGATTGAGGTGAGGGTAGTCGGGAGCTTGGGGGTGGGAGGACCTCGCTCACGAATCTCTCTCCCCCTGTCCCGCCCGCCTGCTCCCGGTGGTTCACGTGGGCTGCAGGTGCAGCATGTCTAGGCTGGGGGTCTTGGGCGGCGCCCAAGCCGGGTTGGGACTGTTGCTGGGCACCGCCGCGGGCCTTGGATTCCTGTGTGCCCTTTACAGCCAGCGGTGGAAACGGACTCGGCGCCATGGCCACAGCCAGAGCCTACCTAACTCCCTGGACTACACGCAGACTTCAGAGCCAGGACGCCAGGGTACGAGCGGGTCCCCTGAGGCCACAGTCGTGGCTGACGGATGGGACTAGGGTTCGGGCTGCCTTTAATAGAGCTGGTGGGACGGGACAACGGAGGGGGTGCCTCAGAGTTTCACTTTTCTGTAAAGTTTACTGAAAAGGAAGGCAGTCTTCGTCTTCTGTATTTTTTCCTGTAATCCCAGAAAAGCATATTGTGAAAAGGCTGTTCAGCTTTCACTCTTAGTTCAGGCCACAAAAACAGCATGTTTTAAAGGCACTTGCTTAGTGTTGGGTAAGGGGTTTAGTAAGTAGACAAAGAGTCATTTGCAAAATAAGGCAAAAGGGAAAACTAATCTTAGGGGAATTAAGTCTTGAGGCTTGTGTATTAAATTATGTATTAGAATTTGAAGGGAACTTGGAAGACTCCAAGTTTTTTTGGTTTGTTTTTTTATCCTTCTTAGGAGAAAATTGAGATTCATAAAGATTATGTAACTTTACCCAGGGTGTTAGAGAGCAGTTAAGTGGTAGGATTGGGCCTGGTCACCTGGTCCTGAATTTGCACAGCATGGATATGGGAGTGCATGTTCTGCATTTGAAGCTGAATGTTGCTGGAAGCCAGCCACAGCTGAAATGGGTGGTGCTTTTGTTTTGCAAAACTTTGACCTTAAATTGTTTGAGCAAAGCATCTAGGGCAGGTTCAAACCAGTCTCCTCAGGTGTGTGTAATAGAGAAGTACGGAGTCATGTCACCCCAGGTTAATTGGGAATGAGTGTTCTCTGATTACTAAATGCCAGATGGATTGGAAAAGTTAGTTTTAGAGGAGTCTTTAAAGAGTTATCCATGTAGGTTGCAGCTGTTTGTCAGCATTTTATAACCTGCTGGTGACCTAGTATTGCAGGTGTGCTTGTCGTTCCTTTCCTTGTGGCTTACTTGTAATTTCTTAGCAATAGTAGATGTTGGGAGAAAGTGGCCATGTTCCTAGAGAGCTTTCTTTTTATTTTTTCTTTTCTTTTAATTGTTTTTATAGATTTTATTTATTTATTTGACAGAGAGAGATCACAAGTAGGCAGAGAGACGGGGGGGGGGGGAAGCAGGCTCCCTGCTGCGCAGAGAGCCCAATGTGGGGCTCGATTCCAGGACCCTGAGATCATGACCTGAGCAGAAGGCAGAGGCTTTAACCCACTGAGCCACCCAGGTGCCCTAGAGCTTTCTTTTTAAAAGTTTTATTTATTCTCTACACCCATCATGGGGCTCGAACTCAACGACCCCAAGATTAAGAATCTCATGCTCTACCAACTGAGTCAGCCAGGCACCCCCCAGAGATCTTTCTTGCTCTTTATTTTTGAATAATATTGGGTGGGTACTGTAATCCAGCCTAGACTCTTACTAGATTTCCTTTAACACATTTATTTTTCCTGGACTGTGGGTCCTGTCTTCCTGGTTTCTTTACTGTTTTTATATTTTCTCCTCCAATGGCCTTGGGTAGCTACTATTTTATTAGCATTTATTGTTGGACTTTACCCAGAGCTCAAATGAGGGCTCGGGAATGGTGTTTTCCCCATGGGGTGTGGATGAGCTTTTCTCTTAGTAAGCGCCCCTTTCTCTTTGCCCTTCTCTCATGATACTACATGAAGTCCTTGTGAAGTGAAAGCTCAGAATTTGAGCTCCATTTTAGTTTTGCAGTGTGGCTAGTGTTGACTGCCTGGTATCTGGAACTAGACGGACAGGTAAAGGGTTTTGTTTTCCTTTCACAGCGCAGGTGTCCTGCCTTCTAGGTACTGTGTTCTTCCCGGCATTTTACGTTACCTGCTGTGGGGTGCAGTATTGCTAAAGGCTGTGGCGTGAAAGGTTCTGCGAACAGAGGGGGCTCTTGTGTAGAGGTTGGGATCTTGATTTTTTTTTTTTCTCTGAATAGTTATTTGAAGACTTGGTACCAGGACTTAGCTGTGAACATTTACTGTCTGAGTCTCAAGGGTTCTGATAAACTGAGCTACAGTGAGAAGCAAGTGTTCTTAAATTCCAGGTCCAAGATCTCTTCCTCACCCTGTCCCCTGAGCGTCACTGTGTGCTGTCCTTCCTTCAGTGAGGCCTTTGCGGGCAGGCCCCGCGGAGGCTGGAGATGCTGCGGTGCTGGCCACCCTTCCGCGAGAAGGGCACGAGGAGGTGCTGGAGCGCCTGGACTTCGTGCTGACCGGGCTGGCGGCCCTGCGGCGCGAGGTGGAGGAGCTGAGGAGCAGCCTCCAGGGGCTGGCTGGCCAGATCGTTGGGGAGGTCCGGTGAGTGAAGCCGCCTTCCGTCCCTTCTTGCCCTCGGCCCCCCAGCTGCTCCCAGCCCCTGCAGCTTGCTCAGCCGAGCCGCGCCCTGGCCTTTGCTGCTGTCTCGGAGGCAGAAGCCATTTGTATAGCTCCTCACCTAACTGGCGGGGAAGCTGTGTGCTTGGTACCTTGCCTTCCATAGGTTCCTTGCTGCTTTTGGGCCCCCCTCCTTTTGGTCTGTGGCAGTAGCTGACGTGCTTTGTGCTGACTTAGCTGGGCTGCCCCTGCAGGCTGGGTCTGGGGAGCTGCCCTTATTCACCTAAGGGCAGAAACCTAGGATTTTCTCTGTTTGGCTCTTTACTGAGCAGCAGTAGTAAGAGCTTCCCTCGCGGGGAGGGGAATGACAGGCTGGCTGGGGCCTAACGGCACCCTCTCTAAAGGGACCTGCCTTTCAGATCCCACATGGAAGAGAGCCAGAGAGTGGCTCGGCGGCGAAGGTTCCCATTTGCGCGGGAGAGGAGTGACTCTACTGGGTCCAGCTCTGTCTACTTCACAGCCACCTCGGGAGCCACATTCACAGATGCCGAGAGCGAAGGCGGGTGAGTCCTTCCTCCTGGGGGGGTAGTTGTGACTGCGGCCAGGTGACATTTTGCAAAAGTGCTGTTTATCTATGGAAAATTCACACTGAGCTGCTGTCAGTAATCTTGGGCACAAGGTAAGGATATAAATGAATAAAATAAGGAGTAGGTGAAACAAGAAAAACCATCCACCTTATGTCACCCAGGCGAATGAGATGTTAACTGCTTACTGCTTACATTTGTCATTTTCCTCTGAGTTGGTTTTTTTACGTAGTTGCCATAATTTTATTTTTGTGTTTCCTGTAACATTAGTTGAGCATTTGGCTGTTATCACAAGGACTTTATAACCATTGTTTCATGACTTTACTTCCTTTACTCAGTGGCTGAGCCAGGTTTCCAGAGCCCTCTAAGTTCTAACTATGCTCCCTCTCCGGGAAGCTCCTCTCTTCCCACAGGGGAGGCTTGCGCGTGCTCCCTCGCCATCCTCACAGGTGGGAGCTGTCTGGAGTACTTGGTAGCCCAGCAGGCCTGGCCATAGGCCTTACGTGAGACGGGACAGCAGGCAGGAGTCTGCTGGATGGCCTCCGAACGTGGTCAGGCCAAGGGATTTTTGATTTTAAGTCACTAGTGCGATTTTGAAACTTTGGTCTCCTGGATGGAGTCTGGATGAACATCTTTGTTGTGGTGTCAGACGCTGTCACTGACAGCTTCTGCCCTGTCGGCTGCTAACCCCTCTGTGAGGTCTTAAGGCTGACCTTTCTTCCTCCCCAAGGAAAAGATTGGGACAGAAGGACCGATTCAGTTGTAAACAAGCATATAGCTATTTAGGGTGATCTTTGCAGCAATGCCCTCTTTAGCTGAAACACCTTATGATGTCAGCTACTGTTTATTTTTCTTCTGGCCGACATCATGCCAAGCACTTTATTTTTTTATTTTTATTTCTATTTTTAAAATTTTATTAACATATAATGTATTATTTGCCCCAGGGGTACAGGTCTGGGAATCATCAGGTTTACACATTTCACAGCACTCACCATAGCACATACCCTCCCCAATGTCCATCACCCAGTCACCCCATCCCTACCCCCCACCCCCCAGCAACCCTCAGTTTGTTTCCTGAGATTAAGAGTCTCTTATGGTTTGTCTCCCTCCCAATCCCATCTTGTTTCATTTTTTTCCTTCCCTAGCCCCCATGACCCCTCCGCCCTGCCTCTCAATTCCCTCATATCAGAGATCATATGCTAATTGTCTTTCTCTGATTGACTTATTTCGCTTAGCATAATATCCTCTAGTTCCATCCATGTCCTTCTAAATGGCAAGATTTAAATTTTTTGATGGCTGCATAGTATTCTATTGTGTATATATACACCACATCATCTTTATCCATTTATCTGTTGATGGACATCTAGGCTTTTTCCATAGTTTGGCTGTTGTGGACATTGCTGCTATAAACATTGGGGTGCACATGCCCCTTCGGATCACTACATTTGTATCTTTAGGGTAAATACCCAGTAGTGTGATTGCTGGGTCATAGGGTAGCTCTATTTTCACCTTTTTGAGGAAACTCCATACTGTTTTCCAGAGTGGCGGTACCAGCTTGCATTCCCACCAACAGTGTAGAAAGGCTCCCCTTTCTCCACATCCTTGCCAACATATGTTGTTTCCTGACTTGCTAATTTTAGCCATTCTGACTGGTGTGAGGTGGTATCTCACTGTGGTTTTGATTTGTATTTCCCTGATGCCAAGTGATGTTGAGCACTTTTTCATGTGTCTGTTGGCCATTTGGTTGTCTTTGCAGAATTGTCTGTTCGTGTCTTCTGCCCATTTCTTGATTGGATTATTTGTTCTTTGGGTGTTGAGTTTGAGAAGTTCTTTCTAGATTTTGGATACTAGCCCTTTATCTGATAAGTTACGTGTGAATATCTTCTCCCATTCCGTCGGTTGTCTTTTGGTTTTGTTGACTGTTTCCTTTGCTGTGCAAAAGCTTTTTG
>CM053609.1:50083924-50127046 GCA_028646535.1 Procyon lotor
TCTTTCTGCTTTGGCGAAGATTAGTTGACCATAGAGTTGAGGGTCCATTTCTGGGCTCTCTATTCTGTTCCATTGATCTATGTATCTGTTTTTGTGCCAGTACCACACTGTCTTGATGATTACAACTTTGTAATAGAGCTTGAAGTCTGGAATTGTGATGCCACAAATTTGATTTTCTTTTTCAACATTCCTCTGGCTATTTGGCGTCTTGTCTGGTTCCATATAAATTTTAGGATTATTTGTTCCATTTCCTTGAAAAAGGTGGTATTTTGATAGAGATTGAATTAAATGTGTAGATTGCTTTAGGTAACATATACATTTTTACAATATTTGTTCTTCCAATCCATTAGCATGGAACACTTTTCCATTTCTTTGTGTCTTCCTCATTTTCTTTCATGAGTACGTTATAGTTTTCTGAGTAGATTCTTTGCCTCTTTGGTTAGGTTTATTCCTAGGTATCTTCTGGTTTTGGGTGCTGCTGTAAATGGGATCGACTCCTTAATTTATCTTCTGTTTTGCTGTTGGTGTATAGAAATGCAACTGACTGGGGCTCCTGGGTGGCTCAGTGGGTTAAGCCTCTTGCCTTTGGCTCAGATAATGATCTCAGGGTCCTGGGATCAAGCCCTACATCGGGCTCTCTGCTCAGCAGGGAGCCTGCTTCCCCTTCTCTCTCTGCCTGCCTCTCTGTCTACTTGTAATCTCTCTGTCAAATAAATAAATCTTAAGAAAAAAAAATGCAACTGATTTCTGTGCATAGGTTTTATATCCTGACACTTAACTGAATTCCTGTATGAATTCTAACAGTTTTGGAGTGGAGTCTTTTGGGTTTTCCACATAAAGTATCACATCATCTGTAAAGAGTGAGAGTTTGACCCCTTCTTTGCCGATTCAGATGCCTTTTTCTTTTTGTTGTCTGATTGCTGAGGCTAGGACTTCTAGCACTATGTTGAATAGCAGTGCAGATAGTATGCCAAGCACTTTAGAGCCATGTCCTCACCTAATCCTCCCAGGGGTCCTCGAAGTAGGTGCTGCTCTTCTTCCTTTTCTCAGATGGAGACTTGAGGCTCAGTGAGGTTCAATGCCTTGCCCAGAGTTACCCAGCTATTAAGTGCAGGCTTAGCGGGGCTCATCCGCAGGGGCGTGAGGGTCTGTGATCTACAGCACGGCTTGGTTGTGGGGCATGGAAGGGCCTTTACGGAAAGACCTAGCCCATGCAGCCCTTGGGAGTTCTTCCCATGGACTAAGGGCTGCCACAGCCCACTGCCCGGGGAAGACCTACCCATGGCAGTATCATCTGTTCAGTACATCTTACTGAAGAAATTTCAGCCTCATTTTCTTGTTTGGGACCATATACTCTTCTGTCTCTCCTCATTTGGTTTTCTAAGAAAATGAAGAGTAACAGTACCCTCCTTTTCCATATTCCTGCCATTGGGTATCTGTCCTGGATCTGATTATTGATTGCCCAGGCACCTGTTGCAATAAGCCGTCCTGGCAAGAGCTTTCGTCCTCTGGTTGTGACTACTGTTGTCGGAGTTACCTGATCCCTGTTATCTGTATTGTCAAGGGCTAGTGGACGTGGCCCTTTTCAATTACCCAATACTTCTGTTTCCAGAAGGCTGTGTTAGAGGAGGGGGCAAAATGGAATTTGTATTTGACATATCTGGACTGAAAAGGAGGACAAAGGAATTGATATGGACCCTGAGAATTAAGGAGCATCTCTATAACCCATTGAAGCAGGTCACTTGGGTGGGAAACTTAACATTTGCAAGAAGGTGGAATAGAAGGAGAGGACACAGCTCTGCCCAAGACCAAGATGTAGAACTCAGGGCCTTTAATGATTTTAAGAAGTTTTACAAGGGGCGCCTGGGTGGTTCAGTTGGTTGAGCGGCTGATTCTTGATTTTGGCTCAGGTCATGATCTCAGGGTGGTGGGATTGAGCCCCAGGTTGGGCTTTGTGTTCAGCAGGGAGTCTGCTTAAGATTCTCTCCCTCTCACTTTGCCCCTCTCCTCCTGCTTGCTTGTGCACTTGGGCTTGCTTGCTCTTTTTCTCCCTCTCCAATAAATAAATCTTTTTTTTTTTTTTAAAAGATTTTATTTATTTACTAGACGGAGAGAGAGAGATCACAAGTAGGCAGAGAGGCAGGCAGAGAGAGAGGGGGAAGCAGGCTCCCTGCTGAGCAGAGAGCCCGATGCGGGGCTCGATCCCAGGACCCTGAGATCATGACCTGAGCCGAAGGCAGAGGCTTTAACCCACTGAGCCACCCAGGCACCCGTCTTTGAATGCTTTAGCTCAGCTGCTCTAATGGGGCTTAGGAGGAGCCAAAAGAAACTTAATTATCGGAAGGGGATGTGTGAGTAACTGAGTCCTTGATCGCGACTTGTAGGCTGTCGTCCAGGGGCAGAGTAGGGTGGCTCCGGCCTCCTTGCTCTGAAGGAGCCATGGGTTCTCTACTGTATGTGGGAACTATGTGTGCCACCCAAGGGCATAGCTCCAAAGAGCCTTTTCAGAGGTCCCTGGCAGATGTCAAAAGCTAAGGCATATTAAACAAAAGGGACCGCCCTCCCTCTGGTGGGTTTCTCCAAGGGCTGGGTTAGTGGTCTGACAGGTATGAGCATGGCGTGTGACCTTAGAGATGCAGCCTGTCGCTGTGGAAGGCCTGGAAGCTCATGGCGCTGACGTCTGTGCTCAGGCAATGGGTGTCTGCCTGCCCGCTGCATGCCAGCCAGCGGGGTGCCGGCCAGCAAGGCAGAGCTCCCTGAAGGGGGGCGGAGGCGCCAAAAAGGCCTCACTGTTCAGCCTCACTGGAGGCTCCCTGCCTCACAGGCTCCACCCGCTCTTCCTCTGTGGCTGGTGGCGGAGTCCCTCCTGAGCACTCCTTTATCAGCCCCGTGAGCTCCTGAGACTGCTGATTCCAATGCACGAGCAGGGATCAGAGCAAGGGTCCCTCCCTGGGAGACTCCCGATCTGAACTCCTCGTCAGAGGGAGTTCAGCAGGCAACCGTGTCTCCCTTTCTTTCTAGCAATAGGATACGAGACTCGAGCTCCTTACCCCAGATAACCCATTTACCCGTCTCGCCTTTGGTCTGGCGGGGCTGAGTAGAGGTGCTGGTAGACTCTGATTTGCTTTTCTCATTTGGGCAGGTTATTGTCCAAGGCTTCAGAATTGGTTGGGTATCTGTCTAGGCGGCCTCTGTGTGGTTTTGTTCATCACCACCCAGGTTGGTTGTAAATCCTGTGCCACCTTTCCATGTCCCTCTAATTTCTAACATTTCTAGTGCATATTGCTAGAGGGGGAACAGAACTTGGGTAACATCTTAAAAAGCAAGGTGAAGCTAAGGTCAACACCCTACAGGTTCCTGTAGTAGCTGTTCCTCGGGCCCTTTGTTAGATGAGTCTGGAAGCTCCTCTGTGAAGCAGCAGCACAGAGAGACCAACACTCGGTCTGGTTGCTCACTTGCTTCCTTCCGGAAAGAGCCTGCCTCCTTGTGTGTTTGGCTTTCGGGCCTACCACTTGCAGCCAGACTTGATGCCGTCTTGCCCTGTATTTGTAGGCGCCTTTCTCATCTCTCCTTCAGGTCTGTTTTGGGCCAGTTGTCAGTGTCCTGTCCCTGTCTTTCATCCCAGGATGGATGGGCGTACCCATAAATGACCCCAAGATCTTCCCTGTGCTTCAGAACCCTCTGGCTCTGACAGAAGCTGTTTTTCCTTCACTCAGGTCTAGAGGTTTCTCTGGTGCCTGCCTCCAGCCCCTGGAAGTCTGACATTGTCCTCTGCTCAATTTCTGTCTGATTCAGTTGGCGGTCAGGGAGAACGTCCTCATCAGCCACCCGTGAGGGCTGAGATCCAAGAGAGACGTGGCCTCCCCCTCAGTGAGTGCATCGAGGTAGGGGGCTCCAAGGAGATGCCTGCCTGACTAGTGGCAGCCCCAGAGATACCTTCCCAGGCACTTCTGTTGGCATCTCCTCCTCTCCTGATTCCAGCTGCAAAGTGGCTTTTCCCCACCCCAGCAAGTTCCTAAGGTTTCCAAGGGCTACTCCTGTTGCGGTTCAGGGTTGGTTGCTGACTTAGGACAGAGGTATACTGGGAATTGAGAAGGAAAGTGTAGATATTTGGGCTGCCCATGGCCTTGGAGGCTGGCACCCACCCGTGTCGTTTCTGGCGGTGCTTTTGGCTGATAAGGCAAAAATAATTGACACACCCTTAGCCTGGTGAGGCGTCTAGCTCAAGAGATCAGCTCCACCTACATAATGGTTTTTATCTTAAGTATTTTTTTTTTTACTTAAAAGAATGTATGTTTACTAAAGCAATCGTATGTGATGTTAAAAAGTAGAAAATTTTCCTTTAATTCTTTTTCCATGAGATTTACTAGCAGTATTTTGGTACATTCCTTTCTAAGCTGCTGCTTTCTAGCCTTTTCCTTTTTCTGACTATCTGGCCAACTCGGTCGCTCAGCGGGTCGGGGGGCCGGTTCCCATATTGGCCCCTGACTGCCCCAGTGCCCCCAGCTAGTCACTCCCCTCCAGGATCATTTTCCCAGTCCATGGTTCCCATAGGAAGCTTTCTCTCAAGCACTGATTTCTGCCCCTATGTGGTAGAAATGGTTTTAACTTGGTGCTCAGGACAGCAGCGCTGCGAAGGGTCCCTCTTTGTGGGTGGGAGACAGCCCTAGAGGCGGAGGCTAAGTAATCTCCCTTGACCCTGTCACTTCTGCTTCTCTGGCCCAGTTATACCACAGCCAATGCCGAGTCTGACTATGAGCGGGACTCCGACCGGGAAAGTGACGATGGGGAGGATGAAGTGAGCTGTGAGACTGTGAAGATGGGGAGAAAGGATTCTCTGGACCTGGAGGTGGAGGTGGCCTCAGGCCCGGCGGCCGAGGCCCTGGACGCTGGAGGCTCCCCCGGCCTGGAGGAGGTGCTGCCCCTCCTGCAGCAGGCGGATGAGCTGCACCGGGGCGGCGAGCCGGGCAAGCGGGAGGGCTTCCAGCTGCTGCTCAACAACAAGCTGGCGGTAAGGCTGCAGCGGCCCGTCTGCCCCTACTAGCCCCACAAGCGCCGGGGGTGGGGGAAGGCTGGAGTCGCTTACAGGTCTGCCAGAGGACAGAGGAAGGGAAATGAGGGTGAGCTGGCCGCTTCTGCATATATCCCCCAGGCTTGCAGGTCCTGCTCCAAGTAGGTCCCGTGCTGCCCCTCGGGCCTGGGTGTACCCTCTGCCTGGGGCCTCCTCCCCACAGCCCTCTGCCTCCTGCAGAGCTGTTGCAAGAGTTCTACCTCTCACGGTGGAGAGAAATGTGGAAAGAACTGGAATATTTTTTTCCTCTTCTATTTCCCTTGAGGCAGAGCCCAAGCTGCCTGCCCTGAAGTTTCCATCACAGGTGCAAGTGTGGAGGTCACTCAACCACAGTTCCCTTCTCTGGTTCACTGCCAGAATTTATGCTCACCAGGGTAGAAATGCCCCAGAGTTCGGCCTGTTTCCTTTTCTTGGGCATTCTCACATTTTTCATTGTGTCAGCCCCACTTCCTGTTGTGCCACATTTCCTCTTGGAGGAGACCTCTCCTCCTCACCGTGTGCCCTCCCTTGGAGGCTTATGCGAACTACCGGGTGGAGATGACGGCTCGTCAGTTGGCCAACTGCGGGTGGGAGGGCGTGTGCGGGCTGCGGCGGTGAGCGTAAGCCTGGCCTGGTGTCTGTGGATAACACACGAGCTTGGAAGCTGAAACCTAGGGCTTGGGAAGAAGGCCAGAGCCCCAGTTCTCTGCAGCCGAAAAAGAGGGGCCTCATCCATCCTCTCTGTTTGGTCTGCAGTATGGAAGCCGGCAGGACTTTCTCTGGCGCCTGGCCCGGGCCTATAGTGACATGTGTGAGCTCACTGAAGAGGTGAACGAGAAGAAGTCCTATGCCCTAAATGGTAAGTGCTGACAGGTTCCTGATGGGAAGGTGAATGATTCTGGGGTTGAGCTGGTCAGGGGAACCACCAAGATAATAGGCTGTCAGGGCAGTGGTGGCTCACTCACTCACTAGGGACAAACTCTGGTTCCCAGGGACTTCTTCCATTTTGAGACAGTGGTCTCTGCTTCCCTGCACATTGTGATTAATACTGGTGCAAATGTTTTTAGGGGTAGTTGTAGCATACTGGCCTAATTCTTTGTTCTCACTTCCCACCTGCAAGAGAGGGCAAAGCCTGTTTTCTTAATCTGAAGGGGTTTTTTTTGTTGCTGCTTAGGAATCTGGTTTGAGTTATGGAGCCTTTGAGGCAGGTGTTCTCTGCGAGTCTCAGTAGACTGGTGAGTGCCTGTGAGCAGCAGTTTGGAAGCATACTGCTAGCTTAGGAGTCCTCTACTTAAAAACTCTGTTGCCAAAGTCTGTGTCCTGGCAGGTAGGATGCATATTAATGATGCGAAGCTCAGGGCTTGTCCCTGTCATGTCACTGAGAATCCTGGAACTTTGAAAAATGACTGGTTTTGTGGGGAAGATGGGTCTTGCCTAACCACACACAAGTCGGGCACTGCGGGCTTCTAGGTCTTGTGGTTCAGTTAGATACCTAAAGCTAACATTCCAAAGTGGGTATGTTTACCTCCTCACTTAGAAACACTGAATCTTTGCTAATATCTGACAATACCTCAAGGTCACTGTTTGAAGCATTTGTAGAATTGTCAATATAGAAAGAACAGGTCAGTTGAGTTGAATATTTATTGATGCAGATCACCAGAAAAATCTCCAGGTTTTAGCAGAATGTGCTTAATTACTGCTTGCTTCTTTCTTTTCAAAAGTTTCTGTGTTCTCTACTTAATTTCAGGTAAGGATTTCATTAGCCTTTGGGCTGATATTTGGACTCCTTGGTAGCAATAAAAACCTTTCCTTTTGATGTTGATCATTTTTTTTTCTAAAGATTTTATTTATTTTAGAGAGCATGAGCAGGGGTATGGAGTGGGGGGAGAGAGGGAGAAGGATAAGCAGACTCCAAGCCGAATGTGGAGTCCAGCATGAGGCTTGATCTCACTACCCTGAGATCATGACCTGAGCCAAAAATCAAGAGTTGGAGCTTAACCCAGGCACCCCCTCTTACTAGTTCCGGTGGCCAGCATGGAACCCTCAGGTGGAGGTGGGGTGATAGAGCAGCCATCATTAGTGCCCTGGTCTGATCTGTAGAGTTTAGCACTGCTGTACAAGTCTGTTCCTGCTGAACAACAAATGGATCATCCTTGGAGGCCCTAGAATTTGGCTTTTTAGGACCATCTTTTATGGTCCTTTTCCTTTTGTTCTAGCTCTAAAAGCTGGACCACCAGGAGGCAGCCATTCTGTGGGATCTCAGGTAGTATCTTTTTACTTCTCTGTCTGGCTTGGCAGGAAAGAATGCTCGGCTCTTATTTTCTAGTAAGATAGTGCTTTAAAGTGAGCAGAGAAAAACCGGTCGAGAGACCATGTCCCTCATTGATGGGGCCACATGTGGTCATTGTTTAGAAAAGGAAGGTTAAGCTATAAGGGGTGGAGAGGGGGTTGGGTGATGTTTCTCATCAGCCAGCTTAAAAATGTATTTGTTGGATATACAACATCATACCATCATTACTGTCATTTAAACACGAAGAAACCTTTCATATCAGCCAACCTATCACTTCAACCCAGTACTTTTGCTCCATCTTCTCCACATTCCCTTTGAAGCTCTCTCCATTTTAATCAAAGGAGAAGTCCCTTTTGGGAGTATGCTCTTGTCTCCAATAGTGTAGGCATGATGTTCCTCAGCTAGAGGGCTCCAGACTATGTGACCACCTAGGAGATCCTTGTCAAGAGCTTTCATGTGTTTAGGCCTTGATATGTCAGTCTTGGTGCTTAGAAAACTAAACATTTTGGGTCAGGTGAGTAGTTTTGGCCTAGAAATGTGATTAATGGTTTTAGATCATAGAGCCTTCTGAGAATTTGAGCAAAAGGTAAAGAAGGCCCTCTCCTCAAACACAAGTACCGAAAATTTTATACAACTTTAGAGGGATTCATGGACCCCCTGAAGCATGCCCATACCCCTCTAGGATAAGGTCTGTTTGGGACAGTTTGATTGCCATTGAGTTCTTTTATATTTAAAATACTTAGAGGGGTACCTGAGTGGCTCAGTCAGGTGAGTGTTGGACTCTTGGTTTTGGCTCAAGTCATGATCTCAGGGTTGTGAGGTCGAGCTCTACATGGGGGTCTGTGCTCAGAATGGAGTCTGCTTGAGAGTCTCTCTCCAAAAAACCCCAACAACTTTGAATACATCAGGTGGGTGTAAAAAGGTAATTGCTAAGCTGACGACAGAGATGAGAAAAGAACTAGAGGAAACAGAAGTTATCCCTGGGAAGCTATTTGCAGCTTTTCATTCTGCTCAAAATCAAAGTTATTCCAAAAAAGTCCAGGTTGGGTAGGGATTGGTAAGGGCTAAAGTGGTCAGTCTTGCCACGGCCCCTTATGTGTTAGTGTGCATGGGAGCCCTTACGAACTGTGGATCACCTTTGTCCCTACAGGAAAAGAAGAAGCGGAGGCTGCCCTGGAGAAGGGGGATGAGAATGCTGAATGTCATCAGTGGTAAGAACACCCTGCAGGGTCCTGGAAAGAGCTCTGGCCTTTATTACCATATGGCTGGGCCTAACCCAAACCAGGGACCTAGGGGGAGTTTTCTTTGGAAGGTGCTCTGGGAGTGATGCGAAGGGGAATTCAAAGACTGTTGTTGTGGCTTAGAGAAATGTGTAGCTTTTTAAGAGACATCCCTAGTATAAAACGTGTGAGTTCTTGGCTCTTCAGGGTGGCTGGCACAGTCTGTAGCACCTGTGTCCTGCACAACTCTTCTTTCCCCTAACTGCAGTCCCTGGCTGCTGGTAGACCTTGGCTTCTTTGCTTGGCTTGTGTGAGTTAAAGTGAATGTGAGCTCAACCCCAGGAAATTTAGTTTATTACCTTACAAAAACATCAGCCCTACTTTTGTTGTCTAATGTGAGGCAAAGTTCTGCCAACTTCTATGGGTCAAGGCCCAACTGTATCCTAGCGCCTGGTTCTGGCACCTCAGTTTTATTGAAAATTCCCTTCTCATCTCCCCTTTCCATATTTTTGTCCTAATACTGTCTCTGCAGGAGCACCTCTTGGAGGCCAGGTCATTAACACTTCTCTGGATTTCCTTGGGGCTCCAGGATTCCTAAGGATGGAAACTGGTCTTACACTTTATTCTTTTTTTTTTTTTTTTTAATTTGATAGAGAAACAGCGAGAGAGGGAATGGTAGCGGGAGAAGCAGGCTTCCTGCAGAGCAGAGAGCCTGATCCCACGGCCCTGGGATCTGACCTGGGCCGAAGGCAGATGCTTAACGACTGAGCCACCCAGGCGCCCCTTACACTTTATTCTTGAGGAGTGGCTTTTTGGAGGAAATATGGAAATGAGTCTCTGGAAAGTTAGATACAACTATCCCCCCCCCCTTGAATTTGTTGAATATATGAAAAAGCAACTTGGGTCTCTAGACCCTCATTTAATATCATCTGCATTTCTAGAAACACCGCTGGGGGGATGGGGAAGTAAGATGGGAAGCCGGCTTTGTTCCTCATGCAGGGGAGGATGTGGAGAGAAATGAAATCTGAAGCCCTTCTTCCTCTGCTTCTGTTGGTTCCCAAATTAACATTATTAGAATTTCCTAGAGTATCCCATCCCAGTTTGTCCTGGAGTATAGCTTTCCAAGGACATGCCTGTGTGCTTTTAAAGCCAATGAGACCTTTTAGTGTCTGCCCAGGAGATAAGAACCGATGTACTTACAGGTCCCTTACATTTTGATGCTGATTATTAGACATCTGCTTTGTAAGTTTTTATGACCCCTAATGGTTATACTCATTATAGGGGGAAATTTGTGGAGACTTGGCCTGAGATGCTGACTGTGGTGGACCCCATTTTTTTGTACCTAACATACTTTGGAGAATTGTGAGCCTACCACTGTTTGCTAAATAATATGAACTGGGACCACAGATTTGTGAAGAGAGGAATTTTGTATGTACAGGAATGCTGTTTTCAGCTTTACTTGAGGGGGAGGGGGCGGTGGATGGGAAGCCCATTCCTTGTCCCTGAGCTTGCTGCGGCTTTCCCCCTTAGGTATGCGGTGCTTTGTGGTCAGCTGGCTGAGCATGAGAGCATCCAAAGGCGCATCCAGAGTGGCTTTAGCTTTAAGGTGAGGAAAGGCTTCTCTTCCTTGTGCTGCTCTAGTCCGAACTTTCTGCTCTTCCCTTGCGCCTTGCAGAGGGTGGTCCTACAGTCTCTACGACTTGTTCTTCCTTTAGCAACTCTGATGTTAACTTATATTTACATTTTCCCCCTCAGGAGCATGTGGACAAAGCCATTGCTCTACAGCCAGAAAACCCTATGGCTCACTTTCTCCTTGGCAGGTGGTGCTACCAGGTAAGCTGCATTCTGGGGCGCCTAGGTGGCTCAGTTGGTCGTACTCCTAACTCTCGGGTTTTGGCTTAGGGCACGATCTCAGGGTGAGACCGAGCCCATCCCCAAGCTCAGCAGGGACTCTTCTTGAGAGTCTCTTTCCCTCTCTCAAAAACAAACCACCTTTTTATTCATATTTTGATCTTTTGGTGGTAGGTCTCTCACCTGAGCTGGCTAGAAAAAAAAACTGCTGCAGCTTTGTTTGAAAGCCCTCTCAGTGCCACTGTGCAGGATGCCCTCCAAAGCTTCCTAAAGGTATTGGGGAGGGAGGGTTTCTGGAAGGCCGCAATTTTATGCTTGCCTGCTGAATGACAAAGTCAGAACCACCTGGAAAGCTCTATTTAATAAACTTCAGCCTGACTTGAATTTGGTAATTCCCTTACTGAAATATGCCTTGTTCCCTGTTCTAGGCTGAAGAACTACAGCCAGGATTTTCTAAAGCAGGGAGGGTATATATTTCCAAGGTAAACTCATCTGTTTTCAATGTAGATGAAATTATGGACGTTGATATATAATGGAAAGCCCTCCTGGTGGTGTTTCTCCCAGGTTTTCACTGTTGTCTCTTCTCAGTGCTACAGAGAACTAGGAAAAAACACTGAAGCTAGACAGTGGATGAAGTTAGCCCTGGAGCTGCCTGATGTCACCAATGAGGTAATACTTTGAAGAGCTTTTTTAATACTGGGTTCCATTATTAAATCATGTGACCTTTTCAGGGAAGATTTCCTTCCCTTAAGGTTTTATTTTCCCTACAAAACAGAGTTTACACTTTTGCATGTACTCTCCTTTGTATGTATCTCACCTAGAGGAGGCAGATTTCATAGGCTGCAGGCTATCCTGGGATGGTAGGTCAAAGACTCTGATAGCAGTAGTTTGGAAAAGGGATCCTTTGGCTTAGATTTTTGAGGCCTAGTCTTTCTTGTCTCCCTAGGACTCAGCTTTCCAGAAGGACTTGGAAGAATTGGAAGTAACTTTAAGAGAATAATCACATTCCAATGGCCTTCATGACCTGAGGGAGACTGCCCTGCTTTCGATCATCAGGAATCTAAGACCACTGAAGTGATGGTCCTGACTCCCGGGTCTGACTGGTATCCATAACCATCCCCCAATTTCTTTCCCATTGCCCACTGGTTAATTTATTCTAATCCCTTATTTTATCTGAAATTGGGGAAGTACTTAAGGCCTGGATTGCTGTAGTTTTCTTAAGTGAATTCTTGAAAAATCAAGAGTAATAAATATATATAGCACTGAAGGCTGCCTTCAGCCTACTGGTGAGGTGGATGAACTTCAAAGAGCTAGGAGAACAAAACATAGAACTCTTGTACTCCCTAATCCTTTAATATTTAAAACCAAACAATATAAGTTCTAAAACCATACCCTATCAGGGTAAAAGGTCAGGGCAGCCCATGGATATTGCCCTCTTCTTACCTATCATGTGGATTCTAACTGTATTCCTGGGCTGAAGAGCTGGACTACTTCACTTCCAGAGTCCTGGCAGCTTCTGGAAGGACAGCAGTGCATAAGGCTTATGAAACTGTGAAACAATGATCTGAGGAGTTGCCTGGAATATATTTTGGTACAAATCTGAAATAAACCAAATTTGTCTATATCCCCCTATGTTTGCCATCCGGTCCTTTCTTAACATTTCTGAAACTACTGCAGACAAATAGAAAATAGCACCAAAAAGTTTAAGCTCTTGGGTCAAAGCTATTTTCAATGGAAATTTTAGTTAGTACAACATAGCTTATATTAGCCTAACAAGGCCTATTCCAACTGGTTTACTCTTAGGTCCAATAGCACAAAGAGTAATAATCTCACCTGATAAATCCCACCTATAAGATTAATTGAGGCAAGTTTATAGGGCTGAAGAATTGAAATGTTTTTATACAAGAACCAAGCTTCCATTCCAGATTCTGTCACTCTGGCTTACTCTACCATCCCAGGTTTGTTAGGTGGTATAGAAATGAAAGACAAGACAGGAGAGGCACTCCATTCTTTAAAACAAAGCTGCATTAAATTGACTATGTCTTCCTATCTCCCTAAATACACTAGGATCAACACAGGCAACAGCAGAGATTTTCTGTGCCTCTCCTCCCAGTACTAGGGGCCAGGCTCTTTGAACTCAAAGAGCTGGTTGAAAGTCAGGGGATAGTCATCTGGTAATATCAACTGAATATATATGACTTCCCTTTAAAATTACGAATTTTAAAGCAATAGAAACTAATCACTCAGTGCCAAAAGTTATTTTAAAGGCCCTATCTTGAAATATTCAGCTTATACAAGAACAACTATAAACACAAATAACTACTTTATTAGCAGCTCTACACTAAATCTACTTAAAGAGCCCCTAAAGGCTTAAGATTCCAGAATTATCTTGAGTTACTCTTGGCAGTTAAAAAACCAAGCAAGTGGATAGCTGGTGTTCCAATAGGCCTGCACCGTAGCCCTTAACTAAAAAATTCTTACATAAGATAATTCAGGGGGCGCCTGGGTGGCTCAGTGGGTTAAAGCCTCTGCCTTCAGCTCAGGTCATGATCTCAGGGTCCTGGGATCGAGCCCCACATCGGGCTCTCTGTTCAGCAGGGAGCCTGCTTCCTCCCCGCCCCTCTGCCTACTTGTGATCTCTATCAGATAAATAAGATAATTCAGGCAAACTAACAACCTGCTTCTGATTGACAGTTTTATTGGCAGAAAGAAAACCTATGAGAAGACCCACTTTCTTTGCCACATGGGCATTTCAACACTATTTAAACAGCAAGAGAAGAATCCAGCCTCCCTAGCTTATATCTACAGAAGAACTAAAGATTGTCCAGTAGACAGCTATTACTCCTGAGTCAACCCCAAGGCACTATGTCAAAGGTATTCCTTTACTTCCCCTGAATAATTCACACAGAAAGTAATACTCCAGATAGAATAAACATTTCAGATCAGTTTGTGACTACTGACCTTGTCTCCTGTTTACACCATCAGAAAAGCCGTTACAATAGCTGTTTTTCCAGAAGCCTTTTTCTGGCAGTCACAACAGGAAGAGGCCTATGAAGAAGCCCAGGGAGCAGTCCTCTCCATTAGGCTGTAGCACTTAAGGTTTATCACAGGAAAAACCTCAATGTCTCAGTCTTTAGCATCTCCCACTCCATCTGCATTGATTGCAAACATAGCTTCAGCTTCAGGAAGACAAGGAGAGTCATAGATTTTGCAGATTCTGGTTTCCCCTCTTCCTTTCCTCAGATACAGTCTGACCAAAAAAAAAAAAAAAATTTTTTTTATAGTAGCTCTAAATTTTTTTCTCAGACCTATAAACTTCCTAGGACTTTGGGGACTCTTTCTGTTCCTTAGGGGCATTTCCACCTTGGAGGAATCCGCTCCTACCTTGCCCCCCACTGTAGTGGCTTTTTCATATCGAAACAATTACTTTTTTATTTTTATTTTTATTTTTTTTGAAACAATTACTTTTTTAATAATGAGGGAGAGGCATATCCTTCATATTCAGTCTTGCATATTTGAGAGCTTAAAATTCCATTATAAAGTGAAAGCAAACATATGTACTGATCAGAGCATGACAGTTACGTTTAACAGTGACTCCTGTGTCTGGTTCTACAATGATAGCATTAACTGGATTTAAATGGGAACGTTAGCTCTTCATGTCTACTTCAGTAAATACAACATTCCAAGACAAGTCGCCTCTCCATTCACTTTACCTGGTTGTTGAGGCATGAGCAATGATATTTCCTCCAATAGGTTTTTTAGGATCTGCAGCAAACATGGCTGCTCCATCCACCTGGGCTACCACCTGGTTGGTGATTACCACTGCTACACCAAACTGATGAAGAAAGGATAAATGTCATTTTTTGTGGCCATTCAAAGGACCTTACTGCTGCCACCCTTCCCCCACAAAGTAATGAATGATTAATATACCTCTTTCTATCTGTGAAACCAGGCCCTGATGTTCTGGCCTCCCAGCGAGGCCCCTGAAAATTAGGCATTCTCTGTCCCGATGCACCTTACCTCATCAGCAAGTCGCAGAAGCATTCGCAGAAACCTGGCCAAGTGCATCTGCCTGGCTGAAAGCTCCCCTCGACCTGAATAGTCCGTTCTGTAGAGGGCAGTGGCACTGTCTACAATTAGCAGCGCATACCTACAGGGAACAAGGACTCTATGAAGCGTATTTCAAACCTGTGTCAGATTCTGCTCTCTTCCTCACTACCTTCAACTTTAATATTCAGTTATACTCATATATAAATGTTTTATTAAAATAATTTGCACAGGGGCGCCTGGGTGGCTCAGTCGTTAAGTGTCTGCCTTCAGCCCAGGTCATGATCCCAGCGTTCTGGGATCGAGCCCCGCATCGGGCTCCCTGCTCAGCAGGAAGCCTGCTTCTCCCGCTACCATTCCCTCTGCTTGTGTTCCCTCTCTCTCTGTGTTTCCCTCTGTCAAATAAATAAAATCTTTAAAAAAAAAAAATAAATAAATAATAATAATAATTTGCACAGCATTCATGTCTGAGGCACTATATAACAAGTCTTCAGTAAGTTCAAGTGCATTATGGCTTCATTTCTTAACAATGACTTGACCTGAACCACAATGCAACAGTGTCAAACTAGAACTAAAACTTAAATCTCCCCATTTCTAATTCAAGTTACTATCAATTTGGCCAAATAGCCTATATAAGATTCAGGGTAAGGGCTCTGGGCCATATTCTGTGTCTTCCACTGAGCACATACCTAGATTCTACCATCATAGCTGATGCTTGATAAAGGAGCTGGGTCTGGTGGTCTGTGTTGAACCCTCGAGCATATGCTACATTATCCAGGACATCACTGCCGGAGAGGCCATATCTAGAAGAAAACAGAACATTTATAGACTGCAAAGAAAGTTAAGGCAGACTGGAAATTAACCTCTAGTAAAAGAGATTGCTTGATTGGGTTAGGAGGTGTTAAGGCTAAAGAATATTAATTCCCTTTCTATTAAAAGTCCATGCAAACTGAGAGAGAGATGACCACAGTAACTCCTTTGGAACAGATCTACTCCACAGGACTTCAGGATAAATCAAATTTAGTCTCTGAAGGCTCCTGAGTCAAAACGAATTTCCAAATAAATCATGTTCCAAGTATTCTCCTGGAAAAACCAAGGCAACATGACAGAATTGGAACAAAAATAATGAATCACTCAAAGATCAATTAAATTCATATAAACTATTAGAGAGGAATAAAACCTTTTTTTTTTTTTTTTTTTAAGAGAGGGAGAGAGTAGGGGAGAAGGGGCAGAGAGAGAGAACCTGCAGCAGGCTCTATGCCCAGCACAGAGCTAGATGTGGGGCTCAATCTCATGACCCTGAGATTATGACCTGGGCTGAAATCAAGAGTCGGATGCTTCAAATATCTGGAGAAGGACTGATCCAAAAAAGAGAGTCGGATGCTTCACCACTTGAGCCACCAAGGCACTCCTAGGAATAACACCTTCTAAACAACCACTCAAAACTTTCAAAAGTTCAAGAGAAACAAATAGATATCATTTCTCCTATTCTCCTTTCTTGCAAATAACTAGTTACAGTTAAGACTGATTATATGCCACGTATCCAGTATGGTTAAATAAGTGATACCTTAATTCACCTTATACCTCAATGATTTTTTTTCTCTTACTTTTAAAAAAGGCAAATAGGGGCGCCTGGGTGGCTCAGTCGTTAAGCGTCTGCCTTTGGCTTAGGTCATGATCCCGGGGTCCTGGGATCGAGCCCCGTGTCAGGCTCCCTCCTTGGCAGGAAGCCTGCTCTCGCTCTCCCTCTCCCACTCCCCCTGCTTGTGTTCCCTCTCTCACTGTCTCTCTGTCAAATAACTAAATAAAATCTTTAAAAAAAAAAAAAAGATTAAAAAAGGCAAATAAGGGGTGCCTGGGTGGCTCAGTCAGTTAAGCATCCAACTCTTGATTTCAGGTCAGGTCATATCTCAGGGTTGTGTGTGGGAGCCCCGCATCAAGCTCAGTGATGAGTGTGCAGTCTGCTTGGGATTCTCTCTCCCTCTGCCCCTCCAGCACAACACTCCCCAACTCCCCACAGCTCTCACACACACACACACTCTCTCTGCCTATTAAAAAAAAAAAAAGGCAAATTATTTCCTATTTTTTAAAAATCTATTTTTTCCACTTCTATAACAGTGACCTAAGACATGAATGCTCAACACTTTGAGAATTCATGAGTAAGCCAATTTTCATTCTCATTAAATACACCATAATGGGGCATTTCTTTTTTTTTTTTCCTTAGAGTTATTTTAGAGTGGGGGAGAGGGGCAAAGAGGGAGGGAGAGATAATCTCAAGCAGATTCCATGCTGAGCACAGAGCCCCACATGGGGCTTGATCTCATGACAGATCATGATCTGAGCCAAAATTAAGAGTCAGATGCTCAACCGATACACCATCCCAGCACCCCAATAGGTCCCCGCTTCTTCAAAGGTATTTTGATTTTATCCGTTTTTGAGGCACAACTAAATGCCTGCATTTTTACAAAGCTTCTCTCCACTTCTCAAATAGATGGAGTTCTTCCTCTTCTGCACTTTCAGAAAACTTGGTTTAGGTGTCTTTATGGTATTTGTGAGAAGCTACCTTACCATTCTAAGACTACAAATTCCTTGAGGGCAAAGACTAGGCCTCTCTTACCTAGGACTTTTTTTAATTCCTAAATTCTGAGTTAATGATACTGTATAAAGCTTTTATCCACAACCCAAACAAAAAGACAATCATACCACTTTATAATCCAAGTAGTATTTTCATATTGTTAACCTAAAATCATCACAGTCCAAAAGTACAACACGGACTCCCTTATGTTAGTTTAAAAAAGAATCTGTTAAAGCAAAATCAAGGCACTCCTTGAAAACCCTAAGTCTCAATGTTTGTGATTCTATCAGTCTTTTTCAGAAGCACATCTACTCTGCGTGGAGACTCTGATCTTTACAAAAGCATACTGCATTAAACCTATTCTGGGATTTAGCTTTAGTTAATTGCTTTCCTCCCAGAAAGAATAGAAAAACAAAGAAACAGAAAAACAAAAACTCTTATCTAGCACATGGATAGAACTATAAGCTAACCCTCAATAACAGGAGACCCCATTCTAACCAAATGCATTTTCCAACGTCATAAAATTTATTCTTCATATTAGGCACAGACTTTGTACTTTTCTTAGACACTTCCCCCCCCTGCTATTTTGGCCACCATCAACACAAGTAGAAGTTTATGGCATTAAGTGGATTGATGATCATGAATTATTAAGTCTGGGCATAAAGATAAAGAGATAGAATAAGAATAGTTTTACCTTGGAATCCTGACCAAATATACTGGGGATAAGGAAATAAAAATTTCCGTATTTAAATCATGGCTATAAGAAAAAGATTCAAGAGGCCTAAGTACTTCAACACACAAGTCTAGATTTGCTTCAGAAACATCGATATCATCAGGAAAGGAGGTTGTCTTTTGCTATCAGAATATGGATGGTTTATCAGGAAAACAAAGAGTTATCCTGACCTTTAGGTCAGTAGCGTTCACAAAAAAAAACATCATAGGGATCTCTGTGGTTACATTCCTGAAGGAGCACATGAAATTTTCAATTCCCACAATGTGGAAAAAGCTGGCTAGAAATAAGCATCATCTTTCATAGTGTTTCCAGAACTTCCTTAAAGAATAAAGTGGAACACTTGAAAAAAAAAAATTCTGGGCCTGAGACTTAATAAATCATAATTTTGGGGGAAAAGGTGTGTTGATTTGTGTGTAAACTTTGAAAAGTTGTTTAACAAACAACTTCAGGTGATTCTTAACATTTAAGTTTGAAAAAGAGCTATACCACCTCAAGGTAGGTTCTGGCATTCTTTCATAGTATTTAAAAGTCTCAAAAGAGGTGGTGACACTGGGGCACGTGGGTGGCTCAGTTGGTTGAACGTCTGGCTCTTGGTTTAGGCTCAGGTCATGATCTCATGGGTTGTGGGTTTGAGCCCCATGTCAGGCTCTGTGCTCAGCAGGGAGTCTGCTTCAGATTCTTTCTATCCCTTTCCCTCTGCCCCTCCCACCCTGCTCTAAAATAGTATAACCTAGATGTATGTGTATGTGTGTGTGTGTGTGTGTGTGTGTGTATGAATATTCTTCTACAGCTAAAACGAACGAGGGTTATTCTGTTGTGAAGGGAATTAGCTTAAGAAGGCCTGGTAACTTTTTCTTTTTTTTTTTAAGATTTTATTTTATTTATTTATTTATTTGACAGAGGAGGGGAAGCAGGCTCCCCGCCGAGCAGAGAGCCTGATGCGGGGCTCGATCCCAGGACCCTGAGATCAAGACCCGAGCCGAAGGCAGAGGCTTTAACCCACTGAGCCACCCAGGTGCCCCTCTTTCTTTTTTCTTTTTAAAAGATTTTATTTATTTATTTGACACAGAGAGAGAGATCACAAGCAGGCAGAGAGGCAGGCAGACAGAGAGGGGGAAGCAGGCTCCCCACTGAGCAGAGAGCCCGATGCGGGGCTCGATCCCAGGACTCTGAGATCATGACCTGAGCCGAAGGCAGAGGCTTTATTTAACCCACTGAGCCACCCAGGTGCCCTGGCCTGATAACTTTTTCAAAACTATAAATGCAATATATATAAACAGAAATTCAATTATAAGAAATGTTGATAGGCAGAAATGATAAAATGGATTAATGACAATTTCTCTTTAAACCTATTTTTCCTGGGGCACCTGGGTGGCTCAGTGGGTTAAAGCCTCTGCCTTCGGCTCAGGTCATGATCTCAGAGTCCTGGGATCGAGCCCCGCATCGGGCTCTCTGCTCATTGGGGAGCCTGCTTCCCCCTCTCCCTCGGTCTGCCTCTCTGCCTACTCGTAATCTGTCAAATAGATAAAATCTTAAAAAAAAAAAAAAAAAAAAAAGTATGATTTCTGTACAAGAAGAAAAATAACTTTGGGAGGGAAGATACAGTTTAATATACTCATCTTTAGAAACTTAAAAGTCAGGTTCAAGAGAGAAATTCTTTTTTCCTGACAGATTTTGTAAGCAGATGCAAAGAGCTGCAATTATTGTTCCAACTGATATTTTTGCCTCAATGGTACACATTCAATAGCTCAGATTCCTCAAATAGTAAACAGGGGCAGATAATTTGATTATAATTCTAAAACTAAAAAAGCAAATTCTTGATTTAGGCAAGTTCCAACTCGGGCCTGACATCTCAACATGGAATTAAATTATATTTAATCACTAGGTTTCGGTAAAATGTGTAGCAGGGACCAAATTATCACATTTTACCCTAGACAAGGGAAAATATGTAAAACAATTTTTTGAGTTTATTTGAAAGATTTATTAAGGGACAAAGGAAATTATATATTCTTTACCAGCTTTACTCAGGTATTCTGTATGCCATCAAATTGACCTGCTTTAAGTGTACTACTGAATGACTTAAAAAATTTTTTTTTAGAGATTTTATTTGTCAGAGAGAGCGAGCGAGCACTCAGACAAGCACGGGGAGTGGCAGGCAGAGGGAGAAGCAGGCTCCCTGCTGAGCAAGGAGCCCAGTATGAGACTCAATCCCAGGAAGCTGGGATCATGACCTGAGTTGAAGGCAGATGCTTAAGCGACTGAGCCACCCAGGCGTCCCTGAATGACTTTTTAGTAATAAAATTTATAGAGATGTACAATCATCATCACAAGCCAATTTTAAATTTCCATTTAAATTCCATTAAATTTCCATCATCCTCAAAACATCTCTCAAGTCTATCTGCAGTTACTCCCTTTTCTTACTTCCCGCCCTGGACAATCACTGATCTATTCTATTATTCTACAGATTTTCCCCTTCTGGAAATTTCATATAAATGAAATCATATAATATGTGGTCTTGTGTGTCTAGGTTCTATCATTTAGTATGTCTTCTGGGGTTCATCTATGGTATGACATGCATGGGTGCCTCATTCTGTTTCACTGTTGAATAGTACTCTGCTGTATGCATAAACCAAATTTTCTTTATTCATTCATCAGTTGATGGACAATTGGGTTATTTCCAGTTTGGGGCTATTGTAACAATACTATAAACACCTACATACAAGTCTCTATGTGGACATGTTTTCTTATCTCTTGGGCACATAACCAGAGCAAAACTGCTCTGTTATATGGCAATTTTAGAGTTAACTGCCACACTGTTTTCCAGAGTGGCTTCACTATTTTACATTCTTACTAGCAATGTATTAGGGTTCCGGTTTCTCTACATCCTCCCTAATACTTGTTACTGCCTTCCTAGTGGTGGTATCTCACTGTGGTTTTGACTTGACTTTTTTTTTGACCCCTTGACTAATGATGTTGAACATCTTTTCATGTGCTTCTTGGCCATTTATCTTCTTTGGCGAAATAGCTGTACAAATCCTTTGTTCATTTTTTAATTAGGTTGTCTCTTTATTGCTGGATTAAGAGGTCTTCGTATACTCTAGATACTAAACCCTTCAGAAATACGATTTGCAAATATTTTCTCACATTCTTTGGGCTGTCTTTTCACTTTAATAATGTACTTTGAGGGGCGCCTGGGTGGCTCAGTGGGTTAAAGCCTCTGCCTTCAGCTCAGGTCATGATCTCAGGGTCCTGGGATTAAGACCCACACCAGGCTCTCTGCTCAGGAGAAAGCCTGCTTCTCTTTCCCTCTGCCTGCCTCTCTGCCTACTTGTGATCTCTTGTGTGTCAAATAAATAAAATCTTAAAAAAAAAAAATATGTACTTTGAGGCACTAAATTTTGATGAAATGAAAACTATTATCAATGTTTTCTTTCATGGACATTTTTAGTGTTATATCTAAGAAATCTGCCTACCTCAAGCTCACAAATATTTTCTCCTGCCCTTTTTTCCTGTAAGTTTTATACTTACATTTACGACCATCATCTTTAAAATAATAATAAATATACATGGCATGCAATTGACCATTTTAACCTTTTTAAAAATGTACAGTCTGGGGGCACCTGGGTGGCTCAGTGGGTTAAAGCCTCTGCCTTCGGCTCAGGTCATGATCTCAAGGTCCTGGGATCGAGCCCAGCATCGGGTTCTTGCTCAGCAAGGAGCCTGCTTCCTCCTCTCCCTCTGCCCGCCTCTCTGCCTACTTGCGATCTTTATTTATTTATTTATTTATAAATACATACATACACACATACCTTTAAAAAAACAATGTCTAGTCTGGTAGCAGTAAGTACATTCCCATGCTGTGCAATCACCACCACCATCCATATCCACAACTTCTCATCACCCCAACCTGAAACCCTGTATCCCTCAAATCATAACTCCCATTTCTCCTCACTCCCTGCCTCTGAGGACCACTGTTCTACTTTCTCTTTATGAATTTGACCACTTATGGGGCGCCTGGGTGGCTCAGTGGGTTAAAGCCTCTGCCTTGGGCTCAGGTCATGATCTCAGGGTCCTGGGATCGAGCCTGGCATCCGGCTCTCTGCTCAGCAAGGAGCCTGCTTCCCCCTCTCTCTCCGCCTGCCTCTCTGCCTACTTGTGATCTCTCTCTGTGTGTCAAATAAATAAAATCTTAAAAAAAAAAAAAAAAAAAAGAAAAAAAAATGAATTTAACTACTTAAAGTACCTTGTATAAGAGGCATCATTACAATCTTTGTCCTTTTGTAACTGGCTTACTGCACTTAGCTTGTTTTTAAGATTGATCCATGCTGTAGCATGTGAGAGAATTTCCTTCCTTTTAAAGATTGAGTAATATTCCATTTTATATTTTTATGACATTTTATTTATTTATCATCATCTAGTGATGAATACAGGTGTTTCCACCTTTTGACTATTGTGACTAGTGCTGCTAGGAACACCGGTGTACAAGTATCTAAGTTCCCGTTTCAATTCTTTATATACTGAAAAGTGGAACTGCTGAATTATACTACAATTCTAGGTTTAATTTGAGGATTCACCACACTATTATCCATTTTTGTTAATTTTATGTATGGTGTAAGGGTCTAAATTTATCTTTTTACATGTTGATATCCAGCTACATTAGCACCATTTATTGAAAGACAACAACCAAGGATGGGGTGCCAGGGTGGCTCAGTGGGTTAAAGCCTCTGCCTTCGGCTCAGGTCAAGATCTCAGGGTCCTGGGATCGAGCCCTGCATTGGGCCCTCTGCTCGGCAGGGAGCCTGCTTCCCCTCCTCTCTCTGCCTACTTGTGATCTCTCTCTCTGTGTAAAATAATCAATCAATAAGTCAGTTAGTCAATAAATAATAAATGGCAACAACCGAGGAACCATGAAATTGCCTTGGCATCTTTGTAAAAGAATCAAGTGACTACAAATGAAAGAGCATTTCAATTATGTCCCAATTCTCAATTCTGTTCCACTGATCCACATGTCTGTCCCATTCCAGCACCACAGTGTCTTAATTATTGTTGCTTTAAGTGTGTTTTATGATAAAGACCAAGACCTCTAGTTTTGTTCTCCCCACTACCCCAGAATATTTTGGCTATTCTGGGTCCTAGACATTTCCACATAAATTTTATAATCAGCTTGTTCGTTTCTGCCTAAATGCTTCCCTGAAATTACAGTAGGGATCAGTTTGAGGGAAAATTATGACTTTAATAATACTGTGTCTTCCCATCCATGAGTATGGACTGTTTCTCTAATTATGTAGATCTTCAATTTCTTTTAGCAATGCTTTGTAGTCTTCTGTTACATTTATTCCCATTTTGATTTTTGATCATTTGGACAGGGAATTCAGTGCTACTGTGAATGATAGAATTGTTTTTTTAATTTTTGAACTGTTCATTGCTCGTATATGGAAACATAATGGATTTCTGCATAGTGATAATGTATCCTACAACCTTGCTGAACTACTTGAGTTCTAGTAGTTATGTCTATGCGGATTCCTTAGGATTTTCTACATAGAGGATCATTTCATGGGTGAATAAAGATACTTCTACATCTTCCATTCCAATCTAGATGCCTTTTATTTCATTTTCTTAGCTGTCTGCCTTGACCTCCAATACATTCAGTATATTCCATTCAATGGAATATGAATGATGAGAGTGGACATCTTTGTATTGTTTCCAACCTTAGGGAGAATGCACTTAGACTTCCACCATTAGGTACAGTAGCTATATGTTTTTTGAAGTGAGATAACAGTCCCCAAACATTATGGTTAAATTGCTTATTTTGCCTTTCAATTATGTCAGTTTTTGTTTCTCATATTTTGGGGCCTGTTATTAAAGTATGGATATTCTATTTTCCCAATGAACTGACTTTTAAAGTATAAACTGCTCCTCTTTGTCTCTAATTTTTTTTTTTTTTTGGTCCTAAAGCCTATACTATCTATATAGCCAATTCTGTTCTTTTTGGATGCAATATCTTTTCCCATCCTTTTTCTTTTAACCTATTTGTGCCTCTGATTCTACAGTGTTTCTATAGAAAACAGCATATAGTTGGATATAGTTTTTTTATCCAGTTTGACAATAACTCAGATTTTAAAGAAGAATGCTTTTTTCTAAGGAAGGTCATTCTTCTGAACTACACATATAACTTTGGGATATAGAGCAGTAAGAGAAGAAACACTCTTCAGACATACTAACTGGCAAACACTACAGTGACAGATAGTGCCAAATCTCTCTCACTTAGTGGTGCCTGGGTGGCTTAGTTGGTTAAGTGTCTGCCTTCGGCTCAGTGGGCTGTCCTGGGATCAAGCCCTGCATCCTGCTCCCTGCTCAGTGGAGAACGTGCTTCTCCCTCTCCCTTTCTCAGCGCATGCTCTCTCTCTAATTAATTTAAAAAAAAAAAAAAAGAAAGAAAAAGATTTCTCTCTTCAAATTCAGTAACCTACCTCTCAGCCACTGCTAGTAGTCGTTCTGGCCTAAAGGTACCCTCAGTGTCAATGTACATGGCCTTTCCTTCTCCTCCACCTCGGTCAATGGGAAGCTAGACAGAACAAAAAGAACAGTGTACAAATGAACTCTGTAATTCTGATATAACTGATCAACTTCCCCACCCACCCACAATAAAGCAAAGGGAAAAAAAATTTTAGAATCAATCAGAAGTAGAGAGGAGGCATTCTCTTCTGATAGAAATACAGCTAGTAGCAGATATGAAATTCCTGATGTTCCATAGCATGCAAAGCCAGACTGTTGCCAGAGTTGGCTTGCTTGGAAAAGCAGTCCAAAGTAGGTGATAAAATTCTATGACTGAATACCAACACAACTGAACAATTCTCAGGCACTGGGTGGCTCAGTGGGTTAAAGCCTCTGCCTTCACCTCCAGTCATGATCTTAGGGTCCTGGGATCGAGCCCCGCATTGGGTTCTCTGCTCAGCAGGGAGCCTGCTTCCCCCCACCCCCTGCCTGCCTCTCTGCCTGCTTGTGATCTCTGTCAAATAAATAAATAAAATCATAAAAAAAAATATTTTTCAAAATTATGCAAATATTATACCCTTGTATTAAAAGTTCATACAATACAGAAATGAGTAAAAATTGAAAGCTCTTATCACTCCCATCTCTCAGAATCTTCCAGATCATCCATGCATTTTCATAGAACACTCTAAAATATGTGGTTCAGTCATCACTGTGTGACCTTGAGAATATTAATCTGTTTCCTTTTCCATAAAATGTAGATAAAACCCACCTTATGAATTGTTCTGAAGATTAAATAACTCACATAAAGTGTTTAGCACAGTGCGTGACATACAGAAAGCACTTTGAGAACTGGTATTGTCTACCTCTAACGCACTGACCTTAGAACTCAGAGGCTTAGTTAATTCAGAAAAGGAAAATGATTATGTTATTTCATAAGTTGGCAGATAAATCTTTTAAATCCTAAGAATCCATGGAAGGAGCAAAGGATATGTATGTAACAAAAGAAGGTCTTGAGAGAGGAAAGGTTTGGAGGCACTGGCCAAGAGGACAGCAAACGCTGACTTAGTTATTTGAGGAGGAGAAAATCTTGACACACAAGGGGCTAAGAAATTAAGATGAATGAGGATCCCTGTTTCTCATACTTTCTGTTATCTTTAGCGCTAGCATGAGAGGAAGCTCTTTTCCGGCTACAAAGACCTCTATGGGTGAAGGGAGACTATAGTTGATTGGGTATAGGCATGAAGACTGACAGAAAAGTGGACAAGGTCCCCGTGTATTATTGAGCCGACTTCAAGGTGGTGGATTGCATACTCTGCACTCCAGCCCATTCTGTCTCTTCCATCTTGCCCTCCAGAGCCACTGCAGTCATCTCATATTACTGGACTGGGACACCACCACCAAGTTAGCTATTTTTAATAACTGCTTAATACCGTAATTTAACTCTTCTTCCTATTTTAGAGTGATGTAGGTTGTTTTGAACTTTCACCATTTTATAATGCTCTGATGTAAATTCTTTGTACATTTATCCTTGACTCTGTGAACAATTCTGTAAGCCACATTTTCTGTCAAAGAGTATATGCACTTAAAACTAGAATTTATGGGGGTGCCTGGGTGGCTCAGTCAGCTAAGCAACTGCCTTTAGCTCAGGTCATGATCCCGGAGTCCTTGGATACAGGCTGGCATTGGCCTCCCTGCTCAGGAGGGGATCTGCTTCTCCCTTCCACTCATGCTCTCTCTCAAATAAATAAAATCGTGAAAAAAGGAAAAAAAAAAAAGGTCTCAGAGAAGACTCTGAGAAGGGTTCATCTAAGACTGACATCTTTTTAGGTGGGGAATATATATCTGAGGAATGACTTAAATAGTTAATCATAATGTCTAGATTAGTGAAGAGGGCAGGTAAAGTCAGGGGAGGCACAGTGGATGGTAAGCAAACATCTGAAACAATGATGAAATAATCTGAAAACAATGATGTGAAAAGGTTCTAGGACATGGAAGATTATGCAGTTAAGAGTCTACGAGTCTTGGGGATAAAGTGCCCTTTTAATGTCCATCCCAAAAGATGCTTGCAGACAGCAATCAACTAATTTTTGCAGATTTGGTTAGAGCCCAAAAGCTCACCTGGCATGTTACAGCCAATGTATGACAGATTTGAGTCTTCCCAGTTCGGAATTCTCCAAACATCTCTGTGATGGATCCAGTTTCAATTCCTCCTAAAAGAGCAGTAGGAAACACCTCTTAGCACAATACAAATGTTTTGAAACAATAATCATAGAAGTGTCCTTAGAACTCATCAGAAAGATGTATACATAATTTGTAAATTCAATTTTCAACAAGCAATATTTTTATTTTGAAATAATTCTAAATTTACAGAAAAATCACAAAGAAATGTACAGGGAGTCTCCATTAATTTTTTTTTTTTTAAATATTTTATTTATTTGACAGAGAGAGACACAGTGAGAGGGAACACAAGCAGGTAAGTGGGAGAGGGAGAAGCAGGCCTCCTGCTGAGTTGGGAGCCCCATTCAGAGCTCGATCCCAGGAGCCTGGGATCATGACCTGAGCTGAAGGCAGACGCTTAGATGCTTAACGACTGAGCCACCTAGGCGCCCCAAGATTTTATTTATTTAGGGATGCCTGAGTGGCTCAGATGCTTCTGCCTTTGGCTAAGGTCATGATCCTGGGGTTCTGGGATCGAGTCCCACATCGGGTTCCTTGCTCAGCGGGGAGCCTTCTTCTCTGCCTGCTGCTCTCCCCACTTGTGCTTGCTCTCTCTCCCTCTCTCTGGCACGTATTTTTTTTAAATCTTAAAAAATAAAATTTTATTTATTTGACAGAGAGAAAGAGAACAAGCACAAGCAAGGGTAGCAGTAGGCCGTGGGTGAGGGAGAAGCAGGCTCCCCATGCAGCAGGGAGCCAGATACAAGACTGGATCTCAGCACCCTAGAATCATGACCTGGGCCAAAGGCAGACATTTAATGAATGAGCCACCCAAGCGCCCTGGTCCCAAGAATTCATCACTCAGCCTCCCCAGTGTTAACATTTTACATAACCGTAGTACAGTATCAATATTAGAAAACTCAATGATATAGCCCCCAGAGTTTGTTCTGATTTCTCTAGTTATAAATGCACTCATCTCATTTGTGTATATGTATATAGTTCTATGCAATTTTATTACATCTGTAGCTTCGTGTAACTACCACCACAATCAAGATATAGAAGTATACCATGAAAAATCAATAACCAGTAAATGTAAAAATCATAGAGCTATCCTGGGGTGCCTGGATGGCTCAGTGGGTTAAAGCCTCTGCCTTTGGCTCAGGTCATGATCTCAGGGTCCTGGGATCGAGCCCCACATCGGGCTCTCTGCTCAGCAGGGAGCCTGCTTCCTCCTACCCCTCTATCTGCCTGCCTCTCTGCTTACTTGTGATCTCTGTCAAATAAATAAATACAATCTTTAAAAAAATTATAGAGATATCCTTTAAAATTTACTAAATGTTTCTTGTGTACCTGGCATTGTGCTATGCACATATATGTACCATTTCATTTAATTCCAATTACCTGTAAGGTAGGAAGTCTTTTTATCCTCACCATGAAGATAATAAAACTGAGGAATAGAGATATTAAGTAATTTGTACATATTCCTGAATATATAGTAATCTGCATACTATTCCTGAATGCATACTATTTTGCACCCTAAAAAATATTTAAGTATTTGGGGAAACAAGAAACAAATCTAAGCTTGCAGTAATTTAGGACAGCAATGTTTTCAAAAGTTCAAAAACTTTACAGGTTTCCATAAGTCCAAAAGTTTAGGATGCACTACCATGCACTGATACTCTAACACAGTATTCAAATATGGAGTGTTTTAGTTATCAGATTCAGCCCTATGTTAAAGTAAGCAGAGGAAGCTTACTCTCTGAATGCAATATTAAATGGAAATTCAATTATTTCATTGGGAGATATTTTAGTATAAGTCAGGTCCCACCCTCCAGAAGTCTTACTTCTTCAATGTGGATAGTTCTCTTATCTCTTAATCATATCTAACACACAAATTCTACCCAAATACTTTAGTTTTGTTCTGTGACCTGGATGCTTTGCTAACTGCAATTCACAGTTGAGGATAAGGGATCACTGTACCTTGAAGTAGTTTGTCAAGTTCTTTTGAGCCAGTAGTAATCTGTATGATTTCTGACCGCCTTTGGTGGAACTCAGTTGCAGTAGTAAAACCCATTGGAACTAATTTAGCTGCCTCAGTCTGGGAAAAAAAAAGAAAGGTCAAATCAACAAAATATGATTAGTAAAACAATCAGACATACTGAAGGAAGAGACAAATTCTAACAAAATTTCCAGAGTCATTTCTCTTTAAAAAGTCATCAAAAGGAACACCTGGGTGGTTTAGTCGGTTAAGTGTCTGCCTTCTACTCAGGTCATGATCCCAGGGTCCTGGGATCAAGTCCCACGTCCGGCTCCTTGCTCAGCAGGGAACCTGCTTCTCCCTGTGTCTGCCAATCCCCCTGCTAGTGCTCTGACAAATAAATAAAATCTTTAAAAAATAATAATAAATAAAAAGTCCTCAGGCACTTGGGTGGCTCAGTTGGATAATCAAATGCCTTTGGCCCAGGTCATGATCCTAGAGGTCCTGGGATCGAGTCCCGCATCGGGCTCCCAGCTCCATAGGGAGTCTGCTTCTTTCTCTGGCCTTCTCTCCTCTCATGCTCTCACCTTCTCTCTCTCTTAAATTAAAAAAAAGGTCCTCAAAATACCAATAGTTCTAGTTCTAGGATTATTTTATCTCGCTGGCAACTAAAGGATAAGCTAATTTAGAGACTCCATGAAGATTAATTTTTTAATTGCTAATTCAAGTAATACATCCACATAGTAAAAAAAAAACAAAAAAACCAAACCTATTATAGACCTATGTATACTTTGCTCGATTTATGACAAATGTGACATACAACACCAAGTCTAACAAAATACTTAAATTTTCATTTCCTATTCCATCAACCACAGACTATATCTCTTAACTTTCTATTTTTTTTTTCTTCCAGAGAGGGAACAGCGACAGGGGCAGAAGGGGAGAATGTTTTCTTGTTTGTTTAAAGATTTTATTTATTTGACAGAGAGAGAGAGAGAGAGAGAGAGAGAGATCACAAGTAGGCAGAGAGGGGGGGGAACCAGGCTCCCCACTGAGCAGAGAGCCTGACGTGGGACTCAATCCCAGGACCCTGAGATTGTGACCTGAGCCGAAGGCAGAGGCTTTAACCCACTGAGCCACCCAGGTGCCCCTACTGCTTCCCTTTAGCTTTGGCAAAATTTCTGTTATTATGCCTTTGATAATTTCTTCCCTTCTTTTTTCTATGAACTCTCTTCCTGTAACTTCTACTAATCTCCAGGAAAAAAGAAGATTAATGAAAACTGGACACTTTTGTGCCTCAGTTGGTTGGGCGCCTGCCTTTGGCTCAGCTCATGAACCCCAAGTCCCGGGATCGAGTCCCACATTGGGCCCCATATCAGGCTCCCAGCTCTATGGAGAATCTGCTTCTCACTCTGACCTTCTCACTTCTCATGCTCTCTCTCACTCTCTTTCAAATAAATAAATAAAATCTTTAAAAAGGGGGGGGGGGCGCCTGGGTGGCTCAGTTGTTAAGCATTTGCCTTTGGATCAGGTCATGATCCCAGGGTCCTCAGATCAAGCCCTGCATCGGTCTCCGTGCTCGGCAGGAAGCCTGCTTCTCCCCCTCCCACTCTCCCTGCTTGTGTTCCTGCTCTCACTGTCTCTCTTTCTAATAAATAAATAAAATCTTAAAAAAAAAAAAATTAATGAAAACTAGAAGATAAAATTAGACTATAAATCAATACTGAACTTTAATTAATGCATGCTAAAATATTTAGGATGAAATATACTGACATCTGCAACTTTCTTTGCAAAATATTTAAAAAAAATTCAAGATGGACTGATTGCTGGATAGAGAGATGAACAGACAGACAGGTGGTAATGGTAGAGTCTAGGGTGATGAGAATATAAGTTTTCACTGTAAAATTCTTTCAACATTATAGTAAGTTAAATTTTAGTAACAAAAAGCTAAGTAACAAAAAGTAACAAAAAGCTAAGAAAAAAATACAGAAGATGCTTTTTGTCATTTTAACTCCTAAGTATTCTAGACTATGAGACTACAGGAACAAAATATAACCAAAGTGAAATGTAAAGTAAAAACCATGCGACTACCTAACCTGAGAGAACTTTACTTCTATTTGCACACTTACATAATGAGTTACTTTCATCCGTGCTGTGTCTTAAGTGTACAGTTTTCATTAGCCAAGAACTATCAAACCTTGGACACAAGACAAAGAATGGTGAATAGAAGGAAAAACATGGATGGGCACCTGGGTGGCTCAGTCAGTTAAGCGACCGACTCTTGATTTTGGCTCAGGTCATGATCTCAGGGTCATGAGATTGAGCCTGGTTGAGGCTCTGCACTCAAAGAGTCTGCCTAGGATTCTCTCTCCCCATGTCCCTCTCCACACTGTATACATGTATGCATGCATGCCCTCTAATAAATCTTAAAAATGGAAACATTACAAAAACTGTGCTGAATCGGTCATTGCTTACAGTAGACCTAGAGAACACAGTTCAACAAAAGCCAATTAAAGGTAAACTTTGAAAATGTGGAAAAGATCACATAAAAATCTGTCACCTTCTGAATGAATCCATAAAATCTTTCTCTACTTTCTCTACCACCTTGATTTACATACTACAAATGGATTTTCCTTATTTTCCTTTCTCCACTGTAACAGTGAATATTCTTATTGAAAATCTCAATTTCACGGGGTGCCTGGGTGGCTCAGTGGCTTAAAGCCTCTGCCTTCGGCTCAGGTCATGGTCTCAGGGATCGAGTCCCGCTTCGGGCTCCCTGCTCAGTGGGGAGCCTGCTTCCCCCCCCTCTCTGCCTGCCTCTCTGCCTACTTGTGATCTTTCTCTGTTAAATAAATAAATAAAAATCTTTAAAAAGAGAAAAGAAAATCTCAATTTCAGTAGCGCCTGGGTCGTGTAGTCGGGTTGAATGTGCAACTCTTAGTTTTGGCTCAGGTTGTGATCATGAGATCATGAGCTCAAACCCCATGTGGGGTTCCATGCTCAGTGTGGAATCTGTTCCAGATTCCCTCTCCCTTTGCCCTTCCCATTCGTGTTCTCTCTCTAAAATAAATCTTAAAAAAAGAAAATCTCAATTCAAAGACTGAGGAATTGAGAGAATAGCTACAGTGACTGAAGAAATCTTCTTTAACCTTTAAAAGCAAATAACATCATCCACCTTTATCCACTAGAAATTCACAATATAAAATGTCTGAAATCAAAGAGAACAGAAAAATAGACTTAGCTCCATTATCATTTTGCATATCTCATTTTGCTTTATTAAAGGTTTTTATTTAAAAAAAAGAAAAGGTTTTTATTTGTGTTTTCATGAAAGCAGGACATTGATTTGATTTCTAAAACTAAGGTCTGACAAGGCATAAGGAAAGATCCTGTCAGGATTTGTTCTGACACAAATATTAATGCCACAAAAGAAAACCTATAGACTTTAAGGACACCTATTGGCTTAGTATCTCACATACTCTTTTGATGAGGTATTAGGGGCTCAGAACTGCCATTTCCAATTAAGTCATCATTTCAACAACATATTTGAATAATCCAATAAATGACAACTTCAGAGCTGCCTGGGTGGCACAGTTGGTTAAGTACCCAAATCTTGCTTTAAAGCTCAGATTGTGATCTCAAGGTTTTGAGACTGAGCTCTGCATCAGGGTCCCTGCTCAGATAAATAAATAAATCCTAAAAAAAAAAAAAAAAAAAAGACAACTTCATAGCAACATCTTTCCTCTAAGGACTTAAGTGAAAAATTAAAACTTCGGAGGTGTCTAGGTGGCACAGTTGGTTAACGTTTGACTTTTGATTTTGGCTCGCTCAGGTCATGATCTCAGAGTTGTGGGATCAATCCTTTGTCAGGCTCCTCAGTGTGGAGTCTGCTTAGAATGCTCACTCCTCCTTCTGCCCCCCCACTCATGCTCTTTCTCTCTCTCCTCCCTAAAAACAAATATTATAAAAAGAAAAAAAAAGAATTATGACTTCTTAGCCCTGAGTTACTATTACAAAGTGGTCTAAATAAATGAAGTAAAATCCATGCCAGTGCTTAAAAATTCAAAACTCTCAGTAGAATACCCAATAAAACAGAATTCATCAGGTTGTGTGTATATTAACATATGAGATAGTAAGTACTCACAAATCTCAGCTATTGTCCCTTTGACTAAGTTACATGGCAGTACATACACTGAAGCTAATCAATAACATAGGATGCAGTCTTTTTTGAAGGTTCTTTAGCCTTCAATGATTTTTTCAGAGAAAAATTTCTGTGAAACTATAATAGTAACAACATAAAATATGAAAATGCAGTTTTACAGATATTTACACTATATAAAAGTTTAAGGGTAAAGCTAATCCAACTGTGTAACTATAAGGGTGCATAGGTGGCTCAGTCAGTTAAGCTCTGGTCATAATCCGAGCATCCTAGGATTCAGCCCCTTGAGTTGGGCTCCCTGCTCAACTGGAAGTCTGCGTCTCCCTCTCCCTTTGCACCACCTCCTGATGCTCTAATAAATAAATAAAATCTTTAAAAAAAAAAAAAAAAAAAAAAAAACCCAGTCAGGGGCACCTGGGTGGCTCAGTGGGTTAAGCCTCTGCCTTTGGCTCAGGTCATGATCTCAGGGTCCTGGGATTGAGGCCCGCATCAGGCTCTCTGCTCAGCAGGGAGCCTGCCCCCCCCCCCGCCTACTTGTGCTCTGTGTCAAATAAATAAATAAATCTTTAAAAACAAACTAAAAACTAAGCACAAGATTTGAAATCACATTCTCTTGTCATTATTAAGGAATCTTGCTTATGATTAGTTAGCTAATAAATAAAAACAACTTTTCTATTTGAAAGTAAAACTTGGTTATACAAAATGAGGAAACTTTAGAATCGAGGCAAAAGTAAAAATCACTCACATTCTTACCATCCAGAAATAACACAAATATTTGTGTATTTATCCTGTGTATGTGCTATACATATACACACATTATATTTATTTATTTACTTACTTACTTACTTTGAGGGCATATATACACATTTTAAAAACAAAAAATCAACCATATATATGTGTTTTATTACCCTGCTTTCTTCTATCAGGAACATTCTCCTATGTCAATGAATATTCTTTGAAACTCTTTTTAGTGGTTACATTCTAATGAATATATTTCTAAGGTATGGGATCATAATTTCTAGAAAGGTAAGCTACACACCAGGCACTGCTGGTGGAAATGCAAACTTGTCAATTTGGCAGTACTCATACCCCATGAAACTAATTTCCTTGAGAGAAAATCCCAGTTTATGCAAGGAGGCACATACAAACATAATAACCTCTGGAAAGGGGAAAACGATGACACAATGGGAGATGAAGGAGGAACACTGTGACCTTTCACTGTATATTCTTTTGTACTGTTCCCACTAATGTCTCCCCCTATGTTACATAAGCAGTACTTACCAGAATTTTGTCAGCTTTGGCTTCACTAATCCCCTTAATATTTATTAGTTCCTTCTTTGGTGCATAGGCAACAGCCTCCACAGTATGGAATCCAGCCTCTTCCAATTTCTTCACATCATTAGCATTTATGCCACATTGCTGCAAATGAAGAAAACCATGGATAAATGTAAGCTTCAGTTCTCTCATCTAAGTAGATATTTGCCCTACCCACTTCAGAGCTGTTTTGAAGAACTGTAATATTATATGCAAAAGCTTTGAAAAGTTTTCTCTACACGTGAGGTATTTAATAACAAATTATCAACATTTTCATTTTGAAAACCAGTACTTCTAAACTAGTAATCCCATGTACATATTCTCATCATGAGTTGGGACTAAACCACTAATTCACAGGTACTGGGAATAAACCAGTAATTCTCAACCTTTTATGACTAGGACTCTAAAAGAACTTTGAGGGGGGTGCCTGGGTGGCTCAGTTGGTTAAACGTCTGCCTTCAGCTCAAGTCATGATTCTAGGGTCCTGGGATTGAGCCCCGCATTAGGCTCCCTGCTTAGCAGGGAGTCTGCTTCTGTGTCGACCTCTGGCACTCCCCTTACTTGGTGCTTTCTCTCTCTTCCTCTCCCTCTGTCAAATAAAAGGGAGACACTGGGCCCTAAAAAGCCACTTTAAACCAGTGTTTCTAACGTGTTCTACATCAAGCACACATAAAAAATGTTTTGTTTTTTTACACTAAGCTGGAGTAAACAGATAAGGCAGCAAAATGACTGGAATGCTCTAACAACTGACATTAAAAATGGGGGAAAACTGGGGAGCCTAGGTAGCTTGGTTGGTTAAGCATCTGTCTTTAGGTCAGGTCATGATCCCAGGCTCCTGGGATTAAGCCCCATGTCAGGTTCCATGCTGAATGGAGAGTCTGCTTCTCCTTCTCCCTCTGCCCCTCCCCCTGCTCATGCTCCATGTCATTCAAATAAATAAAATCCTAAAAAAGAAAATGGGGGGAAACTAGTTTTGGTTAAGGACTCATATATCAGTTCTCAAAATAAACCACCCAAATGTACCTCTTCCTACCTATATTAAAAATTCAGCTTTGATTTTATTAGCCACCAAAACTATGACTGCTGGAACAATATCAGTGGTGGAATGTATATGTATTTGCAGACTGACAAGGGTTTTTGAGAGGGGAGAGTCTGCCCATAGAAATAAGCTATTCTATCAATATTTAAACAATAAGCGAGGTGCTTGGGTGGCTCAGTCGTTAAGCGTCTGCCTTCGGCTCAGGTCATGATCCCAGGGTCCTGGGGTCAAGCCCCACATCGGGTTCCCTGCTCGGCAGGAAGCCTGCTTCTCCCGCTACCATTCCCTCTGCTTGTGTTCCCTCTCTTGCTGTGTTTCTCTCTGTCAAATAAATAAAATCTAAAAAATAAATAAATAAAAATTAAGAAAAAACAATAAGCAAAATGCATGTGTGGGTATAAGGATGCTCATGATACCAGAAGTTGTGATGCTTACCTCTGTAATATTTATCACAAACCCATTTATATTAATTTCTGGAGTCTTGAAGTTTAGCTGGGAGTGGTAGGAATACGTGTAAACGGAAGAATAAAGGCTTTCTCTCCTTTCCCTCCTACTTCTTTCAGCCTAAGTCAGCTGCACACACACTATGGGGCCTCTGTACAATGGGAGGAAATAGTGCAAGGCCCCAGGTCCGATGCTTGATGCTCCTGTGCAGAGTCCTGAATTGGAGCTTGACTCAGACCTTAGTAACTACAAGCCCTTCTCCCTGACCACAACAGCTGTATTGCTAGTAACTTCAGCGCATATATGGGTCAATGGAGAAACAATGCTTCTCTCTTCTCTAGATTGTAATTTCATACACAGTATAAACTTCACAAGACTCTACCATGGTATCCTAGGGCTTATTAGTTTTTGACAGAACTAAGGAGAATTCTTTTGACAGAACTAGAAGGAGAATTCTTAACAAAAGAGATCTGTCTGGTCAAAACAGACATGTTTAGCAGTTATCTTAAGCTTTTCCACAGGATCCTTGTTAACACTTCTGAAAATCCTAATTTAGGTCTTGACCTTAGGTAATAAATCAATGGTTTATGAAAAGGTTGTAATTTCTCCCAACAGGTAGGAGACTCTAATCTAGCATTATAATTCTAAAATTAACAACTAAGCACATACCTCTAATCGTGAAACAGGTTGTGGGCCAAAGCTCTCTTCTTCTACTGAAGTATCTGCATTTGCTTCAAGCTGCATTTGCACAGCCATTACTCAGCACTCAATTCTGAAAAATACAGATGGCCAGAAAAAGTACAGAATTACTAATTACTAAGTGAAGAATTACTTGTTAGTCTTTTGGTCTACTCACTGACTTCCCCATGGCAGGAAAAAGAACATATCTCACCAGCCTTCCCTTCCACCAAGCTAGTTCTATCAGAAATAGTTTAGGAAAAGCCAGGACTAGCCTGCTTCTTAAAGATGCACAGCTTAACTAGACCAACTATGTCCCCAGTTCCCCTGCTTCACATTCCTTGAGAGTAGAAGCCAAGTCATTCATTTTTATATACCCCATGATACATTACATGTTAGGTGTTTGGCAAGTACTTGGTAAACCAAAGTAAAATTTGCAAGACTCTACTAAAATTTGAAAAAAACTGGGGCACCTCGGTGGTTCTGTCTTGGGCTCAGGTCATGATCTCAGGGTCCTAGGATGGTCCTGCTTCCCCCTCACCCTTTGCTTGCTTCTCTGCCTGCTTGTGATATCTCTCTCTCTCTCTCTCTCTGTCAAATAAATAAATAAATAAATAAAATTTTTAACTCCCTCCGCCAAAAATTAAAAAAAATCCATAAAACAAAAAACTAATGAAAGTTCATTAAACTGTTTCAATTTCACCGTTCCCTTCAAGCAAGTGGTGTTTGTGGGTGGTGGGAGAGGAATGAAATGAAGGTACAGAATGACTGCCTATAAGGCTCCACTTGTGATAAGGCAGTAGACTGAGATGAGAGTACTTCCCATCTCAGCCAAGGATCATAGCTTGTAGTCACATATTCCGCTTTCAATACGAATGTGTGAAATTTAGGGTGCCTGGGTGGCTCAATTGGTTAAGTATCTGCCTTCGGCTCAGATCATGATTCCAGAGTTCTGGTATAGAGTCCCACATCAGGCTTCCTGCTCAAAGGGGAGCCTTCTTCTTTGCCCTTCCCCTGGCTCATGCATGTGTATGCAAGCTCTCTCTCAAATAAATAAATAAAACCTTAAAAAAGGGGGGGGGGGATGTATGGAATTTAAACATCACCATTTAAAAAAAATAATAAAAAATAGAAAACATAAACATCACCATTTTAATCAATTTCAGACATCACTGAATGCACAAATGAATAAATAACATTCAAATACCCTGTTCAGTCTGAAATCTTCCATAGACCATTGGGCCCCTACCTAGTCAGGTTATTATGATAGTTAAGATTGCTTAGGTTGAAAAGAAAGGAGAACAAAAAATATTAATTATCTTCGAAGGTGTTAGTAAAAGTGAACAAGATTTTTTTTTTTTGGGAGAGAGAGAATGCAGGGCAGGGATGAGGGGGTAGTGGCAAAGGAAGAGGGAGAATCTTAAGCAGGCTCCATAGGCATGGAGCCCAAGGGGACTGGATCTCATGACCCTGAGACCATGACCTCACCCAAAACCAAGACTCAGAGGCTTAACCAACTGGACCACCCTGACACCCCAAGAGTGAACAAGTCTTAATGTTCACAAGAATAAATGAATTTAAATCACACCAAAACAATCTGAACAATTTAACAATCCGGATAAATTTAACTCAAAAGATAACACATGTGAAATCTCCATTCTTCAAGACTTGACAAAAGAGGACCATTCCCCCCAACTTTTTTAAAAAAGGATAGTTGAGGGGCACCTGCGTGGCTCAGTGGGTTAAAGCCTCTGCCTTCTGCTCAGGTCATGATCTCAGGGTCCTGGGATCGAGCCCCACATCGGGCTCTCTGCTCAGCGGGGAGCCTGCTTCCCCCTCTCCCCCTGCCTGCCTCTCTGCCTACTTGTGATCTCTCTCTGTCAAAAAAATAAATAAAATCTTAAAAAAAAGAAAAGAAAAGAAAAGAAAAAAAAAAAGGATAGTTGATTCACAATGTCACATTACTTTTAGGTGTACAACACAGTGATCTGACAACTCTGTATGTTATGCTATGTTCACCACAAGTGTAGCTACCATCTGTCACCGTACAACACTATTACAAGACCGCTGACTACATTCATGTGTGGATGCACACTTGGGTTGCTTCCATATCTTCGCTATTGTAAATAATGCTGCTTTAAACATTGGGGAGCGGAGAGGAGCAAGATGGCAGAGGTGTAGGAGGCAGAGAGAGTACAGAGAGAGTCCCAGAAGTTCAGCTAGAAAGGCACCAAACCATTCTAAAAGTCGGCAAACATGACAGGAGAGAGAAGAGAATAAGAACAGCAATTCTAGGAGCAAAAAATCGACCACTTTCCAAAACGTAGGACGTGTGGAAAAAGTGAATCCAAAGAGACCGGAAGAGAGACCCTGGGGGGAGGGGCCAGCTCCCAGCAGCAGCAGCAGAGCCTCGCGGAGCACAAAATCGGAACTTTTAGTCTGCTCCGCTGAGGGACATGGCTCCAGAGGCTAACCGGGGGTTCAGTCCTCGCAGGAACAGTGTGGTTTCAGGACCCGTGGGGTCACTGAGGGACCAGGGGAGTCCGAGTGGGGCAGAGCTCACAGGTATTAGGGCGGAGAAGCCAGCGGCTGAGAAGGAGCTGGGCAGCGCCAGGTCAGCTAAGGCTTACCTTGGACTATATGAACAGAGACATGGTCGGGATCCTGCACTTCAAGTGGGGACCCCAGAGAGGCAGCTCCGGAGACACCCCCTCCTTCCTCCTCCGGAAGGAGCAGTGCAGGAGCGCACAGCAGGAATCTGCTGGGTTTGGGGACTCCAGACGGGGCCGCAGACAAGGGAGACAGAAGTGATTGACCCCTTTCCTCTGAGGGCATGTGGAGGATGGCAGCGCCCAGCACTTGGCTCCCCTGGGTCGGAGACTGGGAGGCCGCCATTTTCATTCCCGGCCTCCAGGGCGGGCGGTACAGAAAGCACTCAGGGAACAAAGACTCCCGAGAGTGAACCTGAGCCAAGTGCTTGGCCCATCCCCCGGCAAAGGCGGTGCAATTCCGCCTCTGGCAAAGACATTTGAGAACCACCGCAAGGGGCTGTCCCCCAGATGAGCAGCGAGAATATCCAGCCAAGACCTAGTTAATCAATCAGTGAAAACTGCAGAACTCCAGAGAATCTTTCTCTCTCACCCATCTACTCTTACCTTGACAAAGTGATGAGGGGGAAAAACTCACCACAAAAAAAAGAAGAGACAGTACCAATGGCGAGAGACCTAGTCAATTCGGACATTAGTAATATGTCGGAAACAGAGTTCAAAATGACAGTTATCAAGATGCTAGCTGGGCTCGAAAAAAACATAGAAGATATTAGAGAATCTCTTTTGGGAGAAATAAAATCCCTTTCTGGAGAAATAAATAAAATCTAACCAAGTTGAAATTAAATAAGCTATTAACAAGGTACAATTAAAAATGGAGGCTCACACTGCTAGAATAAATGAGGGTGAAGAAAGAATTAGTAATATAGAAGACCAAATGATGGAGAATAAAGAAGCTGAGAAAGAGAGACAACTACTGGACCACAAGGGGAGAATTCGAGAGATAAGGGATACCACAAAACGCAACAATGTTAGAACTGGGATCCCAGAAGAACAAGAGAGACAGAGGTGGAAGGTATATTGGAGAAAATTATTGTAGAGAATTTCCCTAATCTGGCAAAGAGAACAAGCATCAAAATCCAGGAGGCACAGAGAACCCCCTCAAAATCAATAAAAATAGGTCTACATCCCATCACCTAATAGTAAAACTTACAAGTCTCAGTGACAAAGAGAAAATCCTGAAAGCAGCTTGGGACAAGAAATCTGTAACATACAAAGGCAAAAATGTTAGACTGACAGCAGACCTATCCACAAAGACCTAGCAGGCCAGAAAGGACTGGCAGGATATATTCAGAGCACTAAATGAGAAAAATATGCAGCCAAGAATACTACATCCAGCTAAGCTGTCACTGAAAATAGAGGGAGAGATAAAAAGCTTCCAGGACAAACAAAAACTGAAAGAATTTGCAAACACCAAACCAGCCCTACAGGAAATATTGGAAGGGGTCCTCTAATCAAAGGGAGAACCCAAAAGGAACAAAGAACAGAAAGGAACAGAGACAATATACAGTTAACAGTCACCTAACAGGCAATAAAATGGCACTAAATTCATATCTGTCAATAGTTACCCTGAATGTAAATGGGCTAAACGCCCCAATCAAAAGACACAGAGTATCAGAATGAATAAAAAAAACAAGACCCATCGATATGCTGACTACAAGAAACTCATCTTAGACCCAAAGACACGTCCAGATTTAAAGTGAGGGGGTGGAAAACAATTTACCATGCTAACAGACATCAAAAGAAAGCTGGGGTGGCAATCCTTATATCAGATAAATTAGATTTTAAGCCAAAGACTATAATAAAAGATGAGGAAGGACACTATATCATACTTAAAGGGATGGTCCAACAAGAAGACTAACAATTGTAAATAACTATGCCCGTAACATGGGAGCAGCCAATTATATAAACCAATTAATAACAAAGTCAAAGAAACACATCAACAATAATACAATAACAGTAGGGGACTTTAATACCCCCCTCACCAAAATGGATAGATCATCTAAGCAAAAGATCAACGAAATAAAGCTTCTAAATGACACACTAGACCAGACAGACATCACAGATATATTCAGAACATTCCATCCCAAAGCAACAGCATATACATTCTTCTCGAGCGCACATAGAACATTCTCCAGAAGAGATCATATCCCGGGACACAAATCAGGTCTCAATCGGTACCAAAAGATTGGGACCATTCCCTGCATATTTTCAGACCACAATGCCATGAAACTAGAACTCAATCACAAGAGAAAAGTTGGAAAGAACTCAAATACATGGAGCCTAAAGAGCATCCTACAAAAGAACGAATGGGTTAACCAGGAAATTAAAGAAGAACTTAAAAAATTCATGGAAATAAATGAAAAGAAAACAACTGTTCAAAATCTTTGGGACACAGCAAAGGCAGTCCTGAGAGGAAAGTATATAGCAATACAAGCTTTTCTCAAGAAACAAGAAAGATCTCAAATACACAACCTAACACTACACTTAAAGGAGCTGGGGAAAGAAAAACAAAGAAAGCCCAAACCCAGCAGAAAAAGAGAAATAATAAAGATCAGAGCAGAAATCAATGAAATAGAAACCAAAAGAACAGTTGAACAAATCAATGAAACTAGGAACTGGTTCACTGAAACAATTAACAAAATTGATAAACCCTTGGCCAGACTTATCAAAAGGAAGAGAGAAAGGACCCAAATTAATGAAATCATGAATGAAAAAGGAGAAATCACAACCAACACCAAAGAAATACAATTATAAGAACATATTATGAGCAACTATACGCCAGCAAATTAGACAATCTGGAAGAAATGGACGCATTCCTAGAGACACACAAACTACCAAAACTGAACTAGGACGAAATAGAAAACCTGAACCGACCCATAACCAGTAAGGAGATTAAATCAGTCATCAAAATCTCCCAACAGGGCGCCTGGGTGGCTCAGTAGGTTAAAGCCTCTGCCTTCAGCTCAGGTCATGATCCCAGGGTCCTGGGATCGAGCCCTGCATCAGGCTCTCTGTTCAGCAGGGAGCCTGCTTCCCCTCTCTCTCTGCCTACTTGTGATCTGTCAAATAAATAAATAAAATATTAAAGAAAAAAAAATCTCCCAACAAACAAAAGCCCAGGGCCAGACGGCTTTCCAGGGGAATTCTACCAAACATTTAAAGAAGACTTAATACCTATTCTTCAGAAATTGTTCCAAAAAATAGAAATGGAAGGGAAACTTCCAAACTCATTTTATGAGGCCAGCATTACCTTGTTCCCAAAACCAGACAAAGACCCCATCAAAAAGGAGAATTACAGACCAATATCCTTGATGAACATGGACATAAAAATTCTCCCTAAAATACTAGCCAATAGGATCCAACAGTACATTAAAAGGATTATTCATCACGATCAAGTGGGATTTATTCCTGGGATGCAAGCTTGGTTCAACATCCACAAATCAATCAACGTGATACAATACATTAATAAAAGAAAAAACAAGAACCATATGATACTCCCAACTGATGCTGAAAAAGCATTTGACAAAGTACAGCATCCTTTCTTGATCAAAACTCTTCACATCGTAGGCATAGAGGGTACATTCCTCGACATCATCAAGGCCATCTATGAAAAACCCACAGCGAATATCATTCTCAATGGGGAAAAGCTCTCAGCATTTCCCCTGAGATCAGGAACACGGCAGGGATGCCCACTATCTCCACTGCTATTCAACATAGTACTAGAAGTCCTAGCCTCAGCAATCAGACAACAAAAAGAAATAAAAGCATCCAAATTGGCAAAGAAGAAGTCAAACTCTCACTCTTTGCAGATGATGTGATACTTTATGTGGAATATCCAAAAGACTCCACTCCAAGACTGCTAGAATTCATCTAGGAATTCAGTCAGGTGTCAAGATATAAAATTAATGCACAGAAATCAGTTGCATTTCTTTTTTTTTTTTTAATCAGTTGCATTTCTATACACCAATAGCAAAACAGAAGAAAGAGAAATTAAGGAGTCTATCTCATTTACCATTTCACCCAAAACCATAAGATACCTAGGAACAAGCCTAACCAAAGAGGCAAAGAATCTGTACTCAGAAAACTACAAAGTGCTCATGAAAGAAATTGAGGAAGACACCAAAAAATGGAAAAACGTTCCATGCTCATGGATTGGAAGAACAAATATTGTGAAAATGTCTATTCTACCTAAAGCAATCTACACATTTAATGCCATCCCTATCAAAATACCATCAATTTATTTCAGAGAAATGGAACAAATAATCCTAAAATTTACATGGAACCAGAAAAGACCACGAATAGCAAGAGGAATGTTGAAAAAGAAAACCAAAGCCGGCGGCATCACAATTCCTGACTTCAAACTCAATTACAAAGCTATAATAATTAAGACAGTGTGGTACTGGCACAAAAATAGACACAGAGATCGGTGGAACAGAATAGAGAACCCAGAAATGGACCCCCAACTCTATGGTCAACTGATCTTCAA
>CM053609.1:50127146-50158198 GCA_028646535.1 Procyon lotor
TTTGCACAGCAAAGGGAACAGTCAACAAAACCAAAAGACAACTGACAGAATGGGAGAAGATACTCGCCAATGACATATCAGATAAAGGGCTAGTATCCAAAATCTATAAAGAACTTCTCAAACTCAACACCCAAAGAACAAATAATCCAATCAAGAAATGAGCAGAAGATATGAACAGACATTTCTGCAAAGAGGACATCCAAATGGCCAACAGACACATGAAAAAGTGCTCAACATCACTCAGCATCAGGGAAATACAAATCAAAACCACAGTGAGATACCACCTCACACCAGTCAGAATGGCTAAAATTAGCAAGTCAGGAAACGAAAGATGTTGGCGAGGATGCGGAGAAAGGGGAACCCTCCTACACTGTTGGTGGGAATGCAAGCTGGTACAGCCACTCTGGAGAACAGTATGGAGGTTCCTCAAAAAGGTGAAAATGGAGCTACCCTACGATCCAGCAGTCGCACTACTGGGTATTTACCCTGAAGATACAAATGTGATCTGAACAGGCACGTGCACCCGAATGTTTACAGCAGCAATGTCCACAACAGCCAAACTATGGAAAGACCCTAGATGCCCATCAACAGATGAATGGATAAAGAAGATGTGGTGTATATATATATATATACATACATACACACACAATGGAATACTATGCAGCCATCAAGAGAAATGAAATCTGGCCATTTGTAATGACGTGGATGGAACTGGAGGGTATTATGCTAAGCAAAATAAGTCAGAGAAAGACAAGTATCACATGATCTCTCTGAAATGAAGAATTTGAGAGGCAAGGTAGGAGTTTGGGGGGGGTGAGGGAGAGAAATGAAACAGGAAGGGATGGGGAGGGAGACAAACCATAAGAGACTCCTAGACTCACGAAACGAACTAAGGGTGGCTGGGAGGCGGGGAGGGTAGGGATACAGTGGCTGGGTTGTGGACATTGGGGAGGGTATGTGCTGTTAAGTGCTGTGAAATGTGTAAGCCTGACGATTCACAGACATGTACCCTGGGGCAAATAATACATTAGATGTTAATAAAAAAAAAAAAACCACATAGGGGTGCCTGGGTCGCTCAGTGGGTTAAAGCCTCTGCCTTTGGCTCAGGTCATGATCTCAAGGTCCTGGGATCGAGCCCCACATCGGGCTCTCTGCTCGGCCAGGAGCCTGCTTCCCTCTCTCTGCCTGCCTCTGCCTACTTGTGATCTATCTACCTCTCTCTCTCTCTGTGTCAAATAAATAAAAAAAATTTAAATCTTTAAAAAAAAAAACAACAAACCACATAACAAACAAAACACTGGGGAGCATTTATTTTTTTCAAGTTAGTATTTTCATTTTCTTTGAGTAAATACCTTGTAGTGGAATTTTCAGATCACATGGTATTTCTAGTTTTAATTAAAAAAAAATTTATTTATTTATTTGTTTGTTTGTTTATTTGACACAGAGAAAGAGAAAAAGAGAGAGGGAGAAAGAGAGAAAGATGTCAGAAGTAGACAGAGAGGCAGGCAGAGAGGAAAGGGGAAGCAGGCTTCCTACCGAGCAGAGAGCCTGATGCGGGCCTTGATCCCAGGACCCTGAGATCATGACCTGAGTGGAAGGCAGAGGTGTTAACCCACTGCACCACCCAGGCGCCCCTCTATTTTTAATTTTTTGAGGAACCTCCATACTGTTTTCCATAGAAGATGCACTAAATGTAAATTAGTGCACTAACAGTTCATGAGGGTTCCTTTATCTACACATCCTCACCAGCCAGGATCCCTTATTTATCTTTTTCATTTAGCCACTGTGATAGATGGGAGGTGATATCTCACTGTGGTTTTGGTTTGCATTTCCCTGATGATTAGTGATGCTGAGTACCTTTTCCTATGTCTGTTTGCCACCCGTGTCTTCTTAGGAGGTGACCATTTGTTCTTGATTAGTTCAGATGTAGATCTCTTAGATGGCAGATTTAGCATTACGTGTGCCTATGATAATGCTAAATATCAGGATCACCTGAATGCAATTTAAATTTAAAGATCCCCCTTCATAGGGGCACCTGGGTGGTTTGGTTGGTTAACCAACTGAGCCTGAGCCTTCTGCTCAGGTCATGATCCCAGGGTCCTGGGTTTGAGCCCTGCATCAGGCTCTCTGCTCAGCAAGAGCCTGCTTTTCCCTCTCCCTCTGTCTGCTGCTCTGCCTATTTGTGCTATCTCTGTCAAATAATAAAATCTTTAAGAAAAAAATAAGAAAAAAATAAAAAATAAACATCTCCCATATTAATATTTATTTGGGGCATGTTTTGTGTATTCTTTAAGGGCATTTCACATTCACTTAATGTCTGATTTGATCTTCCCAATAACCCTGAGACACACGTACTATTCTTAAAATGCTCTGTTTACAGATGGTTATGTTCAACTCTCAGAGGTTAAGTAACCAGGATTCTAACCAGCATCCACATCCAAGTCATATTTTCTTTATACTGAACAATGATGTAAACTGACAGGAGCCAGGCACTGGGCTAGCACCAAGCTATTCTAAACATGTTCATCAAATAAACAGGAGTTCTGTATAATTAAAAAAAAAAAATCCTCCCTTCATAATCTATGAAAAAGATGAAACTGCAGAGTAATAGTGAAAGGATGGTCTTTTCAATAAACAGTGCTGGGTTGATGGGAGAGCCTTACAGAATAAGAAACCACCTCCTCACCCCACAAACAGAAGAACCATCCATTTCCAATTCAATTATAGATCTAAAGATAAGAGTTCAAACAAAGCTTCTGGAATATAAGCGAATATCTTCAGGACTTTATGATAAAGATGTTTTAAACTGAATACATAAAGCAACAATCAAAAAAGACTGAAAAAAAAAGACTGAAAAATTGGACTACATTTAAATTTCTATCTAGCAAAAGACAATACTAATAAAAAGTCAAACTACAGTCAGGGGACAAAATATTTACCACATATACAACCAAGGGTTGATAATTAAAATATAATAACTTCAGGGGCAACTGGGTGGCTCAGTTGGTTAAGTGTCTGCCTTTGGCTCAGGTCATGATCCCAGGATCCTGGGATGGAGCCCTACGTCGGGCTCCTTGCTGAGCAGATAGCCTGCTTCTCCCTCTCCCTCTGCCTGCTGCTCTACTTGTGCTCTCTCTTTGTCAAATAAATAAAATCTTAAAAATATCTATAAAACTTCAAATCAGCAAGAAAGAACAACTCAATAGAAAAACAGAGATCTGAACAAGCACTTCAGGATAGAAGATATCCAATTGCCAGTAAACATATGAACCAACAGGGGTACCTGGGTGGCTCAGTGAGTTAAAGCCTCTGCCTTTGGCTCAGGTCATGATCTCAGGGCCCTGGGATCGAGCCCCACATCGGGCTCTCTGCTCAGCAGAGAGCCTGCTTCCCCCTCTCTGCCTACTTGTGATCTCCCTCTCTGTCAAACAAATATGTAAAATCTTAAAAAAACAAACAAACATATAAACCAATAACATATGAACAATAAACATATAAACCAACAACGCTCAACCTGATTATCAGGAAAATTAAAACCATAAGGTATTACTGTATGCCACCAAAACAGATAAAAAGATTGACGATATCAAGTGTTGGCAAGCATGTGAAATGACCAAACATTCATACACTGCTGGTTTGAACGTAAATTGGTACTTTAGAAAACTGGCATTAAATGTAAATTGGGTGGCTCAGTGAGAGAAGCACCTGCCTTCAGCTTGGGTTGTGATTCCGGGGTCCTGGGATCCAGTCCCACACTGGGCCCCTTGCTCAGCAGAGAACCTGCTTCTCCCTCTCCCTCTGCCGCACCCCCAGCTTGTGCTCTCTCTGACCAATAAAATGTTTAACAAAAATAAATAAACGAAGTTGAATACAGACAAATGCTATGACCCAGGAATTTCAACACTGTGTTACTAACCAAAATTAGTAAAGCATAGCATGTGCACCAAAATATATATAGGAATGTTCTCAGCAGCCTTTCTCCTTTACAAAGTCAGAAACTAGAAACAACCCAAATGTCCACCATGGGCAGAAAGATTAAGGGAATCAATACAGCAACAAAAAAGAACTATTACTATATACACAGTTATTCATGAATCTACAGACAGAATGTTGAGCAAAACCAGAAACAAAAATATAAATAGTATCATTTACACAAAATTCAAACACAGTCAAATTTAGTCAATAGTGTTAGAAGTCAATACAATGGTTACCTTTGGGGAGAAAAAGGGAAATACTAGAGGGGGAACAAGGAAAGTTTTTGGGGTGTTGACAATATTCTATTTATTGATCTGAGTAGTAGTTACACAGTATAGTCTCTCTGAAATAATTCAGAACTGTATACACTTCTGATCTGTGCACCTCCTATATGCATATTACACTTCACTTTAGAAGTTAAAAAAAAAAACAAAAACACCTCACTGGAGAGGATTCCCTAGGTATCACGTGAACGGCGTTCCGCATTAGGTAATGAAAACACCTTTGAGGAAACTGGAGGCGGTACTTGGTAAGCAAAGTCCGGAGTAATGGAAAGAAGACTGATGAGAAATCCGGAAACCCTGGCCCTGACATAAACAGCTGTGACATTAAATCGGTACACCTCTCTGGATCTCGGCTTTCTCGCCCCCGCCCATAAAATGGGTGTTGGAAATGAAGGCTTCTAAGGTTCCTCCCAGGTCTGGAGACGGGCCGCTTCAATTTTCGCCACCCGCTCCGACGGCGAGCTGGGCCCAGGCATGCCCCTGCTCCGTCCCGCCAACTCCAGTTTCCACTCGGCGCGGAGGGGCCGATAAGCCGGCGGCCAGGTCACGGGCCCGGTCGGGTTAATGCGGGGACAGACCCCGACGCAGAAAGGGACTAGGTCTACGCCTCACATACTCACCTCGGTCACAGCGCTGCTCACTCGGGCGGGCTGCAAGCTCCGACTTCTGTCCGCTGGTCTGGTTCGCGCCCGACCCCGGACGGACTCCAGACGCCCTCTCTTGCTGCTAACTTCTCTACTCCCTTGTTCTAGCCTCCTGCACACAACCTAGGCGAGTTTGAGATCCCAACTATGCCCCTCAGGGAGCGTCAGCTCTCCTCAAACGAAGAGCGTCAGGCCCCAGGGTTCTCCCCGCCCGGCAGCTTTCGGAGATCCCGCCAAATGCTCCGGGAGGGTCACGCCAGCGTCAACGTAACGTCTCCGCGCCCTCCTCGGCTCCGCCCTCCCCGCCCTGCCGCTGCTCGCGAGCCGGAGATGGGCCCAAGGATCTTGATCTTGCATGATGTCAAGGTGTTCCCTTTTCCGTTTACCCCTAAGAACTAATTCACAATTTAAGAATCGCCAACTTCTTCTCTTTCACCAGACCAAGGACTACAACTCCCAAGAGGTAGTGGGGTCGGCCGGAGACTCCATCTCCCAGTATGCACCGCGGGCGCCTGGCGGTTTTAGCGCCTCATCCCCTCTGGGGAAAAGCCTGGCTCTACAGAGGTGTTCTCGATTTGCTTCTGAAGTATTTAACCTGTGTTTGCCCCGAGCTTACAGCTTCGTCAAATTCCTGCAGCCTGGCATTTTCCAGGTCCCTGGATGTGGTAGAGCCGAGGATGCTCGAGTAGACATGGAACGGAAAACATCTAGTGAAGAGGAGAAAATGGCTGAAATACTAGTCAAGCCTTGGTAATTTACCAGAGATTTGAGAGACTCCAAGGGAAGAAGACATTGATTACCTTCTCATGGTTTACTGGAAAGTTGGACCTATGATTCTGGTTTTAAAGGGTGAATGGGGTTTCCTGGGCAAAGAAGAGGAGATGCAGGAAATGAGCAAAGAGCAGTACGGGCAGGGAAAGTTATAACATTTAGTTCAAGTTAGGAAGGAGCTTATGACCATGTGTGGAGCTTTAGTCTCTATTCTTTAGGTAATGGGAAAATCATTGAAAATTTTTAGGCAGAGGAGTCCTATGGTTTGATCTGTTTTTTCCTCCACCACTACTTTGTAATTCTGGGATGCTTTAAAGTTCATGAAGTTTTTATTTAATCCTCCCCCCCTTGTCTTGTGGCAATGACAGATTTCAGGAAAGAGTAAAAATAGCAAAAACTGTTAGGGGGCTTTTGCAGTATTTCAGACAAGGGATGAAGGACTTCTTGAGTTAGATCAATGACAGAACAGATTCAGGAAGCATTCTGGAGGCAGACTCAACCTAACTTAGTAACTATATATAGTACCTGGGGATAATAGTAACTGCCTTCCATACCAAATATACCCACCTCTACCTCCCATTCTTCACACCCCTTCCTTAGAGCATCTGCAAACCCACAGCCCCTCTTGGCTGAATGAAATCACGTATATCTTAGACCTTTCATTAAAATCAAACTCCTGTGGCTGTGTGGTTGTCAAACCAGAGAAACCCCGCTTATAGAAAGATTAAGATATTGAGAGACCAAGAAAGTGGGAGAGAATGAGATAGAAAGGAAAAAATTTTGAATCTGTTTTTCAAATCTTTCCAGTTTCTCATGAGCCCAAGAGCACTTACTATTCTTATTATCTATGAAGTACTCCTACATTCCAATAACTCTCCCTTCCATTTCTTCTGCTTAAACCAGTTTGAGTAGTTTTCTGTTCTTTCTTCTAAGACAACCCACTAAACACTTGGAAATAAGACAAACCAGTGTTCTTGCTAACAGTTAAGTTAGCAATTCATATGACTGTTTTTAAGCGTGTAATGGAAAAGTTTTGGATATATCCTAAATTATGTCCAGTGACTTATTTGAAATCTCAAAGAGGTAACCTCTAGTAAAACCAAAACTTAATCATGAGAAACCTCATCTTTTGTCTCAAGGATAACAATCTCCTGGCATAGTCAGCCTGGAGCATAGTAAGGGAAATCCAGAAGGGAAACCCACTGCCATATCCAAGTGATCCAACTGAGTAGTACAAGGATGATCCAGTATGGGGAAATCTGTTATAACTGACCATTTTAATAGATCAAGGAGAAAACCTATATAAAGGAAGTAAATTAAACCCATTTAATTAACCGGGTTAATTAAATTAACCCATTTAATCTCATTTTGAAAAAGCAATAAAATTCAACATAAATTCCTCATTAAGGGGGGGGAAAGGTAGAAAGGAATTAGATGTTTCCTTAGCATGATCAAGAAAAAAAACAGATATTCCAAACAAGCTGCCTTTGTCTGCTTACTGGTAAAATGTTAGAAATATTTTCATTAAAACCAAGAACTAGGGCTCCTGGCTGGCTCAGTATGAGGAGTACATGACTCTTAATTTCAGGGTTGTGGGCCATGAGTTTGAACTCTACTGCGTGTAGAGATTACTTATATAAAAAAGAAACAAAATTGTCTATTGCCACTATCATTTACTATTGTTCAGGAAGTGTCACTGGGTGTAATAATTAAAGATAATAAAAATTGTAAATATTTGGAAATATTTACAGATATGATTATATACCTGGATAGTTTAAGGGACAATAAGAAAGTATATTAGTGTAACCAATTATGAAATATAAAAAGATCAGCACTTTATTAAGTCTTAATAACTATTTAGACAATAGAAAAGAATCCCATTCACAGTAGTAACAAAAACCATAAGTGTCTGAGAATAAACTTTTAGAAATGTTTAGGACCTCTATGGAAAAATCTCTAAAACTATCTTCCTAGAGGAGAGCTCAAAATTATAAAGTTGAAAATTCATCAACATCAATGATTTTGCAATAGAAATCCCAATGTGATTCATGGCAATCACCATTAGTTGCCTACCCAATAGCCATTGCCCTTCTTTACAGCTAAGAGAACCTAGTATTTGGAAGGATGCTCACTAGTTAAGATTTTGGATGACTTTGCCTTCATCCGTATTCGATTGTATATTATTTGCACTTTTGGTTTGAATTTACCTTGTTTTTATTATAATTTAAAAATTGTAATATATAAAATGCCTTGGAATAAGTCTAATAAGAAAAGTGCACATCTTTTTTTTAAAGATTTTATTTATTTATTTGACAGAGAGAGAGAGATCACAAGTAGGCAGAGAGGCAGGCGGAGAGAGGGGGGAAGCAGGCTCCCTGCTGAGCAGAGAACCCAATGCGGGGCTTGATGCGGGGACCCTGAGATCATGACCTGAGCTGAAGGCAGAGGCTTTAACCCTACAGAGGCTTTAACCCTACTGAGCCACCCAGGCGCCCCATGAAAAGTGCACATCTTATATAAAGGAAATATTAAGGTATTAATGAAAGACACAAAACAAAAAAGTATACTATTAGAAGATTCAATATCTTAAAGATATCAATTGTCCATGAACTGTTCTTTAAATTTAATATAACATGATTTCAGTAAAAATTACATTAAGAGTTTTTGGGGAACAAAACAAGCTAGTTCTTACCTCTTTATATAAAATAAGAAAGCAAGAAGAGCTAGGAAAACCCTGAAATAAAAGGGCCTGAAATGACCAGATGTTAAAACATATTATGAAACTATAATTACAGGGCCACCTGGGTGGCTCAGTAGGTTAAGCATCTGACTCTTGATCTTGGCTTAGGTCATCTCAGGGTCGTGAGATGGAATCCTATGTTGGACTCTGTGCTGAGTGTGGAGCCTGCATAAGATTTTCTCTCTCCTGGGCACCTGGGTGGCTCAGTGGGTTAAAGCCTCTGCCTTCGGCTCAGGTTATGATCTCGGGGTCCTGGGATCGAGCCCCACATCGGGCTCCCTGCTCAGCAGGGAGCCTGCTTCCCCCTCTCTCTCTGCCTGCCTCTCTTCCTACTTGTGATCTCTCTGTCTCTGTCAAATAAATAAATAAAATCTTAAAAAAAAAACCTTAAAAAAAAAAAAATAAAAAATAAAAATTAAAAAAAAAAATTTTCTCTCTCCTTTTCCCTCCACCCCTCCCCTACTCTCTCCCTTTCAAAAAAAAATCTATAATTACAAAGAACTTCTATGATAAGCTAGGTCAATAGAATAGTTTAATCAGTGTCTTAGTTTCCTATTGCTGCTGTAACAAATTACCACAAATATATGGCTTAAAAAGAACAAAAATGTATCATCTTGGGGTACCTGGGTGGCTCAGTGGGTTAAAGCCTCTGCCTTCCGCTCAGGTCATGATCACAGGGTACTGGGATCTAGCCCAGCATCAGGCTCTCTGCTCAGCAGGGAGCCTGCTTCCCTTCTCTCTCTGCCTGCCCCTCTGCCTACTTGTGATATCTCTGTCAAAGAAATAAATAAAGCCTTTAAAAAAATGTATCATCTTACAATTCTGGAGCTCAGAATTCCTAATGGATTTCACTAAGCTAAAAGCAAGGTGTTGGCAGAATTGTGTCCCTTCTGGAGGTCCTAGAAGAAAATCTGTTTCCTTGCTTTTTTCAGTCTCAAGGGGCATCCACATTCTTTGGCTCAAGGTCCCTTCCTCCCTCTTCAAAGTCAGCAATCACTCTGCTCTGTTTCCATTTTCACATCTCTGACTCTGACATCCTGCCTTCCTCTTATAAAAACCCTTGTGATTACATTGGGCCTACCCAGCTAATCTAGGATAGTCTTCCCATGTCAAGATCCTTCAAAAGCTCTGCAGTCCCTACCACCATGTAAGGTGACATTCACAGGTTTTGGGATGTGGACCTCTTGGTGTTGGGGGGGCGGTATCTACTACTTTGCCTACCGTACTCAGATATGAGTAGGTAGAGAAATCTAGAATATGATGAAAAAGGCATTCCAAATGAGTGGGGAAAATAGCCTATTTGTTAAATGGTGCTGGGACAGCCACATAGCCATGTAGAAAAAAAAAATTTAGATCCTTAAACTTTGTTAGGATAAATTTCCAATTGGCTCAAAGATTTAAATGTAAAGTATTAAACCATAAAAGTTCTAAGAGAAATCATAGATCTTACAGTGGGGAGAATCTAAATATAACACAAACTCAGAAGTCATAAAAGAAAATATTGATACACTTGACTACATATCTTTAAAATTCTAAATGGCAAAACTATAATAAAGTCAAATACAACCACAAATTAGGAAGAAATTTGGCAAACTATCACAGAGTTTATTTTTTTTAAATCTAAATTCAATTAATTAACATATAATGTATTATTGGTTTCAGAGGTAGAGGTCAGTGATTCATCAATCTTATATAATACCCATTGCTCATTATATCATGTGTCCTCCTTTTTTTTTTTTTTTTAAAGATTTTATTCATTTGACAGAGAGAAACACAGGGAGAGAGGGAACACAAGCAGAGGGAATGGTAGCAGGAGAAGCAGGCTTCCTGCCGAGCAGGGAGCCCGATGCGGGGCTCGATCCCAGGGCCCTGGGATCATGACCTGAGCCGAAGGCAGAAGCTTTAACCCACTGAGCCACCCAGGCGCCCCTATTTTATTTTTTAACAAATATTTTATTTATTCGACAGAGAGAGAGAGATAAGTAGGCAGAGAGGCAGCCGAGAGAGAGGGGGAAGCAGGCTCCCCGCTGAGCAGAGCCTGATGCAGGGCTCTATCCCGGGACCCTGAGATCATGACCTGAGCCGAAGGCAGAGGTTTTAACCCACTGAGCCACCCAGGCGCCCCTCAGTTGTGCATTTTAAAAGGTGAATTGTATGATGTCCATTATATTTCAGTGAATTTTTTTTTTCTTTTTAAGATTTTATTTATTTGACAGAGAGAGAGAACACAAGCAGGGGGAGCGGCAGGCAGAGGGAGAGGGAGGAGCAGGCTCCCCATGGAGCAAGGAGCCCAAAATGGGGCTCAACTCTAAGATCCTGAGTTCATGAAGGCAGATGCCTAACAGAGGAGCCACCCAGTTACCCCTCAGTGAAGTTGTTTTTTAAAAAATAAAATAACGAAAAAAACCACAACACTGAATACTAGTCCCCACCCCTAGTGTTTCTGATTCAGCAGGTTTGGGGTGAAGCTGACACTACTAGTCTAGGGACTATGCTTTGAGAACAACTCCATTAGCTCATAGAAATGGTAGTTTCCTGAGAAACTTCAAATAGTTTTCTTTTACTGTCTTTCAGAGACATATACATAGGGATAACTATGGTTTGTATGTGGTTCTTATACTCAGGTCCTGACATATTTTAATGTTATCTTAGTTTTCAAATAAGTGGGTGTTTCTGGAAGGAGCTTCCTTTGGTATATCTTCAAAGGTCTATTGAATACATGGTAAAAAACAAAAACCTCTTCACTTCATAAAGAGACACTGCTTAAAAAGATTTCCTATAATAAACTTATTTTAATAGTGCAAAAACCAACCTGCTTCTAATCAGTGAAGGAACAACTTCCAAAAAATTATATAAAAATAGCCAATCCTTTGAACAAATACAAATGAAAATAATTAAGTAAATATTACAATTATGTAGCCAAACTCAGGAAGCAGAGACCATAATTATAAGCCAAATCATTCTCGGTCCATTCCAGGTTACCAAAATGCATAAAGCAAAACTACTTTTCAGGTTTACAGAAAAGAAATGAAACAACTCCCATAAGAAAACTAATTTAAGATTCAAAAAGAAAAGAAAAGAAAAAGAAAACTAAGTTTCATGGAAAACAAACCATATTGGTGACTTTAAAAGTTTTTCAAGGAGTTCATGGAAACAAAGAACATCTACATCTTGATTTTTATGGAAAAAATATTTTATATTGACTTTTGAAGCTTAAAAGACCATGTGATCTTTTTGACCAAAGGCTTAGAAGTAAAAGCCAACTCAAGAGCAAAGATAATATTCATGGGACCCATAGGACTTTAATCTGATCCTAAAGTATAAAGCAAAATTTCAAGATGAATTAGTTTAAAAATGCAAAAATACTTCAGAATTAGATATAAAAGAACCAAAAATTATCATGATTAGGATTTGACTAAAGTTTGGGTAAAAGTTTTCTCATATTTATCTATCTCAAAGATAATACTGATCATTCAGTATCAATGAATATGCTTATTTTTGTATATGAGAAGGGTGTGGCTTCAGAAACCAATACATTAAATTCATTACTACTGCCAGAACTTGACGAAACTGGTAGCTTCGAATGTGATATTGTTTGGAGTACAATTATTTAATAGAAAGAGACTCAGAATCTTGCTGTAAAGCATCCTTCAGAAAGATGGAAACTGTCTAGACAGAAGAGTATTTCTCTATACAGCTCTATGTATTTCTATATATATCTTCTTGCTACATCTCAAACATACAAAAAATATATTTACATATATGTACTGAGCCAAAATGAATTAACTTTCTCTACAAAACAATACATAAGAAAACATTAATAGATATTATATAATAAAAGAAGGCAAGGCCCTCAAGAAAAGATGGCAACCATTTGACTAGTTGAGGGCTATTGCTTTTTCTTAACATTTCTGGAATGGAAAAAAAGAAGGATGATTACTTTGTAGACAGATATATCTCTATTCCAGAAATATCTAGTAGGCAGAAGCCAGGCAACTTAAAAATCATAGTTCTGAATATGAGGAAATGGCTAATGTTTTTGTCACTAGTGGCAGCTCTTCTTATACTTAAGCTACTTCTCAGGGCTTGTTCTATAGCAGAGAGCACAACTTTAATTAGAAGAAAACTTCCCTAAGTGTTCTACTATTTAAACCTTTTATAAAAGGATGAACAGTTTGATAATATGCTATTTGAGGCCATCCATCATTTCTGATTGTAGAGATTTAAAAACTAAGCATACAAATTAACTATAATGTCATCAGAAGGAATTTTACTAGGCTTCTATGACCTAAAGACAAAGCACGGGATACTATGACATAATATTATTATGAAGTGCACTGAGCTTGGCTGTTATAGCTATAGTCCATGTGTCTAGTGGTGGAAATGGCAGTCCTGAAGCAGATCTTGGTAAATTTGCTTGACTATATTCTTTAGGTAGTTGTCCTCCAGTGGCACTTTAGATAGAATTGCAGTGATTTCATCTTGGCTGGAAAGAACAAAAGTTTCATTAATTTTTCTGGAAACTTATTTATCTCCATTTCATTGGAATTTACATCTCTGAGTCTCTTAGAAAGCACAAATAGTTATTTCTAGAATTGGAATTCTAGATTCCAATTGGAACTGAGATTCCAAAAACAAGGCCTAAGAGCAATTCTTTATGAACTGTGAGGTATCTTGACTTAGCGAAAAATCTCAACTGTTGGTGCTGGCAGATGGATTTGAGGTGAGTGTATTCTAAACTCTACCATCTTACAAACTGTCAGCAACGGTTCAAAAAGTCACAAAATATATAGAAGGAATAAAATATTGTTATATCTAGTTACAACAGCATTATGACTGCACAACTTATTAAGTGATTATTAAGTGATTATTCTGTGTTTTAAGTCCATAGAAGTTATTTATATATAATCTGGGCTAAGCTTATACCCATTTTTTCCTTCTTCATTCCTGTTTTACTTTATTTATTTATTTAAAGATTTTTTTATTTTTTTGACAGAGAGAGATCACAATTAGGCAGAGAGGCAGGCAGAGAGAGAGGGGGAAGCAGGATCGCCGCTGAGCAGAGAGCCCGACGTGGGGTTTGATCCCAGGACCCCGAGATCATGACCTGAGCTGAAGGCAGAGGCTTTAACCCACTGAGCCACCCAGGCGCCCTGATTCGTTCCTGTTTTAGGTAAGAGTATTCAAAAAGTAGAGCAAGTATAAAAGAATAGACCAAAGGTCTCCAGCATCCACTGGAGCTAGAAATGAAGGTCACTGACTTTATTAAAAGAATAAATTTTTCAAACTGGAGTCAGAAAGAAGGGACATTTGGCACTCCCTAGAGATTATCCTTTACTGGTATTTTCCAATAATGGTATATCCATTATTTCTGACCATTTTGAGAGATCTTTCAAATGATATAACATAGGGGGCGCCTGGGTGGCTCAGTCGTTAAGCGTCTGCCTTCGGCTCAGGTCATGATCCCAGGGTCCTGGGATCGAGCCCCACATCGGGCTCTCTGCGCGGCAGGGAGCCTGCTTCTCCCGCTACTATTCCCTCTACTTGTGTTCCCTCTCTCGCTGTGTTTCTGTCAAATAAATAAAATCTTTAAAAAAAAAATGATATAACATAGGTAAAAGAGTATTCAGGAGCCCTATCCTCCTGGCCCTTTACTTACCGAATGTTTCCAAGATGATTTTGAATGGAGAAAGGTAATGGGGCAGTTGGAAAATGGACTGAGAGAGGCAAAGTTATCTCAAATTTTGCAAATGCTGTAGAGCTGGAGAATAAAAGTCTCAATCTATAAAAGACAAGATCCTCAATTAAAAATATAAAACAAAAACAGAATGAAACAAATACATTTTCCTTTTATACTTATATGTGAAACTTAGATGGTACATTATTCACTTGTCCTTATTAAATGGACAGTGGGTAAAAAAATCTGGAACAAAGATTATTATTAGTAGTATCATTTTCATTGTTGGTCTAAAACTCATTAAATCATTTTTAATATATTTTAACTTATTATTTACTGTTACAGGTTGACCTATGTCGCCTCCTGCCATCCATATGTTGAAGCCCTCACCTCCAGTATCTCAGAATGTGACCATATTTTGGAAATAAGGTAATTGCAGATTTAGTTACTTAATATTTAATTAGTTAAGACAAATAAGATGGTCCCCTAACCCAAAATGATTGGTGTCCTTATAAAAAGGGGACATTTGGACACAAACATGCACACAGGAAGCACAACATGTGAAGATGAAAGCAGATCCTAGGATTATGTATTTAAAGCCAAGGTATGACAATGACTACCAGCAAATCACTAGAAGTTAGGAGACAGGCATGGAGTAGATTCTCCTTCACAGCCCCTCAGAAAGAACCAACCTTGCTAACATCTTGATCTCAGACTTCTAGCCTCCAGAACTGTGAAACAATAAATTGTGGTGGTTTAAGCCACTGAGTTTGTAGTACTTTCTTATGGCAGCCCTGGGGAACTGATATACTTACTCAGTATTAGTCACATCTATGTTCATTAGGTTATAATTTGGTCCCCATCTCTTTAAAAACTCAATTTCTTCTCCAAGGAGTCTACAATGGCTCACTACCAGTGAGATTTCTTGAAGCATCTAGGAAAAGTTGGGGGGAAAAATTATGAAAACATTTCAGTTTTTAGTCGCTTTTTCATAAAGAATCCCTTGAAGTTAAACAATTTAATATATTTACAGTTTCAGGATCTAATGTTAAATATTTAACATTTCAGTTCTGCTTTTTGGGACAGATAGCATAATTTTCCTTCAAAATACTTCAATTAGATTTACCTTGGCTACTTGATGCTGTGTTGTACATTTTGTCTTCCAGGATTCCTGTTCCTCAATGTACTGAAAAATAAGCTTATGAACTAAAAGGGAGGAAGGAGGAGCTTGATCCTCTGAGGAAGGAAAAAACCAAATCAAAACTATTGAAAAAACCAAATAAAAAAATCAAAAGATATTACTGAAATATCTTATATACATAAGCTAGAAATACCTTCAAATTACTAGGTGTCTTAAGTATCCTCTCCATTTTATTTTCAAGCACATAAATCAATGTGTATATATAGTGAACACAGACTTTTATTTTTTAAGATTTATTTGACAGAGCACAAGCAGGGGATTGTCAGAGGGAGAAGCAGGCTCCCCACTGAGCAAGGAGCTCGATGCAGGACTCAATCCCAGGACCCTGGGATCATGACTTGAGCCAAAGGCAGATGCTTAACTGACTGAGCCACCCAGGCACCCCAACATTCTTTTTTTTTTTTTTTTTTTAAGATTTTCTTTATTTGAGAGAGGGACTGAGAATGATTCAGGTGCAGAGGCAGGGGGAAAGGGAGAAGCAGACTCCTCGATAAGCAGGGAGCCCGACACAGGCCTCAGTCCCAGGACCCTGAGATCATGACCTGAGGCGAAGGCAGACGCTTAACCAACTGAGCCACCCAAGTGCCCTAGACATAGATATTCTTATAAAAAGTCAAGCCTTTATCATATATAAAATAGAACTTGTTTAAAACCATGGGTTTAAATATAACCCAAACAAGTTTAAGTCCTGCCTCTCCTTACAACCTGAGGGATCCAAAGCACGCTTACTTCTTTGAACTATATTCCCCAATTTATAAAACAAGGAATACTTACTTCAAAGTGTTGATATAAGTAATACAAATGCTTGATATAGTATAAGTACTCAGAATGGTAATTTTTGAATTATGGAAATAGCTATTATTAATCATTGCTTACAATCTAGTAATATTTAAAAAAAAAGTTTCTTTAAAATCCTACCCAACATTTAGAATATTATCCAAGCAATTTTATGTCTAGTACATATTTCTAAGGACAATTATTATTATTATTGTTTATATTTGACTTTGTATATGAAAAAGTTCTCAGGGAGCAAATTATACTTGTAAATAAGCAACACATTTTTAATAAGTGTTTGAACTTACCATCTAACAGAGATTGAAAATTCAGATCAACAATCTTCCTATTAGCCTTGTCCAGGAAAGGGAGACCAACTAGGAAGAACCAGAATAAGAGTAGAACTTTTTGTTTGTTTGTTTACTATTTATTTATTTATTTAATTTATTTGAGAGAGAGAGCGAGCACCTGTGCAAGCCAGACAGGGGGAGGGGGAGGGAGGAGTAGAAGGAGATGGACAAGTAGATGCCATGCTGAGTGCAGAGCCCCACACAGGGCTTTATCTCATGACCTGAGCTGAAATCAAATGGGATGCTTAACTGACTGAGCCACCCAGACACCCCATTACTTCTTTTTATTTTTGGATTTTAAGCCACAAACAACTCAGTACTTTAGAATCCTACTCTTTCTGGGTAGCAGGTTTTTTTTTCTTATATAGGAAGTTAAAGATGTATCTTTCTGTTTTTTTTTTTTTTAAAAGATTTTATTTGAGAGTGAGAGAGCATGTGCGCATGAGTAGGGTGAAGGGGAGAGACAGGGAGAAGCAGGTTCTCTGCTGAGCAGGGAGCCCGACATGGGGCTTGATCCTAGGACCCTGAGACCATGACCTGAGCCAAAGGCAGATAACTAACCAACTAGGCCACCCAGGTGCTCCTAAAGGTGTATCCTTGAATCATATTATTCTTTGTGTATGGTAAAGGCTCCCCTGAGACTGCTGAACTATATTTACTGGCACGTCTTTGAAGGAAATTTAAGGTGTAGTACATTTATTGTAAATTTATCAAGGCCTCTTCCTTGACTCTTAACTTCTGTGCAAAGATATTATTTTCAGGCACCATACAAAAAAATGACTAAGATCTCTTCATACCTACTATCTTTTTACAAATACAGTGAAAATAATTTATGCTTTCAGCATTAGAGTAATGAGCAGCCAGGAGAGCTGCTTCCTCCTCCAAATTTTAGAGTTATCTCCTGTCTCTCAAATTCGGATTCTTCTCACTTTGTTGAATATTTTCTAAGTATTAGGCACTGGGGATACGATAATGAGACAAAAAGACACAATCAATTTATATTCTCAAAAAGCTTATAGCTCAGGGGGATACACAGATAATTATACTAATAAACACCAAAAACTACAATCAGCAATAAGCACTATTAAGGAAAACTGCAGGAAGTAATGTGAATATATTTAATAAGAGGGCAAATAGTAGAGGGAGTGAGTAAAAGGAGAGTCAGGGAAAACTTTCCTGCAGAAGTGGTAAGTAAGCTGAGGTCTTAAGAATTATTAACAGAAATTAAAAAAAAAAAAAAAAGAATTATTAACAGAAATTTATTTAGTGAAAAGGGAATACTATGGTCTGAATGTTTGTGTCCCACATCAAATTTATATATTGATATCCTAATGCTCCCTGTGACAGTATTAGGAGATGGACATTTGGGAGGCATTTATTAGGTCATGAGGGTGGAGCCCTCATGAATGAGATGAATGCTGTTATCACTGAGACCCTAAACAGCTTGGCCTTCCAGCATGTGAGGATACAATGAGAAGTCTGCAACCTGAAGGATGACTCTCACATGACCATGCTGACACCCTGATCTTGGACTTCCAGCTTCCAGAAATATAGGAAATAAATTTCAGTTGTTCAACAACTACCCAATTAATGACATTTTTTTTAGAAGACGTTATTTATTTATTTGACAGAGAGAGAGAGATCACAAGTAGGCAGAGAGGCAGGCAGAGAGAGGGAAGCGGGCTCCCTGCTGAGCAGAGAGCCTGATGCAGGCCTCAATCCCAGGACCCTGAGATCATGACCCACGCCGAAGGCAGAGGCTTTAACCCTCTGAGCCACCCAGGCACCCCATGATGGCATTTTTGTTATAGCAGTCCAAATGGACAAAGATAAGGGAAAGGGCTTCCAGGCATTAAAAAACATCATCATGAAAGTCCTGAGGTAGGATGGGACATGGCTGAGCATGAAAAGACCACGATCTTATAAGGAAATGAAAGAGGAGCACCTGGCTGGCTCAGTAGGGAGATCATGCAACTCTTAACCTCAGGGTCATGAGTTCAGGCCCCACATTGGGTGTAGAGCCTACTTTAAAAAAAAAAAAGTGGGGGAAATGAAAGAAATCCATGTGCCAAAGTGCAGAGAATAGTTTAAGATCAGGCAGGAAAAGGAGGAAAAATTTAATTCATGCAAGACATTATAGGCCATAACAAATATTTTGATCATTACTCTAAGATTATTATTATTATTATTATTATTTAAGACTTTTAGTTATTTGACAGAGAGAAACACAGCGAGAGAGGGAACACAAGCAGAGGGAATGGTAGCAGGAGAAGCAGGCTTCCTGCAGAGCAGAGAGCCCCATGTGGGGCTTGATCCCAAGCCCCTGGGATCTGACCTGGGCCGAAGGCAGACGCTTAACGACTGAGCCACCCAGGCATCCCCTCTAAGATTATTATGTGCATGATCACCAATCTTCATGATCGACAATCACCAGAGCTACAGGGAGGAAGATGAATTGGAGAGGAAAAGGAGAGGATTCAGAAAGACCAGCTGGAATGTTACTGTAGCCATTTGGTTAGAGATGACTATTGACAGGAAACAAAGAAATGTGGGTCAGTATTAAGAAATTAAAATCACTAAAAAAAAAAAGAAAGAAATTAAAATCACTAAGTCTTTTTGATGATTAGATATGCCTGATAAGGGAAAAGGAGGTATAGAGTGATTCCTAAGTTCTATCTATCTATCTATCTATCTATCTATCTATCTATCTATCTATCTAAAGATTTTATTTATTTGACAGAGAGAAACACAGCGAGAGAGGGAACACAAGCAGAGGGAACGGTAGCGGGAGAAGCAGGCTTCCCACCGAGCAGGGAGCCCGATGCGGGGCTCGATCCCAGGACCCTGAGATCATGACCCAAGCCGAAGGCAGAGGCTTTAACCCACTGAGCCACCTAGGCGCCCCTGTTTGTTTATTCTTTAAGTAGGCTCCATGTCCAATGTTGGGCTCGAACTCATCACACCCTGGGATCAAAAGCTGCATGCTCTACTGACTAAATCAGCCAGATATCCCTAATTCCTAAGTTTAATTTTGGACCTGGACTGAAGTTGATGGTATTTTTATTATTATTAAGATTTATTATTATTATTATTATTATTTATTTTTATTATATATTATTTTAAAAGATTTTATGCATTCATATACTTGAGAGAGAGAGCATGAGCAGGGAACGAGCAGAGAGAGAGGGACAAGCAGACTCTGTGTTGAGCACAGAGCCTGATCCCAGGACCCTGAGATCATGACCTGAGCTGAAATCAAGAGTCGGATGCTCGACCGACTAAGCTACCCAAGTGCCTCAATGGTATTCTTTGAGAAAAGGAACTTTTTTTTTTAAAGATTTTATTTATTTGACAGAGAGAAACACAGCGAGAGAGGGAACACAAGCAGAGGGAATGGTAGCGGGAGAAGCGGGCTTCCCGCCGAGCAAGGAGCCCGATGCGGGGCTCGATCCCAGAACCCTGGGATCATGACCTGAGCCGAAGGCAGATGCTTAATGACTGAGCCACCCAGGCGCCCCGAACTTTTTTTTTTTAAGATTTTTATTTATTTATTTGACAGAGCGAGAGATCACAAGTAGGCAGAGAGGCAGGCAGAGAGAGAGGGGGAAGCAGGCTCCCTGCTGAACAGAGAGCCCAATGTGGGGCTCAATCCCAGGACCCTGGGATCATGACCTGAGCCGAAGGCAGAGGCTTTAACCCATTGAGCCACCCAGGCGCCCCTGAGAAAAGGAACTTTTAAGGAGAATCATGTGGGGAGGCTGGGAGACTATGAAGTCTGGTTGGCCATGTTGAAAACTGTTTCAGAGAAAAGACCAAAAGACACTGACAGGAGACTCAACAAAATAGCTAGAACTCTGTCCAGGCACCACATAGTGATTCTACCTACTTTGACAAGCCTATCAATATACACAGAACTTCCAATTAACTTTTTAGGTTAACTTAAGTACAAAAAAAATTTAAGAGTCACCAGCCATTAGAGTAAATCCTCTATCACAAAGCATAGATGGAGAAAAGGAACTCAGAATAAACAGATGTAAATAGCATGTTGATCCATTATTTGGATAAGTAAAATTTCTATCTAATGTAATTCAACGAAGGTCAACTTTCACTAGTTGAATTTTTATTTTATTCCTTATCTAATAAAATTCTATTATCGGAAATTAAAGTGATCACCTCTTCTAAGATTTTCAGCAGTGCTTTCATTATGTCAATAGTTATTACTGTATTAAAATAAAGATTGGACTCTTTAGTGAGCCTGCCATACAATTTCATGCAGAGGAATTATCTTTTGCTACTCACCTACTGTCTCTCCAAAGGTGATGGTAAGTTCTATTGTGTCATAAAGAAAGGTGAATACAGCTTGATCATCACTCCACTCAATGACTTCCCATTCAGACAAGCTGGAAAGAAAGAAAGAGAGACAAAGAATTTTTTTCTGAGGCAGAAGAAGAGAGTTAACTTCTGATGCCATGCTAATGGTACCAGCAATAGTTGCTGAAGTTTTTCTATTGGCTTGGGAGACAATCACTATTTTTTTTTTTTTAAAGATTTCAATCTTTTATTTGACAGAGAGAGACACAGTGAGAGAAGGAACACAAGCACGGGGAATGGGTGAGGGAGAAGCAGGCTTCCTGCTGAGCAGGGAGCTGAATGCAGGGCTTGATCCCAGAACCCTGGGATTATGACCTGAGCCAAAGGCAGATGCTTAACAACTGAGCCACCCAAGTGCCCTGGGAGACAATATTTTGATTCAAATACTGTGAATGTACAAACATGCTTTTGAAAGAAGAATGAACTCAATTTTGAATTGTATATCAGTGAAAACCGAAGTTTGGGCAATATAAGATGTTAAATATTTTAAAATTATAATTTCATAGCTTTCCCACCTTGTACACCTTCAGCTTGATGTTGGGTACATTGACTCTTTTTGAGAGTGTATTGTATCATAGGTTAAAACAGCGATACATATTAAAGACACATGTCAACTGCTGTAATATGTCTAGAAAATAAAGGCACAGGATAAAACACAAACAAATGACACCAAGTTTTCCTTACCTCAACTGATCCAATAGCTCTTCAGTTCTATCTGTTTGTTTTTGTACAAAGTCTATTTGAGCAAGGGTCTGTTCTTTCTGTGCTTCCAGTTCTAAAAGATTTCTGCAAACCAAAGTAGGTATTCATAGATAAGGGTGTTGTCAGAATTTGGACTCCATTAAAATAAAGGTTTATGACAAAAAGTCATAGGCTAGATAGCTCCCCACTGGAGTGAATGGCATCCATTTTTATTTTCTTGGGCTCCTTCCTTCCTTCCTCTCTCTTTCTTTGATAAGCATTAATCTAGAAATGTGGGTCTAATTAGGAAAGGCTTAAATCAATAGTTCTCAAAATTAGGATCCATGAAGGTATCCTTGAAGGTTTGCATATTCTGTAAGATTATTAAAATTTACTTTCTGTTTTGATGATAAAATATAACCATAATGTAGGTCATAAGAATGCCCACCTTAAAACTGAGATATGCCATAATTTCGATGCCTGCATTTGGTTTTGTTTAGTTTATTAGAGCTATATAGAACTTATGCTTTGTTAGTCATTTTGCTGGCATCAATTTAATTTTTTAAAAGATTTTATTTATTTATTTGACAGAGAGATCACAAGTAGGCAGAGAGGCAGGTAGAGAGAAGGGGAAGCAGGCTTCCCGCTGAGCAGAGAGCGTGATGTGGGGCTCGATCCCAGGACCCTGGGATCATGACCCAAGCTGAAGGCAGAGGCTTTAACCCACTGGGCCACCTAGGCACCCTTGTATTTGGTTCATTTTAGTCTTATAGTTAAATAAGATCCATAATAATAAGAAAAATATACCTCATTTTATACTTATAATTAAGTATAACATAAAAGTAAAAACATAAAAACAGCTTAATGCTAGGTTAATTTTCTTCAAAAGGATACTGATATTATTCAAGCTTGAGAAATACGACATTGGATTAACACCCTGTAAGTGTTTTAAGTGCTTAAAAAATGTTGTCAACTAGGATGGGTCAAGTTCAAGGTGGGTCAAGTTCTTCTCAAGAGCAGAAGCCCTGAGTCAGTCTTAAGTCAATACTCATGTGCCTCATCTCCTCAGTTTTTAGAGGTCGGAAGTCATTTAGTCTTGTAAAGTGTAGCTTATTTTCTAACTCTCCAAATGAAGACTGACCTTTGAAGCTCTTTTTCTTCAGTTTTCAGCTGTTCCAGTTCTTTGAAAAGAAAAACAAAACAAATTTATCAGAATGGACACATTAAAATGTTGCTACAAAAATCTTCTGTTCTACTGAAAATTCTATATCATTTAATCTCACCTAAATAAAGAATAGATTCGTGCTCGCTTCGGCAGCACATATACTAAATAAAGAATAGGTTGTTTTTTCCCCATTTATCTCCTTAATTAATTCAGTTACCTTTCTTTTCTCTTTTAAAGATGATATGTATTTATTTATTTGGGAAAGAGAGAAAGAGGAGGAGCAGAGGGAGAGGGAAAAGCAAACTCCACACTGAGTACAGAGCCTGGTGCAGGGCTTGATCTTATAACCGTGAGATTAAGACTTGAGCCGAAATCAAGAATTGGGTGCTCAAACAACTGAGCCACCCAGGCACCCCTTTAGTTACCTTTCTCTGCAGCTCTCATTTCAGAATCCCATTCTTCCATAGGACTGTCTTTCTCTTCATCCTCCAAATTCTTAGTTTCTAAGTAGGCAATGTGCATTAGAATACCTCAGTCAAAAATAGCCAGAGATGAGAAAAAAAGGTCCCAAAATGAAGTGTTAACAATATTTTACAAACACTCATCATTACCTATCTTCCTCACGAATAAAGCACGGAGCTATAATTACAATTTCATACAAAGACTTGCTTCTAGTGGCAGACAAATGAACTTTAAGCAGTAGGGCAATGATCTCCAACAGCAACTTCTCAGGGGCCACATTGAGGTGGAAATTATTGAAATATAATTTGCATACATCAAAGTTATTGTTAGGCAATCCCATAGACAGGAAGCAGGAATAGATAGACATACACAAATGCAGGGGTGCCTGGGTGGCTCAGTGGGTTAAAGCCTCTGTCTTAGGCTCAGGCCGTGATCTCCGTGTCCTAGGATCGAGCCCCGCATTGGGCTCTCTGCTCAGAGGGGAGCCTGCTTCCCCCTCTCTCTGTCTACCTCTCTGCTTACTTGTGATCTCTCTCTGTCAAATAAATAAAATCTTAAAAAAAGAACAAAAACACAGGGGCACCTGGGTGGCTCAGTGGGTTAAAGCCTCTACCTTCAGCTCAGGTCATGATCTCAGGATCCTGAGATTGAGCCCCACATCAGGCTCTCTGCTCAGCAGGGAGCCTGCTTCCCCCACTCTCTCTTCCTGCCTCTCTTCTGTCAAATAAGTAAATAAAATCTTTTAAAAAAATTTTTTTAATTTTTTAAAAAATATTTTATTTATTTATTTGACAGAGAGGAGAGAGATCACAAGCAGGCAGAGAGGCAGGCAGAGAGAGATGGGGCAGAGAGAAAGAAATAAACTTTTATTTCTTTATTTGTCAGAGAGAGAGAGAAAGAGCACAAGCAGGGGGAGCAGCAGGCAGAGGGAGAAGTAGGCTCCCCACTGAGCAAGGATCCTGATGTCGGACTCAGTCCCAGGACCCTGGGATCATGACCTGAGGTGAAGGCAGATGCTTAACTGACTGAGCCACCCAGGCATCCCTGTTCTTTTTAATTCTTAAAAATATTTTATGTTTTCTCTTTAGTTCTTTATATAAGTTTATTTTATAAGTCAAAACTCTTTTTTTTTTTTTTTTAAAGATTTTATTTATTTATTTGACAGAGAGAGATCACAAGTAGGCAGAGAGGCAGGCAGAGAGAGAGGGAGAAGCAGGCTCCCTGCTGAGCAGAGAGCCCAATGCAGGGCTCGATCCCAGGACCCTGAGATCATGACCTGAGCCGAAGACAGAGGCTTTAACCCACTGAGCCACCCAGGCGCCCCATAAGTCAAAACTCCTTAAGAGACCCTCCATGTCCAGACCTCTAAAGCTGATATGTCCAGCTTTAGCTCAGATCATGTTCTCTCTTATGCTCTATTCTAGCCACATTGGCCTTATTTCAGATCCTTGTACTTGGTATATTCTTTCCAATAAGAGCTTCAAATAAGAGTATTCATATATATTGAATATATTCATATTCTATTCATAGAGTATTCATACTCTTCCAATAGGAGTATTCATATTAAATAGTCTACTCTCCCCTCCTCACTTAAACTCTTCCTTATTCTTCATCTCTTAGCTTAAATACTACCTCCTCAGAGGGGAGCCGGTCCTGACCTGACTAGGTTAGATTTCTATTTCACCTTACAAGCACCATGTATCCTCTCCTTTGTAACCACGTACCATGTAACCATTTACCTTAAAACTATTTAATTCTTTTTTTTTTTTTTTAAGATTTATTTGAGAGAGAGAGAGAAAGCATGAGTGGAGGTTTGGGAGAGAGGCAGAAGGAGAAGAGACTTCCCGCTGAGCAGGAAGCCTGAAGCAGGGCTCCATCCCCGGACAGGTCATGACTTGAGCTGAAGGCAGATGCTTAACCCAGGCACCCCCTGTATATTTAATTTTTATATTCTTTTCTAGAGGAGAAGGTCCACAAGGCTAAAAAAGTTTTTGGTGTTTTTTTAGAGATTTATTTATTTATCAGAGAGAGAGTGCACGAGAGTGAGCACGCACGTAAGCGGGGGGGGTGGGGGGGGAGAGAGAAACCTCAGCAGACTAGACGCTGAGCTAGAGCCCACTCTTGGTAGGGCTTGATCTCACAACCCTGAGATTGTGACCTGACCCTAAACCAAGAGTTGGATGCTTAACCAACTGCATCACCCAGGCACCCCTCAGTTTTTGTTTTATTATCACCACAGTATTCTTAGCATTGAGCACTGTACATTGCACATAATAGGTACTCAGTATATTTGCACAAAGAATAATGAAGGAGGGGCGCCTGGGTGGCTCAGTCATTAAGTGTCTGCCCTCGGCCCAGGTCAGATCCCAGGGGCCTGGGATCGAGCCCCGCGTCGGGCTCTCTGCTCTGCAGAGAGGCCTGCTTCTCCCGCTACCATTCCCTCTGCTTGTGTTCCCTCTCTCGCTGTGTTTATCTCTGTCAAATAAATAAAATCTTTAAAAAAAAAAAAAAAAGAATAATGAAGGAATGAGAAAGAAATAGAAAGCTATTTGTTAGTGGGTCCTAGAGAGGGAAGTGTGGTTTTTGGTATTTTTAAAGATAAGAGAGAGGTGAATATATCCTCTAGAGTGGAGGGAGGAGGTTGAATATACAAGAGGTAAGGAAAAATCAGTGATATGAAATTCCTAAGAAGATAAGAGGGGATGGAACTCAAAGTTTAGGTGGAAAGATTGGTCTTAGGGAAAAGAAGGATGGATGAAAGAATGGATATAGATATATAAAAGTTTATTTGGCAAGAGAAAGTTTAGAATTTGTGGCCTAATCGCTTCTATTTTTTTGTCTGTGAAGTAGAGAGAAAGGTAATGAACAAAGGGGTAGGGCAGTCTAAGATTACGGAATTCATATTATCAATGCAATGCAGAAAACATGTCCTAGGCACTTACTCAATACAAAGCATAATGCTAAGAACTCTTGAGGGATATGGACAAAAATAAAAGCTGATTCTTGCTTCCATGGAGCTTATAATTTATTTAGGGAGATGAACTACACAAAATTAACTATAATTACAAGTAGATGTATAGCTACTATAAGAAGGACTAAGAAAATAGCTATAGGAGCTAAAGGGAGATGATGACTACCTCCTCTGGTAGAAAACAGAAGAATGTACTAGCAAAGACAAAGCAGCACTACTGCATAGAGATGACAAGATTTGGTTGGAATTTGGGATGCATAATAAAAAACTAAAAGTAAATCATGTAAGGAAGGAAGATCTAAAAAGGACTGGAGAAAAAAATGTAAAGAATGTTAAATGTCAAGGTCATGTGTTTGGACTTTATTTTGTTATAAATGGAAAGACAAGTTTTTCAAGGAAGTAACATAATGAAAACTATTCTTCATAATTATTTAATCTGGCAGCAATGCACAGGTGGACTGGAAGGAGACAGAATGAAGTTAAGAGTGTAGATAGATTAGTCAGAATTAATGATTGCCTTAATGAGAATAGGGAAGAATACAAGAGATGCTGAAGAAGTATATATGACAGGACTTGATAAGAGAAACTCAAAGACAAAGTTTTTAGCTTTTTACAGTTTATAACAATAGTGATGCCTTTAATATAGATAAGAAACATCATATGAGAGCAAGCTTTCAGGCTTTATTTTGGAAATGGGAGAAGACAATAAATTCCGTTTTATTCACACAGAGTTTAAGGTACTTAAAGATATTTCTGCAAAGAGGTTCATCAGGAAGCTAGAAATGTTAAGTTTGGAACTCAAGAGAGGCCTTCACTCAGAATAATTATAAGTTACTGAAAGTCAAAATCTGTATTTAGAATATCTTTTTTTCTAATTTTATTTATTTGACAGAGAGAGAGAGATCGCAAGTAAGCAGAGAGGCAGGCAGAGACAGAGGGGGAAGCAGGCTCCCTGCTGAGCAGAGACCCTGATGCGGGGCTCAATCCCAGGACCCTGAGATCATGACCTGAGCCGAAGGCAGAGGCTTTAACCCACTGAGCCACCCAGGCGCCCCAATGTCTTTATTCCGATGCTAAGCACAGTATCAGGTGAATTTAACTAAATTTGAGAATCATTCACATAAACATAAAGGTTAAAGCACATGAAAGCAGTAAGGGAGAGAATATAGAAATAAGTAGATGATAAAATCTAAATGCCTACACAGGAGATTAGAGAGAGACAAACAGGAGGACTAAAAGGAATACTCAGGAAAAAAGCAAATAGTTGCGGTAGTACGATATCACAGAGGCTTAGGGAGATGAAAGGTTCAGAAAGAAAATAATCAGCAGTGTCAAATGCTGAGGTCAGGATGGTTAAGGACCAAGAGCTACCAAATTTGATGATTAGGAGGAATTTTGTGATCTTTGAGAAAGCAATTTCAGGACAATAACACTGACAATGCAGGATTATGAGAGATCAAACTGAAAGGAGAGATAATTTTAAGAGAAGACAGTCAATTCATCTATTTAAAAAATAAGATTATGGTCTAGATTATAAAGAGCTTTCTTGGGCATCTCTTGTTGATTGTGTTACAGATGACCACAGGAAAGGAGTTTTACTTTGCTCTATTTAATGTCTCAAGTTGCTAATACAAGTCTTCACATAAGTGATACCAGCAATCCATACTGCATTTAGATAAAATTAAATTTTCTTCTAGAAAAGTATTCAAAATACGTTACCTATTTCAACCACAGTGAGACAGTTTTCAATCTTCTTAAGTATGTTGTCCATCTCATCTATCCTTATCTGAAGTTTCTTCCTCTCATTCTAAACACACAATATTATATTGTCAAGTTAAATCTCTAAACAAAATATTTTAACATTATAAATGGTTAAACTCACTGACATACTGCTATATCATGAACAAGCAAATCTTAAAATGAAGGTCAAAGCTTCAAGTCTGACTTAAAATGTTTTTAAGAAGCATACATAACAGATTAATATAAACTTATTTTTTGTACTTTCCTTTATTCCAGTATTTCCATGTAATAAAAGATGCTAATACATATTACTTAAAAAAAATTTTTTTTAAAGATTTTATTTTTAAGTAATCTCTATACCCTATATGGGGCTCAAATCTATAACTCTGAGATCAAGAGTCTCACACTCCACTGACTGAGCCAGCCAGATGCTCCCTCTAAAAAGGAATTATTTCTATTTTTTATTTAAAAAATTTTTTTAGTCAGGGGAGAGGAATAACAGAGTGAGAGGGAAAGACAGAATTTTTTTTTTTTTTGAGAGAATCTTTTTTTTTTTTTCGAGAGACAGAATCTTAATCCACAACCAATGTGGAGTTCGACTTAAAGCTTAATCTCACAATACTGAGATGACTACACTTAACCAATTGAGCCACCCAGGTGTCCCCCCAGAAAGAATTCTTTTTTAAAGATTTTTTTTTTTTTTTTTTGACAGAGAGAAACACAGTGAGAGAGGGAACACAAGCAGAGGGAATGGTAGTGGGAGAAGCAGGCTTCCTGCAGAGCAGAGAGCCCGATGCGGGCTCTGGGATCTGACCTGGGCCGAAGGCAGACGCTTAATGACTGAGCCACCCAGGCGCCCCAAGAATTCTTTTTTAAAAAAAGTATTTATTTGTTTGAGGGGGGGGGGGCAGGAAAGGGAGAAGCAGGTTCCCCACTGAGCAGGGAGCCTGACAGGTTCAATCCTAGAACTCAATCCTAGAACTTCTGGATTATGACCTGAGGTGAAGGCAGACACTTAACCGAGCCACCCAGGCGCCCCCCAAAAAAGAATTCCTAAAAAAATGTTCTACGGTCAAATAAATATGGGAAACACTGAACAGAATTATAGCATGTTTTGCTCCTTTTAAACTTAAAAAGTATTTCTGACTTTAGACTTTAATATGCTAGCTATTATATTTCTCCAAGGGGGAATATGGCACATAACACTTCTCAGAATTATTTGCCAATGGAAAAAGGTTTTTTTTGTGCAGGATACACTCATTTTGGGAAATGCGACTTTAAACATGTGCACACAGGGGCACCTGGCTAGCTCAGTTGGTAGAGCATGAGATTCTTGATCTCAGGTTTGTAGGTTTGAGCCCCACGTTGTGTGTAAAGATTACTTAAAAACATAAATAAAAATAAGCATGCACACACATGCACAGTTGGGTCTGGACTATGAGGAAGATAATACTACAATGCAGTCCTTAGCAATCGAAGAGCAGAATCCTATAATGTTTTATTTCAACATGTATAATAGACAACAAATTTGAGATGAGACACAGGCCCACATTAGTAAATATATTCTAGAATTACTCAAGATGACAGGTTTCCCACTTTTGATAAATTGAACCCTATCTCTTTATGAATCATGTTCCTTAGGAAACATTCTTCATATTCTACAATCACTATAAAGTAATTTTAATAGATCTTTCTTTCTATGCTATTAACGGTTAAAAATTACCTGAGCTGACTGTACTAGCTTGCTATAGAGAGCCACTTTTCCTTGGTGAGTGAAGACTTTAGTCATCTTAGTAAAACGTGATTTTATCTTGTTCAGGTAAATTCCAAAAACCTTCAACTGCAAGGGAAAATCAAAGGTTAAGGCATATTAAAACAAATAAGTTAGGAAAGGCAAATGGTTTGGGAAGGCTGGTTCAGCTGCTATGGGCTACTTTGCCCATCCGAGACTGATTCCTAAGGTAGGACATGTCTCATTTGCAAACTTAATCACATTTAGTAGTTTAAGAAGAGACCTAAATATTTTAATTTTAAATCTTGCTTTTAATTCATTTTTCATAGTACAAATTAGAAAATGACAGGCCCTAAATTAATAAAACTCTGAATATATTAGAGCACATATAAAATGAGTTGCTATTTAACCACTTTATTTTTTTAATTTAATTTAATTTTTTTTTAAGATTTTATTCATTTATTTGACAGAGAGAGAGAGAAATCACAAGTAGGCAGAGAGGCAGGCAGACAGAGGGGGAAGCAGGCTCCCTGCTGAGCAGAGAGCCTGATGTGGAGCTTGATCCCAGGACCCCGAGATCATGACCTTAGCCAAAGGCAGAGGCTTTAACCCACTGAGCCACCCAGGCACCCACTATTTAACTACTTTAAAAGTAAGTCTTTTCCTCATCTAAATCTAAGTGAAACAAAGAAGAAATTCTAAATGAGCTTCCTATTCATTTGAAACATTCATATGAAACATATTTCATATATTTAATTGGTCATTTTGGTTTGAAAAGATTATATATTTTAAAAATTACTTATGTATAATTAAAAAACCTTGCTAACATATTATACCTGAGAAGTTAAAGAACCTGTCACTAATTATCAAGTAACAGTTACTTATTTCACAATAAACAGGTTCAAAATGTCTATACTGATTTCCATTCAGAAAATGAGATAAAAATACCTCTTCATCAGAGCAGTGTCTCATTTTTTCCCACAGGTCCTTATTTACATCAGTCAACAGTTTATCCTGGTTCAGTGCAGAAAGCTTTAATCTAAAATATAGAAAAGTTGATTAATTAGCACAGGGTCCAGAAGTCAGCTTGAATGAATCAACTCAGATTTACAGGCATACTTAATTTAATTCTTCCTAGTCCTTTTCTACATTAAAAAAAGGGGGATTAACTCAAGAACAGTGGTCAGCCTAATTATTTCAACACTTATAGAACAATTCAAGAATGTTATGAATCAGGGGCGTCTGGGTGGCTCAGTTGTTGGGCGTCTGCCTTCGGCCCAGGTCAGATCCCAGCGGCCTGGGATCGAGCCCCGCATCGGGCTCTCTGCTCTGCAGGAAGCCTGCTTCTCCTGCTACCATTCCCTCTGCTTGTGTTCCCTCTCTCACTGTGTTTCTGTTAAACAAATAAAATCTTAAAAAAAAAAAGAATGTTATGAATCAGAAAAACTTCCCTCACAATCTCAATCAACTTGTTCAATATGAAAACAGGTTGCTTTTTTAAAGAATCCTTAGGG
>CM053609.1:50158698-50180817 GCA_028646535.1 Procyon lotor
AAGATTTTTATTTATTTGACAGAGAGAAAGAGATCACAAGTAGGCAGAGAGGCAGGCAGAGAGAGAGGGGGAAGCAGGCTCCCTGCCGAGCAGAGAGCCCGATGAGGGGCTGCATCCCAAGACCCTAAGATCATGACCTGAGCCAAAGGCAGAGGCTTAAACCACTGAGCCACCCAGGCACCCCTCTTTTTTTCTTTTAAAGTTTTTTTATTTATTTAAGTAATCTCTACACTTCATATGGGGCTTGAACTCATGACCCAAAGAAAAAGTGTTGCACGTTCCTCCGACTAAACCACATAGGCACCCCTGTCCTCTTGCTTTTCTTAACCAAATATACATGTGTATATCCCTAAAAATGTTTAGTCTTATCTGGGTTTTTTTTAATTTTATATAAATGGAATCATATTATACTTATTCATCTGTGATTTCTTTCATTCAACACTATTTTATCCATATAATTCATTCATTTTCACTGCTGCTTAAAATACAGTTGTCTGAATGTACAATTGGCTATCCATTCTCTTGTGGATGGATATTTTGGTTGTCTCTTGTCTTTTGCTATTGCAAGAATGCTACTGTAAATGTTCCCATGTGTCTCCGGGGGTACATGTACACGTGTTTCTCTAGTTGTACTTCTAGCTATCATTAATTGGATAGAGTGGAATCATTAATTACATGGGTGTTTAACTTTAATAGGCAATCCTTAACAGTTTGGCATGGTTAATGGCTGATAAAAATGTTGCAGTTTTGAAAACTTGGACAAGCTTCAAATGAAAGGAAAAGGACAGAGTATACAGAGGATTTGGAGGGGAAGAAAACAATATTCATAATCATAGACAATATTGTTTACCATGCACAAAGCAAATGTTTTAAGCAGAATGAGTGTGTTGGTGATGATCCCCTGACTGCAGTAAACTTATCCATCTAAAACCTGGGCATATTCCTTAAGCTGCTCTGCTTCCATCTTCGGTTTTCAGTCATCCTTTGTCCTCAGTCCTGAGTACCAGTGATCCAGAGACCAAAGTCCTGAGTCCTGAGTGCCAGTGATCCAAATACCAAGAGTTGCTTGCTCCTTTGACTGAACTGGCCAGGTTCCTCAGTCCTTAGTACCGGTGACCCAAAGACCAAAGAGACTGTGAAAGAGGCCATTGTCTCTTTGGGAGAAAAGAGTGAGCCAAGCAAATCTAGGTCATCCAATGAGAGATGCAGACATTCCAGGAAACCCATGGTTCCAATCCACAGCTGGAACGAAAGCCAACCTTGAAAATGCAGCTGCCTGACCAGCTGTTTCAGTCACTACATTCACCTGCTTCTGCCTCTCATACTACTGGAAGGAATGTGAATTGGTATTATCTTTTTGGAGGGCAGTGTGGTATTACCTATCAATAAATATTTAAAGCTATCAACCTCATAATTACACTAAAAATTTGTTCTACAGAAACGCTGGTACGAGTGCAAACAGATCTAAGGGTGTTCACTACAGTTTGTAATAACGGAAAACTGCAAACACCTAAAATTCCACCAATAGGGGATGGATTAAATTATAGTGTAGTCATACAATGTTACACAATGAAGCTGTTAAAAAAAAAAGTCCTACAGGAATACCTACCTGGGTGGCTCAGTCAATTAAGCATCTGCCTTTGGCTCAGGTCATGATCTCAGGTCCTGGGATTGAATCCCACTTTGGGCTGCTTACTCAATGGGGAGCCTGTTTCTCCATCTGCCTGCAGCTTCCCCTGCTTGTGCTCTGTGACAAATAAGTAAAATCTTAAAAAAAAAAAAAAAAGTCATATAGAAAAGCATGTTGCAGAACAATTTGTATGGCATGATCCCATTTTTATTTAAAAAATACATAAACATTTATGCATCTATGAATAGAAAACAGGAAGAAAACCACTTAATAGTGGTTATTATCATTAATAGTGGTTATTACTATTATTAATAGTGGTTACCTCCAGAGTAGGAGTAAGGAGAGGAAGGCTATAATAAGAATTAAATTTCTTTTTTTTTTTAAAGATTTTATTTATTTGACAGAGAGAAACACAGCGAGAGAGGGAACACAAGCAGAGGGAATGGTAGCGGGAGAAGCAGGCTTCCCGCAGAGCAGGGAGCCCGATGCGGGGCTCGATCCCAGGCCCCTGGGATCTGACCTGGGCCGAAGGCAGACGCTTAACGACTGAGCCACCCAGGCGCCCCAAATTTCTTTTTTTTTTAAAGATTTTATTTATTAATTTGACAGAGAGAGAGAGAGATCATAAGTAGGCAGAGAGAGAGGGGGAAGCAGGCTCCCTGCTGAGCAGAGAGCCCGATGCGGGGCTCGATCCCAGGATCCTGAGATCATGACCCCAGCTGAAGGCAGAGGCTTTAACCCACTGAGCCACCCAGGCACCCCAAGAATTAAATTTCTAAAAAGGATATCATTTTACAAGGGAAAAAGCTACAGAAGAAACTGGATTCAACCTGAGCTTCCTTAGGGCAATACCTTTTTCAAAGGTCCTACGTGAATATTCTAGCACCTAGCCTAGCATTTGACTGACACAGAGACCAATTACTTGACTAGTATGTGTGAGATGGAAGAACACATGCATGTGGATGGACATACACACACGCAAAACCTGTTTCTTAAATATCTGCAGATTAGCTGAATCATTATAGTCAGAAACTCTTGTTTACTATAAAGGCTCATTGAAGCAATGCTGTTCAAAAGAGCCTTGTGCAATGATGGAAATGTTCTCTATCTGTACTGTCCAATATGGTAGCCAATAGACAAATGGCTTTGAATACTGGATCTGTGGCTAGTGCAATGAAATAACTGCATATTACATTTTATTTAATTAATTTAAATTTAAATAGCACATGTGGCTAGTATTAGACAATGAAGATTTGAAGGATCTGTTGGAATCTCTGAAAAATATACACATACACAAAATTTTGCCTACCATTTGAAGAGATCCAGGGACCCTCCTCACGCCCATCTGTGTATCCCTACATCAAAAATCTTTGAGGATGATTAAAAGAATGAGAATAAGGTGAACAGGACTAGAGAGAGAAAAAATACAGAACTAAGGAGCCGAGATGGAAAATCCTACCTTTCAGTACCCCAGGAGGTAAGAGACAAGGTATGGAGTGAGCCTCTGCCTCTTTTGACCTCCCACCACAGAGAACATTTACTTACTTACGTTAACCGCTTACTTGTCTTCCCCACAGTGGGCTGTACACTGCAGAGGATATACTCCCTAAGAGCAGCAACCACATCTATCTTATTCACCATTATATAGAAAGAGCCCAGTATAAACCCAGCACACAGTTAGTACTCAAATGTCTGCTAAATGAAATTTACCAGGCATCTGATTCTTGCCTGTCCTGGGAAACAAGAGATCCTGACTTAAGGAAGGTCTCAATGATAAGAGGAATTGGCTGGCTCATGAGAGATAGACATAGGGTTTTCACAAAGCTGAGCAGATACTCAGATCCATGAAAATCTTGTCTCCAAGATTCTGTCCCCCAGGTTATTCCTATCCCTTGTAGTTCAGAGTATTTTGTTGACATATAAGCCATGCAAAGATTTCAGTAGCCAGTGACAGGGAGCCATACACAAATGTCCTCAAAGGCTTTCTCCTTGGATGTCGCCTGCTCTATTTCTCTACCTCTGGAATTTGCCTGCCTTCTCTCACATTGCCCCTCTACCTGTAATTCTTCTCTTACCTCTCCCTAAACCATGAACAAGACAAAGATGCCCACTTGCACTCTGCTACTTCTATTCAACATTGTAGTGGAATCATGAGATATCCAGAGCAACTGCACAGAAAAAGAAATAAAAGGCATCTAATTGGGAAAGGAAGAAGTAAAATTATCTCTAGTCTCAGATGACACGAAAAGAAATACACACACCCACATACATTTTTTTTTAATATTTTATTTATTTATTTGACAGAAAGAGAGACCACAAGTAGGCAGAGAGGCAGGCAGAGAGAGAGGGAAAAGCAGGCTCCCCGCTGAGCAGAGAGCCCGATGTGGGGCTCGATCCCAGGACCCTGAGATCATGACCTGGGCTGTAGGCGAGGCCCTAACCCACTGAGCCACCCAGGCACCCCGAAGCACTATAATTTAACAACAAAAAATCTAATGCATTAAGGACTTGTATAGACATTTTTCTAAATGACATACAAAAGGCCAATGAGCAAATGAAAACATGTTCAATGTCACTAATCATCAGGGAAATGCAAACCAAAACTACAATGAAATAACACCTCATACCCATAAAAAGAAAACAAAACAAAAAATAACAAGTGTTAGCAAGGATGTAGAAAAATTAGAACACTTTTGCATTATTAACAGGATTGTAAAATGGTTCAAATGGTATAGAAGACAGTACGGTGGTTCCTCAAAAAATTAAAAATAGAGGCGTGCCTGAATGGCTCAGTCAGTTGAGTGTCCAACTCTAGGTTACAGCTCAGGTCATGATCTCAGGGTCTGGATTTGAGCCCCATGCTGGTCTCTGTGCTCAGCGGGGAGTCTGCTTCTCTCTCCTTCTGTCCCTCCCCCGCCAATGCACTCTCTTGCTTTCTCTCAGATTAGTAAATGTTTAAAAAAATTAAAAATAGGGGCGCCTGGGTGGCTCAGTGGGTTAAAGCCTCTGCCTTCGGCTCAGGTCATGATCTCAGGGTCCTGGGACAGAGCCCTGTGTCAGGCTTTCTGCTTGGCAGGGAGCCTGCTTCCTCCTTTCTCTCTGCCTGCCTCTCTGCCTACTTGTGATCTCTCTCTCAAATAAATAAAATCTTTAAAAAAAAAAAAAATAGTGGGGCATCTGCCTTTGGCTCAGGTCATGATCCCAGGGTCCTGGAATCCAGCCTCCCCCCTCAGGCTCCCTGCTCAGTGGAGAGCCTGCTTCTCTTTATCGCTCTGCTCCTCCCCTGCCCATGTGCACGCGTCTCTCTCTCTCAAATAACTAACTAAATAAATCTTTTAAAAAAGTAAAAATGGGGGGGGCTCTGGGTGGCTCAGTGGGTTAATGCCTCTGCTTTCGGCTCAGGTCATGACCTCAGGGTCCTGGGATGGAGCCCCACATCAGCCTCTCTGCTCAGCAGGGAGCCTGCTTCCCTCTCTCTCACTGCCTGCTCCTCTGCCTATTTGTAATCTCTAATTCTCTCTGTCAAATAAATAAACAAAAATATTTTTAAAAATAATAAAAATAGGGGTGCCTGGGTGGCTCAGTCGTTAAGCGTCTGCCTTCAGCTCAGGTCATGATCCCGGAGTCCTGCGATTGAGCCCCTCATCGGACTCCCTGCGTGGCAGGAGCCTGCTTCTCCCGCTACCATTCCCTCTGCTTTTGTTCCCTCTCTCGCTGTGTTTCTGTCAAATAAATAAAAATTAAAAAAAAAAAAAAGTAAAAAAATAATAATAATACTAAAAATAAAAATGGAAATTCCATTATGACCTAGCAATCCTATTTCTGGATATATATCCAAAAGAATTGAAGGCAGAGTCTTAAAAAGATATTTGCACACCTATGTTCATAGCACCACTATTCATGATAGCCAAGAAGTGGAAGCAGCCCAAATGTCCAAAAGCAGATGAATAGATAAACAAAATGTGGTATGTTACTCAACCTTTAAAAGGAAGAGATCCCATCACAAACTACAACATGGGATGAAACTTGAGGACATCAAGCTAAGTGAAATGAGCCAATCACAAAAAGACAAATACTGTATGATTCCACTTATAGGTGTCGTGATACTGTGATTTATAATAATATGTATTTGGTCTTCATTCATGTTCCTGGACATTCAGAGTTCCTAAGACCCTAGGGACTTCCTAAGTGACAATAGTGATCAAGGTATATTTTGTAACTTACAACACATCCCTTTCAACCACACTTGAGTTTGTTAACGCACTGACTTTCGGAAAGCACTTAAGGATGGGGGTTGATTGGCCAGGGGAACCAACTGTGTTGATAAGGAGGGTTGGAACTTTCAGCCCACTTACTAACTTGCGGGGGTTATGGGTAGGGAACTGGAAATTAACTTAATAACCAGTGGCCAATGATTTAATCAACCATTCCTAAGTAATGAACCACCCATTAAAATCCTCAATGACTACATTTGGAGAGCTAGGTTGGTGAGCAAGAAGGCATTCACACGCCAGGGGACTGCACACCCCCAACACTTCGGGGTCAGAGGCTTTGATGCTCAGGACCCTTTAAGACTTTGCCCTGTGTGTCTCCTCATCTGGCAGTTCATTCATATTCCTTAATATTTTCTTTTTTTAAAAGATTTTATTTATCCATTTGACAGAGGGTGAGAGAGCACAAGCAGGGCAAGCAGCAGAGAGAGAGGGAGAGGCAGGCTCCCCACCGAGCAGGGTGCCCAAAGGAGACTCAATCCCAGGATCACCTGAGCCAAAGGCAGACACTTAACCAACTCAGCCACCCAGGCACCCCATACCTTTTAATATTCTTTGTAATAAACCAATAATCTAGTAAGTAAACTGTTCCTAAGTTCTGTGAGCCATTCTAGTAAATAATTGAACCCACGGAGGGGGTTGTAGGAACCTCTGATTTCTGGGTGGTCAGAAGCACAGGTGACAACCTGGACCTGCAACTGGCATCTGACGTGGAGCAGTTTTGTGGGACTGAGCCCTTATCCTGTGAGATCTGATGCTATCTCCTGGTAGTGTGAGAATTGAGTTAAATTGTAGGACACCCAGCTGGTGTTAGGAGAATTGCAGGGTGCAGGGAAACTCCCCACATGTTTGAAGTACAGAGTATTCTGTGAATAGTAAGTAAAGGAAAACAATTTTTTTTCAGGTATCTAAAACAGTCAAACACATAGGAGCAGAGCGTAGGGGGCAAGGGGAAATAGGTTCTTTCTAACTTATTCAATGGGTATAAAGTTTTAGTTATGTGAGATGATTAAGTTCTAGAGATCTGTTGTAAAACATCGTGCCTATAGTTAACTATACAGTACTGTACACATAGAAATTTATTAAGGGGTAGATCTTGTGTTAAGTGTTTTTACTGCAATTAAAAAAAGAAATTAAAACTTGTGAATCAAAGGACACTATCAATAAAATGTATAGACAACTTACAAAATGGGAGAAAATATTTGAAATCATTTATCTCTAAGGGTCTTATATCCAGAATATAAGAAGAACTCTTATAATTCAACAACAAAAGACAAACAGCCCAATTTAAAAATGACTTGAGCAAAGACTTGAATAGACATTTCTCCAAACATCATGAAAATGGCCAGGAAGCACATGCAAAGATGCTGAACAGGGAAATGCAAATCAAAACCACAATGCAAGAACACTTCACTCCCACTAGGCTGGTTATAATTGAAACAATGAAAATAACAAGTCTTGGTGAGGATAGGGAAACCCAAACCCTCGTGCATTGCCAGGGGGAATGTAAAATGGCTCAGCTACTGTGGAAAATAGTTTGGTGATTCTTCAAAAAATTAAAAATAGGGGGTGCCTGGGTGGCTCAGTGGGTTAAAGCCTCTGCCTTCGGCTCAGGTCATGATCTCATGGTCCTGGGATCGAGCCCCGCATCCGGCTCTCTGCTCAGCAGGGAGCCTGCTTCTCCCTCTCTCTCTGCCTGCCTCTCTGCCTACTTGTGATCTCTCTCTGTCAAATAAATAAATAAAATCTTTAAAAAAAAATTAAAAATAGAATTACCATATGATCCAGCAGTTCCATTCCCTACTATATACTCAAAAGAATTGAAAACATGTATTCAAACACAAAATTATGCATGAATGTTCTTTTTTTTTTTTTTAAAGATTTTATTTATTTATTTGACAGAGGGAGAGAGATGACAAGCAGGCAGAGAGGCAGGCAGAGAGAGAGGGGGAAGCAGGCTCTCCGCCGAGCAGAGAGCCCGATGCGGGGCTCGATCCCAGGACTCTGAGATCATGACCTAAGCTGAAGGCAGAGGCTTTAACCCACTGAGCCACCCAGGCGCCCCTGCACGAATGTTCTTAACAGCACTATTCACAATAGTCAAAAAGTGGAAACAACCCAAATGTCCATCAACTGATGGATATACAAATGTGGTATACCCATGTGGAATATTATTCAGTCATAAAAAGGAATGAAGTAGTGGGGAGCCTGGGTGACTCGATCAATTAGGCTGAGGTCATGACCCCGGGGTCCTGGGATTGAGCCTCACATAGGGCTCCCTGCTCAGCAGGGAGTCTGCTTCTCCCTCTGCCTCTCCCACTGCTTGTGCTCTCTCATGCATGTGCACACGGTCTCTTAATAAATAAAAATCTTAAAAAAAGAGAAGAAAAAGGAATGAAGTACTGATACATGCTATAAATTGGACAGACCTTAAAAATATTATGCTAAGCAAAGAAGAGACAGACATAAAAGGTCACATATTGTATGATTCTATTTATATGAAAGTCTAGAATAGGCAAATCCATAGAGACAGAAAGTAGATCAATGGTCACTAGAGCTAGAAGGAAGTGGATATGGGAGTGACTGTTTTAATGGATATGGGTTTCCTTTGGGTGATGGAAATGTTCTGAAGCTAGGTAAGAGGTGATGCTTGCACAAGCTTGTGAATGTACTAAATGTCATCAAACCATGTATCTTAAGATGGTTAATTGTACATTATATGAATTTTACCTTAATTAAAAAAAAATAAGAAAACCAGACACACAAGGTGTTAGAAAAAAGGATATATTTACAAACCAACAAGTTCCCTAACTCTAGCCAGAGGGAGAGGAAAGAAGGAGGTAGCAAGTATAAGGAGATCCTTTAAGAGCCCAACCTCACTCCTGCAGAACCCTGAGTGCCAGCCCATGAGGTCAGCTCCTACTCCATGGCCCATTCCTCTTCCAATTCAAGAAGCAATCCTTCCATTGGCCATAGCCCTCAGTCTTCTTGCCAGTCATCCTGTGCCCAGGCAGGCATCGGTGAAAAGTACTCAAACCCTGGCCCTTTATAGCGCAGAGCATGCAGGAACATCACAAGGTCCTGGGGCAAGGGGTCCTGGCGCACCAGCCGGCACTCTGCACAGAGGGGGTCTATCTCTTGATTCACAACAGCTGTTTCAGTTGCCTTCTCTGGTGCCAAGGCCATTGTGTCCAGAACCTGAGGAGCTGCCTCAACTGCTCCATCCATCTTCTGGGCAGATGCAGCCAACTCCTCTAGGTGGTCCTTGCCCAGCTCTGAGGAGGGAGCTGTAGAGTCTATGAGTCCTGGGGACAGATCGCCCTCACAGAGATCTAGCACATCCAGGCTCTGTTTGGCCTGGTGCTCTGCCACCAGGTCACGAAGCAGTTCCTCATCTGTCTTGGGTATGTGGCCACCCCGGCCCCGGGAGGGGCCCCATGCAACTGAGTTGTAGATGGGGTCATTGAGGATGGGGTGGCCCAGGAACTGGAGGTGGACTCGGATCTGGTGAGTGCGGCCTGTGAGTGGCCGGCACCGCACCACACTGGAGTGGCCATTGTAGCTCAGTCTCTGGAACACTGTCTCACAAGGCTTGCCCCGAGTGTCTACCCGGCACACCCCTACCTTGTAAGATACCACCAAGATGGGCTCCTTGCAGGTCACTTCTTCAGTGGGGAACTCCCCCTCCACCCGGCACACGTACTCCTTCTCCAGCTACATAGGAGGGAAGAGGGAGAAAGTCAGCACAAAGCCTAAACCCATGAAATTCAGACCCAATACAGTGATGAGAAAGGCATCAGTGTCAGACGGAAGAAGATTCAAACTCCAGTCCACCATTTGCCAGTTGCAGGATTCTGGGTATAATACTTAGTCTCTTTAAACCCCATTAATTTGTCTAGAAAACATTAAGATTAGAAAAGCACTGACCTCACCAGACTGTTATAAGGATTCAGTAACTTAGACTCTAATGTACTTGATACTGAGCCTAGTCTACAGTAAACACTCACTAAATATATCACAATCAGATCCGGAATTATAAGTCTTAAGACCACAGTCACTACCATTTAACTCTTCTACTCAAGACTCTTCCAACCTCATTCAGAATCTTTTTACCAAGTAGAAATGTTACGCACAATCTTAAAAACCTTCAGCATAAAAAAACATACAAAATTATAAAACACCGTGGTCAGCCGGTCAGCACTTTAAAACTTCCAAACAGCAAACTATCATCAGAGGTGGCGTATATGCCATCTCTAAAGAGCTTTTGAAATTAAGAGATAATATCTCTTATTAAGAGATAATAACCTGTCTTTGGCATTTTCAGTGTTGACTTTCCTGAGGATAGAAGCTTGGCCAGATAACATGAAGGCCCACTTCGACAGAACTCAGTGACACACTTTTGATGCAGAGCATTCATGAGCCTGGGAAATGGCATGCAGGACACAAAAGCCCAGCTCACCTGCCGGTCCCGAACCTGCTCATGAATTCTCTCTGAGACAGCCGCTGTCTTGGCAAACATGAGGACCCCCGAGGTAAGGCGGTCAAGCCGATGCAATGGGTGTAGCTCCTTGAGTTGGTGCTCCTTGCCCAGGATGAAGATGACAGTGTTGTGTCGGAAGCGGCCACAAGGGTGGACAGGAATAGAAGAAGGCTTGTCTACAACCACCACATCCTCATTCTCAGCTAGCAGGCGGACAGGCTCTGCTGTGACTGGTGGCTCGTGCCTGTGCACCCTGTTCCTCAAGAAGTCATTGTCCTGCAAATGACACAGGCAACTCATCAGTCCAGGGCCGAGCAACCTGTCATCAACTTCACACAGCTTCCTGTTCCTTACTGACACAGAATGGTCACAGCACATCCTTCGGCAGAAAACACAGCATGTATAGTGATATTCATCTTATAAAAATACAGACAGACATATAGGCAGAGAGCAGGCATTGAAAAAGTACTAGAAGGAGATACACAAAAATGTTTTGGTGGTATTTCTGGGTGGTGGGATTATGAATGTTTTTTGCTTTTGTTTATTTGTATTTTCTCTACAATAAAGTTACATTTAAAAGGTAAAGTTTTCTGTGGTGCCTGGGTGGCTCAGTTGGTTGAACATCTAGCTCTTGATTTCTGCTGGGGTCATGATCTCAGGGTGGTGGGATCAAGCCTCACCTAGGGATCCCTGCTAGGAAAGGAGTCTACTTGGGACTCTCTCCCTCTCCCCTTGCCTCTCCCCCTGCTCTCTCTTTCTCAAAATGAATGAATTAACTAATTAATTAATATCTTTTTTTTTTAAGATTTTATTTATTTGAGAGAATAATTATTTGAGAGAAACACAGCGAGAGAGGGAACACAAGCAGAGGGAATGGTAGCGGGAGAAGCAGGCTTCCTGCAGAGCAGAGAGCCCGATGTGGGGCTCGATCCCAGGGGCCTGGGATCTGACCTGGGCTGAAGGCAGACGCTTAATGACTGAGCCACCCAGGCACCCCAGTTAATTAATATCTTAAAAAAAAAAAAAAGGTACAGTTTTCTAAAATGGAGGGGAAAAAGCTCCATAAAATCATCACTTATTGTGACTTTGAACAAATAACACCAAGCAGTAAGTCCAGACATCTGGTCTCTAGACTTGGATTTGCCATAGGTTCACTGCATGTCACTTAACTTCTCTGGGCCTCAGTTTCCTCATCTGTAAAATGTGAGTATTAGGCCAGACCTGTACTTCTCAAAATAGGGATGGGAGAGGGGATTAAAACCACTCACTCCCCAATGCTGAAATCACCTTGTCTCCCCTCACAACAAAGTGCTACTGACAGGGATGTCTGGTAACTCTTAGCTGTGATGGAATTTTTAAGGGTCAAAGCATTGGGCTAGACAATTCTAGTCTACCTGACATTTCACAATTCTATCCCTTTTTTTTTTTTTTTTTTAAAAAAAGATTCTATTTATTCATTTGACAGAGAGAGATCACAAGTAGGCAGAGAGGCAGGCAGAGAGAGGGGGAAGCAGGCTCCCTGCTGAGCGGAGATCACCCAGAGATCATGATCCCAGCCTAAGGCAGAGGCTTTAACCCACTGAGCCACCCAGATGCCCCTCATAATTCCATCCTATCAGGATCCATGATAAATAAATAGTAGTTACAAGAACACAGGCTTTGGAAGTGACACTGTTGCAGGTACTTACCTCTCTGAAGTCTACCTTAGTTTTGTTTCCTCATAGGTAAAATGAGGTGGCAATACTTACCCCACAAGGCTGTCCTTAGATTTTAATGTTAGGTACATAAAACGCTGACCTCTGTGCCAGCACACAGTAAGGAGACATAAATGACAGGCTCTATTATTATTATTTGTACAGAGATCTACAATGCAACATGGCGATCAGTGCCAGTGCCACAAGAGAGTGCACAAAAGGAGCTTTAAGAATTTCAACTTCTATCCCCTTGGAAACAAGGAAGCCGCCTGGATGCAGGGGATATATGGGCTGAGTTTTGAAGCAGAGGCTACTTTTGCGGAGATGGGATAAGAGGAGTGGGCTAAAAGAGTGTTCCAAGTGAAAGCGAAAACGCCTCAGAATTACCTCGATTTTACTCCAGTACCTACGCCCTACTAACTCTGAAAAGACCCCTGCCCCTTTCCTAGCCCGCTCCCGGCCGGCCCCATCAGGACTCCACCTTGAGCACAATGCTGAGATCCTGTACCGGCTCCTCGTTGAGATGCAGGCGCCCCTCCCGGACTGCAGCCTCATAGTAGGCCAAGGGCTGGGCTCGGAATTCGGTGCTGAAGACGTGCAGCAAGCTGTGGCCCACCCAGCGGCCCTTGCAGTAGGTCCGGAAGTCAAAGTAATAAGGCCGCACTTTGCGCAGGCCGCCTTCGAAGTAGTAGCTGGTCTCTGCAAAATGCTCATCGCCAAAGCTCACCCCTGCCCGCCGCTTCTTCGGGGGTGGCACGACGCGCTCCCTAGTGGCGTCCCGTCGCTTCTTACGCTTGCCTGAACCCGAAGCTGCAACCGGGGCCTGCTCCTCAATCACTGAGGTCTGCTTTCCGACCTCCCGGGCCGGTTCTACTCCCGCGCCCACAGGCTTCGGGCTCCCGGAGGTCCGCTCACCCCTTGCGTCGCCACCTGAGTCTCCGTTTTGTTGAACCTGAGCCCTCAGCCCGGTCGCTGCCTCGGCCCCAGTGGAGAATGTTTCCGCCATCGAACCCCAACAATTACTCCAAGTCCTGGCAGAGCTGAACCGCCGGAGGTTGAGGAAGCCTTGCAGAAGACCTGGGAGCCACCGGTAGCCGGCCGGCCACATGACCAGCTGGCACCAGATCCTGGGTCGCGATGTGAGGACGTCATCGGGCACCAGCCAATCAGCAAGGCCCAGTGTCGAGGCGGGGACTGAGAAGAGAGGGAGTAACGGCGCGAGTTGAATGAACGCAGTTGAACGCGTTGAGTTGACAGTTAAGAAGCAGTGAGAGTGAATATGGGAGTGAGTTCAGTGCTGAGGCTGTGAGAATGACTCATCAAAATTATAGATTCTAGGGGCGCCTGGGTGGCTCAGTGGGTTAAAGCCTCTGCCTTTGGCTCAGGTCATGGTCTCAGGGTCCTGGGATCGAACCCCGCATCGGGCTCTCTGCTCAGCGGGGAACCTGCTTCCCCCCTCTCTCTGCCTACCTCTCTGCCTACTTGTGATGTCTCTCTCTCTGTCAAAAAAATGAATAAATCTGGGGCGCCTGGGTGGCTCAGTCGTTGGGCGTCTGCCTTCGGCCCAGGTTGGGATCGAGCCCCGCATGGGGCTCCTTGCTAGGCAGGAAGCCTGCTTCTCCCGCTACCATTCCCTCTGCTTGTGCTCCCTCTCTCGCTGTGTTTCTCTCTGTCAAATAGATAAAATCTTAAAAAAAAAATGAATAAATCTTAAAAATATATATCTATATAGATATATATTCCATGTAGATAATGCCCAAAGTCCTTTGGGTCTGGAAAAACGAAAGGAGTTTTATTCAAAATAAATCAGTGAGGATTTCTGAACCCTGACTATACTAAGGGCTGCGGGTGAATATTATAGTATGTGACTTATAATTCAATAAAGCTGTTATATATGTATCTAAACACGCACAGCCCAGAAGCAATGTCTTCACACCTATCCTTCCTGAGAAGGATTAGAAAGTTCCCATTTGCCTTTCATATGCTCCTGTCCCCTTAAAATGGCAAGTGGATCAAAAGATGTATTTTCAGGGGCGCCTGGGTGGCTCAGTTGGTTAAGCGACTGCCTTCGGCTCAGGTCATGATCCCAGGGTCCTGGGATGGAGCCCCACATCGGGTTCCCTGCTCGGAAGAGAGCCTGCTTCTCTCTCTCCCTCTGCCTCCGCTCTGCTTACTTGTGCCCTCTATCTCTCTGTCAAATAAATAAATAAAAATCTTTAAAAAAAAAAAGATGTATTTTCAGCATTCTTAAATGCAAAATAGAAAACCAACTCTGGTTAACTTCATCAGAGAGGCACTTACTGAAAGGATATTAGTGCCTCATAAAATATAGAGAGCTGGAGAACAGGCTCAGAAATGGAGCCAAATCAGGAGAAGACAAGGCCTCTGAGAATCAGCTACATGACAAAAGGGTAAAGTGTATGGAATGTGAATTCTATTTCAGTGAAGTTTTTTTTGTTTTGTTGTTCTTTTTTAAAGAATGTTTTTCCTGGGGCTCCGGGGTGGCTCAGTGGGTTAAAGCCTCTGCCTTCAGCTCAGGTCATGATCTTAGGGTCCTGGGATTGAGCCCCACGACGGGCTCTCTGCTCGGTGGGGAGCCTGCTTCCCCACCCCCCGCCTGCCTCTCTGCCTACTTGTGATCTCTCTCCTCTCTGTCAAATAAATAAATAAAATCTTTAAAAAAAAAAAAAGTATAGATTCCATGTAGATAAAAAAGATTTTTTAAGAAAAAAAAAGGTATTTTAACAATATCTTCAGAGGGTATGTATGCATATTAACATTCAAAAAATGCTAGTATAGATCATGTAGAGTAGACATTTGTCATTTTTTTTGGATATCCAGCATCTTTTTTTTTTTTAAGATTTTATTTATTTCACAGAGGGAGATCACAAGCAGGCAGAGAGGCAGGCAGAGAGAAAGGAGGCAGAGAGAGAGGGGGAAGCAGGCTCCCTGCTGAGCAGAGAGCCCGATGCAGGGCTCGATCCCAGGATTCTGAGATCATGACCTGAGCCGAAGGCAGAGGCTTTAACCCACTGAGCCACCCAGGTGCCCCTATCCAGTGTCTTCTTAACACTCTTCTTTTGTGTGAGGAATTTCCCACATTATAAGATGTAGAAACCAGAAACTGGCCTTCCCAGAATCCCTTACAGCCCGGGCATTCATCACCTGGGCTCCATTGATCAGTCAGGGCCGTTCTGAGGCACACAGTAGAGGAAGCAGGCACAGTGTAGAACCCATACGTAACAAGATAGCATTGGAAACATCTGATTTGGAGGGCTAACAGTAGGGGAGATTCTTGTGTCCAGTGGTCAGCCAGCAATGCCAGCTGCAGTACCTATGTTCAAAGGCACTGGGGTATTTCCTGAACAGTCCCTTGTTGAGGTTTAAACACTAGTCCTGCTATATAAACTCCCTGTCCCATCTTGAAATTCTGTGAACTACTTAGTATCCTTTAATCCTGTGTTGTACAATGCAGTAACCATTAGTCACCTGTGGCTATTTAAATTTAAATTAAGTAAAATGAAATAAAAATTAAAATTCAGTTCTTCAGCTGCACAAACCACATTTCAAGTGTTCAATAGCCACATGAAACTAGTGGCGACCTTATTGGACAGCTCAGCTACAGAAAATTACTATCACCACAGAGCAGCTTTCATCAGTTTCTTTAACTGCTTAAACTGGTTAAATGAATTCTATGGTTTGAACTAAGAACTCCAACTAACTTACTATGATAAAGATTTAAGTCTTTATTGTAAAAGCAATGGGAAATCAGAGTTCTTCGTGTGTGTGTGTGTGTGTGTGTGTGTGTGTGTGTGTGTGTATTACATGATCTGCTCTATTTCCAAAAGATCACTCTTGTTGCAATACGAAGAAGACACTGAAGAGGGAATCACAAGCTCTAGTTCCAGTTCAATGTGGTTGGACCATGAGTGTTCTAATTCAAATATTCACATACCAAACAAATTTTGAACATTTGCCAGGCATCATTTGGCTCTGGAGATACAGAGGTAAGAAAGGGATGGTTCCTGATCTCAATGAAGGCCTATGCTGGTTAAGCATACAAATAAAAAACATATTTGTGCTAGGTTACATTGCGGTTAATGCAGAGTCTGAGACAGAGGGATGTGATTGCCTTCATGTGGGGCTTTGCAAGTTCAGGATCTGGTTTCAAATTATTCAGCACACACACTAAATTAAACTTAGAAGACATCAGTGAATCTGTAAGGGTGCCAATTTGGTAATTTACAACTGTAACTTTAAGTTGGAAAATGTATTCCATCTTAGACCAGTGATTACTATACCTATGGTTAAAGACACCCTCACCCTTTTAAAAAATTTATTTATTTGAGAGAGAGAAAGTACGAGAACACAGAGGGAGAGGGAGAAACAGACTCCCTGCTGAGCAGAGAGTTGGATGTGGAGTTCAATCCCAGGACCCTGAGATCATGGCAGACACTTAACCGAATGAGCCACCCAGGCACCCAAGGCACCCTCATCCTTGTTCAAAATATTTGAGAGGCTACATTTGAAATCAAGAGTTTGGTGAGCAGAAAATCAGAGAAAAGAGTGTGAGTTGAAAGGTTATAGAATAGCTTAATGAAGCACCTATACACCTATGACAGTGACCCTTTCTATGAATCAGATGCTTCCAGATTCATGTCTCCAGTTCCAGTGGCAGTTGGGAAACTCTGGGGAACCTCTCACTCATAGACTTGTCCCCCAACCGCCTACTTATTTTCTATGAATAAACACTGAAAAAAATGTTGTCTATTATTTGCTCCTTTGCTTTCTAATCTTGCTTTCCACTTCCTTCTGTTGCATATGCTCTCTAAGGATGGTTAAGGACAGTTATAAACAGCAGAATTTCTCATAGTTCCCTTTTACGTGGTAGTATTACTCACCATAGCCACACTGATTGGCTTTGGACACATCTAAAGGCTATAGCCTTAGCTAAGTTATGTCTACTGATGGTTGGCTAATGTCTTCGGTCACATGTTTGTGAGAGAGTAACTGGCCTTTGGGAGAGAGTAAGTGGCCTGGAAACTGGGGGGTGGAGAGTAGGGGAGGAAGGGTTGCATCTTAGGGAAATGATAAGCCCTGACAGATATCAAAAGTCATCATCTGGGGCGCCTGGGTGGCTCAGTGGTTTAAAGCCTCTGCTTTCTGCTCTGGTCATGATCTCAGGGTTCCCGGATCGAGCCCCACATGGGGCTCTCTGCTCAGCGGGGAGCCTGCTTCCCCTTCTGTCTGCCTGCCTCTCTGCCTACTTGTGATCTCCCTCCTCTCTGTCAAATAAATAAATAAAATCTTTAAAACAAAAGTCATCATCTTTTTTTTTTTTTTTTTTAAGCAGGCTCTATGCTCAGCGTGGAGCCCAAGGCAGGACTCAAACTCACAACTCTGAGATCAAGATCTGAGCTGAGATCAAGAGTTACATGCTTAAATGACTCAAAGGTCATCTTCTTTAAAAAATCTGACACACTCCCTTACCACTCTCTCCTTTTTGTTCACTGGCCACACTTCTGTCATATCTTCTATAACTCTTTGCTGTTATCTGTAAAATTGTCTCCCCTTACGGCGCCCCTTCCTACATTTAGCTGTAAAGACCTCTGGGACCCATATCAACTCTTACCGGTCTCGAATTCCTGTTTAACACAACTCTTAGAACACAACAGGAGAAGCTCGGTGTCTATTGACTAAATGAATTAAGAGAACCTCATGACTTCGCTAATGGGACCTGGGTCTCCTGTAAGAGTAAGGAAAGTAGGTCTCCTCCTTCTCCATTGGAGCCGAGCCGCCGGAGTGCTCTAATTTGGATAGCAAAGAGGTGAAATTTTCAGAAACAAAACACCAACCTAGGGGATTGCCGAGGAGGTGAATTTGCTCAGGGAACCTTTGAGTTTTTTACTCAAAGGACTTGGCAACTGGGCTTCCCTCTCCAAGATGGGGATGGGCGGAGGGCTCTGCCTCCGCGCGGGGAACGCTCAGATGCTAGGGGACCCTACCAGTCCCAGAGAAGGTGGGGCCCCAGGGCACGTGACTCCACTGTTTCCCCGCGACAAGTCCCGCCCACCTCTTTCTCGCGCTCGGTTCCTCACTTCCTTACCCGGTTGAGCTCCTGTCAGCCAATCCACGCACAGAACATCGCCAGGTTGGGCGGTGGTTGGAGGACTCCCGGGATCCGTCACTCGGAGACTCCGCCCCCCTATTTCTTCCTAGCCTTTAGGGCCGGAACTGAGCTGAGCGTTCGTGAGCGGCTCCGCAGGCGGTTGCGGTAGGTGAAGAGGGGCAAGGTGCCCAGCGTTTTAGATCCTCAGCCCCGGGCCCATCCTGTGGTATTTTAGATACCACAGAGGGGCCTCGGGTCTGACTCGGTCCCCTCCAGCCAGTCCTTGAGGCCAGAATGAGCGCCGGGTCTGGACGCCAGGGTTCCCCGCACTGTTCTGCACTTCCTAGGGAGGAGGGAGGAAGGACCGGGTCTCCGGTGCGAGCAAAGCTTTGGTTTGGGTGTGTTCAAACGACTTCGGGGTGGGGGTGGAGGCTTATTGTGGGCCCTGGCATCAGTTCTTCCAGCGTCGCTGTGACATATTTGTCCCCTCTTCTGAGCGCTTGCGTTGGCTGAACTGTCGCTCCTGGAATTATTCAGACCTTACCCCAGGCAGCCTTCCTAATCTAAAAGGTTCCTCCTTAAATAAAGTGTCAACCCATCTTGTAAGAATAGATAGTTGTGAAAGCCCCAGGCAGTGTGATATTGGATAAGAACGTGGATTTTGGAGTGGCACAGGTCTGGTTTCCATTCAAGGAATCACCATATATCAGCAAGGGACCCTTGACTAGTTACCCTTCGGATCCTCAGTTCCTTCGTTTGTAAACTGTTGGAAATGTCTCTTCCAGTGTTTCTGGCTATTAAAATAAGAACTTATAATAAGGCATATATAGTCCAGCTTTTCCACATGTAATGAGCAGATGGAGCTTTGCATATGACATTTCTTACTGTTTTCACCAAGAAGCATTTTTATTATCCTCGTGTATTTGGAACTCTGCAAGGCCTTTAGTCTGTGTCCTATTGAAAACAGAATTTAATTGGCTTAGGACAGAGTGGTTGCGTTTTGGAGATCTTTGGAGAGAAGTGCAGCATGGTTGTCTCCATTGTCTCCACCGGGAATGTCTTAGAAATGTGTGTGTGTGATACATATGACATAACACTGCCATTTTAACCATTTTTAGGTGTGTAGTTCAGTGACACATACGGTTGTGCAACCATCTCAATCATCCATCTCTAGAACTTCCCAAACTAAAACTCTGTACCCATTAAATAGTAACTCCCATTCTTCCTCTGCCAAACCCCTGGCAACCACCCACCATTCTATTTTCTGACTCTATGAATGTGACAGCCGTAGGTACTTCATATAAGTGGAATCATTCAGTATTTGTCCTTTTGTGTCTGGCATGTAGAGATTTCATCTTTAAAAAGAAACTTTGTTAGGAAAACAACTTGAGTGCAGAGCCAGAAGAGGAATCCAATTCCCCTTTTGTCATCTTTGTATGTGTAACACAGCAATCTAATAAAAGACATTTTAAGTTTAGAGAAACTTCTTAGAAGCCTATTACCTTCCTTCATTGGGTAAACAGATATCTGAGTACTGCATACTTATAATAATATGTCCTTAAAGCCAGTCCTTTTATTTCTGTTTTTCATCTCAGATTCCAAATGAAAATGTTTGAGAGCATTGACTCTACAGCCACAAGATCTGGCCCTGACCTTTGGGCTGAAATCTGTTCCTGTCTACCAAATCCTAACCAAGAAGATGGTGCCAACAATGCCTTCTCAGACTCCTTTATGGATTCTTATCCTGCAGGCACAGGCCAGAGGGAGGCCCCAGAATTTGCTGTTCAGCCAGCTACAAAGCCTTGGGCTCCCTTGCAGGATTCAGAAGTGTATTTAGCATCTCTAGGTAAGTTAGATGACGTTTTTGTTTGTTTGTTTTTTTTAAATCAGAAGCCGGTGGTTTTAAGGAAGCATGTTGGCATGTGGAAGTTCTGTTTCATCACCTGGCTTCTATTCTTTTTTTTTTTTTTTTTTTTTTTAAGATTTTTAATTTATATGACAGCGAGAGGACAAGAGTGGCAGGCAGGGGGAGGGAGAGAAGAATACTCCCTGCTGAGTAGAGAGCCCTCAGTGGGGGACTTGGGGCTTGGCTCAGATCTCAGGACTCTCGGATCATGACCTGAGCCAAAGGCAAACGCTTAACCTAACTGAGCCACTCAGGTGCCCCTCTATTCCTCTATTCTTAATTATTATTGTTTTTGTCCTCACCACATGTGTCTGTTAGATGTAATTCTAAGGGCGTGTTTCAGGTTGGTTGTTGGGAAGGAGCACCCTTTACCTCTTTGTTTTTTAAGATTTTATTTTTTAAGTAATCTCTACACCGAACATGGGGATTGAACTTACAACCCTGAGATCAAGAGTTGTGTGCTCTACTGACTGAGCTAGTCAGGCATCCCAGGGGCACCCTTTTCCTTGTATATCCCTTTAAACAGTCTTTGTTACCTCCTGCCTCTGTTTTATCTGAATTCTGCTTCATTTCTTGGCATTCTGTGGAACCCTCTTGCCTATTATTGGTGGCCCATATATTCAGATAATTCAAAAGTGTCAAGCATTATGCCATCCTGAAAGAAAAGGTCCCCAGAGCCGCACATGGATTTCTGATGAAACTCTTGTATTGAAAAACTACTGTACCAAAAAACTATTAAATAGATTGATTGTTGGAGGAGGAGCATGTTGACATAAAATCATCCTACCTCTTGTTAGTCATTTAATTTTTCTTTAGTCATTTAATTTTTTAAATATTTCTTCAAATATCCGTCCTGTGTCCTTAAGTGTTACTATTTGGAGAGACTCCAAATATAGGAAAGAGATTGTCCCATGCAAGGGGAAAGAAATATATCAGTCTAGGGAAGTGATTGCTTTAGAATTGTTGTATCCTTTTATTATTAAACATCCATGAAACCCATCTATGTGTCACAAAACCAAACCTGGTAATAATTGAGGAAGGAAAGGAAATTTAGGAAGAAGCTTTTGAGGAAGGACAGAAAGAATAAGAAGAGAGTTTACATGATCTCTAAGAAATATCTTGGGAAAACAAAAAGAGTTTTTTTTTTTTTTTAAAGATTTTATTTATTTATTTGACAGAGAGAAACACAGCAAGAGAGGGAACACAAGCAGAGGGAATGGTAGCGGGAGAAGCAGGCCTCCTGCAGAGCGGAGAGCCCGATGCGGGGCTCGATCCCAGGACTCTGGGATATGACCTGGGCCGAAGGCAGACGCTTAACGACTGAGCCACCCAGGCGCCCCACAAAAAGAGTTTTGTTAATGATGTACTGGAGGAAAAAGATGTGGGAAAAACACAAGTGGAATGATGGATAACGAGAAACATCCAGGTGTAATGTGACATTTCTCCAGAAGCCACCAAAGTTAGGATAGTAATACTTGCAGCTGTGGCCAAGGAGGTTGACAATTCTGTTCTATGGCAGTCAGAACATCTGCTTGATGATGATAAGGAGAAGAAACAGCAACAGTCTAAGAAAGCTGAAGAACCAGATCCTATGGCTTGGTGGTTCTCTGTGCCCAGGGGTTGTAAGAAACTTCCATAGATTCAGTGATGATTTGATTGGTGAAGACTGGTTTGGAAGGTTACAACACCACGGATCATTTCTAAAATCAATTAAGAAGGGACGCCTGGGTGGCTCAGTTGGTTAAGCGTCTGCCTTTGGCTCAGGTCATAATCCCAGGGTCCTGGGATCAAGTCCTGCATCACGTTCCTTGCCTGGCGGTAAGCCTGCTTCTCCCTCTGCCTGCTGCTCCCCCTGCTTGTGGACTCTCTCTCTCTTTCTGACAAATAAGATCTTTAAAAAAAATTTTTTTAAATAAGCTTGGACGTACTATGTAATATACTTATTTAAAAAGTAAATAAATAAATAAATAGGCCGCTGAAGCAAAAGATCAAATAAATAAATAAATAAATAAATAAATAAATAAATAAA
>CM053609.1:50181317-50205833 GCA_028646535.1 Procyon lotor
CAAACAAACAAACAAACAAATAAATAAATAAATAAAATCTTTAAAAAAGAAAGTCTATGGCTGGGCACCTGGGTGGCTCAATTGAGCAAGTTAAGCAATTCCTTCAGCTTGGGTCATGCTGCTGGAATCCTGGGATCAAGTCCCACATTGGGCTCCCTGCTTGGTGGGGAGTCTGCTTCTCCCTCTGACCTCTCCCCTCTCATGCTCTCTCTCTCATTTTCTCTCTCTAATAAATAAAATCTTTAAAAATAAAAAAGAAAGTTTATGGTTGTCCATTGGAGACCTACAGGCACTTGCTGCTAGTAAGTCAGCTTTGGACTCCCCAAAATCTGGGAGGGAGAGCTGGTGAGCTCTTTTCCCTCTCTAGATGATAATGACCCCTTCCAATCAGTCAGACTCAGAGCCCTCCAACAATTCTGATCTTCGCCCAGCCCAGTGGGGCAGACTCTTTGGCAGGGAAGATCACAGAAAGGCAGTGCTTATGCTCTTTCATGTCCTCTGCATACTTACCATGAGACAAGGACTGGGATGGAGGCAGTTTATTTTAGGGAGCAGGCAGGAGTAAGGGAGCAAGGAGAATAGGATAGGGTACACTGAGTGGTTCACTGTGGTAGTTAGGGCTCAGTCTCCCTGGGGCCACGCTGAGGAGCCTTAAAGATCACAGCTCAGAAGGTCCCCATGAAATGACGGGGAAATCTGGGCTCTAATTCTACCAGTGCCCGTCCCTCAGTGGTTGAGGTCTGTCATTTGGGAGTGCTGAGCTCTTGATACTTCCAGGCTGCCCTGCAGGGGTGAGGAAAGCCTCCCACAGAGAAGGAGAGGGATGATCTACTCACATTCCTGGACCCAATTCCTCCCTTCCTTCTTTCCTTCCTTCCTTCCTTCCTTCCTTCCTTCCTTCCTTCCTTCCTTCCTTCTTTCCTTCCTTCCTTCCGGGGGGGACACAGAGAGAGGAGAAGCAGCCTCCCTGGTGAGCAGGGAGCCCAATGTGGGGTTCCATCTCAGGACCCCGGGATCATGACCTGAGCCAAAGGCAGATGCTTAACCGACTGAGTCACCCAGACGCCCCCACGAGACCCAACTCCAAACAGGAGCGGGTGAGTGGGTGGGGTTTTCACACACCAGCAGGACATCCAAGAATTCTACTCAATTCTGTCCCTACCTACCCAGAGATTGTAGCAGATTCCACAGGGTAAGGGTTCAGTCCCCCAAGACCGTCCCCCACCCTCCACTTCAGATGCCAGTCGCAAGCCCCAGGCTGTCACTTGTGACCAACTGCCAAAGATTGGAGGCTCCCAACATGGTGCTTCTGGCTTATTCTGGAGGCTTCACTGCACAGTCATGATTCAGTCCCTGGCCATTGGCTGATTCAGCCTACAGCCCCTCTCCCCTCTCCAGAGGTTCCCACCCTCTAATCACATAGTTGTTCCTCCTGGCAACCAGCCCCTTCCTTTGGGGGGGGGGGTGGTCCATAAGTCACCTTCAGTAATCACAAGACATTTCTTTCACCTCTCTGACTCTGATATGTTTTCAGAAACTGTGGATGAACACCAAATATATCTGGGAAATATATCGTGGTCATCGGAATGACCAAGTATACATGTCTTATAAGTCAGTGTAGCACAGAGCACAGACGAGAAGGCACCAGCACGCCCGGGAACTGTCGGCCACAGCCGCAGTTGGACACAGAGGTGGGCTGAAGCGATGTGGGGCAGGGCATCACCAGCATCTGCCCTGGCCCCTTTCCCACCTGGTCCAGCACCTAACGGGGACAGCAGAGGAACTTTGATTTTCACGTTCTATGCTCTGTGGCCCGTGGGGTCTCCGGGTTGGCTAAATCGGCATAGCCTTGTCTGATGTCCACCCACAGCTCTCTTGGGCTGTAGTCCCCTTCCTGGGCTCAGCTCCCTCACTGGGCTGCCCGGGCCACCACCTGCCACATGTGAGCTGGGGACACGATGACATTACTGACATTGGCTGCACTGTTCACTCTATAATGGTCAAGGCCAGAACTGGTCAAAGGCTGGATGGGCTCCAAGTTTCCTCTGCTGATGGCCTATTATTTCTTAAGAAGCAAAGGACAAGAATGACGGAGAACTCAAAGACCCTGAGAGACCTCACCCAAAGTCTCGGAGACACCTTGAAGATGGGAAATCAGTGCACTAATGTTAGAGACAGGATTCCTGGCCAGAGTGGAGGACCAATCCAGATTGGCATGTGACTCCAGTTACCACTCCTCCGGCTTCCTTGGTTAGAGCTCTGAGACCCTTCTCTCTCTCCTGTTCCTCTCTCTCCCTGACCCCCACATTCCTGAGTCATCCTCACTGTCATGTCAGTTACCTCCCACCAGGGGGCAACATCTCCTCTGATGGTCGCACCCACCACTCTACTTTTGCCTCACTTCTTAACCATCCCTGCTCAGTGCTCTGACACCCATTTCACTCCCTGGGAGAAGGGAGGCTGAGCTGTAGGTATTGAGGGTGAGTTTGGAGTGAAATGGAACCAAGGGCTTCCCTATGGCAAGTAGGGGGTGGGTGTGGGTGTGTGTTGGGGCGGGGTTCGATTTTACCACTGTTGGCTTAGGGCAAGGCAAATGGTTGGCAAATGTTATCCAGCCAGAGGAAGGGACAGCAAATCGACTGAAACTCACCTGAGATGTCAGAGAGATGAGACAAAACACTGGCTCCAAGCCAGGTTCAAGACAAGGCACTTCCCTGGGATGGGAGCGGGGGCTGACTCCTCACACACCTGTCCCCTCTTCCCTCTCTTCCTCCCTCAGGTCCTCTCCATTGCTCTTCACAGGGAGAGGGCTTCTCTCCCTCTGTGCCTCTCTTTGTCTCTTTTTTCGTTTCTGTCTCAGACTCTGTTGTGCTTTGTTCATCAGCCCTCAGTCTTGCGTCGCTGAGACTCTGTCAACCATCTCACTTTTTTTTGCCTCTTCACATTCTCTGGGTCCCTAAGTACGCTTTGTTTCTCTTTGTCAGAGAGACGGTGGGTGCCTCTGACTCGGCCTGTTTTTCTGTCTGTCCGTCTGTCCCTGTTCCCAGAAGCCCTTTAACTCCCTAACGGAGTGGCTTTCTGAGAACGGAGCCTGGGACGGCCACCCAACGTGCGGAGTAGAGGTGGCTAAGGACATTTCCAGCCCAGCGGTCGTCATGGCAACAGCCAGGGCGGGCCAGGCAGGGGACGTGCCGAACCACGTGGGCCTGACCTTTCTGTGGGTGTCACGTTTGAGCGGGAGCTGGGGAAAAACAGCAACAACTGCTTCCCTCTGGCCCAGCCCTCGGCCTTCCAGGCTGGGCTGAAAGGAGAGAGGGAGAGAGGAAGAGCGGCGAACTGGGACAGCTGGCCACAGGGTAAGAGGAGAGGCGCGTTAGCCAGAGCCAGCCATCTAGAGAAACTGCGGGAAAGAGGGCGCTAGCTCAGGCACGCACACACAGCTGCGGGTTGTCACCAAGACTTCCGCTGCGAACTGACCTGTGGAGGGCACCAGACATCATTCCTGCAGGCTCTGCTCGCCCTTCGCCAGTCGTGGCTCTGGGTAGGTGGTTGCCAAAGGTCAGTTGCCCGCACTCAGAGCTCCCCTCCAGACACCTTCGGATCAAATGTCACTTTTTCCATATTGCAAAAGCCTCTATTGCTCGAAGGAAAATATGCTAAAAGAAAAAAGAGCCAAACGATCCTTTCAAAAATAGAAATATTATAAATGCAAAAGTCCAAAGAAAGACACTCAAAATAAAAGGCATTCTAATCCTCCCTCCCCTTTTCCCTGGCTCTGAAGGTCCCTCCACAGTTGCTTCCCAGGCCTGCCAGGTCAGCGGGGAGAGACGAGGCTGGGTCCCCAAGGGCACAAGGAGGACCGCCAGATTTTTGGTAGCCCATGTGTGATGGGGGCTTGGACTCACAGCCCTCCTCCCTGCCCACACACACCCGTCCCACTTCTCATCTTTTCCCTATGGTGCAGACACACAGGCACCAAGAAGGGGTGTCCATGGGCATCCTGTTAACCTCAGGACCCCTTAAGAGAGAGGTAGGTGAAGGGTACAGGGAAGCCTCAGGTTAGATCCGTAGAGAACACAGCTCACCTGTGGATCTCACTTCTAGACTTTCAAGCTATGGCCATGCAAGAATTCTCAAGCCTTCTGGGAAACAAGAACTACCAATTCAGAATGGAAAAAAAAAAAAAAAAAAGGTCTTGTAGTGTACTGAAAATCTACGTGCAGGAAAGACATGAAGGGAGCATTCACCAGCCAAGAGGGGGTGGTGACTTAACATATCAGCATTCCAGCCTTCTTTTATTCATCAGTCACCCCAAAATCCCCTTGGAGAACTGCCCTTGAGCCACTCACATAAGGGAAGGGGAGGTCTTGGGAATCTTGGAAGAAGAGGGCACGGCAGACCAAGTGGGCCTAAGTTAGCAAGCTTCCAAAAGGCTACTTGAAATGAGTCCTAATTGTGTATGTTTGAAAGTGGTCACAGTGTTACCAAAGATCCAGCCGTTGTGAGGCTAACCTCTCTCTCTCTGACTCACAAGTTTGTGTGCTAGACCTCTGTGTGCAAGCTGATTGACATAACCTCCTACTTCTGTCTCTACAGAATTATCAGTGACTCCTCCTGCCCCTTCCCTGGGGACAGAGTAGGTTCTGGGAACCTTTGGGTACCAGGGACTCCAGAGCAGCAGGCAGGGCACAGGAGGGAAATGGATGCCCTGCCGCCCCACACGAGGCCCCAGACTCCAGCCTCGCACACGAGCACGGCACCATCCCTTTCCCCTGGTGGCAGCGGTGTCCCTGTGTGCACACGGGGCCTTTTTCTTCTAAGTCCTTCCCTCTAGCTCTGCCGCTCCTCCATCAGCCCCTCAACTCACCCCTGGTCCCCCTCCTGCTCAGCACCTGAGGCTGGGACAGCTCCCCAGGGATTTTTTTTTTTTTTTTTTCCCCCACAAAAGTCTTGGAGCATCGGTGCCCCTGAAGTGGTGTAAACTGGGGAATGCAAGTCAGACTGGCAACGGCTCCCCCCAAGTAGAGATAGAATCCATCCCTTCTCTCTCTACTCGTGCTCTGGGCTGGGCCGGCCTCATTTGTGGGATCTGGAGGCTCACTGCACTAGGACAGGCCATCCGTTCTTTCATGCCCCTGCCTTTGCTCTCTCCATTCCCTTGGCCAGGAATCTCTTTCCTGGTGAATCCGTGTTCTGCTTCGAGAGTCAGCTCCAATGCTACCATACAAGTAGAGCTCTCCTCAGTCTACCCCAGGCTACTCTGGTTCCCTTAGAATTTGTTCTTACCGCTCTCAGAACAGTCACGTCTGTTTCTGCCTCCCACGGGAGGGTGTGCGTCTGGAACGGGCTGGGTCGTATTGATCCGTGGAGCCCCAGAACTTGGCTCAACGTTGCTGAGTATTTGCGATCGCTGCCGGTCCTCACCCAGAGTGGGACCCGCCGGTGTAGGGTGTGAGCCAGAGAAGGTCCCAGACTCCCCAGAAGCATGGCAGTGAGTACTGGGTGGCATGGGTCATGCTGCCCCTCCCTTGCCAGGCCACAGCCCCACCCTGAGCCAGGTCTTTCAACGCCAGGCTGGTTGCAAGACCACAGCTTTGGCCCCCTGGTGGCCCATGGGATGGAGAAGCAACACCTGACCGGCATGTGGATCCTTGGGCAGATGAATCCTATAGTTATCCCCTTGTCCTGTGGCTTTACTGACTCCCCTTGCTGCATGAAACAGAGCCCTGGAGAGCGGGCTCAGAGCAGGAGGAGAGGGCTGGAGGCATCCTTCCCGGCCTCCTCCCTCTCCCTCCTCCTGGCTGGCTGCAGCTGTGCTGTGTGATGGGGAACTTAGCACAGTCTTAATTACCGCTCAGCCCTGCTCATTAGTGCCTCTGGAAGGCAGAGAGGCCCCGAGTTAGGACGTCTCGATCAGAGTGGAGGCCAGGGCCCCAGCTTTCCCGGGTGATCGCTAGTCCCATTTTTTTCAGGGGTTGGGTCTGTGTGACTGTGGATCCCTTTTTGGGCCTCCTGGAGTCGCAGAGAGGAGAGGGAAAGCTGGGCCCCCTTGTAGGCTCTCGCTCATGTGTTTGGAGCATCACGGGGACAACATATGGTGGAACATGTGAAACTCTAGTGCCATCAGAGAAAAATGAACAAATGATTAAATAAACCAAATGTGCTCAAATCCAGCTGACTTACCTGCCTTTGGAGGGACTTAAGCAAGGAACCGGGTGCATTGTTCAGCCACTCTTTTTTTGGGGCAGTGAAATGGAAAAAGGAACTGTAAAGTGCTGAATACTGAACAAAAGAGAAGCTGAGTGAAGGACAGGAGGGGTGAGTCCTGGAAATTATAAATGAATAGGCCCGGTACAATATCTGGGAAAAGTCCTTTACAACGCCAACCTGTAAACACCCTAGAAGATCATGTGAGATAATACATATGAAAGCACTTTTTGAACTGCAAAGGGCTTTGGAAATAGAACGTATTATTAGGTAATATTTCTGCTCAGTGCAGACTATAGAGCAGATGCTATGGGGAGGCTGGAGATTTATGATAATGACTCATCACCCACAAGGTACTCGCACAGTTTAGGCTGTTTCATTTAATTAGTCATTGCCTCTCATATACACTACTGTGGAAGCCTTTGAAGGAGCCTCCCCACCTCCACTTTCTCGCTAGTTCCATTCATTTCCTATGCCACCGTCAGGTTAATCTTCCTGATGTGGAGCTCTCATCGGATACTTGCAATGATCCTCTCACCCACTTCACAGAGCTTGGAGACCTTGGCTTCGCAGTCAATATCCTCCCTGCTCTGGTCCCACAGGGCTCTCCCAGCCCGACTTCCCTCCTTCTACCCTGAAGATGTAGACCCAGCGAGATCAAGTCCCTTAGCCAAGACCACAAAGACACAAAGTGGCAGATCCCCAGATCAAGCCATCAAACCCCTGACGCCCGACTCCAAAACCATCCCTCTTTCTAGCCCATCACCTTTTCCCTCTGATGGATAAGAGGCAATGAAGATCTTTCCCACGCAGAGCTTTTTCTCTTTGGAAAAAATTCTCTTGGGACGAATTCCCAGGAGTGGGATTACCAGGTCAAACGACATTAATATTTTTATGGCTGCATGAATTGACATATGCTCGGCCAAAGGGCTGAGCTGATTTATATTTTAGCCAGTGATAAACACACACAGCTTTCACCAGACCCTCCTTGCCACTGGGGGGTAACCTTTGAATGGACTGCTTCTTAAACAAGGTATTTCTTTGTTCTAGTTTGAGTTTCTTTGACTATTGAGGTGGAATATTTTCCATGATTCTGTTGACTATTTGTACTTCACTGTGTACAGCTTATGTGTTGGTTCATGTGGCTCATACAATTATTAAAATCTCCATGTTTCAGAAGCCACAACTAGATAAAAAGAAAAAGAAAAGGCAGTCTTTAAGAGCAGGTATGGTTGGCTCAGTGAGATCAGAGCAGAGGCCCCTAGCCGACAAAGTCATGTAAATAAGCCGTACCTTGAGTGAATCTGTAAAACAAAATTGAGGTCAACTAATTTAAAATACAGTCAGCAATTAAAGGGAGCACTTTGGAGAAGGCATTTCCTGCCTGAGTCAATGCTTTTCCTGACCCCTGTCAGTGTGTCATAACACTAACATCCACTACTTAATTTCCAAGTCATTTAGGTGACTACACATTTGTCCTAAAACAGCAATGCTTTATTTTTTTATGATCCATTAAAAATTATTTTATTTTTTGATGCAGTCACATATACACACAATACAAAGGTCAAAAGATATAAAAGGAATTGAGAGGGAAAACATCGCCCCCTCCCCTGCCTTCTAATCATAGCGTTTCCCTCCCTGGAGACAGATGCTATTCCCAATTCCTTGTGTATCCTTCAGGGGTATTCTATGCATATTTGAGCCTGTATGTATATATTCTTTTTTTTTTTAAGATTTTATTTATTTCTTTGACAGAGAGAGAGGGATCACAAGTAGGCATAGAGGCAGGTAGAAAGAGAGGGGGAAGCAGGCCCCCCGCCGAGCAGAGAGCCCAATGCGGGGCTCAATCCCAGGACCCTGAGATCATGACCTGAGCTGAAGGCAGAGGCTTTAACTCACTGAGCCACTTAGGGGCCCCTCGTACATATATATTCTTAATGGAAATGATAGCATCTGATATAGCATACAATATGGGCTGACCCATACTTTCCTGTTTTGAGAACATTCCCTATCAGTATACAGAAAGTTTAAATACATTTTTAAATCTGGAATATTAAGTGGATGTGCTCTACTCTAAAAGAACTCAATAAACATAAATCTACATACATAAGGCAAAGTTTCAGGAGGTACTTATTTTGCAAACTAAACCTCTATGTGTAGAGAAATCTAATAGTAATAAGCCAACTCCATAAATCTCAGTTATGATTTATTTCATCACTATTATGTTAATGTATTTATACAGAAACAGTCTGTGAAAAACCAAGGCCGTTTAGCTTGGAAATTATTTACTAAGCAAATAAATTGTTAAAGCTTATACTTTGGTCAAAATGACATACCCTGACCTTGTCAGAGAGTGTGATTATATGTTTGAAAAAGTTGGTTCTATATTCACGTGATATTATAGGAGATGCCTTTGCCATCAAATTAATAATATTAGAATGGAAGAATCAGTTGGTAATTGCCTAGGGTAGATAGTAGGGGAAACTTACTGCACAAGGGGCTGAGGTAAAAGAAATGTTCTGTATTTTGATTGGGATGGAATTAAAAGTGTGAATATATTTGTTTAAAGAAAAAGAGAATAAGTTGATTCTATGTAATTCTTGTATTTTTTTTAAAGAATTTATTTATTTATTTATTTGAGAGAGAGAGAAAGTGCAAATGGGGAGAAGAGCAGAGGGAGAGGGACAAGCAGACTCCACGCTGAGCATGGAGCATGATGCAGGGTTCAGATCCCACAACCTTGAGATCATGACCTGAGCTGAAATCAAGAGTTGGACGCTTAACCAACTGAGCCACCCAGGGGCCCCTGTATAATTCTTGTATGTAAAAAAAGCCAAACCCACGAATGTAATCATTCAAAATGTAACAATTCCACCTGTGCAGTCTGCAATCTGTTCCACAAACATAAACAGCATGCAGCATAAAGGAAGGGCTCTCAGTGTTAGCTGAGGTGAGACGCACAGTCCGGGGGTCATCAGGACTTCTTGGTAGCGTCCAGCCCACCAAGGCCCTGTGTCCTAACATGGCACAAAACTAGATTTCTGCCATGGATCGCATCAGAGGGTTGGGGCATGCCCTACAAATATCCCCAATTTTTTCCAATCACCGAGCCCGGTGGGCAGGTGTCTACAGCTTTATTGAAAACTGTCCTGTGCTTTCAGCCTATGCCATCTTTAGGGGTGTTAAGTCTCATGTATTTACTACCTACGTGTAAAGCAGCTTTTACTCTTCATGCCGACCTTACTTTGGAGCAGCTGAACTGGCACCATTTGTGGAATGAGCCATTGTTCACCCTATCTGTGCTTGGTATGAGCTCTTCAACTTTGATCTTCATTCTCCTTGGAATTTGTCTTTTTAGACTTAGGTTCTTAGCTCTTCTAATGCTTTCTTTCTTTCTTTTTAAGATTTTATTTATTTATTTATTTATTCATTTATTTGACAGAGACACAGCAAGAGAGGGAACACAAGCAGGGGGAGTGGGAGCGGGAGAAGCAGGCTACTCACCTAGCAGAGAGCCTGATGTGGGGCTCGATCCCAGGACCCTGCGATCTTGACCTGAGCCAAAGGCAGAGGCTTAATGACTGAGCCACCCAGGCACCCCTAATGCCTGCTTTCTAATTGTAGAGATAGAATTTATCATACAAGTAAGTTGATTCCTTACTTTGTTCACTCCTGTGGTATTCACTTTCATCTCCTCCAAATCTTTGCTCAAATATTACGTCCTCAATGTGACCTACCCTAATTACGCTATTTAAAATTGAAACGCCTGCTCCTCCTGTACCCCCTATTGTCCTGACCATGCTGTTTTTCCATATTACTTAGCATCTTCTTTTTCTTTTAAGATTTTATTTTATTTCTTTGTCAGAGAGAGAGAGCACAAGCAGGGGGAGCAGCAGGCAGAGGGAGAAGCAGTCTCCCTGCTCAGCAGGGAGCCCGATGTGGGACTCCGATCCCAGCACCCTGGGATCATGATCTGAGCCGAAGGCAGACGCTTAACCAACTGAGCCACCCAGGCGCCCCCTGTATGTTCTTTATTGTACACCTCCCTCCCCGGGGATGTAAGCTCCACTTGGGTTTACTGAATTGCTAATGTGTCCCAAGCAAGAATCTAGAACAGGGCGGGGTGCATAGTAGGCCCTCTGTAAATATAGTATTCGTTGAAAGAATAAATGACACAAGCTCCTGCCATGTAAAAGACATACAGAGGGACTAAGCGTGTGGGGGCCCCAAAGATGAATCTGCTGTGAGTCCTACCCTCAAATGGCCCACAGTCTAGCCTTAGATTTGGGACATGGAATTATTAACCACAATACAAGACAGAAACTGCAGTACAGAAAAAGAGCCGTGAAGTTATAGGAGGAGGAAGAGAAAGGTTTTAGTCATGGAAGAGCCTTGGGAAGGCTTGAGCACAGGAGTCAGAGAGACCGGAATTGAATGCTGAATTCCAGTGAATGAGGTTGGCTTGTCCCTCAACGGGAGAGCATAAACAATGACCTATAATGAATTCTCCAAGTCATTTAAATGATAGTTACCAGGACTGCGTGACAACACAGACAACAGGTGGTGACTGACATCAAGTGAAAAAAGACAGACTGAAGGCAGACACCTAGTCAACTGAGCCACCTAAGTGTCCCCATCACCATTTAATGTTGATACCATTTCAAACTTTTATAGAAAAGTTGCATGATATGAGGAATTTCCAAAAATCTTTTATCCAGATTCACCAATTATTTGCATGTGTGCTTTCTCTCCCTTTGCATAGATAGATAGATAGATAGATAGATAGATAGATAGATAGATAGATAGATGCATTTCTTAAGAATTAAGTCATTCTTGGGGCACATGGGTGGCTCAGTCAGTTAAGTACCTCGTCTGCCTTCGGCTCAGGTCATGATCCTGGGGTCCTGGGATAGTCCAACATCAGCCTCTCTGCTCGAGGGGGGGGGCCTGCTTCTCTCTCTCCCTCTGCCTGCCGCTCCCCCTGCTTGTGCCCTCCATGTTAAATAAACAAACAAATAAATAAACAAACAAATAAATATCTTAAAAAAAAAAAAGGAATACAATCCTTTCCTCATATAACCATAGAACAGATTTCCTACTGTTTTTCAAATAAAAAGGCCGAGAGATGCCACCTTCCTGAGATCCTGGACCACACTCTGACTAGGCTCAGGATGTAAAGACTCCTCTCTGCGGTCTTTGGGCCTCTCAAATCTGAAAACCCCAGCAAACCCCTGGGTCCATCATACCGCCAGTGGGCAGAACCCCCTTCACAGGCAAAGGGTGTGGTGTATTGTGCCCCCCACTCCAGGTTGTGTGGGGGAGGGGCTGAGATGGCACCCCCAACAGAGGGGCCTCTCGTTTGGTGACTAAAACCCTGAAGGCGGAGGGCCACAGGGGGTTTTGGGAGGCCGGAAGCGTGTCCCCTGGAGCTGAGCTTCCCTGGAAAACAAATGGACTCTCAAGGGAGAGACACTTAGCCGGCCTGCTGGCTCCCCACTTGGAGTCTGCTGAAAATATTTCCTCAAACCCCTGAGTCCTGAGGACCAGGCTACAAGTGCTGGAGCCAGAAGTGGTTAAACAAGTCTGCCCTAGGAATTCTTAGGCTTAGAGCCACGGAATACAAGGACTGCTTTAGGGGCTGCTTTGTTAGGAGGAACGAAGTCTATGCTGGGGGCCTGGGGCCGCAGCAGCCACTGCAGCCAGCTGGGAGGATGGAAGGAGTTTCTCATTAGCTCGTGGCAGTCTGCAGGTCATCACCTCCCCTCCCCCCATCACCAGGCTAGCAGTCCTCTCCACTCCTCCCTCAGTCCTTCTGAGTTACCCGACCCAGGGGGTTCCTCTCTCATGTCCAAGGGCAAGTGCAGGCGGAACAGATGGTGCACTGGAAGGAACTCAGCACCATTCCAGACCGCACAGCTGGTCTGGTTCTGGCCTGAAGACCCAGGTCGGTACCCAAGCCCTGGGGTTACCAGTAGCCTTGCCCTTACTGTTCTTTCCTTCACCCTCAGGCACCCCTTTTTCCCTGGCTCTGTTACTTGTGACCTCTGTGATTTGGAGGAGTTAGCCCCTCTGGGTGGGTCTCCTCATCTGTAAACAAGATCAGGACATTTGTCTTAGAGGGTGGTGACAAGGAGAAAGAGACCGTGGGTGCGGAAGTACACAACTAATTGGAGGGAATGTTAGTAATAGCGGAAGCTCTCCCGTGGGAACAGCTAGAATTTGACTTCTCTTCATTTGTACCCTAGAAGTGCCCTGTGCTGAGGGTCATAAGCTGCTCAGTCAGTATCAATGGCCAAGGATAATTCCTATTGAAAAGGTTATTGCCGGGGTGCCTGGGTGGCTCAGTGGGTTAAAGCCTCTGCCTTCGGCTCAGGTCATGATCCCAGGGTCCTGGGATCGAACCCCACATCAGACTCTCTGCTCAGCGGGGAGCCTGCTTCTCCTTCTCTCTCTGCCTGCCTCTCGGCCTACTTGTGCTATCTCTCTGCCAAATAATAAATAAAACCTTTTAAAAAAAGAAAGGTTATTACCCGTTCTTACCTATCAGTTTGATAATATGACCTATAGACCCAAGGGAGCAGAGTTATCTCACACACTAGTGGTAGGAGACTAAATGGACACAAACTTGTCTGGGAACAACAATTAGAAATATTCAGCACATTCTCTTTAATTAAGCAATTCTCCTCATCGGAGTCTTTCAGAAATATTCACAAATGTGCACAAGATCATATGACAAAGGCACTCACTGTAACATTATTTGTAATAGAAAAGTAATATGGAGGCAATCTGAACGTCTACAATTAGAACTAGAAATTGTAGGGGCGCCTGGGTGGCTCAGTCGTTAAGCGGCTGCCTTCAGCGCAGGTCATGATCTCAGGGTCCTGGGATCGAGCCCCGCATCGGGCTCCCTGCTCAGCAGGAAGCCTGCTTCTCCCACTTCCATTCCCTCTGCTTGTGTTCCCTCTCTTGCTGTGTTTCTCTCTGTCAAATAAATAAAATCTTTAAAAATAATAATAATAAAATAAAATAATAAAAAAAAAAAAAGAACTAGAAATTGTAGAGTTTTGATGCTGCCGTGCTATGGGGTACCAAGCAGCCATTAAAAATAATGACAGATCCCAAAGCTATCTACAGATTCAATGCAGTCCCTATCAAAGTCCCAATGACATTTTTCATGGAAATAAAAAAATGCTAAAATTTGTATGGAACCACAAGAGCCTCCAAATAGCCAAAGAAATCTTGACAAAGCTGGAAGCTTCACACTTCCTGACTTTAAACTATATTACAAAGTGATAGTAATCAAAATAGTCTGGTATTGGCATAAAAACAGACACATAGCTCAGTGTAACAGAATAGAGAGTCCACAAATAAACCCATGCGTGCACAGTCAATTAGTTTATGACAAAAGAAGCCAAGAATATGTAATGGGGAAAAGCTGGTGTGGGGAAAACGGGAGAGCCACATGCAAGACAATGAAATTGGACCACTATCTTATACCATACACAAAAATCAACTCAAAATGGATTACAGACTTGAACATAAGATCTGAAACCATAAAACTCCTGATAGAAAACATAGGCAGTAAGCTCTTTGACATCAGTCTTGGTGATGATTTTTTTTACTATGACACTGAAAGCAAAGCAACAACAGCAAAAATAGACAAGTGGGACTACATCAAACCAAAAGTCTCCTGCAGAGCAAAGGAAACCATCCACAAAATGAAAAGGCAACCTACAGAATGGGAGAAAATATTTGCAAATCATATATCTGATAAGGGGTTAATACCCAAAATACATAAAGAAACACAACTTACTAGCAAATAATAAACAATCTGATCATAGAATCAGCAGAGGAACTGAATAGACATTTTCCCAAAGCAGACATACAAACATCCAACAGGTACATGAAAAGTGAGCCCCCAACAGGTGCCTGCTTTCACTTATCATCAGGGAAATGCAAATCAAAACCACAATAAGATATCTTACACCTGTTAGAATGGCTGTCATTCAAAAGATGAGAGAGAACAAATGTGGGAGAGGTTATGGAGCAAAGGGAACCCTCTTACACTGTTCGTGCAAATGTAAATTGGCACAGCCACTATGGAAAACAGTACAGAGGTTCCTCAAAAAATTAAAAATAGGGTCGCCTGGGTGGCTCAGTAGGTTAAAGCCTCTGCCTTCGGCTCGGGTCCTGGGATTGAGCCCCGCATCGGGCTCTCTGCTCAGCGGGGAGCCTGCTTCCCCCTCTCTCTCCGCCTGCCTCTCTGCCTACTTGTGATCTCTCTCTCTCTGTCAAATAAATAAACAAAATCTTAAAAAAAAAATTAAAAACAGAATTGCCCTATGACCCAATAATTCCATTTCTGGGTATGTATCTATCCAGAGGAAACAGAATCACTGTCTCAAAAAGATATCTATACTATCTATACTCCCATTTTCTTCTTCTTTTTTTTTTTTAAGATTTATATAGGGTTGCCTGGGTGGCTCAGTCATTGGGCATCTGCCTTAGGCTCAGGTCATGATCCCAAGGTCCTAGGATCAAGCCCCACATTGGGCTTCCTGCCCAGAGGGAAGCCTGCTTCTCCCTCTCCCACTCCCCCTGCTTGTATTCCTCTCTCGCTGTCTCTCTCTCTGTCAAATAAAGAGATAAATAATCTTTTAAAAAAATAAAGATTTATTTATTTATGAGAGAGAGGGAGAGTGAGTGAGTGGGGGGGAGGGGCAGAGGGAGAGGGAGAGAATCCTCAAGCAGACTCCCCACAGAGGGTGGACCTTGACTCAGGGTTTGATCCCAGGACTTGAGCCAAAATGAAGTCGGACGCTTAACTGACTGAGTTACCCAGGCACCCCTACACCCCCATTTTCATTGCAATGTTATTTATAATAGCCAAGACAAAGAAACAACCTAAATGTCCATCAACAGATGAATGGATAAAAAACCATAATATTTATCTATACAGTGGAATATCATTCAACCACAAAAAAAGAAGGAAATCTTGCCATTTGCAACAACATGGATGGACCTTGAGGATATTATGCTAAGCGAAATAAGCCAAAAGAAAGACAAAAACTGGATCATCTCACTTATATATGGAATCTAAAATAACAAACTCACAGAAATAGAGACCAGATTGGTGGTTTCCAGAGCCCGTGGGTAGGGAGAGGAGGAAATGGGGAAAGAGGGTCAAAAGGTACAAAAGTCCAGTTATAACATAAATAAGCCCTGGGGACGTAAGGTACAGCATGGCGACTAGAGTTAACAATGCTATGCTGTATATTTGAAAGTTAAGAGAGTAAATCTTAAAAGTTCTCATCACACACAAAAAAAGTTGTTAAAAATGTGAAGTGATGGGTGTAAACTAAACATGGCAATCATTTCACAATATATGCTATATCAAATCATTACGTTGTATACTTTATTTTTTTAAGATTTTATTTATTTATTTGACAGAGAGAGAGACAGCGAGAGCAGGAACACAAGCAGGGGGAGTGGGAGAGGGAGAAGCAGGCTTCCCGCCATGCAGGGAGCCTGATGTGGGGCTCGATCCCAGGACCCTGGGATCATGACCTGAGCTGAAGGCAGACGCTTAACCCACTGAGCCACCCAGGCGCCCCACGTTGTATACTTTAAACATAATACCATGTTATATATATCAATTCTATACCAATAAAACTGGAAGAAACAGAATTCCAATCTGGCTACTGCTTAAAATCCCACAATGACTTCCATGACTCTTTGCATGACCTCCAATATCCTATGTGCTCAGGGCCTATCTTCTTCAGCCCTTTCTCACCCCCCACATGCTGTCTCCCAAACCCAACAAATTCCTTTTAGTATCAGCTATCTCAAACACACAGATCAAAAATAGTTGTACTCGGGCGCCTGGGTGGCTCAGTCGTTAAGCGGCTGCCTTCGGCCCAGGTCAGATCCCAGGGTCCTGGGATCGAGCCCCGCATCGGGCTCTCTGCTCTGCAGGAAGCCTGCTTCTCCCGCTACCATTCCCTCTGCTTGTGTCTCCTCTCTCGCTGTGTTTCTCGCTGTCAAATAAATAAAATCTTTAAAAAAAAAAAAAATAGTTGTACTCATCTAATACTTTTTACAGATCCTCTGTAGAAAGTAAAACTGAAAAATACATTTTAACCCATCAGGGAGAAAGAGTCTATGACTTAAATTCACAACCTTGCTTTTGCCTAATTTCTTAGCCTTAGGAAATCTGTTCATTGCATCCCACCCAATAATGGTGATAGAAATAGCTAAATGTACTCTGATCAATTCCATATTTATCAGAGCAGAAAATGCATTAAAGTGCTAAGCATGCTAAAGTTTTACAACGATGGAAAAAATAATGACAGATTATGTACTGGCATGGATTTTTTGCTTTTAAGCAAAAAACTGCAAGTTGCCAAATTATTTTTTCAGTGATCTCAAAGTGCCCAGCACAGAGTAGGTCATCAACAAATACTTGTTGAATTGAAAGAATCTGATCGCAGTCTGTTTGAAAGAAAAAAATATTACCACCCCAACATACACTTAGAAACAAGTCCCTATATTTTCATCTGCCTAAAGAACATTGTGGAAGGACAGGCGTCCCTGTCAACAGTGTTTATCCCTGGGTCTGGGCAGCTTTAACTTTCCTCGGCTCTGGTCTACACAGCCCACATGATGGGAGGTGGGGTCTCAGCGGCCAACCCGCGCACATACCACACAGCTCACAGGAACCGTTGTTGCCGAGGATCTTCCATTCTGCTCTCTCGATGGGAAAGAACACGGAAGCCCAGCCACTCCCAACCACTGATCAAGGTAACTTACAGGGTCAGGCAAAAAAAAGCTCAGGACAAGACGTGCAATTATTTAGGACATTGTTTTTTTTATACCTAAGGCGAGACACCAGAGTATGAACCCCCAGGTGCCTGGGTCTTGGGTGGGCCAGACATTGTGGGTGGGTGGCTTCTAAGGTTTGGAGAACCCATGCCCTGAGCCAGGGGGTCATGCTCCAGCAGCTGAATCCAGAAGTCTCAGGTCTCTATGCTCCGAGCTTAAGGCAGTGACAAGGAGTCAGGCAGGGTCAGCCTGAACAACCGTGTGAAACCATGGTAGCACCGAGGCGAGGTCAGAGGAACATCTGGGTGTGGGCTAGAGGTCACTGGAGAGCAGGAGGGTTGGTTACAGGGGCCTAAAAAGGCTGGGTAGATCTCCCTAGGAGTCTGGAAATGGGTACAAAACAGTATGGTGGCTTTGGAATATTCAGGAGGAATTTGTCTAAATTTAGGAGACGTGAGAGAGTTGAGGAGACTTTTAAAGGAAGGGTCACAGTTCATCTCGAATATGCCAGGATGGCGTTGGTGTTAGTCTGCTCAGGCAGCTTTCACAAATTACAACAGGCTGGGCGGCTTAAACAACAGGTATGTCTCCCCAGTTTGGAGGCTGGGCAGTCTAAGATCAAGTTACTGGTAAAGCTGAGATCTTGGTGAGGGTCCTAGTCCTGGTTTGTGGGCCGTCACCTTGCTGTGTTCTCACCCGGTGGTGGTGGTTGTGGGGAGGTGAGCGCACTCTGGCCTCTCCATCTTCTCACAAAGACAGGGATTTCATCATGAGGGTCCCCACCTTCATGACCTCATCTCAACCCAATCGCCTGGCCAAGGCTCCACCTCCGAATTTCATCTCATTAGGTTAGGGCTTCAGTATATGAATTTGAGGGGGTACACAAACAGCAGTACACAAGGGCTGTGCGAGTGCAGGGCAGCTGTCCTGCCTGCTTATAAACTCCCAGGGCAGTCAGAGCAAAAAGCATCCTGGGGCCAGAGGCAAGGGCGAAGAGGTAAAGGTCAACTCCAATTCCATCCGGGCACTCAAGAGGAAAGGCAGAGCCTAAGGGTTTCACCACCATGCTCCACGGGATCAGGGCCCTTCAGAAGGTAAGGCCTAATGGTAACTGTGAGCAAGCCAAGACCTTGGCAGGGTACAGCCAGAGGGACCTCTCAGGCCTTTAGGTCAGGATTGTAAGGGGGCTGGAAATCTGGAAGCCTGGGAGATGGGGGATCTCAGACTTACAAGCCAAGACTTAACTTGTAAAGCCCATCAAAGCTGTACTTGCATATATATTATCACACTGGATTCTTATAACAATACAGACAGAGGCCTTTACTAATTTATTGATTATAAATCTTTATGGTCTTTTTAAGGTGTTTTTTTTTTTTAATATTTTGTTTATTCATTTGACAGAGAGAAAGATCACAAGTAGACAGAGAGGCAGGCAGAGAGAGAGGGGGAAGCAGGCTCCCCACCGTATTTTAAAATTATTTATTTATTTTAAAAGATTTTACTTTTTCTTGAATATTTCTTTCTTTTATTTTTTTTTAAGATTTTATTTATTTGACAGAGAGAGATCACAAGTAGGAAGAGCAACAGACAGAGGGAGAGGAGGAAGCAGGCTCCCCACCAAGCAGAGAGCCCGATGCGGGGCTCGATCCCAGGACCCTGAGATCATGACCTGAGCTGAAGGCAGAGGCTTTAACCCACCGAGCCACCCAGGCGCCCAGGTCTTTTTAAGTTTTTAATGAAAACCCATTTCTAATATTCATTATGATAATCATGAAGTACCTGAGGCAGATAAGATACAGAGATACCTGAAGTTCTTGTAATAGCCAACTCTCAAGTGTGGACTTATTTTTTTAATCAACTTTTTTTTTTTAATCAACTTTATTGAGGTATGATGTACATATAACAAAATGTACCCATTTTAAGTATATTAATTTTAAGGTATATCAGGTACATTAAAAGTGGCTTGATGAGTGTTTTCAAAGGCATACACACATACAAGGACCACTCCAGTGAAGATAGAGTATCTCTGTCACCTCAGAAAGTTCCCTCAAGCCTCTTTGTATTTGGTCCTCCCTCCCCCTTTGTCCCCAGGAAACCACTGATCTGCTGTAATGATAGCTTCGTTTTGATTATTCCAGAATTTCATATAAATGAAATCATCCAGAATGCACTCTTTTGTGTCTGGCTTCTTTCATTCAGCATAGTATTTTTAAGATTCATGCATGTTGTATCAGTAATTTGTTCCTTTAAATTATTGACTTGTCTTTAATATGTACTGAATAGGCCACAATTTATTTACCCATTCTCCGGTCAATGGATATTGGGTTGTTTCTGATTTTTTTTTTTTTAAGATTTTATTATTTATTTGACAGAGAGAGACAGCAAGAGAGGGAACACAAGCAGGGGGAGTGGGAGAGGGAGAAGCAGGCTCCCCGCCAAGCAGGAAGCCCAATGTGGGGCTCCATCCTAGGATCCTGGGATCATGACTAAGCCGAAGGCAGAAGCCTAACAATTGAGCCACCCAGCCACCCCTGGGTTGTTTCTGATTTTTGCTTACTGTGAATAAAACTGCTATGAACATTCATGCACAAATCTTTCTGTGGATAGATATTTTCACTTCTCTTAAGCAAACAACATAGAGTAGAATTACTGTTATGTTATTATGTTGACTTTATAAAGAACTGCAGATCTGGGGAGGCTGGCTGGCTCAGTCGGAAGAACATGAGATTCTTGATCTCAGGGCTGTGAGTTCAAGCCCCATGCTAGGTGTAGGGATTACTTAAAATCTTTTTATTTTTAATTTTTTTTAAGATTTTTTTTTTTTTTTTTAACTTGAGAGAGAGCAACAGAAAGAGAGTAGAGGAGAGAAAGAGCACGAGCAGGGGAGAGCAGCAGAGGAAGAGGTAGAAGCAGATTCCCCACATAGGACTTGGTTCCACAAGCCCAGGACCTCGACCTAAGCTGAAGGCAGACATTTAACTGAGCCACCCAGGCACCCTTACTTAAAATTTTTTTCGAAAGGAAGGAAGGAAGGAATCCTGATCTGTTTTCCAAAGCAGTTGTGCCATTTACTACTACTACATGCAGTGAAAAAGAGTTTGCTTCATATCTTCACCTGTACCTGGTATTGTCAGTCTTTGAAGTTTTAGCCAAGCTGGTGGGTGTGTATCTTATCACGGTCTTTTTTTTTTTTTTTAAGATTTTATATATTTATTTGACAGAGAGAGTGAGAGAGTACAAGCAGGGGAACAGCAGAGGGAGAGGAAGAAGCAGGCTCCCTGTCAAGCAGGAAGCCCGATGCAGGGCTCGACCCCAGAGCCCAGGGATCACAACCTGAGCTGAAGGAAGTTGATTAATCATCTGAGCCACCCAGGCGCCCCATCATGGTCTTAATTTGCATGTTGGCTAATGATATTGGGCATATCTACATTTGTTTATTGGCCATTTTTGTATATCTTTTTTTAAAATTTCATTTATTTCTTTGCAAGAGAGAGTGAAAAAGAGAGTGGGCACAGGCAGGGGGAGGGGGAAAGGGAGGGACAGAGGGAGAGGGACAAGCAGACTCCCTACTGAGTGGGGAACCCAACATGGGTGATTCTAAAACCCTGGGATCATGACCTGAGCTGAAGTCAGATGCTTAACTGACTGAGCCACCCAGGCACCCCTGTATATCTTCTTTAAAGAAGTGTCTATTCAAATCTTTTGTCTGTTTTTTATACTGCATTAAAAAAATTCATTTAGCAATGTTTTACTGAAGTGATTGAGGTAATCACGATTGTTTCCTTTTTCTTGCAATTAAGGAAAGTAAGTCCCAAGGAGAAGGCTTACTCTAGCTTTCTTAAAGAAGAAAACCAGCAGTTTGTGGTAGTAACCCCAAGTTTTCTACCCAACTGTTCTATGCAGGGAGGGTCTGATATCCTCAAGCTACTCCAAGTGACACCCAACTACTTAGGAGGCTTTATTCAAGGTACCTAAATATTTGAAACTGATCTAGAAACATCCGATATTTCAGCTTCCTACCTAGTAAAAATAAAATAAAAAATCAAACGTGCACTTAATTAATAGAAGACATCCTATGTTCATGGATGAAAAGACTTAATATGGTTAAGATGCCAGTACTCCTCATATGAATCTACAGATTCAACATAACCAACTGGATTTTTTTCAATAGAAATTGACAGGCTGATTCTGAGATTCATATGGAAATTCCGGGGACCCAATGTGGCCAAAACAATCTTGAAAAATAACAAAGTTGGAAGACTCATGCTTTATGATTTCAAAACTTACTATAAATTCATAGTAATCAAGACAAGGTGGTGCTGGCAGAAGGACAGACATAGAGCAATAGGTAGAATTAAGAGTCCAGAAGTAAACCTTTGCATTTACAATCAGTTGATTTTTAACAAGGGTGCCAAGACAATTGACTGGAGGAAAGAACAATCGTTCAACAAGTGCCACTGAGACAAGTGGGTTACAAAGGAATGAAGTGGACTCCCACCTCACACCATAAACACCATATATTTCTTGTAAGAAATACAGGAAGAAAATATAGGCATAAATCTCTGACCTTGGAGTGGACAAAACACATGTAACAGCAAAACACAACACATAAACTGAACTTTATCGAAATTAAAAACTTTTGTGCTTTGGGGTGCCCGGGTGGCTCAGATGGTTAAGTGACTATCTTCCGCTCAAATCATGATCCCAGGGTCCTGGGATCAAGCTCCACATTGAGCTCCGTGCTCAGTGGGGAGCCTGCTTCTCCTGCTCCTTCTATTGCTCCCCTCACTCTCTCTGTTAAATAAATAAATAAGGGGCGCCTGGGTGGCTCAGAGGGTTAAAGCCTCTGCCTTCGGCTCAGGTCATGGTCTCAGGGCCCTGGGATCGAGCCCAGCATCGGGCTCTCAGCTGAGCAGGGAGCCTGCTTCCTCCTCTCTCTGCCTGCCTCTCTGCCTACTTGTGATCTCTCTCTCTCTCTGTCAAAAAAATAAATAAAATATTTAAAATAAACAAACAAATAAAATCTTAAAAAAAAAAAGCTTAATACTTAAAAAAAAAACACTTCCGTGCTTCAAACAGCACCATCAGGAAAGTAAAAAGTCAACCTACAGAATGAGATAAAATAATTGCAAATCAGAAGTCTGATAAGGGGCTGGTATCTAATATATATATATGAAGAACTCTTACAATCCAGTATTAAAATGACAAATAATCCAACTAAAGAATGAGCCAAGGATCTGAATAGACATTTCACCAAAGATATGCAAATGACCCCTAGTCATCACAGAAATGCAAATCAAACCACAATGAAATATCACTTCACCCCTAGTAGAATTACTACCACCAAAACGACAGATAACAACAAGTGCTTAGCTATTCATAATAGCCAAAAGGTGGAAACAACCCAAATATTCATCAATTGAAGGACAAGTAAAATTTCATACTATGGATTTATTTGGAAATAAAAAGGACTTAATTACTTAATTACGTGACTACATGGATGAATTTTTTTTTAAGCATCTTATTTATTTATTTGACAGAGATAGAGAGAGAGCACAAGCCTGGGGAAGCAGCAAAGGGAGAGGGAAAACAGACTCCCCATGGAGAAGGGAGCCCGATGTAGGGCTCAATCCCAAGACCCTGGGATCATGACCTGAGCCAAAGGCAGACACTTAGCTAACTGAGCCACCAGGCGCCCCAACATGGCTGAATCTTAAAAACATAATGTCAAGTCACTAAAGAACATATGTTGTATGATTCCATTTATATGAAATGTCTGAAGCAGGTAAAATTATAGAGACAGCAGATTAGTGCTTGCTGAAGTCTTGGGGAGGGAATGCTCAGGAAATGGGGATGGAGTGCTAATGGAGACAGCAGTATAATGACTGCTAAAATTGATAGTGATGATGGTTGCAGAACTCTGTGATGTACTAAAAACATTTATTTTTACACTTTAAACCACTAGATGAATTATAAAAAAACACTGTACAAATGTCCACTTTTATAAATTATTAGACATTTTAATTGGGAAACAATTTATAAATACAGTTACATTATTGTTTTGTAGATAAAGCACTTTTTTTAGAAGCCCACAGAGCATAACACAAAAGGATACCATTATTCAATACACTCGTATTGGTTAAGTTATTTGCTGAAATTATATCTGTATGGTGCATTGATCCTGCTTCAAAGGAAGGTATAGCAAGGATTTCCAATATGATGATGAACAATGCGTGGACTGAAAAGCAGAAGAAAATGCCCATAGAACTGGATATAAAGTAAATATTGTGTTTTCTTCAACATTCTATCCATACTGTTTTGAAAGAAAAGAACATGTTCTAAATATTAACACACACTCACACAAACAGGAAAAATGACACAATCGGTAAAACATGCAGAATACATTCTTAACACATTCTCTCTGTCTCTCTCAATCTGGCGGCTCTGCCACATCTAGAAACAACTAGACAACTGTTTGCAGGGAAGGCTTCTCCGCCAAGGATCCCCAAAGAAAGGAAAGTTTCCCAGCTGCCATCTTCATGGCTGGCACTGTTTGGATCCCTAACCTAGGTGCAGAGAGGGGAGGAGTCCCCGTATACACCAAGATGTCTTTCTTTTTTTCAGGGAGTGCTCCAGTGTTTTCAGGGTAAGAGGAGACCCCGGGTGGGGAGCGGCAGAGGTCACTTGGGGCCCCCTCCCCCCGCCCCAGGGTGCTCTGTAGAAAGACGCGCCCTCAGCGAGCAGCACTGCCACCTTGTGGCCGGGGATGGTACCACCTCTGTGAGGCCCGGGGGACCCCCAGTGGGGCTCCGTCATACTAGGCAAAAGAAAACATTCCGGTAATTCAGTAACATTCTTCCAAACATCATTTTTATTGGGGTGCCTGGGTGGCTCAGTGGTTTAAGCCTCTGCCTTTGGCTCTGGTCGTGGCCTTGGGGTCCTGGAATAGAGCCCCGCAGCAGGCTCTCTGCTCAGCAGGGAACCTGCTTCCCCCTCTCTCTCTGCCTGCCTCTCTGCCTACTTGTGATCTCCCTCTGTCAAATAAGTAAATAAAAATTTTTTAAAAATCAATTCTATTGTTCTTTTTTAATATAAAAGTAACTCATGCTCGCTCTATAAATTTTAGAAAGTTGAAATAAAAGAAAATAAAAACTGTCAGGCCAACCTGGAAAGATAACAAAGGTTGAGTGCTTGGATGTATATGTATGTTTTCCTAGTCTTGTTTTTTTTAATTTTTTTTTTTTTAGATTTTATTTATTCATTTGACACCGAGGGGGGGGGAGAGAGAGAGAGAGAGAGAGCAAGCGCACAAGCAGGGGGAGGGGAGCAGCAGGCCGAGGGAGAGGGAGAAGCAGGCTCCGGGCCGAGCAGGGAGCCTGATGTGGGGTTCCATTCCAGGACCCTAGGATCATGACCTGAGCTGAAGGCAGATGCTGAACTGACTGAGCCACCCAGGCGCTCTCCCTTTTTTTAAACAAAACTAGGATT
>CM053609.1:50206333-50244725 GCA_028646535.1 Procyon lotor
ACCCTGAGATCATGACCTGAGCTGAAGGCAGAGGCCCCAACCCACTGAACCACCCAGGCGCCCCCCATATTCCTTTCTTTAGGTGGTTGGGGCCATAGTTTATTTAACCAGTAATAAAGAGTTGTGCATTTAAATTATACACAATTTCTTCATTGATGTATTGTTACACTGGAATGAATAAGTCTGTTGCTGAATCTTTACAGAAGTGCATGGTTATTTTCTTGAATAAGTACTCAAGTCAAAGTTGATTTGAACTTTGTATGTAGGCTGTCTCATATATTACTCGGATACTTTCCAGAAAGGCTGAATTAGGAGCCTTTTAAATATTAAAAAAATTGAGCAACTTCTTCACATATAAAAGTGAGGAGAAACTAGTACAGAAAACTTACAATAATAAAAAATACTGCAAATTCAGCAACTCTTTATTTTTTTTAAAGACTTATTTTGTTTTAGAGAGAAAGAGACAGTGAGAGCATTCGTGAGCAGGGGAGGGGCAGAAGGAGAGGGAAACAAGCAGACTCCTCACTGAGTGTGGGACCCCATGTGGGGCTCAATCCCAGAAGCCTGAGATCATGACCTGAGCCAAAATCAAGAGTCAGACGCTCAACCCACTGAGCCACCCAGGTGCCCCATAAATTCGGAAACAGTTTAAAGGGAGTTTTATTTTTGTTAATCACAATTACACTATGTATTATTCCTTCAAATCTTTGATTTTCAAAAATCCAAAACCAAAGAGAAGTTTAAAGAATAGTACTATGACTATCTTTACTCTGTGTCAATCTTTACCAATTTTTAACATTCTGCAACTTTGCTCCTCTTCTCTATATATACACGCATGAGCTTTTGCTGAAACTTTTTTTAAACATTTTGTTTACTTATTTTAAAGATTTTATTTGTTCATTTGAGGGAGAGAGAGAGCATGAGCTGGAGAGAGGCAGAAGGAGAGGGAGAAGCAGACTCCCCCCACCAAGCAGGAAGACCAATGGGAAGCTCAATCCCAGGACCAAGAGATGAGAACCTGAGCTGAAGGCAGACATCTAACCATCTGAGCCACCCAGGAGCCCCTTTTAAGTTTTATTTATTTAAGCAATCTCTACACCCAACATGGGGTTTGAACTCACAACACTGAGATCAAGAGTTGCATGCTCTTCCGACTGAGCCAGCCAGGTGTCCCTTGCTGAACCTTTTGAAGGTAAACCGCATACATCATACCACTCTACCCTTAAACACATTAGCATACATGTCCTAAAATAAAGGTAGTCCCTTATATAACTAGAGAACCGTTATCATACCTGAGAAAACCAACACTAATTCCATAGTATCATCTAGTACTGATCTCCATGAAAATTTCCCCCATTTTCCTTAATTATAGTTTTTTTTTAAAAAATCAGATTCAATTCAAGCTCGGGAATTGTTGCATCATTTAACCCAGATTAGTCTCTCTTTTTCCAAGACATTGTCCTTTTGAAGATTGTAGGTCAGCTTTCTTTTTCTTTTTTAAGTTTTTATTCATTCATTTATTTATTTATTTGCTAAAGAGAAAAAGAGCACAAGCATGTGGAGCAGTAGGCAGAGTGCAAGGGAGAAGCAGGCTCCCCAGTGAGCAGAGAGCCTGATGCGGGACTTGTTCCCGGGACCGCGGGACCATGACCTGAGCCGAAGAAAGACGCTTAACCAACTGAGCCACCCAGGCACCCCTGGCCAGCTTTTTTACAGTATGTTCCACATTCTGGATTTAGGGATTGCTTCCTCATTGTGTTGTTCAGCTTGTTCCTCTGTCCTCTGTGTTTTCAGCAAATCCAAAGTTAGATTCAGAGGCCTTCTATAAAAGATGTGTCCCATACTTGATGGTATTATTTATTGGTCCTGCTTGTAAACCATTCTTTCCTCTGAGGAACATGGCTTTTATAATACCCAAGTATTTGTTAGATAAAGAATTTGCTGGCATCCTTATGCAATGATTTTTAAGAGCCAGTGTATGGATCACTGCTGATTTGTTTTATGTTTTGTTTTTAATATTTTTAAAAATTTATTTGACAGAGCGCACAAGCAGGGGGAGCAGCAGAGGGAGAGGGAGAAGTAGGCTCTCCCCAGAGCAGGGAGCCCAATGAGGAGGACCCTGGGATCATGACCTGAGTTGAAGGCAAACGCTTAACCGACTGAGCCACCCAGATGCCCTGATCACTGCTGAAGATATTTTCTTCTTCTTTAAAAAAAAAAAAAAAAAAAAAAAGATTATTTATTTGTTTATTTATTTGTTTGTTTATTTATTTATTTATTTGACAGAGAAAGAGAGAGATCACAAGTAGGCAGAGAGGGAATCAGGCTCCCTGCTGAGCAGAGAGCCTGATGTGGGGCTCCATCCCAGGACCCCGAGATCATGACCTGAGCTGAAGGCAGAGGCTTTAACCCACTGAGCCACCCAGGCGCCCCTAAAGAAATTTTCAACAGACATGAGCAAATGAGGAAAATAGGGACTATGGAATGAGTTTTCAAAAAAGCCAATTTTATTTCATTTCAAAGACTTGTTAATTCACCTGACGAATTACTTATCAATTCCAAAGGGAAAAACAGTAATTTAACAGTGGGAAAACACAGTCACCACCATTCTCACCAAGTGATCAAAATTAACATTTCTGAAAATAGGACAAACCAATGTCATGTGCCTCTTGATGTGATATACTGAGAAAGGACACATCACTTCTGTGGTATTCTTGGCAAAAACGCACTGCCTGAATACAATCATGAGGAAACATCAGTCAAACTCCAACTGAGGGATATTCTACATAATAACTGCCCTGTACTTAAAATTTAAAAACGTCAATGTCATAAAAGACAAAGAAAGGCTGAGGAATTATTCCAGATTGGAGACTAAAGAGTCTCCAGATTGGAGACTAAACACAATACGGGATCCTGGACAGGATCCTGGACCAGAAAAAAACAATAGCTAGGAGGAGGAGGAGGGGGAGGGGGAGGGGGAGGGGGAGGAAGAAGAAGATGAGAAGGAGGGGGGAGGGGAGGAGGAAGTGGAGAAGAGAGAAGAGAAAGAGGAAGGGAGGAAGCCAGGGAGGAAGAGAAAGGAGGGAGGAGGGAGCTGCAGTAGCAGGGGGAGGGGACATTATTGGGACACCTGACAAAATTTGAAGAAGGTACATAGTTTCGATAATGGTATTGTATCAAATACGTTAAATTACCTAATTTTGATAATAGTACTATAGTATTTCAGGGTTAAGAGGTGCTGTATCTACAACTTACTTTTAAATGGTTTAGGTAATAAATTTATTCATGTGGAGACTACTTTCTCTCTTTCTGTGTGTGTGTGTGTGTGTGTGGAGAGAGAGAGAGAGAATAAACCAAATACGGCAAAATGTTAGTACTTTGTAAATCTGAGGGAAGAGCATATAGGAGCTCATTGTACTATTCCTGCAATTTTTTTATGCTTGCAAACATTTCAAAACAAAAGCTTTTTCAAAAGAAAAATCTGTTAGTAATGCATCACTGTCATTCCCATAGTATTAGAATTAAAGTTCGTTTATAAATGAAATGATGGTGATAGTAGATGGTACTTACCGTCCATGAACTTCTTGGCAAAGTCAAAAGTTAGCCAGCCCCTGGTGGGACTCTACTCCAGTGCTTTTTCCCAGTGCAAAAAATCTGGAAATAGGAGAGGCACTATTTTAGTATATATCCCTGAAAGGATGGACTCCTGTCTTCATCCAGAAGCAGGACACAGTGGGTCCTCACTACTGGGCCAAGAACAGCTTTGTGGTAGCCTTATGAGGCATGAGGGACCTTCATCCCCAAATCTGCTTGGGCACTCATCTATAGCATACCACCCTTGGAGTGCCCTTGGAAAGTGGGAGTCCCCCCTCTCTTGGCCTGTGATTGGCTGGGGTGTCCTGGGGTGCACCAGAGCTGATCACAGGGACAGAGATGACATCACTCTCTTTCTGGAGACGGCAACAACAGAGTGAGAAAACCATGGCAAGTGATAAAGGTGGGCTCTTAATTAAGCCCTTGGCTACATGGGGCTTGAGTCTTGATGGCAGGGCTGGGATTTAGCTAAGCCAGGGGAAAGGGTGATGATCTTCCTTTCTGGGGGCCCATTAATACACTCAGTAGGTGCTCAGAAAGTGGCAATGTTGTCATCATAAACTCCAGAAAACAGGAGCAGCCAAGACTCAGGATTAGACCAGCTCTTGCTTCCTTTAGTAATTTTTTTTCATTTTATTTTATTTATTTATTTGTCTCTGTCAAAGGTGGGGGGGGGGGAGGGAAGCAGGCTCCTTGTTGAGCAGAGAGCCCTATGTGCGGTTTGATCCCAGGACTCAGATCTTGACCTGAGCCGAAGGCAGAGGCTTTAACCCACTGAGCCACCAGGTGCCCCTTCCTTTACCAATTTTTGGTGGGAATATTTAGCTGACCAAATAGAACCCAGGGGGTGCCAGAGGGAAGGATGAGGAAAGCCTCCCTCCTTCTCCATCATCCCAGGAGATCCTTGGAGGATGCAGGGTGCACAGGAGCTGGTGAGGTTAAGAAATGAGGCTCCAGGGGCGCCTGGGTGGCTCAGATGGTTAAGCGTCTCCCTTTGGCTCAGGTAGTGATCTCAGGGTCCTGGGATCGAGCCCCACATCAGGCTTCCTGCTTGGCGGGGAGCCTGCTTCCCTCCCTCTGCCTGACTCTCTGCCTGCTTGTGATCTCTCTGTCAAATAAATAAATAAAAACTTAAAAAAAAAAAAAAAGAAAGAAAGAAATGAGGCTCCATTCTCTTGGGCAGAAAAAGCAGGAACCTGAATCTGCTCTGTGAACCCCAGGAGGGCTGCTGGACTGGGAGAGAAGTTTCTGTCAGGCGCGTCTGGATTCCACTGACAGCTCTGTGAGCACAAGTGAGGTCCAGGCTGGGGGTGGGGCCCAGAGCAGGGCAGAAGCCAGAGTCTCAAAAGGGACACGAGCAGGTCACACAAACTCCATTAGGCTGGGTCAGAAGCTTCTTCTGCGCTGGACTGGGGCAGTTATCCCAGATTCAAGAAGGCCTGGGGGGCTGAGTCAGGGACCATGATGACGGTGGGGAAGGGTGGGGTTTGGAATCCCTGTTAAGGATGGACAGGGGTGACTTGGGGGAATAGGGAGCCAGAAACAACCACGAGGTGGCGAAGACAGGGAAACAGGGATGAGAATGGGGGTGGGGTTGAGGACCACGCTTATTGCTGAAGGAGCTAAGCGAGCTTCACCTGTGGTGTAAAGCGTCAGGGGTCGGGCTGAGGAAAGGTCTGGGGGAGACTGGGTCACTGGGGAACACAGGGTGATGGCCGGGGAGGGGGTGGTAGGGAAGGACAAAGACAAGAGGGCAACCCTAGGTCCCTACAGATGGATCCTCAGTAGGTGTGAGTGTCAGAGGCGGGAGAGTTCAAGCCTAGCCTCAAAACAGAGCAGAGGGCCACGGATGTGGTCACGGGGAGAGGTCTGGAACTCCTGACTTCCTTGGCGGGGGTGGGGGGTGGGGGGGTCGGCTGCCTGGCCTCGCCTGCAGAGGGGCTTGGCTCTCGTCCACTGCTGCATCACCAGCTGAAGGCACCGAGGCTGCGACGCTGTTTGACACATGCCTGTCCCAATCCAAGCGACCTCGGGAGCGCCCGTCTGCGACGTAAAACGTTCCGTCCCGGCCAGGCAGAGCACAGGCCCCGGGGTGGCACACGGCCCGCTCTCTCGGCCCGGGGCGGTTACTCGGCCCGCGGCTCCGACCCCTCCACCCCCCGGCCGGCCGCCGGGGCCACGCGGGCGCCCAGTCTCCGCCCCGTCGGCGGCGGCGGCGGCGGAACCGGCTGCGCGAGATCCGCGCCGCGGCCGTCCGCACGTTCCCGCGGGCTCAGCGCCAGGGGGCGGCGCTGCGAACGAACCGAGCCGAGACCTTGACCCCGACCCGGCCCCAGGGGAGTGAGCGCTGGGCCCGGGGGCAGTCCCTGCGCACTCTCAGGCTCGCTCGGTGGGGAGTCCGGCCGGCCGGCCGGCGGGCACCACGCCAGAGCCTCCCGAGCCGAAGGCCGCAGGGAGGAAAGCTCGCAGGGCACAGGGTCCCGTCACCGGCCCGGGTTGCGGGCCCGGGGGGCCAGATCCCGGGAGGGCGGTGCTCACCGAGCAGCGCCTGTGACCCGAACGAAACCAAAGTGGAGGTGGGAGGGAAACATTTGCGTCCCAGAGAGGGAGGTTTTGCTGGTCCCCAGGTGAGGCAAATTAGAGCCCACCCCGGCCACGTCCCTACTCCACGCGCCCACTCCAGGACACAGAGGCGCCTTTGTTGTCATAGAAACACTTGCACTGGAGCTCTGACCTCAGCCCACCGCTTTGCAACCAGGCAGGATCTTCCGCCAACCGTGTACACACGACGTAAAAATGTCATTTCTTAAGCACGTACCCTGCACTCAGGACTGTGCCGGACACCCGGATAACCCAGATTTGGGAATTTGCAGCCTACCTTCCCTCCCTGCGCCAGCCCTGAAGCAGGACTTAGCAATTCCTCTCACTTCTCCAAAAAATCCACGAGAGCTTTATCTTGTGGGTTTGTTTGTTTGTTTTGAAGGCTTATAGACCAAGAAAAGAGGGGATTTTATAGACACAGCAGGGTGCAGTATTTCATTTCATTAGACATCTCTTGCCTTATTCGCCTTTTTGGGTATTCCTCCTCCACGCTTTTTCTGAGAGGCCTCTGAATCTAGCCCAGTCCCAGGCACGCCCTCTCAGATTTTCCTGCATCTCTTCTGCATCTCTCCCCCTTCTTCACTGGGAGAAAAGCAGCTGGGGCCTGCCTTCCCATTACTACTCTTGAGACGGCATGCTCAACAAAGACCCTCCCATCACCAGCGTTCCCCTTCCACAGAGATCAGCAATGGTTTTATTTCTGAAACATGTGGTTCCTCTCATACAACTGCCCCCCCAATCCACACGTGATAGGTATTATTCCCATTTTAAAGATGAGAAAACCTAGGCTTAGGGAGGTTAAATATCCCCAATATCACATGTAATAAGGACTGAACCAGTTTTTAAACCATGGTTAAGCTCTTTCTCCTGCCCCAAACAGCCTCACGGAGGAGGCAGTTTAAACAGCTACATCTGATGTGATGTCTTTGAGCGTCTTTGAGTATTCATCACAGAATTGTTGTGTGTGACGTCCCTTGCCTCATTCTGTGCTGCTTTGGTATTTGGACTCCAAGCACCATTTCCCAGATATAGAAATCATGTCAGAAAGTCAAAGTGAATGACTTAGCTACTCACATTTACGTCATTATTGGTCAGATACACCAGTAGTGGAGGTACATAGTCTCACTTAATCCTCACAATTCCCTAAGAGATTAGGGCAGTGGTAAAGCAATTCTTCCTCACCCAATGTGAACAGAAAATTCTGAATATAGTATTTTAAAATATAAGTCCCGGTGTCATAGATTTCAGATTAATTACAAATACTATATAAAACAGCTATATAAATACTACATGTTCATACTATCAATATTATATAAATACTTACACAGTAAGATCTAATGTGCCAGGCGCTGCCCTAAACACTTTACATGGTCACTCATTTGGCTACCACAACAATCCTATAAGGTACTATTATTTTTTCAAATGTCTTTTCTTTCAGGGGAGTTAAAGCCTCAGTGGGTTAAAGCCTTTGCCTTTGGCTCAGGTCATAATCTCGGGGTCCTGGGATGGAGCCCTGCATGGGGCTCTCTGCTCAGCAGGGAGCCTGCTCACTGGCCCCCTCTGTCTACTTGTGATCTCACTCTCTGAAAGAAATAAATAAAATCTTCAAATGTCTTTTCTTTCAAAGATATTTTAAAACTGAAGTTTCATTTACAGAAAATAAAACATACAAAATTGTAAGTACAATGCTGAGCTTTGACAAATGAAGACAGTCACGTACTCTTCACTTCAATCAAGATACAGAACATTTCCATCACTCCAGAAAGTTCCCTCTGCCCTTCTCAGTCCATACTATCCAAAGAAACCACTGTTCTGATTTCTTGTGCCACAGGTTAGCTTTGCTTTTTCCACATTTTTTCATATAAATGGAATCATAATCTTGCTTTCTTTTTTTAAGATTTTATTTATTTATTTGACAGAGAGAGACACACGGGTGAGAGGGAACACAAGCAGGGGGAGAGGGAGAGGGAGAGGGAGAAGCAGGCAGGCTTCCCACAGAGCATGGAGCCCCTCTTGGGCTCGATCCCAGGACCCTGGCATCATGACCTGAGCCAAGGCAGAAGGCTAACGACTGAGCCACCCAGGCGCCCCCATAGTCTGGCTTATTTAATAGCATTATCTTTTTGAGATCTTTTTGAGTCTATGATTAAGCAAGTATGTAACATTAGGAGTTTGTTCCTTTTATTGCCGAGTATTATTTTATTGTATGAATACATCACTGTGTTTTCTTGTTATTTCTTATTGAACTTGTTATTGGACATTTCAGTCGTTTCTAGTCTTTGGCTATTATGAATTAAGCCGCTTATGAACATTTGTAGGCAAGTGTTTCAGTGGACAAAGATTTGTTTCTTTGGGGGAAATACATTGAGTAGTATATGTTTTCCTAGGACACTACCAAATTGTTTTCTAAAGGTAGTAAAGTCTGATATTATTATACAAAAGAGGAAACTGAGGCTCAGTCAGGTTCATTTATTGGCCCCAAATAACTTGTCCAAGCATGTGTGTTCTGGAGTCTTCTCTTTCATTGGATAGAGAGAGGTGGGAAGAAAGAGGGTGTGAAACCCTCGGGGAGCTAGCCTTGAGCGGTGCTATCTCTGCCCTGGAGGAGGGCCCATGTGCAGTCCAGGCCACTGGTGTCGTGTCCGTAGTACCCCACCCCCCCCACCCCCCCGCCCGGGGGGCTCCCACCTGGGGTGTAACAGACCACACCCCCCGGCCCCCACCACTGTTCCCCTAGACTCCCCCAGCAGGAAGCAGCGGGTGGGCAGGGGCGTAAGCTGTCCTTTCTACCTGGCTCAGGTGAAACACCAGGCAAGAGCGCCTGACCCAAGATGATTCTCTGAGGCTCCTTCTACAGCAGGAGGAGGGAGGGGGGAGGGATCCATTCCACCTTCAGAGGCTGGTGGAAGACGGGTTTCCACCTCTTGGAGGGGATCCGGGAGCACCCTCTGGCCTTGGCGGGAGTCTTTTAGACTTGGCTGCCAGCAAAGCCAGCAGCAGCGAGCACAGTCTTTTTGTCTCTTCTCCACTAAGTGATATATCAGGAGGCAGCTCACATGGAGAAGTGAGATCACATTTGTATCATAAAATCAAGCATCTTGGTTGAATTATCCTTTGGCTGGAAAGACACCAACTCACGGATTCTAACAATAGAGTTGTTGACATTGAAACAGGAGAGGAGGAAATAGATTTTTTATAGAGAGGAAATCGATTTTTAAATGCTGGCATTTGATACAGACAGCCATTTGAACCAAAAAATACAATCCAACATACAAGAGGTAATTGACTAAATAGAAAGCAAACACATTTTCATCAATGAGATGACAACTTTTTTTTTTTTAATCTGAAGATACACTCTCAGGAGACCCAATTTTCCTGGCAACTTTCTACCTTCCTTGTCCTTTCACACTCATATTTTAATTTATTTGAAAGGAGGAAGTGAAAACACATAAGTGCTCATGATGAAAAGAGATAAAATCTGAGAGGCTTAATCAATCTACAAGTTGTCCTCAGACCCCTACTGGGTGCTCAGGTTAGACAATGGGGAGGCTCCAGAAGAGGTGAGGACTGGTGGTTCTGCTGGGGAGACATGACTTGGGTAGAAGAAGCAATCAGGGAGCCATATAGGAAGATCTGTACCATACAATTATGTCACTCGCCATGAAAATTCACGTGTCCCAAGACCATCGTCATCCTACCAAAGCTGCAAAGTTCTCTGAGACTCGTTACTTTTTTAAAATTTAACTTATTGACTAGGCAATACATTACCAAGGTTCAAACATTAGGAGATGTTAGGAACATTTTCACAAAGGTCTCCTGCTTATGCCATCTCTTAACTTCCGGTTCTCACCTGCCCCTCCTCCACTGTTAGTCTGATCCCAGAGTTTCTTTATGTGCCAATAAGCACAAAGAAATAATCTCCCCAGTCTTGCACAAAAGGTAGCATACTGTTCACTATTTTGCATTTTGTTTTTCCCCCTAAATGTATCTTTTTTTTTTTTTTAAGATTGTATTTATTTATTTGACAGCGAGAGAGGGAACACAAGCAGGGGGAGTGGGAGAGGGAGAAGCAGTCTCGATCCCAGGAACCCGGGATCACGACCCGAGCCAAGGCAGACACTTAACAACTGAGCCATCCAGGTGCCCCTCCCCCTAAATGTATCTTGAAGATCTTTCCATGTCAGCATTCAGAGATCTTCCTCATTAAAAAAAAAAAACAAAAACTGTTGTGGCGCCTGGGTAACTCAGTCAGTTGGGTGCCTGGCTGTTGGTTTGGGCTTGGGTTGTGATCTCAGGGTTGTGGGACCGAGCCCTGCTGTCAGGCTCTGCTCCACCAAGAGTCTGCTTGTCCCACTCACTTCCCCATTGCCCCCCCAACATGTGTGCTCTCTCTTTCTCTCTAAAATAAATAAATAAAATCTTTTAAAAAACGTTTTTTTTTTTTTTTTCTGGTGCCTGAGTGGCTCAGTCAGTTAAGCATCTGCCTTTGACTCAGGTCATGATCCCAGAGTCCTTAGATGAGTCCGGCATTGGGTTCCCTGCTCAGTGGGGAGTCTACATCTCCCCCTGCCTCTCCCCCCACTGGTACTCTCCTTCTTTCCCTCTCTCTCTCTCATAAAAATAAATAAATAAATAAATAAATAAATCTTAAATGAAAAATAAAAAATTTTTTTTTCATAGTGTGATGGTGCTTCACCGTATGGACAAGCCATAAATTAATTATTCACTCCTCTTATCTACGGTCATTTAGGTTGTTTCCAGTATTTTTGCTATTACAAACAATAATGGAATGAATGCATGGTATATGTGTCACTTTGCACCTAAGTTATATCTTTGAGATGAATTCCTTGAAGTGGAATCACCAGGGGTAAAGGTAGGTGTATCTTCGGTTCTGAGAGATACCGTCAAATTGCTTTCTGCAGAAGCTGTCCCACATTACCCTCTATGCTTCCTCACACCTTCACTTCTACGGCGTCTTATCAAAGGTTTAGAGTTTTGCCAAACTCTTACTGAAAAATGTTCTCAGTGTCATTTTAACTTACACTTATGAACAAGTGTAAGTCGTAGGACTTTTGTATTACTTTTCTATGTGTGGTCTTTTATATCCTTTGCTTTTTTTTTTTTTTTTCTACCGGCTTATGAGTGGGTTTTGTTTCTTGTTTTTGTTTTATTTTTAAGAGCCCTCGGTATAACAGGGATATTAGATTTTAGTTATTCAAGTTGCAAATATTTTTCCACCTTTTACACTGCCTTTTGACTTTGCTTATAGTATTTTTGCCATGCATGAGTGTTTTCTTTCTAATGTGGTTAAATACATCAGTCATTTTGTGGGTGTGTGTGTATGCGGGGATGAAATGATCTCCCCACTTTAAGGGAGGAGCTTATTAAAACAGCAAGACCTATTATATTTTTATAAGACTATTTTCCAAGTTTATCTTATTATTTATTTAAATAATAGCTACACCCAACATGGGGCTTGAACTCATGACCCTGAGATCAAGAGTTGTATGCTCCACCCACTGAACCAGCGAGGTGCCCCTTTATAAGACTGTATACAAGCATTTATTGCATAATGCTAATCCCCTCCCTTACCCCACATTAGTACGTAAGATAAATAAGCGTAATATGAAAAAAAGTGACTGCCCTTTTTGGGGCGCCTGGGTGGCTCAGTGGGTTAAGTCCTCTGCTTTCGCCTCAGGTCATGATCTCAGGATCCTGGGATCAAGCCCCGCATCGGGCTCTCTGCTCATCAGGGAGCCTGCTCCACCCCCCGCCCCCCCCCCCCGCCTGCCTCTCTGCCTACTTGTGATCTCTCTCTCTGTCAAATAAATAAATAAAATCTTAAAAAAAAAAAGTGAGGGGCGCCTGGGTGGCTCAGTCGTTAAGCGTCTGCCTTCCGCTCAGGTCACGATCCCAGGATCCTGGGATCAAGCCCCGCATCGGGTTCCCTGCTCGGCAGGAAGCCTGCTTCTCCCGCTACCATTCCCTCTGCTTGTGTTCCCTCTCTTGCTGTGTTTCTCTCTGTCAAATAAATAAAATCTTTAAAAAAAAAAAGTGACCGCCCTTTTTAACAGAAAGCCCTCCATATCCAGTTATTTTTAGATATTTTTACTTACTATGTTCTAATCACATAAAGAGCAGAGATTTAATTCCTTGACCAGATTCAGAACTGAAGACATGGGAAAACTTCAATTACAATCTTCAAAACTTTTTATCAACTGTACCCTTTCACATCAAAGGAAGAAGCATCCGTGAAGGGAATTGATGCCTCTACCATATATAAGACTATTAAAATGAATACTTTAGAACAGAATACTCAGGGGTGCCCGGATGGCTCAGTGGGTTAAAGCCTCTGCCTTTGGCTCAGGTCACAATCCCAGGGTCCTGGGATCAAGCTCCCACCGGGCTCCCTGCTCAGCAGGGAACCTGTATCCCTCCCCTCCCCCACTTGCCTCTCTGCCTACTTATGATATAGCTCTCTCTCTCTCTCTCTCTCTGTCAAATAAATAAATAAATAAATAAATCTTAAAAAAAAAAAAAACAAAAACAAAAAACAGAATACTCAGATAAGGCACAATCATAACAAAGTCTGGGTCCACCTCCAGCCATCAAAAATCAATACATATTTCGCAGGTGCCTTGCTGTGGCAAGGCACTGCCAAGCACCGTGGGGAACATAAAGAAATGGAAGGGTCATCATTTATGTTTACCCTTTGATATTTTACATAATTTTGCACATACTTATATGACAATTTCGGTATTAAGTCATCTTTCTAAGGTATCTGTCTGGCAAGTAATCCAGAAACTTCGGCCAGGAGAGAACAAACATGAACAACTGTGTGATTTTTGTTACTACAATTCAAAAAGGGAAATAGTGGATACTCCACTTCTCTTTCACCAATTTCAAGGGCAGGAAGGAGGCCGGATGGCAGCCTCTCTCAAACTGATGTAACTTGAGTTCTCTCTAGATCTGCCCCCTTCACGGAGTGAACAGAGGTGTCTGGCAGTGGTCTTACCCCTCCCTCCAACATCCCCCCATACCTAATTCATTCCATCTTGAGGCCATACTTTTATGACTGTTGCCTTTGGGGCAAGAGTGTAGTGACCCTATAAACCAGGAGTAATTAAACAATCTTTTTATTATTCCTCTTATTTTATGCATTTGAAGTGGTTATTAGTTAATGTGTTTGGGGGCAGTAACGATAGGTAATGTTGAACAGGGATGTCTCAAAATACACTGATATTTTTGCATTCATCCTTATGGAAATAATTTCCATGTATAAGGTAGTAGAGATGGAGAACTGTCTACTACACTTCATGCTCATTTTTTTTTTTTTAAGATTTTATTTATTTATTTGACAGAGAGAGAGAGATCACAAGTAGGCAGAGAGAGAGAGGGAAGCAGGCTCCCTGCTGAGCAGAGAGCCCAATGCGGGGCTCCATCCCAGGACCCTGAGATCATGACCTGAGCCGAAGACAGAGGCTTTAACCCACTGAGCCACCCAGGCGCCCTGCTCATTTTCTATCGTACAGTGCATTTCTAGAAAGGGGCTTCCCACCCAGGAACTGTATTTCTAGCCCCCACCTTATGTCTGGGAGGGACCATGTGCTAAACTCGCATTGATGGAATATAACAGAAGTCATGGTGTACCACATTCAAGCCAGGTTTAAGAAATGTAGGTGCTAAAAAAAAAAAAAAAAAGAAAAAAAAGAAATGTAGGTGCTGGGCAACCGTCTCGGGGCCCCTCCCTCCTCAGGAGCTTTGTAGTACCACTTTGTTATCGCTCAATAAACCTTGCTTTGTTGCCCACCAGACAAAAAAAAAACAAAAAACAAAAAAAGAAAAAGAAAAAAGAAATGTAGGTGCTTTCTCTAAGTGCTCTCTTTGCTGACTGGCTGCAGAGGATAACAAAGTCCTAGGAGATGGTGGGGCAGTGCGATGGGGATGGAAGGAATAGCCAGGGCCTGAGTCACCAGAGGAAGAGACCCACTGAGCAGGAACACCAGCACTGGACACTTACAAGGGAGAAATGAACTTCGGTAGTGGTAAACTTCTGAAATGTTGGGGTTTGGGCATTACAGCAGCTGGCATTACCCTAACTAAAACAAAGATCTTTTCACCATAGGGGGCTTCTTCCTGGAATATTACTTCGATGTGGAATGTAGACCAGTTGTTGATCTCGGCTACATACCTTTGACCCCTCTGTCCTTAGGAAGGTTATAACAAGTTGACTCTTCTGTCTTTAGCCGTGTTCTCATTTAGTGACCTGAATGAACAATGGGAGGTCTAAAATGAAATTTGCAGACAAACACAAAGCTGCAAGGGATTGTATGATGATGCTCAATGAGAGAATCGGGATTCAAAATTATCTAGACTGGAATGATGAGTTAAAAGTAGCGGGACGAAACTTAGGCACTTATTGAAAGGATATGCTTTCATAGACTGTGGTTTGAAACAAGTGCAGTGATTTCTACATTATGATTGGTTGGCTTATGCAACATTTGATAAGCAGGGAAACAAAAAAAAGGGATCATTTTTACCAGGTATCAAGGAAAAGTGATTTTTGTGCTCCACGAGATGCGGCTTACTCCAGCTACCTGAAGAAAAGAATCTGGGTCAGAATGTTTTGAATTGTCATCCATACCCACTTGGAGTGGGCTTCCTTCTCCAGACAAGAGACATCCCTCCACCTGGAAGACCTTGTTTATTTGAAAAACAAGACATGAATCAGAAAGGCTGGATTCAGAAAGATTAAAACCTACAGCTTGTTTTTTTTAAGTGCCAACTATACGCCAAGAAAATAAATAAATAAATAAAACCTATAGCGTTTAAAATTCATTAAAACTCACATTTATTGAAAAACGGGGACTCACTCTGCATCAGACCGTCTGGGCGCTGACCTCCACGGTGAAATGGAATATGGTTCTGTGTGAAATTACCATAACAAGAATCACTCATCTTTATAGCTCTCTGGAGTAGAGCAGTCCAATAGAAATATAATGTGAGTCATACGTACAATTTTAATTTTCTATTAGGCACATTAAGAATAAGAGGGGTGCCTGGGTGGCTCAGGTCATGATGGTGGCTCAGCTTAAACCTCTGCCTTCGGCTCAGGTCATGATCTCAGGGTCCTGGGATCAAGCCCCGCATCGGGCTCTCTGGTCAGTGAGGAGCCTGCTTCCCCCTCTCCCTCTGCCTGCCTTTCTGCCTACTTGTGATCTCTCTCTGTCAAATAAATAAATAAATCTTAAAAAAAAAAAAAAAAGAAAAAATAAAGAGAACCAGGTGAAATTAATTCTAGTACTATGTTATTTAACCCAATACATTATCATTGCAACATATAGCCTATATGCAGAATTATTAATGAGATTCCTTGCATTCTTTTTTTCATGGTAAGTATTCAAAATCCAGTGTCTATTTCGCACTTGCAGGCCATCTCAATTCAGACTGGCCACACTGCAAGTATTCAGGAGCCACATGTGGCTAGTGGCTGCTGGATTGGCACAGTTTTAGTGAGGGGCTTTGTCTCTTCTAATCCTCTGCTGTTAGGTATTATTATTCACATTTTACAGACAACAAGACGTTTGCAGAAGTGAAGCAGTTACTCCAAGACACACAGCCATTAACGTTAGAATCAGGGCTCGAACCTCTCCCAATGGGCAGTGTATCCCAGTGTTAAGTAGGCTGGCGTGGAGTCACCCGGAACTGGCTGCAAATCCTGACTGTCAGCTACTCAACTGTGTTACCTTTGTCCCACTTTTTCTATTTTTTTTTTTTTACTCTGACACGTGGTTTCATTATCTGAAAAACAGTGGTAATAAGAACCCTCACAGGCTATTGTGGCATTAACGGGGACAGTGTTCAAAGCACTCTGCACAGCGCCCACCCGTGGCAAGCAGCGTGGTCATTACCTTAACAACCCTGGTGCTCTTCCCACCTTCTCCACGTGGCTTCCCCCAGGAGCTGCTTCCATTCAGCAAGGGTTCATTCATTTACTAAGCAGCAGTGAACTGGATGGTGGTGGTTCTGACTCAAACGGGCCGCATCCCTCAACATCACAGCTGCTTTGTTGTCCGTTTTTGTTCAAAAACATCGTTGCCACCTTCCCACAGCGCAGGGTGTGGTGACTTGATGAACCACAGAGCAAACCAGAAATGTCTGATGCCAATTCGCATCCCATTTTGACACACACCCCCCCAACCACCAAAGAGCCACCGCATGACTCTGGGGATTATGGGAACACCTGTCCCTTGGTTCTGGGACTGTCCACCCCTTCTTCAAGCCCTCTGCAATCCGCATGGCCGAAGGGAGGAGGTAGAATGTCCCCAAGCAGGAGCTGGGTGTTCTCAAAGCCTCCTCCCTGCCTGGCACTGATACGCTCACTTATCTGCAATGTCGTAACATGACCCCTCCTCCCAGAGCCAGGTTTAACTGCCCGCAAGCCAGTAACAGAGTGTTTTTCACCACCTTGAACGAAATACTTTAATAAAATATGGGGTTGGGGTCTCGAACCCACATGCAGAAATACTGTGGTGCTCACAGATGCTGCGGGCCCCGGTTCGTGACTGGCCCCCAAGTGTTGGATTTGCCAACACCGAGCAGTGGGTTTGCTGAAGAGAGGCTCTCAAGAGCTTGATGCATTAATGAAGGAAATCATAGTTGATTCACTCATTCAACAAATATCTACTGAGTCCCTACCGTGGATCAGGCATTGTGAGGGGTGCCGGGGACGCCATGGTGGGCAAAAGACAAAATTGTCACCTTCTATGACCTTCTCTTCTCGAGGGAGATGTAGATATAAATCAAATACAGGATTACAAACTTGTAAGAGCTGCAGAGGAGAGGGAGCAAACCTCCAAGAGATCTGATCTGGTCTGGGGTCAGAGGAAGCTGCCCTAGGAAGTAACAACTGAGCTGAGGAGGCCTAGCCTCTGTGAGGGGATCGGGAAGGGGTAAGGGAGGTGTCTTGGCAGGAGGGAAAGTGTGGCAAGGAAGCTGCTGGGGTCACAGAACAGGGTCTAGCGTAACAGAACTGGCTATCAAGAACCTCTTTTGTGGGGCGCCTGGGTGGCTCAGTGGGTTAAGGCCTTCGGCTCAGGTCATGATCTCAGGGTCCTGGGATCGAGCCCCACATCGGGCTCTCTGCTCGGCAGGGAGCCTGCTTCTCCTCTCTCTCTGCCTGCCTCTCTGCCTACTTGTGATCTCTCTCTGTCAAATAAATAAATCTTAAAAAAAAAAAAAAGAACCTCTTTTGTATGAAGGCCCACTTCATCCTGGGAAAATGGCAGAGAGATTCTGGGATTCAGGGTTAGGCACTGGGGGAAATGTTGCCCCAAACTTCTGAGAGAAGCAAGTCAGGTGGGCAGGCTGGAGAGGGTTAGACTACAGGACAGCATCCAGGGAAACAAGCGGGTGTCCCACTCGCAAGCTAGACTGTTCAGGATTTGGCCTGGACTGGAGAGAGTTAGGCTTGGAGATGAGGGATGAACCACTGCCCTGAACTGTTAGGGGGCTGCAGCTGACCGTCACGATGGCTGGGGTAGTGGCCCTGGGCTCTTGGCACTCAAGGGGTGGCAGCTACGGAGAGTGGCAGATGGGAAAGGTAAGAACAGGGAGGGTGGCTTCAGCTGGGCCTAAGCGAGTAGTATCAACCCAGTGGAGAGGGCGGGCCAGCGGTGCTAGGGTCTCATCCAGGGACACCAGTGTGGTGGGGGCTAGCCGCTACACATCGTCGCATTTTTTATGCCCTTGATTGACTTCCAATTGTCAGATTGTGAAAACATGATGATAAAGCCCCCCGAAGGTCCACAACTAGGGGGTTTGTGTGGGTAGTCTGGCTTACAGTCCCTTGAAACAAGGGGCATTCCCTCAGGGGATATTTCTAGGAGCACAGATAAGCAACAGATACGATAACCACCTGGCATATTCAGAGTCCATGTAAGATCTGGGACCTCAAAAACATCATTTACTGTCGGCTTTGACTCTTTAGGGGCTCACTCTTCCCTGATTTTTGTAGATCTACCCATAACTGGAATGCCTACCAAAAGAAAAGTAGTAAGAGTAGGGAGTCTTGGGGCACCTTGGTGGCTCAGTCGTTAAGCATCTTCCTGAGGCTCAGGTCATGATCCCAGGGTCCTGGGATCGAGCCCCGCACTGGGTCCCTCCTTAGTGGGAAGCCTGCTTCTCCTTCTCCTACTCCCCCTGCGTTTGTTCCTGCTCTCACTGTCCCTCTGTCAAATAAATAAATAAGATCTTAAAAAAAAAAAAGGGAATCTTTACGTTTATGGTCATTTAAGCAAATGTAAATAAAAACCCACTAAATCCTTTCTTTTTTTTTTTTAATATTTTGTTTATTTATTTGAGAGAGAGAGAGAGAGAAAGTGAGAGAGAACAGGTCAGAGGGAGAAGCAGACTCCCTGTGGAGCTGGGAGCCTGATGTGGGAATCGATCCTGCAACTCCAGGATCATGACCTGAGTCGAAGGCAGTTGCTTAACCAACTGAGCCACCCAGGTGCCCCCGACTAAATCCTTTCTTAAAGCAAAATTTGAAAAGCCACTTTTATCATTAGTTGACATTTTCAGTACTTGTTTTTTATTTTATATTATTTTTCAAAAGATTTGACTTATTTATTTGCCAGAGAGAGAGAGAGAGAGCGCACTAGCAGGGGGAGGTGCAGGTGGAGGGAGAAGCAGGCTCCCTGTTTAGCAAGGAGTCCCATGGAGGACTTGATCCCAGGATCCTGGGATCATGACCTGAGCAGAAGACAGACGATTAACTGACTGAGTCACCCAGGCACCCCGATTTTCAGTACTTGTAATAGCTAAAACTCCAAGGCTAAACGGAGTGTAGAAAGGTAAGCAAAATCAGACACAGTCCCTATCCTCATGAAACTCACTGGCTAATAGGGGAGGTGGCTATTGATTAAATAACTGCACTAACAGAGGCATAATCACGCAGAGGTAGGAGTACCATAAAGATGAGGTATGTTTCATTGCAGGAGCTTATGACAGGCCAGCTGATCTGCTGTGGCGGGTCAGAGAAGTTATTCTCCTAAGGAAGTGACAATTGAGAAGATCTGAATGATGAGGAGGAATTAACCAGGCAAAGTGGGGTGGAGGCAGAAGGAGAACATTTCAGACAGAGGGACTAGCATGTGCAGAGGGCCTGGGGTAGGCAGGGAAGCAGGGAGAACTAAGGAACTGGGGGAGTGCTCTGGGAAACGGAAGTCAGAGAGGAGGACAGGAGCTGGACCACGAAGGGCCTTCTGCTGTGTTGGGGTTGTGGGTCTTTACCTTAAGAACAGAGGGAAGCTACTGAAGGATGTAAGCAGAGTGGGATTAGAATGGGGCAATGGTGGTTTGGGGAGAAAGAAAGGAGGCTACTGCATTCGTCCTAGGCACAAGATGATGTCAGTTGTCCTTCACTTTTGGCACTAGGGTGATGGCTAGATGGGGAGGCCTGGGCTAGAGATCTATGTGTGAGAGCACTGGCATATAGGGTACTTGACATTGGGCTGGGGAAGAAAGCATACAGGAAGAGAGAAAGGGACCCAGGAAAGATCTTGATGAGCCTCAACACTCAATGGTTGAATGGAGATGAGCCCACAAAGCAGCCAGGGCAGTGGGATCAGAAAGTGAAAGGGCACCAGCAGAGGGGTTGTCCAGAAACCTAAGGGAGAAAAGTGTCTCAGGAAGGAGAGAGTGGCTCCACGAGATTGAATGCTGCTTGGAGGTCGCTGAATGTGTTCTTAGAGGTCAAGAATGAAGCTGAAGATGTCCACTGGATCTAGTGAGTCAGAGGTCACTAGATCTTGACCTTGGGGAAAGATATTTCCATGGAGGGATGGGGCTCAGGGTGAGCAATAAATAGGAACTGAGGACATGGAGACAGCAAGTAGAAAGAACTCTTCTGGAAGCTTGATTATTCTGTTAGAACATGCAATTGTGATGTTGAAACCCGGGCATTAGGATTCACTGAAGCAAGTACCATATTTCAATGGAAAGAGAACCATCATTTGTCAACGGGAAATTCACATACTAACAAAGCTGGTGCATGCCCCCTCCCCGCTTAATGAATCTGTGGAGGATTGATTCTGGTGGGAGTGCTACATATATCATGGCAGCAACAAGACAAACACTCTTCATTTTGGTTATGCGTCTGTAAACCTTAACAGCATGATCTGGATGTGCAGATGGCTTGGTAAACAATTAACTGACACAGGGGCACCTGGGTGGCTCAACGGGTTAAAGACTCTGCCTTTGGCTCAGGTCATGATCCCGGGGTCCTGGGATCGAGTCCTGCATCAGGCTCCCTGATGAAGCAGGGAGCCTGCTTCTCCTTCTCCCACTCCCCTTGCTTCTGTTCCCTCTTTCACTGTGCCTCTGTCAAATAAATAAGTAAAAATCTTAAAAAAAAAAAAAGAAAATTCCTGCCTCTCTCATGGTATGGAGCAACACCCAGATCTCCCTACCATTGGCCGGGGAGATCACACAGCACCGAGGCGCCCTTAAAACCAAGAGGAAGGGTCCACTCTGGAAACACAGGTATGTGACATTCATTCAAGCCTCACAGATGGGAACCACGAGGGACCCGGGGAATCAGAAACTGCCACACACAGTAATGCCCTGAGCTGCGACACCCTTCAGTCGCGTTGGATCCTAATACTTCAGACATTTTGACCCATTTAAAGACACTGACAGCACTCATTTGGTACTGAATAGCAGTAGGACATTTTTTTTTTCACTCTTTGTGCCTATGTCCCAAATTTCCTAACTAATATCTGATACCCAGAGGCTACATTTCAGAGGCTGGTACCCCTCTTTTTATTTTATTCTTTGTACCTGGAAAGAAGCAGATCCTGAAAGGCTGAAATACATTTCAGGAGAATAGAGAGTGTTTGAAACTTTCAAATCGGTGTTCATTAAGGCAAGCATCTCTACGAAACATCACAGCGACAGCAGAGATGGTACACACGGAGAATGCTGGTACTTACTTAAAAACGGCTTGGGGCACACTTGAAACATGTTTATTCATAGAGCGTGCATATATTAAAGAGAAGAGTTCTCAGAGACGGTTATTTGACAGCGACAGTTATCTACGCTCAGACATCTGGTGCTTGGTTCTCCTCATGCCTGAGCTCCTCCTTGGGTTTAAGAAAGACGCCAGAGCTGCCAAATTCGCTCGTCTGCGCCAAGATGCGCTCTAATAAATACTGATGTCCCCGTGTCTTGGGAGGAGGGGAAGGAGGTAGGTGAGCCCAGGCAGGACCCCCAAGTGGACAGGACCAGAGGGCCCCGGGTCCCCTGGCAAAGGCACCCATTACCTGGGGTGAATAGAGAGTACCCGGAAAAGACCTTTTGGGGGGGGAAGGCGATGGCCTCAGTGACAAATAGCAATCACGAAATTCCCCCTCTATGCAAGTCAGCGATCCTCTAAATGGAGTTAGAAATAAAATGAAAATGCATATGGCCCCGTAAGAGGGAACTCAGAGATTTAAATTCACCTTCAGGGATAAGCGATGCTTCCAAAAAATTGGTTGGGTCCGAAGGAGAGTGGGACGAAGACCTGAGCACAAAAGGCAAGGGGTGCTGCAGGTAGAGGTGGAATGGGGCTTTGTCCAAGATAGAATTCACATCTTAGCTTTAGCTCAGGACTGGGTCTGACGGGGGAGGGAAGGGAGAGAGACCAACAGCCAGAGCTGGCTCTTGAGCACCCTGCTCTGGGTTGTTGGGATAGTGGGCGTGTCCAGTGGCTGCCACCCTCCGCTGCCCTCTCTGCAGACAGGGGCATTTGTTTGCATAAGGTTGCTCCCAACGTCCTTTCCTCAGTCTTGACAACTACCATATCAGCACAGGACCTTAAAATGTGTTGCAAGACACGTTTTTTTTTGTTTGTTTTTTTCTTTTGTTTTGTTTTGGTTTTGGTTTTTTTTGGAGCATATGCTCCGAAGAATCAATTCTATGCATTGCCTTCGCTTTCCCAGAAAATCAAGGAGATAGTTGGTGGGGACCAAACCAGATTCAGGGGAAGGACCCCTCTAAACTTTTCTATCCCTAGTCTAATATTATGGTTTTAGCACGTGCCCATGTCTTCTTAAATAACATTTAGAATCGTAAAAGTTTCCATGCATCTGTGAATGCATGGGCTTGCCACTATCATCTTCTACTTTTATTTCTTAAGGAAAAAACCTTATTTAATAAGAGGCAATATAACCTGGTGTTTAAGGGAGTAGGTCTTGGAGCCAGATGGCCAGAGTTCAAATTCCAGCTCATGTTCGCTAGCTGTGTGACCTTGGGCAAATTACTAAACCTCTCTGTGTGTCTCACTTTCCTTATCTATAAATTGAGCATGCTAAGTGTACCTGCTCGGTGGGGCTGTTATGAAGATTAAGTGGGAGCCTACGTGGAAAGCCAGGGCAGCGTCCGGCTTGTAACAGCAGCTAATAAATGTCAGCCACTTTTGTTGGGGCTTTAGGGCTTTGCTTCCATATCCTCCCAGTCCCCTAAGCTGCAGTTCAAGATGTTGCTTGTATTTCCTGCAAATTGGCAGCTGGTCATCTCAGGTTTTATGATGTTAGCAGCTGTTGAGGCTCAGTGCCTAGATCTATTTTCACTGGGGGTTGCAAAGTGATATTCTATCTTTTTTTTAAAATTAATTGGCATACTTTATTTAAAAATAAAATGCTTCATTTCATCTACCATTTGGTTACCTGGTGGTAAAGTTCAATAGAAAGGCAAGATCAATGCTTGATTCTTCCCTTTTATTTACCAGTTTTGGAGATAATGGCTATTATTTTCTGAAGATGATTGACTTTTAAATAGTAGTATGAACTCATAAATTTGAACACAGCTAATGGTTTTAATCAGTTACAGTTATTCTTTTTTTTGAAGTGAAAACTTTGTAAGATGGTTCCTGACTTTTGACCTGATGGCAGTCGTCCTTGATTACTTCCTTGCCATCTAGTAAAACGAGACGTCCAGGCTGATCTTGTACATGGCCTAGCCTACATCTGAAATCAGCCATTTCTCTAAGAAGCCCTGGTTTCTTTCTGTAGAAGATGGTATTTCAAGACTACAATGTAAATCCCATAGATACTCACGGCTAATGGGTTAGTCATTATTTGTAGCCCTCTTCAGCTGACAGACCTAGGATGGCTAGCTCCATCAATAGATCAGTCAAAAGATAAATATAAAATATCTCATGAACTCCTAATGATACTTCCAATTCAAATTCAGGACTAAAGGGTTTTTGTTTATTTGTTTTAGTCTTAGGGAGCTTTATTAGTCATGCATACTTTAGTAAGAATTAGCCAGACTCTTCCCAAACTGACGGATGAGAACAAGTTCTTAAGCTTAAGCAGGAAAGGGAAATGTATAAGGATACACAGTGCTCAGGACAGAAGCGCAGGCAGGCCTCAGGAGGGAAGTGGAACCGGGGATAAGAAAGTTGTCAGAGGGGCACCTGGGTGGCTCAGTGGGTTAAAGCCTCTGCCTTTGGCTCAGGTCATGATCTTAGGGTCCTGGGATTGAGCCCCGCATCGGGCTCTCTGCTCGGCGGGGAGCCTGCTTCCCCCTCTCTCTCTGCTCACTTTTCTCTCTCCCTACTTGTGATCTCTCTCTCTCCCTGTCAAATAAATAAATAAAATCTTGAAAGAAAGAGAAAGGAAGGAAGGAAGGAAGGAAGGAAGGAAGGAAGGAAGGAAGGAAGGAAGGAAGGAAGGAAGGAAGGAAGAAAGAAAGAAAGAAAGAAAGAAAGAAAGAAAGAAAGAAAGAAAGAAAGAAAGAAAGAAAGAAAGTTAGTTGTCAAAGATCAGGGGTAGCCCTTCCCTGTGGGGCAGCTTCTTGCTTTTCTTCCTCCAGATCTACTTTCTCTACGTCATCATATATGTGGTTAGTAAAAGGTGTCCAAACACTTCCAGCCAGTGGGTACTTCCATGTGTTACAAACATGGGCTACTGGGGGTGAAGACTGAGGAAAGAGAAGGAAGAGTCAAGAGGGAACTGCGGTAAACCAGAAGAAGTCCACGTCCTGCTGGATGTGAGAACATAAAGGTTATAGGCACAAGGAGGGCAACTGTGCTTTCTGAAAAGAAAGCAAGACTCTAGGGTTTTCACTTAACCTTTTCTATATTACTCCTGTACCCCTTTCCTTCCACTCTAAGAAGCCTGGCCCTCAAAGACACAGAGCAGGACAAAATCAGAATATCACATTATTAATAACCAGCTTTACCCCTTACACACACACACACACACACACACACACACACACACGTCTCAGAATAACATTAATACCACCACCACTGATATAATCACTGAGGACAGTGAAAATATTTTTTGCATTTGCTATCCCCATTTCCTCATCCCCTTTTGTCATTGTGCTATAGTAACATTTCAATGAGCGCGTGGTCCTTGCACTCCATGTTTCCTCTGTTTTAACCCTTAGAACCTTCGGTCTTAGTTCTAGGAGAACCCATATATTTAATTCTCAAATCAGTCTTTATGTCAATGTTTTCCAGTCCCTTTGATTGTCTTAATTGTGAATTTTTAAGAGTAGCAACCAAAATTTTATTAGTCACAGTTCTCCAGAGAAATAGAACGAATACGGTGTGTGTGCATGTGTGTGTGTTTATTAGAAGGAACTGGTTCAGGCAATTATGGAAGCTGAGAAGCCCCAAGATGTGCAGTTGGCAAGCTGGAGACCCAGGAGAGCTGATAGGTGTAGTTTCAGTTCAAAGCCAGCAGGTTCCAGACTCAAGAAGAGCCAATGTAAAAAATAAAAAATAAATTAAAAAAAAAAAAAGAAGGGGCACCTGAGTGGCTCAGTGGGTTAAAGCCCCTGCCTTCGGCTCAGGTCATGATCTCACGGTCCTGGGATCGAGCCCCGCATCGGGCTCTCAGCTCAGCGGGGAGCCTGCTTCCCTCTCTCTCTCTGCCTGCCTCTCTGCCTGCTTGTGATCTCTCTCTCTCTGTCAAATAAATAAATAAAATCTTTAAAAAAAAAAAAAAAGAAGAAGAAGAAGAACCAATGTTTCAGTTCAAGTTCAAAGGTAGGAAAAGACCAATGTGTCAGCACAAGGTAGCCAGGTAGGAGGAGTCACCTCCCCACCCCCTTACTCTCAGGAGAGTCAGCCTTTTTTTCTAATTGGGACTAAACTGATTTGATGAGACCCTCACATTAGGGAGGGCAATCTGCTTTACTCTGTCTACTGATTCAACTGTTAAATCTCATCCCTGAACACTCAGAACAATGTTTGACTCAGTATCTGGGTACCTCATGGCCCGGGGTGAGTTGACACGTAAAATAAACCATCACAAAGGTAGCGGGGAGGAAGACTTTTTGCTGCCCGTCTTCTGCCTGCTAATTCACAAGGCCAGACCCAGTCATGGTGCTGGTTCGTACTTCATACGTATGGCCACAATTTCTAGAGCATTACAAGCATTATCCCATCTAAATCTTCAAGCAAATTCCATTCTATAGATCCAGAAACTGAGGCTTCTAGAAGTCACTCAACTACCCAATGTCACAGAGATGAGAAGTGAAATGGGGATTTGAATATAGATTGCCTTGCTTTCCAACCCTATGCTCTCAACAACTATGCTAGATATTTGGGAAAGAACAGGGGCTTACAAGGTGAGCCTTCGAAGGCGACATTTTCTACACTGTGGCACACAGTTCAACAGAGTGATAGTTACAGTCATTCCAAGCCTCGCAATCCCTTTATGTGTGCTTTGAGGAAAACAGATTTAAAATAGTGGATAAGTGAGAAAAAGAATAAACCAACTTTTAGATTTGCTTACTATAATTTAAAACATCAATCAGGGGCGCCTGGGTGGCTCAGTGGGTTAAGCCTCTACTTTCGGCTCAGGTCATAATCCCAGGGTCCTGGGATCGAGCGCCGCATTAGGCTCTCTGCTCAGCAGGGAGCCTGCTTCCCCTTCTCTCTGCCTGCCTCTCTGCCTATTTGTGATCTCTCTCTGTCTCTCTCTCTCTCTGTCAAATAAACAAATAAATAATCTTTAAAAAAAAAAAGAAAAAATAAAACATCAAGCAGCTCATTTCCCCATTTCTAGTCAACAAACAATGGTAGGTGGCTTATAAAGGCTATGGTACTTAGCATGAAAGCAACAGAAAAATAATTTTGACAAAATATATATACAAAGAGTATACATAAAATACATGTATAATTCAAAAAGTAATCAAATGCTCACCCACCACCCATCTTTTACCTGAATCATACCTATTAATTTCTGCTACTTCTAGGAATTAGAACTAGATAGGAACATTTAGTACATTTTTTTTAAGATTTTATTTAGTTATTTGGGAGAGAGAAAGAGAGAGCAGAGGGAGAGGGAGAAGCATGCTCCCTGCTTAGCAGGGAGCCCAATGCAGGACTCGATCCCAAGACCCCAGGATCATGACCTGAGCCAAAGGCAGATGCTTAACCAACTGAGTCACCCTGGCACCCCAGCGCATGCGTTCAGCTACAGGATAAAGTCAAAATAGCAAAGGTGATTTAGGAGCTGGTTTGAGCCTTCTACAGATCTGTCTTTCCCAAAGTGCACTCAGATCTGAGAAAAAAGGGATCATGGAGTCAAATAAGTTTGGAAAAACAGCTCCACTCTCTCCACCTTCCATTCAGATCCACAAGACATATTAAATATCAGGGAAAAAAGTACCACAGTGATCTCTAAAATTCAGTGTAACGCTGGATTTCCCCACCATATTTGAGCACCAAAACCTGTCATGAAGCTTGTTGTCACCTGAATGAGACTTGTCTTCCGCTGGGGAAACGCCAGTGCGGTCCCAGCCTGAGGGAGGCCAGGTAGGAGCTCACTCACCACCAGGGCACAGATGGATGCTTTCCGGACCAGAAATGAGAGTGACAGCAAACTCCGAATGGCAACGTGCCTCAGACTCCTGAGTACAGTGGAGGTTCAAGAGGGAAGGAGAATGTGGACAAAGTCATCTCCACTGTAGTGGAAGGGAAAGGCAGAGGAGGGAGCACTCCGAAAAGGGCAAATTTGCTTTGCTGGTCCAAGGAAACATAACCTTCAAGTTTATTTATTTTTTTTAATTTTTTTTTTAAAGATTTTATTTATTTGACAGAGAGAAACACAGCGAGAGAGGGAGCACAAGCAGAGGGAATGGTAGCGGGAGAAGCAGGCTTCCTGCGGAGCAGGGAACCCGATGCGGGGCTTGATCCCAGGATCCTGGGATCATGACCTGAGCCGAAGGCAGACGCTTAACGACTGAGCCACCCAGGTGCCCCAACCTTCAAGTTTATTATTCAGGGGGTAGTGTCCAGGACGAAAGGGATGCCTTTAATTATGAAAAATAAAGTAAAAGACCCTGTTATGTGACTCGTGTTTTTATCAGTGAGTCTCTCTGCCTTTGTCAGTGTGAGCTTCTAAACAGAAAACCGTAGACCAGTAGCTTAAGCCACAAGCTTTCGTTACTTACAGTTCTGGAGTCTGGGAAGTCCAAGGTCAAGGTACTGGGAGATCTAGTGTCTGCTGGGAGAGTCCTTTTCCTGGTTTGCAGATGGCTGCTGTCTCATTGTGTGCTCATGAGGAAAGAGCTCTCTGGTCTCTTCTTCTTCCTCTAAGACGCTAAATACCATTCCGGGGGCTCCACCCTCATGACATCATCTGAACCTAATTGCCTCCCAAAGGCCACCCTTACTAATATTATTACATTGGGGATTAGAGCTTCAACAAATGAATTTTGAGAGGATACAAACATTCAGCCCATAGCAGTCTCATCAACAATGATTACATTAACAATTATTCTGGAAAGTGTGTTGTCCCATTGTGCTTAAGGATACTGGATGCTGGCGCGCCTGGCTGGCTCAGTTGGTGAAGCACAGGGCTCCTGATCTTGGGGTTCTGAGTGGGGTCGTGAGTTTGAGCTCTGCTATGCTCTTACTCTCTCTCTTTCTCAAATAAATAAAATTTTTTTTTTTAAGATTTTATTTATTTCTTTGACAGAGAGAGAGAGAGAGAGACAGAGCGAGAGAGGGAACACAAGCAGGGGGAGTGGGAGAGAGGGAGGCAGGCTTCCCGCTGAACAGGGAGCCCCATGTGGGACTCGATCCCAGGATCCTGGGATCATGACCTAAGCTAAAGGCAGATGCTTAACGACTGAGCCACCCAGGAGCCCCTCAAATAAATAAAATCTTTTTTAAAAATTAAAAAAAATAAATCTATAAAAAATTAAAAAACCAAAAAAACAAAAACAACAACAACAACAACTGCTGAACACAATGTGTCAACACATGGGAGAGCTGTCCCTCAACCTGCCCGGACACCAGCAGGAACCCTGCACAGTGACAACTCCATCACTAAACTCCCATAGCTAATACAATGAGGCAGGGACAACTAAAAATAACACTTGTCCTTTCCACACTGCGGGGCTTACAGTCTGAGATGATAGGCCAGCAGAGACCCAAAGAGGAAAAGAGGACAAGTGCTGAGAAAAACAGACAACCATTTTGGGATAAAACAATCCAACAGCTATAATCAGTTAATGGAATGTCGCTCTCCACAACACAGCCTTCAAGGTATGGATTAGGACAGCAGTTAATTCTTCCCCAACTGTCCATTGTGGTAACGAAAAAATCAATAACAATATTAAGTAACAGTAAGGCCAGATTTGTATTCCATGAGTTCCTTTGGATTTTATGCCTATGTGTGGCTTCTACTTATATCATAACAAATTATCAGCCCACAGTGATCACTTTTGACCTTTCTGGAATAAGTGATCAGGAGCCCAATCTGTAGGCTCTTGAAAACCCTCAGATGTCTGAGCAGAGACCAGATAAAAATGCTCAGAGGCAGACACACACAGTTCCAGAGGGTTCTCAGCACCCCCACGTGCCATCCGGAGATTCTGAGACCACTGGAAAAGAACCTCTGTTGTACCAATGGCATTCTTTGCAGGAATAGAAAAAAAATCCTAAAATTTATGTGGAATTTGAGATCTGAGGACCCTAAACAGCCAAAACAATCCTGAAAAGAAGAACAAAGATGGAAGCCTCATACTTCCTGGATTCCAAACATATTACAAAGCTACAGTAACAAAAGCAGTATGGTGTGGACAAAAAGGCAGGCATATTATAGACCAATGGAGCAGAACAGAAAGCCCAGAAATAAACCCTCACATCTATGCCTAAATGACTTTTAACAAGGGTGCCAAGACAACACAATAGAGAAAGGACCGTCTTTCAAATGTTGGGAAAACTGGATAACCACAGGGAAAAAAAATCAGAATGGACTCTTACCTTAGACCATCTACAAGAATGAACTCAAAATGGATTAAAGACCTCACGTAAGATCTGAAGCTATACATCTAAAAGGAAACAGGGGGAAACCTTCATGATATTGGACAGGCCATGATTTCTTGGATACAGGAAGATACCAAAGGCACAGGCAAAGTAAAACAAAAGAAAACCAAAAGCAAGAACAGACAAATGGGACTATATCAGACTTAAAAACTTCTGTGCAACAAAGGAAACAACAGGGTAAAAAGGCAGCCTATGGAAGGGGAGAAAATATTTGCAACACATATCTGATAGGGTGTTCATATTCAGAATACATAAGGAATTCTTACTATTCAACAACAAAAAAACCAAATAGCCCAATTTTAAAATGAATAAAAGGCTTGAATAGACCTGCAAAGAAGATATATAAAAGGCCAAAAAGCATATGCAAAGACGCTCGACATCATTAATCATCCGAGAAATGCAAATCAAAACCACAATGAGATGTCACTTCATCCCCATTAGGATGGCCACCGTAAGAAAACAAAAATGAAACAGAAAACAGAAAGTGTTGGTGAGGATGTAGAGATATTGGAGCTCTTGGGCACTATAGGTGGGATGGTAAAATGATGCAGCTGTTATTGGAAACAGTGTAGAAGTTCCTCAAATAAAATAAAAATTGGGGTTGCCTGGGTGGCTTAGCCATTAAGCATCTGACTTCAGCTTAGGTCATGATCTCAGGGTCCTGGGATTGAGCCCTGCATCGGGCTCCCTCTGCCTCTCCCCCACCTCATGCTCTCTCTCGCTCACTCTCTCTCTCAAATAAATAAGATCTTTAAAAAAATAAATAAAAATAGAGCCACCACATGATGCGGCAGTCCCACTTCCAGATATATATCCAAAAATGATTTATTTATTTGAAAGATTTTACTTATTGGGACGCCTGGGTGGCTCAGTTGGTTGGGCAGCTGCCTTGGGCTCGGGTCATGATCCCAGGGTCCTGGGATTGAGCCCCACATCGGGCTCCTTACTCAGCGGGGAGCCTGTTTCTCCCTCTCCCTCTGCCTGCCACTTTGCCTGCTTGTGTGTGCGCTTTCTCTCTCTCTTTCTGACAAATAAAAAAAAAAAGATTTTACTTATTTATTTGACAGGGGGCAGGAGGAGAGTACAAGCAAAGGGGAGTGGCAGGCAGAGGGAGAAGGAGAAGGAGATTCCCGAAGAGCGGGGGCCTGATGGGGGACTCAAACCCAGGACCCTGGGATCATGACTTGAGCTGAAGACAGTCACCTAACCAAGTGAACCACCGAGGCGCCTCATCCAAAAAGCATTTAAAGCAGGATCCTGAAGAGATATTTGCAGATTGATGCCCATTAGGCAGTATTCACAATAGCCAAAATGTGGAAGGAACCACATTCAAGGATGAACGGATAAACAAAGCGTGGCATATACATACAATGGACTATTATTCAGCTTTTAAAAAAAGAAGGAAATCCTGGCACATGTCACAACAGGGGTGAACCTTGAGGACATGATGCCGAGTAAATAAGCCAACCGCAAAAAGACAAACGCTGCAAGACTGCATTTATATGAGGCGTCTAAAGTAGTCAAACTCCTAGAAACAGAAAGTAGGATGGTGGTTGCCCGAAGCCGAGGAAAGGGAAATCGGGAGTTCTAGTTTAATGGGTTTGCTTTCAGTCAAGCAAGATGAAAAAGTTCTTGAGATCTGTTGTACAACGATGTGCTTATAGTTAACAGCATTCTACCACACACTAAAAAAACTGTTCAAGGAGGGTCAGTTTAGTTTATGTGTGTTTTACCACACAGACAGACTCGTGAAAAGAACTTGTCTGGAAATCACTTCTGATGTTGCTCTGACTGAGGTCAAGCGGGATCCTCCAGCCAGGCCCTGGGACACTTATTTTCCAAGTTCTTTCTAGAAAAGGAATGTAAACCTGAGCTTTCTGCACACTTCCAGGGCTGAATGATAGAAGAAAAACAATCCCAACCTCTAGGGGTCAGGCGCAGTGGCACAGGGAGCTGATTCGGGAGTAAGGTCACAGCGACAGTGTCCAGCGGGGGGGGGGGGGGGTGCCAAGAGGAACAAGAGGAAGCTGCCCCGAGGGAGGGCACAGCTGGGGGGCAAGGGCACTGTCCGAGGTGGGCTCCCCTCCACAGGTTGCTGAGTAGCCTGGAAACACAGAGCGAGGTCACCAGGACAACTGGAAAAGCCCCCACAGCAGCAGAGGGACAATGGCAGCAGCTGGGACTCTCAAACAGGGAAGGAGCCTTCAGTTCTGGGCATGACATCGCCACATTAAATGGGGCTCCGGCGAGAAATACACACTATTTTAAAACACCAACACTGATAAATTGCTTGATATTTGGTCCTCAAGAGGGTCGAAGTTAGTCACTACTTTTCACTCTTTTGAGGCAGACTTTAATGTTGAACCCTATGAAACTTTGCAGGTTTTCTAATTTTCAGACCCTGCTACAGGAAAATAAATAAATAAACAAACAAACAAACATGATATATATATGCATGATGTGTGTGTGTACACACACATCATGCATACACTTGACACCTGCAGAAATCACTAGGTAATTTGATATCTCAATCTGTATCTGAGAAACCTCTGAAATTGAGTCATGCTCATGGCTGAGGCCCTAATTGTCGTTCTTCAAAAGAAAGAGAGGTAAAGTAGAGAAGGAAACACGAAGAGCTACCGGTGACTACCAGAGCCTGGTTTTTATATATATATAAAACCCCCCCATTCCTCATATATATTATATATATATGCTGAGTAAATAAGCCATATATACATATATATATATGTATGTATGTTGGGCCGGCGGTCCTGGGGAGTGCAGGAGACTGAATAAAATGTCTGCGGACCCTCCATCTTGAGATGTTCACCCTGAAACCTTCCCGCCATGAGGCCTTCCTTCCTTGGTGCACAAAGGAACAAAGACCCATAAAAACCTGCCCTTATGCGGCATTGTCCAGCCCCAAAGTCCACCATTGTATGGTGATTACCTGAGCCCCTCTTACTCCCCCATAAATATTGGCCTGCCATGTTCCTGGGCGCGACTTCCCCGGCCTCATTCCCTTGTGAGCCGTGGAACCTCGCCTGAGAGCGCTTCCAATTAAAGCCTACTCAGACCTATTATCTGGCCTCCCGTCTCTGGTTCTTTTTACTGCCGACTGAAATAAACCTGGCAACATATAATATTTAGAATCTCCTTTGATCCTTCGATCAATTGACAGAACTATAGAAAAGATGACTTTTCAGAGTAGATTAGGAAAGGAGGAATATTTTATGTCTACCATATGTTCAGCCTGGCCTCTCCTCTTGACTTTATGACACTATGGGTTGCCCCCCCCACTTCATGATTAGTGTTTACATCCCAAGGAAACCCTATCTTGAGAAAGTCGAACAGAGTCCAACATGCTCACAGAATAAAACGACCCATCCACTTCAGTCCTCACGATGTGGGAAAATGACTTTGGACAAACCAAGGAATCATGCATACACTTGACACTTGCAGAAATTACTAGGTAATTTGATATCTCAATCCGTATCTGAGAAACCTCTGAAATTGAGTCATGCTCATGGCTGAGGCCCTAATTGTCGTTCTTCAAAAGAAAGAGAGGTAAAGTAGAAAAGGAAACATGAAGAGCTACCGGTGACTACCAGAGCCTGGCATTTCTCAGCCTTGAGGAATGGACCCCCATTAAAGGTGAAAAAAAGCCCAGATCTCTGCCAGCAACTTACTACTCAGGTAAGTACAAAACATGAAGCTAACGACACTTCTGCTAATAGTTATTATACTACAAAATAGTTATTATACTGTGAAAACCAAAACAAAATTACAAGTTCAAACAAAATTATTACTTCAAGTGCTCTAAATTGAAAGCATTAATTTTTTTTCTAAAGATTTTATTTATTTGACAGAGAGAGAGCACAGTCATGGGGAGCAGCAGGCAGAGCGAGAGGGAGAAGCAGGCTCCTCACTGAGCAGGGAGCCCAATGCGGGGCTCGATCCCAGGACCCGGAGATCATGACCTGGGCTGAAGGCAGACGCTTAACCAACTGAGCCACCCAGGTGCTCCCGAAAGGATTGATTTTATGGGATAAGTGATGCCATGTCGCTGCGGCAGAAGTCTGCCCACCGGACTTCACTGCTGACTGCTGGGGTGCGCATTCTTTAGTTCAGTTAGTGCACATTCTTTTCTTCTGGGTATTGTCACCATTTCCATATTTCATCTGTCTCTCTCTTTTTTTTTTTTTTAAAGCAGGCTCCATGGCCAGTGCGGGAGCCCAATGCAGGGCTTGAACTCAACGACCCTGAGATCAAGACCTGAGCTGAGATCAAGAGCTGGAGGCTCAACTGAGCGAGCCACTCTGGCACTCTTTTTTTTTTTTTTTAACTTTTAAAAACGTAAGCTGTACACCCAACATGGGGCTTGAACTCAACCCCAAGATCAAGAGTTGCCTGCTCCGTGGACTGAGCCAGCCAGGGGCCCGTCTCTGTTCTTTTCCAATCAGAATGGAACAATTTGGGTGGGGTACTTGGCACCGACCCTGCTGTAAATGCAAACTTAGAAGCTGATAGGGCCGGCGCGGCATGTGGCCGCGCTCGATGCTAAGGCGGCCGTTCAAACCCTCAGGAATGCTGTACAGTAATTTGTTTACATTACCATCAACATCGAACAGGCAAAATGAGAAGACTCCCCAGAATATTTCCTTGGGTCTTAGGTTGACAAAACTTCCACAGCCTAAAACCTGAGGCTTTTAACTTTTTTCTGTACTGCAGCTCCCTTTGGCGGCCTGGTAAAGCTTCAGAAGAATGTTTTGTATTTAAAAAAAAAAAAAAAAAATGGAAGGGATTGCAGAGGAAGCCAATTACACTGACATTTAGCTATCAAAATATTAAAAAATAAAACTGTAATCGTGATTTATGCTTCTGCATGAGCACATTAAAGATCTAACGGCAGGTTTAATAACTTGTAATTTCTAAGTAGTGTTGAATATAATCGATAGCTGGTAATATCTTCAACAACTGTGAAGTGATATAAAGTATCTGTGATTTCTATCACAGTTCCCAATTCTACTATTTCATAAAACTATGAATTTACAATATCTCATAAAATAGTTCAGACGTTTCAGGAGAGGTTCGGGAAAAGAAAGATGAAACTTTTCCCCCACAGACCCCTAAGGGGTCCTGAGGACCCCAGGCAAGGACCCTTGGCCTAAGTGATGCACACATATCTGAGATGAACTGCAGGCTTGGATGCTTAAGGAGCTGCCCGGGGAAGGGGGGCATCACTCTCTCTCTTTTCCCGGAGGCACATGGCCATGACCCCGACCCAGAACTGTTGGCCACAGTGCTCTGAACCTCTCTGTGGCATGTACCACAGGAAGCTTCACCGTCCAGGCAAGGTGAGAGGCTCTTAATTGGATTTTTTCCTTTTGCCCTTTTCCCTTCAAAGATTTGCTGCAGGGGGAGGTGTGTGTCCTCCTCTTAGCTTTCTGGAACCCCTCCCTGGGAGAAGCTCCACATCCTATAGTGCACCTATATGGCTCCCCAACCAAGAGGGAAGACAGTCTGCTCTCTTCCTAAAGAGAGTCTGCTCATCCCCTAAAGAGGAGGAGGAGAGCTCCCCTGAGCATAAGGACCTCTTTGGTTGTTAGGCAACTAGACATAAGGAAGCAGGGCTTGGAGACCTCCAGAGTAAGATATACCAGCCAGTCACATGGGTGCCCTCTCTACCTACCCTCTGGCTGGGAAGGGTTGAAATGCCCTAGGGTTGCTAGGCAACAGGACAGAATTCACTGATGATGGTCTCTAGAAGACTGTTACACCCTTGGTAGTGTGTGGCATGTGGCATATATGTGTGTGTGTGTGTGTGGTGATGCATCACTTCCCCTGGAGGTCTAGAAGGGGGCAGAAAAAGTCAGATTTCTCAAATGGCCTAGAGGAAAAAAAACCCAAACAAACAGCCTAAAGGAACTTTTGGGGGTTCTCGCCAGGGTAGACTCGGAGATCAGGGCTCACTGCAGAGTATGTTGGAGACGGCCCTTCCCTGCAGGTACTTCTTCTCCCCTTACCAGCTCCTGTCAAGATCTGCTCCCTATTCAGGGCCCATGTGCTAAAGGGGGCTGATTACAAATCTATCCTAAGAACCTTCCCGGGAAGCCTTCGCAGCTGCTCCTGGCAGCATGGAGCGTGAGCCTGGACTGACCACCGGGCTGTCCGCACCCGCTCTGGGTCAGCCTCTCAGCAGCTGCGGCACAGCTCGCTCTGAGCCTCAGTCTCCATTTCTGTAAAATGGACGAGTAAAATCCATCAGAGAGCCACGAGGAGGGTCAAACGTGCAGGTCAGCCTGAATCTGACCATGAGGAAACCATCAGAAAATCCAGATGGAGGGACATTCTGCAAACAACTGACTTGAATGCTTCAAAATGTCAGTGGCTTGGAAGACCAAGGGGGGTAAAAAAAGGATAGGAAACTTTTTGATGAAAGGAGGCTAAGGACTAAGGAATCACGACAACCAAAGACAGTGCATGATCCTTGATCGGATTTAAAAAATTAAAAGTCGGGGCTCCTGGGTGGCTCAGTCGTTTGGTGTCTGCCTTTGGCTCAGGTCACCATCCCAGGGTCCTGGGATCCAGTCCTGCATCGGGGTCCCCGCTCAGCAGGAAGTCTGCCCCACCCCCCTCTGCTTGTGTTCCCTCTCTTTCTGTGTTTCTCTCTGTTAAATAAATAAATAAATAAATAAATCTTTAAAAATAAATAAATAAAAAATTAAAAGTCATAAGATATCATTTGAATGACTGGAAAATTTGAAGGTGAACTATTATCATACTGTTCCATTAATGTAAAACGTCTTTGATTTGATTATATATGGGGTTACAGAGCAGAATGTCCTTTTCCTATGAAGACACATGATGAAATATTTTGGGGGCAAAGCGCTGAGATGTTGGCAATCCATTCTGGAAGGGAATGGTTTAATAAAACATACATATACAGAGACATAAAACAAAGGTGGCAAGATGCCGACTGATGAATCTACATCTATGGGTGTTCAATATACTACACTCCCAACTTTTATGGAGGTTAGAACATTTTCAAAATAAAAAACAGGAGAAAAGGTATATAAACATCTCTTCATACATGGTCTGGCCCCAAGAGCAGTTCATGAATGATACTTTCTTACAATTTTTGGATTTTGCATCTACGTGAGGATGGTGCCCTAAAACCAAAGAATGGCTAGACAGTGGGAATGACTCTGGCACAAGATGGTGGCAGGACTCACCGTACAGGATCTTGCTGGAGCCTCCCCTACTCTGCCGAGTCCCTCAAGGGCTGATGACCGTGTTCCTGACACAGAGAGGGAGCTCTCCTTCTCTCACACCCTGGGAGGAGGAAGTCTGGACCCACCCAGCCCAGGTCATTGGCCATGTTCGGTGCCCAGCCTGCAGACTTCTCCTCTGTGGAAGGTAAGAGATTAGAGCTTGCTGGAGGCAGCCTTCCAGGGGCAGGTCTTGAAGACCAGACAGCTTTTGTGAGAATGAGAAAGAAGTGCTCCTTCCTCTGGGAGACCCAACCTACATCTGGGCCCTGGTTGCCCAATCGTGCACGGTGGCCTGACGAATCCCTTCTATGTAATATTAGCTTCCATTTATTGAGTGCTAAGGGTGTTCTGTGACTAATTTTGAACCTTCACTACAACTCTTCGGGAGATATGTTATTTTGCTCATTTTGCTTATGGGGAAACAGGCCCAGAAAGGCATTGAGACTTGTTCAATGGGCCCAATTAGTAAGTGTCTGAGCGAGAGAGGAAATTTCTGAATGCAGGACCTTCTGACGCCTAAGCTCTCACCCCCTGCTGTTCTCCAGCCCTCTGCATGTGCAGTTTTATGCCATGGAAAGCTCCTTTCCTCGTGATCTGCAAGTCCTCATGGGGTGGTAAAAGTGACAGGTGAGGAAACTGAGAGTCTGAGAAGGGACTGAGCAAGATCATCAGAGGCTTGTGGCAGAGCCTGGACTGGAATGCAGGATCCGGGTTCTTCATTGTCCTTACAACCTCAGGGGACTCCTTTCCCAATAACCACCGGTAGCTGAGACCCGATTCCTCTAGGCAGCTCAGATGGGTCAGCAAACACATGGTCAGGAACATAGCTCCCTTTTACTTCCACGTTAGTGAAGGCATTTGATCATTGGAAGTCTTCTTTTTGCAGAATTCCCATGGCCACTCCTCACCTCCTCACTCCTCCCTTGGTTCCACTTCTCAGGACATCTCTCTTACCTGGCTATGTTACCGCCAGTCCACTCTCCTGCTCTGCCTAAGCAGACATTCCAGCTCTGCCTGGGCCACTTACTCCACTTCCCAAACCTCTGCTATTCCTTCCTTGGTGGAACATCTCTCTTTCCTTCCACCTCCTTTTAAGAAGCAATACGCTAGGGGCGCCTGGGTGGCTCAGTGAGCTAAAGCCTCTACCTTTGGCTCAGGTCATGATCTCAGGGTCCTGGGATCAAGCCCCACATGGGTCTCCCTGCTCAGCTCAGCAGGGAGCCTGCTTCCCCCTCTCTCTGCCTGTCTCTCTTCCTACTTGTGATCTCTGTCAAATAAATAAAATCTTTAAAAAAAAAAAAAAAAAAAAAGAAGCAATACGCTAGCTGCCAGATGTCCATTGTGATTCCTGATTCCTTTTCTTTTTTTTTTTTTTAAAGATTTTATTTATTTGACAGAGAGAAACACAGCGAGAGAGGGAACACAAGCAGAGGGAATGGTAGTGGGAGAAGCAGGCTTCCCGCCGAGCAAGGAGCCCGATGTGGGGCTCGATCCCAGGACCCTGGGATCATGACCTGAGCCGAAGGCAGACGCTTAACGACTGAGCCACCCAGGCGCCCCCCTGATTCCTTTTCTTGCAAAA
>CM053609.1:50245225-50270926 GCA_028646535.1 Procyon lotor
GAGGGCCAGCCCCTTCGGGCTCCTCTCCTTTCCTTTGCTCGTGGCCCTCAGCCAGGGAGAGAAGTTAAACTGCCAGCCCCATCCCCTGTACCCTGGGGAACTAGGTTGTACAGGTTGGAGCCAGTTTGAAAGGGGACCCTTGTCCTCGGAGGCGCCAGCCAGTGGCTGTAGCTCTGTGTGGGGACGAGGGCTGACCCAACGCAAAGGGGGGACTCCAAGAAGACGCAGTCCACAGGTGTCCAGTGTCCGCCGATACCTCGGCCCCAGCCCTGGTGGTCCCGAGCTGGCCACGTACCCCCCAGCTCCGACCTGGCGGCCCAGTACAAGGCAGGCCCTACTAGGGCCACCTGGACCACCCACAGCTCTCTGGCACCTCCTTTTAAGAGGCCCTTTTTCCTGAAAAGAAGGGTAGATGACAAATTAAGGCCCCCAGGCCTGACTCCAGGGGAAAATGATGGTAGGTGACAATTTGTCTCAGCACGTTCTCTCCCTCTCACCTTCATTTCTCCTGGCCACAGCACGGGTGTCTGGTTCTGGCTGCCGGAGTGCTCTGTGGCCTGGCACCCTTTTCTCCCTGGGAGGAGAGGAACCAATGAGCTAACCACATCAAGGACTTCATCTGACCCCCCCCCCGCCACACACACACACTCCTCTGGGGGCAGAGACTGCTAAGTGTCAGCGGGACTGAATTGGAGTCTCCAAAAACAAAGGAATGAAAGAACTGAGGAGGGAGAGCATGTGCCAGTGCCCCCAAATACAACCCGATCCACCCTTTGTCTTCTTTCCCCTTCCTATTCCCTTTTCTCCCCACCCTGCCATCCCCGATCTCCCCCTCCTGGAATTTGGGAGCCCTGGGTTGGACTTTGGGCAAGACGCCTACTCTCTGTGCCAGTTTCCAAGTCCCTATAACAGGATGCTCTTGGTCTGAGGCGAGATTTAAATGAGGCATGCAGGGAGGGGGGTGGGCATTCTCTGGGTCCCTCCCTCCCCCTAGTGGGGGGGAACTGAGCGACTGCTGTAGGTCTGGAGCGGCTGTTCCAAGCCCGGGTGGGAAGCAGCTTGGGCGAAGGTGGAGAAAGGGGCTCCTGAGGGCCTTGGAAGCTCAGAGAATGACTAACCAGGGCTGACCAGTTGGCAGGGGAAATGAACCTACAGGTTGAAGGAGCTCTGCCCAGAGGCAGCTCCAGTCTCCAGCGCTGGAGGGACTCAGTGTCCTGGCTTCTAGCCTGTCCCCACAGGCCCCTGAGGGATCGGGTGTTCAACTAGCATTTCAAAGAACATCCATTCAGCCAGGTGCTAGGAGAGGTCCTTTTACTCATTCAGTCTTCATTCATCCTCCCAGGACTCTGCTAGGATTCCGGTGATCCAGTGGAGCGCGGGAAGGCTCAGAGAGGTGGTCAGTCACCCATGGGTCTGGGTGACTCCAAGGACAGTGTCCTCTGTCCCGCAGCAAGAGGTACACCTTGGTTCTGCCTGGCCATCTGCATGTCTAGTGCATGCCAGCCCCCTGGGCTAGGATCTGGGAATATCAAAGGAACGAGACAGAGGCGGTCTCAAATCCCCAATTGCATTCTCAATGGGGGAGACCAAGAAGTAACTGGGCATTCACAACCGAGCAGCTAAGCGCTATCAGAGGTGAGTCCCAGATATGCCTGGGAGGCTTACCTCTTAAAATGTCTGCCGGCTCAGGTCATGATACCAGGGTCCTAGGATGGAGTCCAGCTTTGGGCTCCTTGCTCAGCAGGGAGCCTGCTTCTCCCTCTGCCTGCTGCTCCCCCTGCTTGTGCTCTCTCTCTGACAAATAAATAAATCAATAAAATCTTAAAAAAAGAGGTGAGGGGCGCCTGGGTGGCTCAGTCATTAAGCGTCTGCCTTCGGCTCAGGTCATGATCCCAGGGTCCTGGGATCAAGCCCGGCATTGGGCTCCTTGCTCAGCAGGAAGCCTGCTTCTCCCACTACCATTCCCTCTGCTTGTGTTCCCTCTCTCGCTGTGTTTCTCTCTGTCAAATAAATAAAATCTTAGAAAAAAGAAAAAAGAGGTGAGTCCCAGAGCCAAGGGGACCCCAAAGAGGGGCCTCTGATCTACACAGAGAATCAAGTAAATACCTCCTGGTGAGTCGTGGTGGAGAAGCTTGAGTGCCCATGGAATTGCCCTCAACTGATTTCTCCCCTAAAGTCAGGCCAAAAGCAAGGTATCTGCAAAGGGGCCCTTCCTACCTCCCTCCCTCACTCCTTCTGGCTCTTCTCACCACGACCTCGGGTCCCTAAGTAGGGCAGTTCCCATTGGAAGTATAAGACATAGGGCTAACAAGGGTGGGCTAATTCTGGCCTTGCATCTCTTCCACAGGCAGGGCGGGCCCAGCTGCCTCTTCTCCATCCCCTGGTGGTCCTGGGAACCCGGGACAGCATTGGGGAACAGGCACACGGAGGCCTGTCCTCTAATGCTCAGACTGTATTCCTCCCACATCACCCACAACTTCCTCTGGGCCTAAGTCAGCAAGACTCTGCTCCTCCCTCAACCCCCTTGCCTTCTTTCTAATTCTTGATATCAGGAATAAGCTCCTCTGGCTCACAGCACAATCCTCTTTTGCATCTATGGCCTCCTCAATCAAAAAGTATTCCTGCCCAAGAGAAGGAGGAGCCAATGTCTCATACCTACCCTTTTCTTTAGGGAATAATCCCTGTAGATGTGCTCCAGACATGAGGTCCCTCCTAATGGGGCTTGTCCTTGGGTGGCGTCCCAGAAGCTGTGTTTGTGATCGGGTATGGCCTATGGGAAGCCCCCAAAGGCTTCCTGGTATGGAAATGGCCCCCTGGATTGGCCCAAGCAACTTAAACTTGGTCTCACTTTCTCTACCCGCAAGCTCCTTCTCCTGACCTGGGGAGACAGGCATCATGGAGAGACTCTGCACACACAGGAGCTCCGAAGGACAATTACAGATGCTGGCTTTGTATACAAAACCACGTTTATTACAAATTTAGCAATTTGGAAAACAAAGCCTTCACAAGCATTCTATCAAAAAGTACAAACTTTAAATAAATGAGTCAGAAAAGAGGCAGCCAGATATACCAGCCACAGTCACAACCGTGGGGAAAGGGATGGGGTGCCCAGAGCCCCCCAAGAAAGGCTGGGCACAGGGGATCTTTGGATGTGTGCAGGGCCAGGTCCTGGAGCTACCAGGCAAGGGCCCTGACTCGGTTTTCCTCTCCTTGGAAAATGGAAAGAATCTGGAAAGTGCAGGAAATTCCGAGTCTGAAGCAGAAAGGCACAGAAGTCATTTGTAAGGCACGAATGCTGCCTGCGGCCCTCAGGCGCAGAGAGTGGATGAATGGGTGATCAGAGCCCAGGCACCCCCCAACCCCCCCCCACCTCCACCCCCGCTCTGGTCATTCTCCTGACTGGCATCAACTCTAGGTTTGGCCGCAGGTTAAGGTAGACCAAGTGGACGGCACAGTCCCTGCAGCCAGGAGCCTGGAGCCAGTCTTCAGAACAGATGCGTTGCTTCGCTGGCAAACCGGTGTCTAGCCCCCACCAGGGCAGGAAGGGTCACTAGGCCCCTAAGAAATCCCCCCAGCGGGGAGCCCCAGGCCTCCTGTCCAATCAACCCTGCACTCTGAGCCACTGTGGGCACCCACCCTGGACAAGGAGCTTCTAAGGGCAGTCTTGGCCATCCAGGCATCTGGAGAAGCCCCAAGTCCCCAGAGCCAGGGTTTCTCTAAATGGCAGGTAGCTGGCATTGTCAACACCTGTCGCCAATAGCTGCTGGTCCCTACCCACGGTCACTGGTGACAGGCCTCCCTGGTGACGTTAGGCAGCGGGTAGGCAAAGAGGGAGAAGTCTAGGATATACTTGGGCAGCACATCTTGCAGGAGGGCTCGCGGGGCGCTGCACAGGTGGTAGTGCAGGCTCTCGGGGCTGGCGGGCCGGTACCAGGCCTGGCGCGCCGGGAACCGGACGTGGGCCGGTGCCCGCACCCACTCCAGCACCTGGTTGGCATCCGCCTCCAGCCTCTCATAGGAGCCTACGAAGTCATAGCGCACCGCGCACGGCTGGCACAGGTGGTACACGGGCATCCAGTGCTCATTCATCCGCTCAGGGTCCTCATCCACCAGGTATCTCAGGAATTCGGGGAAGGTGACATCGTCCCCTGCGGGGCTGGGCCCCGCTCCAGCCCTGTACCGCCTCACAATCTCCGCCCCGTAGCGCTGCTGGTACTCTCGGATTTCGCCAAACTTGTTGCGGTAGGCAGACAGGAGGCGTTCCAGGGGGTCCCTCACAAACAGGAACTTGAAGTAGTGCTGTAAGCGGTAGCGAATCTCCTCCGGCCGCAGGTCGGCCAGGAACACCAGGTCATTGCGGTGGTCCATTTTGAGGCGGACGTCCACGTTGTCCAGGACGCCCGCCAGCACCTTCAGCACCCGCTTCCAGTTGGAGCAGGCCACCTTGGGGACGTAGCAGTAGAGAAAGCGATAGCGGTCACTCACGAGGATATGGCGCAGTAGGGTGCGCCGCTGTCCCACGGGCAAGTCCCAAGGGTCCCGGGGCATGCCAGGTTGTCCGCACACTGCCCGCAGGGTCCGGTTCCGGACGTCCTGCCTCACCTGCAAGTCCGGGTCCCCGGCCTCCAGGGACAGCCCCCCAGGCCTGGGGAGGGCCCGGCGCCAGGCCGCGCCCTCGCGGTTCGGAGGGTGCAGGGGAAGGGGCTTCATCTCGGCCAGGATGCCCCGCTCGATCATGAGGAGCAGCCCGCTGGAGGCCACGATCACCGCGAACATCAGCATGGACGGCAGCAGCAGGGGCGGCCCCCCCAGTCCGGCCCGGGCCCTGCCCAGTGGGGCCCGCCTCAGCGCCCGGCCCAGGGGCTCAGCGCCATTTGGGGCCGTCAGGGGGGTCAGAGGGCGGGGGAACATGGTGCTCCCGGGGGTGGGGGCTTGCGCCGGCCCGGCAGGTCAGAGGGCCGCCCGGGAGGCGGGCCCAGGCTGGGGGGCGGGAGCCGGGGGCTTGAGCCCGCCGCTGCGGGGAGGGTTTGGGGAGGGGTGCGGCGGCAGGAGGCCCTGGCGAGCGCGGGGGTGGCCGGCTCCGGGGCTGCGGCTCCGGAGCGGGCGGCCGGCGGCGGGCGGGCGCGGCGAGGGACTGTGGCCGGATGTCCCGCCCGGCAGCTCCCCGCCCCCGGCCCCGCCGTGACACAGGCACGGGGGCGGGTCCAGGCCGGGGGCGGGGAGAGGGGCGGGCGCCCCTCGCACCGAGCGGGCTAGGAGGGAGCGTGCAGACCCCCACCCGGGAGAGGGCGCCGGAGCCAGGGACGCCCCGAAGCTCCGGGCTGCGGAGACAAAAGCTGCCGAGGCCCGGAAGGCAGAAGAGACCCAGGCCACGGCTCCCTCTCGCGCAGCGCATGTCCTCCGGGAGCTGGACGGAGAGGACCTGCACCCCACGCCCTGCCGCACGCTCTGGCCTGGCTGAGACCTTCCTCCAACAGCGTGTCTGGAGGCAGAGGGCACCGGCAGCGCTGTGCGCTGAGTCCAAACTTTCGGGAAATCCTTCCTTCTCGCTGGAAGCGGAGCCCCCGGGTGGTCACCCCACCCACCCAGCCCTAGCCACTCCAGTAAAGGGGAGCAAGACTGCCAAGCGTTGACCAGTGGCTCATCTCCATGGTGACCGTTAGATTTAACAGTACCTGGTGGATTGCCTTATTTATCCACTGGGTAATGATGAAATGTCTGGAAATGGCGTCTTCTCCCCTCCTGTCTTTCCTCCCCCAGGCCTGAAGAGGTGGGATTAACTGGGATACTGGTGAAGGGGCAATGACAGGTCGGTGCCTGGTGATCACTAGTGTGATCAGCGCACATCTGGAAGGGTGAGGAGCTGGAGGGCACAGCAGGACAGCCTCCCTGCCTGGAGCCAAATGTGCGCTATGGGAATGCCTATGGCAGGGGCCAGCCTTTCCCCGCCTGAACTGGGCACCTAGTTAAGGGTCCAGACTTCATCCTGTTTGGTGTGTGGGGGGACCCAGTGACACTCCAATGGGGAGTAGCAGTGTGATCAGAGTCCACATTTACCAAGGCCTGCTCAGTATTTGGTATTCTCTTCCAGTTGTCAGAGTCGCCCTGGAAGGCAGATACTACTGGCCTTCCCACTGCACGGCTGAGGAATTCAAGAGGCTCAGGGAAGCTGAGACTGTATATGGGTCGGTCTGATTTTAAAACCTATGTTCCTAATCTCCATCCTTCAGAGATTAATGGACCACAAGCGTGGAATGGTTGGGAGGAAGCAGCTGATCCCAAGTTATAGTACTAAAAGGGCTGAATGGAACAGGAGTAGAAGATGCCAGAAGCTTTGAGTTTGGTGGGAGGGAGGTACCACCACTGATCAGATGAATGCAAAAGCATGAGGAGTCCTGGGGGTGAGATGAAGCTAGAGGGCTCCCTGACGGCTCTGATCCCTAGCCATGTGGGAAGGAACGGGAAGCCTGGTGGCTTTCCAGCTTCGTAGTGGGCTCCCCACATCTCACTGCCTGATTGCTGGGATGCCTCTCAGGATGCACCATCCGCTGATTTTTAAGTTTGCCCAGGTTCAGCCTTCACTGAACTGCTCCTCACTTCCAGTAGCACTGAATGTAGATTTTTTTTTTTTTAATTTATTTGACAGAGAGAGAGATCACAAGTAGCCGAGGGGGGGGGAGGGGAAGCAGGCTCCCTGCAGAGCAGAAAGCCTGATGTGGGGCTCGGTCCCAGGACCCTGAGATCATGACCTGAGCAAAAGGCAGAGGCTTAACCCACTGAGCCACCAGGTGCCCCAGCACTGAATGTAGATTTCTGGTGCTGGGATTATTTTCACCCGGAAATCGGTTTTTTAAGGCAATGTTGTTTATACTGGAAGAGGGGGGAAAAGAAAAAAACCTTTGAAATGTTTCGATAATTTGGCCAACATGTGCTCACCCCTCCGAAGAGTCTTGTGTTAGCAGGAACAGCAAAGTAGTCGGGAGTACAGAACAGCCGCTTCATTTGGGGGGAGTCCCTGGGCAAGGCACTTGTCTCCACACCATTCCTACCTGTATCTGTAAAATGATAGGACGCCACAGACCTCATGGGACTCGCGCGGGCAGCGCACTGATGGCAGTGCTGTGGCTAAGTCTGTGGCAGAGTCTGTGCCCCTAATACCCTCTATGAAGCGGACCTGCCCTGAAGTCCTTACCAGAATGAAGGGGCAGCTATGCTCTGTCCCTGAGGAACTGCCATGACCGCAAAGCTTGCTCCACACTGAATATGGCCAACACTGAGGCTGGGCTAAACCACGGGCCTGGCAGTCACAAAGCCTGGGCCTGTGATGTGACCTTCATTCCCCAGTGACATGACCCTTCAGTGATGAGATGCTATCTTCACCCTACCCACCTGGGGACCAGTTTCCAGGTCGCTGGCTGGGGAAAGCTGGCAACCCAAGCATTTCACTGTCCAGGCAGGTAGCTCTGGCCACCGTGATACCAAGAGGTCAATCCCAAGTTCTCATTCCCTCCGTCTGCTTTCCTCCTACTTTCCTGCCCTTTTTTTATTGGCCTTAGCCCCTGTGCTGCAAGGGCCAAGAGGGCCCCCAAAAATAAAGTGGAGTGAGCCCCTCTGCACGCTGCCCCGCCCACCTCCAACAAAGATGACAGGACACACAGGAAACGATCCTTTTCTAAATCAATACAATTTTTCAAATTTATTTTTTTCTTAAAGAAGTACTTCTAATCTCTGTCAAAAGGGAGGTGAGGAAAGGTTCCCCCGCCTCCCTTGTAAACACTGAAATACAGATCTGAGAAACCAGGGTCGACACACACAAAAAGTGCATTTTACAAAATATCAACTAAAATATATTTTACATGAATTATGCTTCCATTGAAATTCTACCAGCTGCATTTTCAGGTTCGAAAAAATATTTCCACATCTAAGAGATTTCAAAAGCATTTTAAGTTCTGGGCAGCACTTAAAAAACTGCCTCCGGGGGAGGAGGGGCCTTGATCTCCTCTCCTGCTGAGTGAGGCTGGGCTCCTTGGCAGCAAGGGCCCAGCACCCTGGGAATGAGCAGGTTCCCAGGCTGGCTCTCCAGAGCCCCATAGCCACTCTCTGCCAACCTCTTCCACTGCCCCATGCCTTCCTCCAAACAGCTTATTCAATACAAGGGCACCCCAGTCCCTTCACCAGGGCCTGGGATTGGGCTTTCCATGTGTAAATTCACCTCGGAAGCCTCCAGGCCTCCCCCAAAGCCAGTGACCAATCGGGAGCAGCCTGTCTTCTCAGGGATAGCACAGGGCCTGGGGCCGCTGGGAGGGCCCTCAAGATTTGCTTCCATCTCCCTCTCCAGACCCAGCCTGACTGTCCTCACCCAGTGTTATCTTAGCTCAAGCTGGATCTGTGCCTGCCCCTTCCTAGAGGAGAAGGAGCGCTGCCCTCCTTGGCTCCTGCTCCCAGGGGTGTGCCCTGGGGAAGTGCTAACGGCAGGGCCCAGACCACACCATGCTCCTCTTTGGTACAAACAGGATAGAACCAGACTGCTCCAGCCCCCTCACAGAGAGCCCCCCCCCCCGGGGGGGGTAGGGCCTAGTCCTGGCAAGGACAACAGGGGGCCCAGCCTCCTAACCTACTCTGGGGAGCAGCCTGAGGTGAAAACAGGGCCCTTGGGCAACAGGAATAAACTGAAAATGCAGGTCCTTAGCTCCTAGAGTGAGTGGCCGCAGCTCAGCAGGTCTGTGGACTGATACAGTGTTGATTCTCGCAGGGATGTAAATTAGTGCAATCTACAAAAGACTAGGGTAAGGGGTGGCAGGGCAAGGGGAGCCACAGCACTCCTTTGGTTTGATTTCAGGTGGGTGTGGCTTGAAGAGTCATGTATGAAGTTCTGCAAGAGGTTTCCTAGAACCTCCAAGTGTAAGGCAAGAGGAAAAGTCTTCAATAAATCAGGTAGCAATTTTCCTTGCCCCCTGCCCCCAACCCCCTCCCGGCTCCCTTCTGACCCCCCTCCCCCGGACGCGACAAACCCCGTGTTGACCAGTTAGCTTCTGGGAAGCCAGACCTGCTGGATGGCCCTCACCAGGAGGCAGACAGGAAGCTGACGCCCACAAGGGGGCCACACCCATGGCTGTGCAGCACTGGGTCACTTATCCCAGCACCGGGGGCTACTGCGGGGGCAAAGGAGGAAGCCAGCGAAAGGCCCCGAGTCTACAAAGAGAAAGTCTACGCTCTGGAAGCCAGACTCTGGCTCTCTATGCCGCAAAGCAAGGAGCTCGGAGCTGTGCTAGAATCTGGAGAGCCTGGTCCCAGGCTGATGGGGAAGCAGCGGGTCACAGTGGGTGAGGTAAAGCTGGCTTCCACTCCCCCCTCCAAGGGCCCAGGGGAGGCTACAGAAGAGCCCTGTTGGGCCTTATTCCTGAAGGACTCTCCCCTCCCGCAGGGGCCCTACGCCCCGCAGGCCTGGCCCAACCTCAGGGAAGACTGCTGCTTCAAGTCTCCACCCAGGCAACCACAGAGAGGTGCCCGGGGCCAAGCTGAGGGCTGGGATGCTTTCCTCCTACCCTGGCCTCCCCTTCCCTCCCGAGGGGCCCAGTACCCACAGGGGTCCCTGCCCTCCCCCCACCCAAGAGAACCACAGGCCAGCAACCCCCAGCCCCTGTGGCCCCTTAACCAAGTGCTGTGCTTCAAGCGGTGGCCCCTGCCCAGAGCCTCCCCGGCCCGCAGGCAGCCCCGGCACCGGCCGGAGGAGGCTATTGAGGGTTCTTGAGGATGCGACCGTGACGGAAGTCATAGACGTGGCGGCAAAGAAACACCAGCTCGGGGTCCGTGTCCTCGGGCACTGTGCGGTGTGGCGGGGTAGAGTAGTCTGCAGAGGGGGGCACCAGTGCGGTCTTCCGGCTGGGGAGGCCCTCACCTCGGCGCTTGGCCATGGCACAGAATCTGCAGCGACACACGCCATTTGCTGGCTTTAGCACGGCCACCTCTGCAGAAAGATCAACCCCTTCCCCGCCCGGCCCAGGGAGCCGGCCTCCCCTCCCACCCCCACAAGAGCTGGTGCTGCCTCCTTCCCTGTCCCCCTGGGGCTCCGGCCTCTTTGCCAACCACCGCCAGTCCACCTTCTCAGGCACCGGGAGAGCACAGTCGCCGAGGCCTCCTGACACCTGCCAATTCTGAGCACTTCTCCGCGAGCAGTACCGTCGCCACCCCCAAACGCCACCTGACCGCTCTGCCTCAGAGCAGGAAAAATCTCTCTCCTGCCACATCAGGCGGTAGGAGGAGACTGTGAGGGAGAACCAGTTCTGGGAGGTCACGTCCTGTGCAGGAGACCTCCAGGGACTCCCCAGCAGCCCCTAAAGAGCCCTGGGGAGCCTGAGGGGAGAGGCCAGCCCAAGGGGCAGGGCGGCGCCCACCTGCAGTACTCGGCAAAGGTCAGCACGTAGCACTTCTCCTCGATGCAGGCCACACTGTTCTGGTCCTGATGCCTCGATGCAAAGACTTCATTCTGCAAAGGCTCAGGGAGAGAGAGGGGACGTTGGGACCAGGGCTGGAAGTGAACCCCACAAGCAAGGCCGACATTGACTCTTCTGGTGGGCCTCCTGACCTGAAGTAACTCCAGCCAGTGCCCAGAAAGCCAGGGAGCAGCCCCAGCATTTTAGCCTCTCTGCTCCTCACCGAGCGCCCACCAGGTCTCATCCGACTCAAATAAACTGCTCCAGCAGAGCCCCCTGTCATCAGCCTCCTGACCCCCACCCCCGGCTCAGTGGAGGAGAAGGAAAGTGGTGCCCCTCTTCCCATGAGACGAAAAGTCCAGCAAGGGCAGCAAAGCACAAAGGAGCCCAGGCAAGGGGCCGAGTGACCACACCCGACGGCACTGCCTCTGGTCACACGCTGCCTGGTAGAAGGCCTGGGGGGTCCTGAGCCTTTCCCCTCCTCCCTCTCATACCCTGGGCAGCAGCGAAGGGGGCTGAGGGTACAGCTCCATCTCCCCTTTCCTGGTGCCACGAGGACACAGCCACTCACTCCCATTCTGGCATGCCCTTGGGGGTCTCCCTCCCTGCTCCCCCTTTCAAGGGAAAGGCTACCATTCCCTCTGAAAGGGGAAGTGGGGCAGTGCTGGGAAAACGGGGTAAAACCCAGGCCTGTCTGCGGCGTCCAAGGAGACAATGACTTGACTGCCCACGGCGGCCTCCCCACACCATGTTCTTGGTGCCACAGCTTCTCCCTCTGCCCCCGCCACCCTCCCTGACATACCTGCCAGGCAACTCACCTCGTGCATGCTGGGACTGCGGCCCCCCTGTAAGTGCTCCGGTCTGTAATACCACAAGAGGCTCATCATCAGTTCTCCTAGGGGGACAGGAAAAGCAGTCAGGGCTTGAGTTGGCGACCTCAGAGTCACTCAGGTAGATAGGCTGGTGACCTGCCCAGGACGATTCACCCAGCTTCGACGCCCGGGCTGACCCTGCAGGCTCCAGCCGCCCAGATCCCCCACCTCGGGCCATGCCTGGCAGATCAGGGGCTGCAGATTCTGTGCCATGGCCAAGCGCCGAGGTGAGGGCCTCCCCAGCCGGAAGACCACACTGGTGCCCCCCTCTGCAGACTACTCTACCCCGCCACACCGCACAGTGCCCGAGGACACGGACCCCGAGCTGGTGTTTCTTTGCCGCCACGTCTATGACTTCCGTCACGGTCGCATCCTCAAGAACCCTCAATAGCCTCCTCCGGCTGTCAGGCATGGAGGAAGAAGGTGGGGGAAAGGCACCGACAGGTGAGGTGGGGGGACAGGTGCCCACGTCCTGGTGGCCAGAAAGGTTAAAGAGCTGATCCGACCTAAGCCATGAGGCCATCTGCGGCCCTGAGCAGCAGACAGATGCCGGCTGAGTGGAAGGCAGCCTCCGTGCCGAGAACACGAGGGGACGAGTGCCAGGTCAGACTCCAGGCAGGGGTACCTGATTCGGGGTTCTCCCAGAGGGCAGAGATCTTGGCCACATAAGGTGTGGACGTCTTCCTTGGGCCTGACTTGAGGAGGACAGTGTCCCGAACTCGGATCGTCTCTCCATGCCGCTCCACCGCCTGGTAGCTTTTTCGGATGGCTGGTTCTGGTTCATCCTAAGCAACAAATCAAGGACACAAACTGCTCATGAGAAGCGGAGGAAAAGGGAGCAGTGAGAGGAAGACATTCTCTCTGTGCTTTCCTCCGGGCAAACCACTGAGGGTGGGAAACGACAAAAGCAGTTTGTGTGGTGGTCTCTTCTCCCTAAGCCTGGCTTTCAGGGGAAGGATAGGGGAGGGAGCTCCCCATGGTTGGAGAAAGGATGAAAAATAGGAACAGGGGTGGGAAAGCGGCCTAAAGCTTCTGGGGCTGCGCAGTGAGCGCCACACCCCAACAGTCAGTTCTGCTCCAAGCCCAGGCATTGAGCGGGTCTTCAAACTTCCTACTGGGGTGGTTTGGTTTTGACCCTGTGGTTTTGACCCTGTGAAGTGGCGAGGCCCTGGGCAAATGACTTAATCCACTGCTATACCTCAGTTTCCTCATCTGCGAAATGAGGACAGGAGAACAGGCTATGCACCTCACAGGGTGGCGGTGAGGATGAGAGTGTCTTAGCTCGACCAAGTTTAGTCGATACTCTTTTTGTCAACCCAGATGTTCCCTTTTTTTTTTTTAAAGATTTTATTTATTTATTTGACAGAGACACAGCAAGAGAAGGAGCACAAGGACGAGGAGTGGGACAGGGAGAAGCAGACTCCCCGCCAAGCAGGGAGCCTGACACGGGGCTCAATCCCAGGACCCCGGGATCATGGCCTGAGCAGAAGGCAGACGCCCAACAACTGAGCCACCCAGGCAGCCCCCAGATGTTTCTGGATCACTCGTTTTTCTCTCTCTACATACATTTCCCTCTACATACATTTATCCAAAAAGCCTCTAGGAGAGTCCTCCATTCTATGGTCCAGGACAGAAGAGAGCATGATCAAGGATGAGAGGTGAAGACACTCGAGGTGGCTTCCCTGAGAGTCAGTGACAGAGATGGAGGCCAGCAGCCAATCCTGACTATGCATCCCCTCGCCTCCCCAAGGCATGTGGTCCCGGATCAGCCAGGGCTGGGGGAGCAGGCTGGGCCAGCACGATCAGCTCCCAGAGCGCAAGTCAGCTAAGGTCCCTTGCCCCTCTCGGAGAGGCCAGAGCCAAGGGTTCCAGGGATCCCCTCCCAGCAGGGCCTATGTCCCCAGCCACCCTCCCTTCCCCCATGAGCTGGCACTCACCAAGACATAGACAGCCTTCTCACACGCAGCCCCAACAGGCACCCAGCCATTCGTCCGGCGGCGGCGGCGGCGGCGTGGGCGTGGGCGCTGGACCCGTGGCTGCTTGGGGTGGCTGGGCCTGCAGGCAGCCTTGCTTCTCGCCGTGTGCCTACAGCTGGAGCCCGTGCGCAGACCGGATTTGGAGCCGCTAGGAGGCTTGGCGCTCTGCGGGCACGCGCGGGCTACTGTCTGGGGCTCCGAGGTGGGAGTCTGAAGGTGGGGGACGGGCTCTGCTGCAGGTGGCACGCTGGGCACAGGGCATCCCAGGAGGGGATGGGCGGGTGAGGCAGGGTGGCCTGCTTCCGGGAGGGGAAATTCCAGCTGGCCTAGGGACCTGCAGCCTTCTGGGAAAAAGGAGAGGGGGTGAGGGCAGGGAGGGATGAGCAGTAACCTCGGGGCCACTAGCATCCCACTTTCAGAGCCTGCTCCTGTCTTCATTCTGAGCATGAAGCCAGGGGTCGCTGGGGTGGCAAGCAGAGGCAGGGCCCTTGAGGTGGACCATCAGAGTGACTGGCCAAGTGTGTTTCTTGCCCCTGGAGGTTGGCCCATGGCCATCTGCATCGCCCCCCTGCTGGTCTGAGAGAAGGGGGGGCAATGAGAACAGTATCTCTAGCTCTGACTTAGTCTTCTCCAGGGCTCCCACAGTGCTCAGGAGCAGGGGAGCCGGCATCAGCCCAGGATATGAACCCCAGACCTGCCACTCACTGGCTGTGACCTCAGGTTAAGTCACGTTACCTCTCAGCGCCCTGCAATACAAGGAGGGGTGGCAGCTACCATAAAGGGGGTCCTGGGTATTTCTCTTATCAATGTATTAACTCATTTCATCCTCACATCAACCCTATGAGCTAAGTACCATGCCCCCCATTCTATAAGGAAACTGAGACATAGAGCAGTTCCTGGCTTGTCCCAGTCACGTGTCTAAGGAAGTGGGGGAGAACATTTCACTCCAGGCAGTCTGGCTCTAGGATCTGTACTCAATTACTTGCCATGTGGCCTTCCATATGTAAAGCACTCAGAACAATACCCGGCAAGTGGTACTTACTGGGATTTCAGGACAAGGGGACCGGGTCCTGGGTCCCACAGATTAGTGTCTAGATGTGGGAGAGAACGGTACAAAAAAAAAAAAAAAAAAAAAAAGGCAAAGCCCAAGCAGCAGCCTGATCTCATTTCTTAGAGCTCCAGCTCACGCCAAAACCTGAAACAACCAGTCTGGCCAGAGTCAACTGGTCTATAAAGTTGTTTTATAGACCCCTACGAGGGGTGTGGGGCGGTGGCAGGAATAGCCCCGGTTAAGGCCCGGCCTCTCACTTTATCAGCAGCAGGGCAGACCTGCCGGACAGGATGGCTCTGGTCACCTCATTTCCACCCAGGAGCCAGGGACAGAGGCTGGAGAGGCATGTAAGGACACCCCTGCCAGTCTAGGGGAAGAGAGAGCCCCGTAGGGGTGTCTCACTGGCTGCACTGTGAGCCTCTCAGGTGTCTGGGCCTCGCCAGGAAGGTAGACACCAAAGCCACAGAACCTGTTAGCATCCTGCCTGGGCCAGGGGACTCCGCCTATCTGTTCCTGGAGGCGCCCACTCTTGTTAGCCCCCAGCAAGGTGAGGCTACATCTGGGTCCCACCTCTCCTTCAAGGCCTGTCTGGCCAGGGCAAAGGAGTCCTACTGAGGCTGGCACGGGGCCTGGTACCCACCACCCTTCCCATGAATGCAGAGGTAGGCCAGCAGGATGCTAACAGCCCATCTGGAATGGGCCCCAGCAAAGCAGAATTCTAGTGCTCCTTGAGGGAGGCAGAGGGACCCAGGAGCGACTTGGCAAAAAAGAACTTCTACTCTTGCTCCTCAAGAGTAGAAGAATGGGTGTCTGGATGGGGAGGGTGGAGTGGCTCTCCCTGCTCCCCCCGCCGCCATGATGCTACTACCTAAGTGCCACCAAGAAATCGCACAGTGAGGACAGAGGAGAGCTAAGAGCTAAGGGGACACGGGCTTTCTGAGACTACCCCATGGTCTGGGGCATGAAACTGGGGAAGTCCTCCCTTCCCAAAGCCCCCCACCTCCCACGCAGTAGCTAGACCTCAAGGAGCCCCACTCCACGCCATGGCCCACCCTGCCAGGACTCCGCATCTGAGTCCCTGGGACATCCCACACCCAGGAAGGCTTACCTGCTGGAAAAGGCATTTTGTAGGGGCAGCCGCCACAGGTAGTGCCGATGTGGGTAAGAGATGGGGGCAACATTTCACAGATGCTGTAGCCACTTACTCCAGTGTCCTCGCTAGAGCAGTAGCGAGAGCCCCAGGGAGGGTGCTGAAAAGGGGCGCCGGCGGGCACTGAGCTCGGTGCCAAGAGGAGCCCCTCGTTAGGCGCAGCCACTGGGGACAACTTGCCCTCAGGAAGCATGGGGCAGGGAGAGTAGCCTCCACACTGCAGCCCGTCTTGGCTGCAGTACAGGTAGAAGCTGCCTAGAGTGGTGCGCTCAGGCTGGCTGCACAGGCCACTATAGTGGGCAGGGTTGCCGGGCAGCGGCAGGGGGGACAGCTGGGGTGCAGGGAAGGAAGGCTGGTGCAGTTCCTGCTTGGGGGCAGGCGACTCCTCGCCTGGGCGCCCAGGCTCCGGCTTCAAGGCTGCCTGCCCACCCATCAGCAGGGGCAGGTGGGGGCGTAGCCCCAAGGGGCTCTCCAGAGCCTGGCTCAGGGGCTGGTAAGGTGGCTGGCTGGCTGGCCCACGAGGAGTGGCAGACGGCCACGGCTCCTCGGGAAGCCTCTGCCAGCCAAGCGGGCCTACAGCCTCCCCAGAGCCAGGGCCCTGCCGGGCCTTGGGATAGTTCTTGCCGTTGACCTTATTAGCCCACTTTGGCCTGGGAGCCCTCAGCGCTGGTGGCTCTGCGGCGCGGCCGTCTGCTTCTGGGTGGGCACGAGGGGGCCTCAAGGGCAGCTCCCGCTCCTGGCTCAGCTTCAGGAAGGCAGCCGCATTCAGGCTGGCCAGTCTCTTGGGTGCTGGGTCACCATCTCGACGGGCACCGTCATCCGGCGCTGGCTCTGGGGACAGGTCCCGACTCCCTCCTCCAGGTTCCCCGAGCCGGGGCCGCTTCTTGGAGGAGGCCCAGCCCCCCGTGGCCCGGTCCCGGTCCCGGCTGCGGTGAGGGTCGCCCCCTCGGCTGCGACGGGTGCCTGCCAGGCTGCCGGCATCCTCCCGCTCCAGCAGCAGGTTGTTGAGGGCCTCCGCATTGAGGGAAGCCAGGCGCCTCTTGCGGGGCTGAGCAAGGCCCGTGTCCTCATTAGACGGGGCTGGGCTCGGGGGCTTGGGCAGGTCTGGGGGTAGCTCGTCAGCCTCATCTGCGCTCCGTGGACCAGCCACATTCTCCAGGCGGGTCAGCAGCACTTTGCAGGCCTTGGGCTTCTCAGGGACCAGTGGGCGCTTGCGCAGCGGGTAGTTCTTGCGGCGCCCTGTGAGGTGCCCTGGGCTCTCGGGCACGCCCATCTCCACGCTCTCTGCCCCCTGCTCCGTGCTGCTGCCTTCCATCTGCAGGGGCTCCCGGCGGCCAGCGGGGCCCGAACTCAGCAGGGGAAGGGATTTTCTCCGTGTGTGTGTCATGGAGTACTCCCAATCTGCAGGGCAGAAGGCAGGCAATGAGAGGAGCCCACCCTGAGCTGCCCGGCCTGCTTACTCCTCTGCAGCAGCCCGTCCAGTGTCATCCCCGCCCTCCCCCACTTCAGTAACCCTGGCCTACCCTTACCCCATCTACAGGCTGGATTTTCCCAAGACCCCTCTTCCAGAGTGCAAAGGTCCAGTGGGGTCCACAGCTGTGCATGGACTGGCCGCCCCACTCTTTTAGCCTAGAGTCTTTCTTTGAACTAAGCCTTTCAAGGGCCTATGGAAGGATGCAGCCTCCAGGGTCAGAAGACGGGAGGTGCTGGGGCAAAGTGCTCAGTTCTCTACCTGTCCTTCTCCCGCTAGATACTTAGCACAGGTCAGGAAGAGGCTCTGAAGACACCAGGCCAGGATGGGGCTGGGGTGGTGGGAGCCCATCTGTTCCTTTGACATTACCAAACCTTCCCCCATCTCGGGGCTTCTGAGATTGGGCACAGGAAGATAAGGACAGGGACAGCGAGCAGCTAAGGTGAGGAACCCGCCTCCTTGGCTGCGGAGGAAAGCGAAGTCCAGCCCGTGGGGGCACCCTGCCTGGCACGTACAGCCAGACAGTCGTAACCTGGGTTTTGCTAGAAAAACCCCTGAAGGGGAAGGCCTGGCTTTGAGGAGTCACAGTCGCGGGAGGTCTCAGCCAGGCCCAGGGGCCAGCCCCACCTTGGTTCAGATGCTGGGGAAGGGCAGCCCAAGCAGTGCCTGGGCTAGGGGAGGGATGTCTGTCAGGCGAGGGCCAGCATTCCTGGGTAGGAACCCCACGGAACACACAGGCCCCCACCAGCCTCTGAGAGTTAGGGAAATAAAGTATCAAAGAGAAGAACTAACTGGAGACAAACCAACAAACCAGCCCCAGGCTACCTTGCTAGTCCTGCCCTACTTCTCAGGTCTCCCTCCTGGCAGGCCAGATGCCAGGTAGAGAAGAGGACTAGGGTGAGGGGAGGGCAGGGGTGCATGGCAGGAAGCCCAAAACCCTGGACGGAAAATGCCCACGACCAGGCAGCATCCCCGAACTTTGCTCAGCAGATACTCCCCAACATACCTGGGGCAGCCTGGGCCCCGTCCCGAATGAGAGGCCAGAGCTGGGCTGTATCCTGGAAGCCGGCATGGCCAAGGCAATGAAGAACTGGCAGGGGTGGGCGTGGAGGCGTCAGTGCCCGTGGTCAGAGCCGACTGAGCAGTTTACTCCCTACCTACTCCCCAGTCCAAAGCAAGGTGCTGCCAAATAAGGTGCCAGACAAGGCTTGGCCCTCCCAGGCCCTCCCAGGCCCTCGGCAACCCCCTCCCCACCCAGCAGGCCCAGGCTTTCCAGTTCGATTTCCCCACTGCTATTGTTATTCATACTCCCTCTCCCCAAGAGGCTGGGAGCAGTCCCTGCTGGGCCAGCATTTAACCCTGAAAGCCCCAAGCCTGAAGGCTCCCAGGGATTCCTGAGCCCTTCTCCATGGCCTTGGGCCAGTGGCTGGGGTCACTGGGTATCTTCTCTCCCCATACACACTGTACTAGTTGAGAAAGAGTGCTCGGAAAACCAGGCTGAGAGCATCGTGGGTGTCAGGCTCAGAAAGGAGTCGGAAAACTGGAAAAGGGAGGCACTGTGCCAGGTACTGCTCTGGCCACGTGCGGGGGCCCTGCCACTGCCCAGAGGCCAGGCTGGGGCAAGACAGGGGCACAGGGGGCAAACCCATTCCTCCCTGAAGCACAGACAGAAGAGAGGTCCTAAAAAATCCCAGGTATCTGCTAGGCTCCCTAACTGCTCCCCACTTCCATGCAAGGTGGCCCCCCATCCCTGTTTGCTCAGCAGGCTTATTAGCAATGCCTCCTTTCACTGGGAAAGGCATCCTGGCCATTTACTATCCATAGGCCCTTTTCTCAAATGCGGGGCACCCCTGGGCTGGAGGAGAAGCCCCAACAAGGAGCACATCTGTATTTCCTAGGAAAGCCTAGGCCCTGCCCTTCCCCACCCTCAAAGAGCCCGGAAACAAGAGGATTCATGAACAGACCGCACAGCTGAGCAAGAGCCGAAGCCCCTCAACAGGCCCCAAGTTACCAGAGGAGTCAGGCCTGGGAATGGCTGGGGGCCAAGGCTGAGGTCACCTGGGCTTGTGGCCTTTAAGGACATGGACATCAAGTACAGAGCAAGGAGGGGCCAGATGGGAAAGACAGTGAGCTCAGGGAGGTGCCTGCAAGCCGGGGAAGCAAGAGCTCTTAGCAGAGAAGGGACTGGCCTGTCGGGTCGCTACCACTCCCCCCTCCAAGTTTGCTGGTGGCCCTTCTCCAAGGGGGAACTCCGGGATACCGGCCCCACCCCACCCCCAGCCTCTCCCCCTCTCAACATGGAAAGGTCTCAGCAGGGAGAGTTGGGAGAGAAGCCTGTCCCCAGAACTTGGGGATGTGTCTCTCTCACCTCTCCAGTCCCTTAGGGACACCCACTGTCACCGGATCCCAGGAAGCCTCTAAATCACAGCGTGCATGTCACCTTCCCAAATCAAGCCTAAGAGCCTCCTGCTCGCTTCCCCTGAACCCACCGATTCCCTTGTCACCAGCAAAAGAACACCTGACTTTCATGTGGTGCCTAAGGCAGCAGTGTCACTCACCGTCCTGAGAGGCTGGGGTCTCTGCCGCCGGCCTCTCCGCACTCCAATCTGAGGAGAGCGAGTGTGAGTCATGCTTTGAAGCCGGCCTTGTGAGAACTTCAGCTGCAGCTTTCCCCTGGGGTGGGGCTGGGCGGAGGGGGCTCCCCGACTGCCAGGCCCCTCTAACCTGCAGAGGTGGCGCGGCCCCACAGGGGAAGAAAACCCTGGGAAAGCAGGAGGCGTGGTTCCCATTCCAGCTCTGCCAATCCTCCCGCTGCCCTGTCTCCACATGCGAGAGCAACCAGGAACCTCCTACCGCTGCCAAGAGACAAGGGCGCGTGGGCTCTCTCAGCGCCACCCTTCTCTCGGGAAGCCCCGTCCTCTCAGGCATGGGGAGTCCGGGTCCCCTCGAGAGAAGGCTCCGAGGAGGGACTCCCCAGGGCATGTTGCTGCTCACCTAGACTGTGTCAAGCTAGCTCGAACTGAAGAAAACCAGTCTGACTGTCCCCAGCTCCGATGAGCAGCCAGCTGCCATGAAGGACAGTGGCCGGCCGGTGTCCTCCGCGCCAAAGGCCCAGCAAACCACGGGCTGAATCCGAAATCACAAGTGTACCCTAAAGACGGCAAATGGGCCATCACAGGCCCAGGCACCGTGGGTCACGAGACAGAGGGGGAGAGCAGGCCCAGAAGGCCCAGCTGAAGCGTCGCTATCTCGCATCCCACGTCTGTCCAGGGCTAGGAGTCCTCCCCACAGGAGTAGAGAGGGAGGACTTGGCTTTTGCCCTCAAGCTGCAGCATCATCAGGCACCTCCCCCACGGGCACAGCATACCCAAGAGGCTGTGGGTCAGAGGCCTGCGGGCATCGCCGAAGGGCACACCAGTGGGTCAAGCCCAGATCACTCCTGTAAGCGGGGGCTGCCCTGGGACAGGAAGAGGCTGGCCACTGCTCTCTCCCTACCCCTATTTACTCAGTTCTAGAGTGTATACCCACCTCCGTTCTTACGGTTTCAGGACCCAGGACTCCACTACTCTTCCTGAAACCTCTCTTACCCACCGCACTTCAAATTCTGCTTTTCAGGCTTTTTCGTTTATTTTTCATAGGGGGGGTTAGGCAAAGGCAGACCAGGTGGTCACCGGGGTGAGGGTCAGGAAGGGCCCTGACCCAAGCCACCTCCCTCCAATGACACCCAAAGTCACATAACTGGTACCGAGTTAAGCACTGCCCTCCTTCGCACACTATCTTGGCATAACTTCCCCCAAAGGAATAAGAGATTTTCATGAGCACTGGCTTTCTTTAATCTCCTATCAGAGAAGAAACACAGCAAGAGCACAAAGGCAGGCTTCTGTTCATTTAGATGTAGCTGGTGCTACTTCTTGGAGAAACAGGTGAAGCTGCTGAAACTTAGGATGAAGCCAGGTTCAGTCACGGCTGGCATCTCTTGAACCCCCCTTCACTGGTAAACTGGAAAGCAGCAAACTTTCGAGGGAGGCAGCTCCGGGTTTGCATGCCAGCTCCGCCCCTGGTAAACAACTTACTTATTAGCTTCCCTGAACTTCAGATTCCTCATCTCAAACAGATACATCAGAAGGAGACTTCTGGTGGTAAGGATGACATGAGTCTCTGGGTGGCGGGCCAGCATACGCCCCACCCTGCCTTTCTCGGACCCACAGACAGAAGAGGGCAGTCTGCCCTTGGCTTGGGGGTGTTCCCCACATTGAGGCCCAAAGCTGTGGGGTCAGTGACAAAGCTGAAAACCCAGCTCGGCTCAGTTTCTAGTCTACCAAAGACACCCAAGTGTCAACCCTAGGGACAGATGGAGACACTGGGGGACCCTTGAGGGGCTCTGTTTACAACACAATGAGCGGACAGGGGCAGAAACTGTACCCCAACACACCCTGAACAACCGCTCCATGCCTCTGGGAAACACTCAACTGGATGGTGAAAGGCCCAGGGGATGGGCTCAGGAGGCGTGGGTTCACCAGCTCCTGCCATCGGAGTGCTGTTTCAGCATGAGCACCCACAGAGAGCAGAAGCGCCCGAGCCCCTGGGGTGCTGCTCCCAAAGAGAACCCCACCTCCCCGGTGCCTGTTCAGCCTCCCAGCTGTGGGCACCCAATTCACTCCGCAGTCAGGCTGGGATCCTACTACACTCTAGATCTACTACTACATCTCCTACTACACTCGTGCAGGAAGCACCCACCCCACCAGAGGGAACTGGCCCGACCCGTCTGGAAGCAGCTTGTTTTATAGACTGCCTTGGGGTCTGGTGGCCAGCTGAGGAGCTGGGCCCGCCCCTGGCGGCACCCAGCCTATCCATGGCCAGTCAGACTACCTACTCCTCACACTTCCCACCGGAGGCTCCCAGGAGCCCAAAGAGGTGGCTGTGGCCCAGCAGCAAAGGTTCACACCCAACCCACGCCGCATTTGGTACCTGGGCAACCCAGCCCAGCCCCTGAACGCCATCTTGGCTGCTCCTGTCTGCTGTGACCAACCCAGTAGGAGGGTCCCCTCCCACAGGTGCCCCCCACAGCTGCACCCAAGTATCCAGGACCCCCACTTACTTCTGGCTTCAGACGCAGAGCCAGACAGCCTGCCTCTTGTTACTGTAAAGGAACACAAATCTCAGGGGCGCCTGGGTGGCTCAGTGGGTTAAAGCCTCTGCCTTCGGCTCAGGTCATGATCTCAAGGTCCTGGGATTGAGCCCTGCATCGGGCTCTCTGCTCAGCGGGGAACCTGCTTCCTCCTCTCTCTCTGCCTACTTGTGACCTGTCTCTCTGTCAAATAAATGAAATATTTAAAAAAAAAACAAACCAAAAAAACACAAATCTCAGTGGAGAGGAAGGGGAGTTCAGAGTCAAACTACAAAGGGGCCCTCCAATTTTATCTGAGGATTGCAATTAAGTACAGCAAGACAGTTAACAGTAGAGCTGAAGGAAATCTCCTCACTAGAAATTGCCAGCACCCTGGGTGCAGGGCGAGCCCTTCCTTCAGGTAGGGGCTGACAGTGAGAGAGACAGTATACCCCTAGGACCCGGAAGTCAACATACACACATGGACCACCGAATAGGGACGCTGGGCAGAGAGCACAGTATTTCAGTCACACACAATGCAAAACTAGTCTTCAGAGGGTTTCCTTAAAGGCACAGGTACCCACTTGAGGCGATGTGACTGCCCCATCCCCTTCCCAGAGCCCACCCCCATGCACACAAGGTAGCCCCGGATCCACAGGTGCCCGTCCAGCTAAGCCAGAGCCCCTGCTGCTCATTCCCAGGCACAGGGCATCTCTTGGGACCCTCCTTACTCACTCAGCCAACAATGGCCACCCTCTCACCAGGGGCTCAGGGGCTCGACACAGCAGATGTGAGAACTGCTGCGGCCAGGAGCCACTCCGTGCTGCCGCTAACCCTCTGTAGGGCTGGTTAACAGCCTGAGCTTCTCTGAGCCCTGGTACCCTTGTCTGCACAGGCTGTCAGGAGGACCAAGTTAAGTGAGAAAGTGTGCCCAGCAGAAACCCTGGGGTACAGCAGGTGCTCCACACAAGCTCATTCTTTTCCCCTGTATGTCAAGCATTAGCCTAAATGCGGAAGAAAAACGCCAAGGAGATGAAGAAACTGGGGCTTGGACTGGTAGGAAGAAAGAGGATGAGACAGTGCGAGAAGGACTGTAACAGGGTGCGTGGGGCTTGGCATGGGGAGCGGCATGGGGAGCTCTGGCTCCACAGCGACTTGGAGGAGGGCGAATCTGAGCCAGGTCTGCATTTCCACGCCAAACGGGGGCCTGCTTCCTGCCGAGCGTAGCAAGGGAACAAGAGCCTGAGAACTGTGCTTCAGAAGTGTCTGGATGTCGGAAGGAATAACAGACCAAAAACTGAAGTCTTGAGGCAGGAGACAAATGCAACGGTTCCCAGACTCACCTTTAGGAGCTCCCTGTAGGAGTCCTCCAGCCTGGGGAACAAGAAAGTCCCAGGCTAAGGCTCCCTCGCACGTTCCCACGTAGACCCCACAGTGGCCAGGCTGGGCCAGGAGCACAGCTACTCCCGGAGCGCAGCCCATTCGCTCTGGGCAGTGAACAGTGGGGGAGAAACCAAACGGGAATAGAGACAGGGTCCCCCAGAGCTCGGCAACAGGCCCTCCGTAAAACCAACAGGAAATGTCACGCTACTGATACATAATTCTTCAAAAAAAAAAAAAAAAAAAAAACCACAACTAGAGCTCACCAGCCTGCTCCAGGCACCTGCCCAGGGGGAGCAAAGGACAAGTGCTGGTTCAACCACCAGGACACTCCAGGAACCAACAACCCAGAATTGCCAGGATGGTCTGCCAAGCTCGGACGTGCGGTCTCTCGTCCTGAACACAAGAAACCCGCTGGCCAGGCCAAGCTGGGGCTCTGCCCTCAGACTCCCCAGTGGGGTGCTCAGCCAAGAGGAACAAGACCCAAGACGGGGCCTTCCCAACGCTCTACCAGCACGGTCAGAACCACGAGGCCAACCCTACTAGAGTTATGGGGACCCAACACGAATACCTCACAGGTAACTAATTAACTAAGTGATTAGTGCCACCCTCATTAGGATGCAAGCTCCATGGGGACAGGTGGGCTCCGCCTGCCTTAGCACTAAATCTCACCCGCACGGCTTAATAAGAGCTCGTGGAATGAACAAAGATCTGGCTGCCCACCTGCTTCACCCCATGTAACACTTCTATTCTAGAGTGATGGCATCGCTTTGGAACTCTAACCCTCCCCACCAAAACTCTTCCCCATTCCCCGGACTCTGCTGGGCCTCTTCAGTGGGATCAACAGTTCAATAGGGCTACTTCAGGGAAATCTCTATTTACATAGCACCACCCTCTTCCACTACCATCCTCTTCCCTCTCTCCCCCAGCTTGCCCAGCTCTAGCTCAGGAAGATGTTCCTCTCATTCCACTTCTTACTCCAAAGCAGTAAGCAAGCGAGGGCGGTACTAGAGGCACACCTGTATCAAGACAAAGGACATCACAGACATTCAGGTGAACTCAGCAGCCAAGAACCAGCACGATCAGGCCCCGAATCTCCCAAGTGTGCAGGGTAGGGAATTCTTGATTCACTGCCGAAGCTTCTAGTCTAACAGGATGGCTAATGTTTGTCAAGCACTCACTACGTGCCCAGCACCACCCTAAATGTGTAACATGCACTCTCATTTATCCTCACAATTGCCTCACAAGGGGGTTGTTACCGTCTCATCCAAACAAGGAGAAAACAGATACAGAGGAGTAAAAGAACTTGCCCACACTCCCGGCTGTGGAAGGTGGGGGTGAGGCACCTGGTGTCCATCCCAAAGCCCACACCCCTGCTGCAACCCAGGACAGCTTGCTGGCCCACATTCGAGATAAACCTGCACAATTTCCCATTTTCTGTGTTGTTTTAATTGCTGGTGTTAACACCTTAGTCATTTTCCCTGACTTTCCACCACAAAGGAACCCAAGATGTACACCGGCAGCGGTGGGTCAGCCAGAGAACATCCACATACTGTCACAGACTGTTTCTCCAGCAAAGCCTGCTCAAAGTGCCCACTTGACTCTGGGAAGAAATCCCTTTCATATCCTAGGAAGGGGTAAAAGGCTTCAAAAAGACGTTGCCTTCATTTTATAATAAATCCAAAAGAGAAGGCTCCAGACGCTCCCCCCCATCTCAGCACATCTCCTGAACCAGATGCAATCTCCCTCCAGCCCAAATTGCAATACAGACTGAAATTTGGTCATCACAAATGGACCGAACAGCCATCTTAATAGTCAGATGTATTAACTGCCCCGTGGCTAGCTCTCTTTGGGCTGAGTAAATCTAAGTCCTTCCAATTTTTGCTGAAGATCATGTCTTAAAGTCATTTAATCCACTTTATAATTCTTCTCTCCATTCTGTGGAATCTGCATGAACCTCTCCCCAGGCATGTGGCAGGAGACAGCCCTCCTCTCTTGAGGAGGGCCTGCTAACTCTGACTCTAGTAGGAACGGGACTCCATCTTCCCTTCTGGCATACTTGTCGGGCATCAAACAGCACCCTAAAACCTTTCCCATGATTTCTTTTAAGATTCTCTTGACTCTAATAATTCACCTCTAAACCACCTGACCAGATGAGAATGTGATTAACAAACTGAATTGCCCTCCCTTCCCAACCCCATTTTAGACAGGGAGACTGAAGGTGGGGAAGGGCCCAAGGGTGGGCCACCCCCTCCTCTGCA
>CM053609.1:50271026-50298519 GCA_028646535.1 Procyon lotor
GGGGGCGGGAGAGGCCAAAGCACCTTGCCCCCTACCCCTAACCACTGGAAAAGAAACAGACATGAGAAAAAAAGATGTAGACACCAAGTTCCTGCCTGGCATTGATCCCATTAACTAAAAGGAGTCACTTATCATTTTTTCCCATTCAGGTAACTTGGTCACAGGGCCCCGGAAAAAAATTCCCTTTTCAAATCTCAGGAAGGCTCAGAGACAAACCCATTTGTTTATTCCTGGTGGATCAGGCCTGCAGAGGCTCTCAAGGACACTGTTTTTTGTTTTTTTTTGTAGGACGCTGAGTCAGGTGAATACCCAACCATCCTCTGCAGGTGTTTCCCACCGGGAAAAATGGAATCTGGATGAAAAATCTTTCCCAGGACACAATACAAAGTCCTGGACATGACTCTGCCCTGAGGCCTGCTCAGCAAACCCGCAGTGCTCTGGTCCAGAGGGGCTCCAGTCCATCGCCTCGGGCAGGGCACCAATTCCGCCACTGGAAGCCTAGGGCCGGCTGCCGCTGCTCAGCTGGGCAAAGCCGAGGAGGAGACTGGAGCTCAGTGGAGCTAAGGGGGCCTATCTGGCCAGCCATCTGGCCTGGAGCAGGCCTCTGGGGCCTCCGCTGCCCAGGCTCTTCCTCCTCCTCCCTGTTAGCCGGTAGTAAACCTTAGTGGTTTAGTGCTCATTAGTGGTAGTACCAGGAGGTAGGCAGGGAAAACATAAAGAGCTGAAATTCAAACCGGCCCATTTTATTCCGGTGAGGTGCCTCCCATAAAACCAGGCAGGATCTCATCCACCAAGATCTCCCTGGCCCCCTGACTGGGGAGGTCAAAGCAGCCCAGAGGGTGAGGAGCTGCAGAATCTCAGGGCCCAGGCCATCAGGAGCCTCAGGTTCTCATCTTGACCGGCTCTTGAATATTCTCTGCATTTCCTGCCTTTTCAAAATTAACAGAGACTCTTGCCATGAGCTGGCCCATTGGGTCACGGCCATGGACCTATAGAACAGGAGCTGGACCTATAGAGCAGGAACGCTGGGGCCACCCTCAGTGTCAAACCACCAGAGCACTCTCCTTGTCCCTCCAAAGTCCCCCGCACAATGGCAAGTTCACAAAGGAAGTGAGTCTTGCCAGATTGTGCTAGCAAATTCCCATAAATACTTGGGTCAGGGTAGAACTACTTATGTAAAATGCTTCCCCATTGAGAGATGCAGCTTTATTTACATTCTTCGCAACCCATTCATAAAAAAGAGGCCCTTTAATGTTGGGGCTGTTCATATAATGCTCCATAAACCCAGCAGCTTCGGCTGGCAGCCTTAGTTCAACACAGGCTACTTCTCAACTCCAGAGACTTTTTCCCTTAAGATTTTTTTTTCCTTTAATGACTCACCTTGAGACAGGGTGCTGAGGCCAGATGTTGCCGAAGCAAGGTCAAGAGGAGTCAGGGCAGATAAAATGAAAACACACAAGTCCTCCCAAATGCTGGGATAGAGAGGTGGGAAGAGACGAAAATCAATAACCTGAAAATCCCCACACGACTTCAATGTGAAGTATGTGTGCTGGGAGGCTGAATTCCTTCCAGGTTTACTGAAACTTCCTTTATGGATGTTAAAACCATCCCCAACTTACTTATACCTCTACCTACCAGAGAGAAGGCGCAAAGAGAATTTTTTTAACCCCAAAAGAAAAGAAAGCTGAGGGCTCATTGTGGTCTTTAACTTGCATTGTGGATGAATAAAAAACAGTCATTTTCTCTGCTTCTTCAGAGACGTGTTCCAGGGGCTGCTGGATCCAAGAGGGCATGACTGGCTCAGGGTAATGAAACTCGGGCAGACCCCAGAGAGGAAGGACTGCATTCGAGGACGCACAGCCAAACAGCCTGAGCAGCTGAGGAGAGCGCCCGGGGAGATGCATTCTGAGGTGTAGCCGGTCTCCTGTCACAGGAGAAGCAAGGAGGAGAGAAGTAGTAGGGATTTTTTTTTTAATTGACGGGAGCGGTCTGCATTGCCATGGCAACTGTGAGGGGTGGCCTTCCCGCTTGGAAGGGAAATGCTGGCCCATTAATCATCAAACTGGGGCACAAAAGGGAGGTTTGGGGGAAAGGGGATGGATGCAGAATTTATTTTTTCACTGTCTAGACTCAAACCAGTCGCCAGCTCTCGTTCCCATTTCCCCCATGGTCCAAGGTTTGATGGTAAACAAGAATGGAAGTTCCAAGAGAGCTGGGACCATAGCTTTCCCTTGGATGGGATGTGTCCGGTGTGGGGCTGATAGTGCCTCCCATGTCAGTGATAAACACCTCTTCCCATGCCAGTCCCAAAAGTCCTGTCCACTGGCCAGACCCAGGAATCTTTTTCTTTTCGGTTCTCAAAACCGTGTTTTCTCCCTCATTTACACCCAGGATTGAGAAGAGATAAAACATATGGATTCATTTAGCATGGACAAGAAGGAAAATTGCATAAGAGCAGCAAAGCCGGGGGGAGAGAATGGACTGGTACGGTAGGAGGAAAACAGGATTACAGCCCTTTTCCAATTCATGTCTATATGGTGTCATGTGAGCAATCCACAGGACAGAACTCTCAACCAGCCAGAGTATCAGAAACAACAGCTAAGTTTCATTTGTTCCCTATGTGAAAGCATCCCAAACATGCCTTATCTATGCGCCTTTGACAGAAAAGGTTGGAAATCACCAAGGACTCCACACTGAGCATTTCTTGGGAAGAAGGGAAGGTTTCCCCTGTTCCCAATCAGCTAAGCAGCCAACTGCATTTATTCATTCAGCAAAAACAACATGCAGAGCAGTATACCAGAAATCCTACAATCTCTCTCTCTCTCACACACAGCTCTAACACTTATACTGTCCCTGTCTTTTTTTTTTTTTTAAGATTTATTTATTTGCCAGAGAGCACAAGTAGGTAGAGCAGCAGGCATAAGCAGAGGGAGAAGCAGGCTCCCTGCTGAGCAGAGAGCGCGATGTGGGACTCGATCCCAGGACCCTGAGATCATGACCTGAGCCGAAGGCAGACATTTAACTGACTGAGCCACCCAGGCACCCCGCTATCCCTGTCTTTAAAAAACTTCCAACCTACGAAATCACTGGAGAAGACACCATGTTATAAAACCCAGGGTCACAATCTCAGAGGCAAGCAATGTTGGCCTGGAGGGGCCTGAGTGACAGCAAAACAAAGATGAGTGGGGCTCAGGTGGGAGGGGAGGAAGGCAAGAGGCTCCTCACTGGGGACAACTAGAGAAAGCAGCAGAAGCAACGATGCAGAGAGATAACTGCCCGGCATGGCTAGGGGACAGCTGAGGGGATCCATCCAGGGTCAGGCTGCAGGAAAAAGAGAACCGCTGGAAGAGTGTGGACAGGGGAATGACACAGGAGAAGGAGGGCTCTGGGAAGAATGGTCTAGCAACTGTGTATAGACTGGATCAGAAGGGCCAGAGGAAGCAGGAGGGAGAAGGCAGCCGAGACAACACAGGCCTGCCATGGGGCCCACAAAGCAACAGAAAGGAAGGAAGGAGGGAGACAGAGACAGAGAAATTCTTCACTGGAGTAAACTTTCCAGAGCAAACCCTTCTGAACACCTGACCTGACTGACAGGTAAGAGCCTGTCAAAGAGGGAAACCTATTCCTGCGATTGCCCTTTATATTCCAGTGGCTACACCAGGTCTTCTGACTGCCACCAAAAGAAATCACATACTGTGTAGCCCTAAAAGAGGCAAGAAGGCCTTGAAGATCTTCATCATTTTCCAAATCTTAGACATACAATTAAATCCTCCCAGAACAAACCAAACGTGAGTTTCCTACCCGAGATAATACCTCCCTTTCCCACAAGCCTCAACTCCACCCAGGCTGGGGTCTAGACCCTTCTGAGGAGGGAGTCGGGAGGGTGGCTGTGAATTAATTCCATGCCCACACTAAGCAAGACTGACATGCAGCTTTCCCACCATGGGATCACAGCCAACCTCAGTTGGGAGAAGCTCCTAACCCAACAGCTACCTGAGATGGGACTTGAGCCCAGGATCTCAGCAAAAGTGGACATTCAAAACAGCTTCAGTCTCCCTGGCTTTGTGATCCCAACTCTTCAAAGAGGTATACAGTCCCATGAGGAGCCCCGAGTTCTGAGTGGGTTTTTACAAGTGGAAAACAGCATTCAGCTTAGAAATGATCACGAGTAGGGACAGAGGCACACAAGACCTTAAGCCACTGGTTCCCAAGTGTCCTCTAGCCAGTCAAGGACAGTGGTGTCCCTCCAGGACAGGACATGTGCTCCCTCTAGGGCCCTTTCTCCTTTTTTCAGAAGACATGGGAGTGGAGAGGCTGGTGGGAAAGTCTCTCAGGTGGCACAAAGGAAAAAGACTGGAAACCTTTTCATTTAATCATTAAATTCCTGCCCAGATTTATAGACTCCAGCTTCTCATTACCCTTTGTGGGTACCTTCTTGGCTAAAGAGAAGTGCTGAAAACAGTTGTGGATGGGTTGCTGCAGCACATCTGGGGGGCACCTCCCAGTCTCCAATCCAACTGGTCTTCTAATCTCTTAAGACTGTCGACAATGGGTGTTTAGTCCCACCTAGATGTCCCAGGTGGGACTAAACGTCTCCTCGTGGGCAGACTCTGCTCATTCCTAGCAGGCTCTAGAGTGGCTCACCAGACTGTCGCCTAACCCGGTCGCCACCCGCCAGGCCCACTGTGTGCACAACCCCACCTCTGCCCCTCTGCTCCAGCTGGGTCGACCCCACTCTTCCCAAAACCGAGAGGTGATGGGCGGCTGGAGCAGTGAGCCACTGTCGCAGCTTCTCCCGGTGGGCACCCTGGCCCCCGCAATCTCTGAGGCAGAGTCCGGCCCTGCCGCCCGCCCCTCGGGGTGGGTGGCTCGGACTTGCTCCCCTCCCCGACGCCACCACCTGCGCCCGCTCAGGCGCCGCCTTTGTCCGGCGCTTCACAGCGGAGCGGGCCCCTCGGGCCCGACCTGACCTGGCCCCCGGCCCCGGATAAGAGGCGGAGTGGCGGGCTGGGCCAGACCAGGCTGGGCCGCAAGCACGGGGTCCCGCTGTCACTTGGAGGCGGTCTGACAACTTCCATCCCCCCGCCCCACCTCGGACTCGGCCGCCGCTCCGCACGGTCTCCGCCGGGCCTCCCGCGGCCCACACTCGCTTCTCGAACCGGTTCCCTTCCGTCTTCGGCGCCTCCCTTCCCTCCAGCCCGATGGGGTCGGGTCTACACTACCCCCGGCCCCGGTGTGGCCCCAGCCCCAGCCCCCCATCCAGCAATAACCGGTCAGCTCCCAGCGCGGGAGGGCGCCCCCCACCCTGAGCGGGTGATCCCGCGGCGCCGCCCCCGGCCGCGGCCCCTTGCCTCTGGGACCGCGATGGGGGGGAGGGGGCACGGCGGGGGGGGGGCGGGGGCCTTGCCGCCCGCGCACTCGGAGGCTAGCCCGCTCCACCGCGGCGAGGAAACGACCGGCGTCCTCCCGCCCTCCGCGGCCCGGGACGCCCGCGCCGCCGCCGCCCGGCCGAGCTGCCACCCTGCGGCCGCCACCCACCCCGCCCCCAGCCTGAGAGGCGGGCGGCCCCCGGGGGCTGTCACCTCGAGGCGCGCTGCGCTCCCCGATGGCGGGACCGTGGCGCCGGACCCGGGGGGAGGGAGGCGGCGCGAGCAAGCGGGCGGCCGCACCTGCTTCGCGTCGTCCGTCCGTCCGTCCCTTCCCGGGCTGGCGGGGGCGGCGGCGCGGCGCGCTCGGTGGGGCGCGCTGACGGGCGGCCGGTCCTCTCCCCTCCACTCGTCTACCTCCCTTGCTTGCTCCCTCTCGCCCGTTCGTCCCTTTCCGCCCCTCCTCCTCGACCCCGGCCCCTAGCTCACCCGGACTGCGGCGCGGACGGCGCGGCTCTGGGCGCCCGCAGGCCCCGGCCGGGCTGGAATCCGGCGGCTGGAACCCCCCGGGGGCGCTCAATTCCCGGGCTCCACGCTGCTGCGTCAGCGCCTCCTCCTGGGGGCCGGGGCCGGGCGGGCGGAGCGGGGGCCGCGGCCGGGCGGGGCCGTCGGGGGGGCGGGAGCGCCTGGCCGGGGCGGGCGGACGGCGGGGGCCGGACGGGCGGGGCAGGCAGCCGGACGGGCGGGCGGCAGGGGCCGGGCTCCGGGATCCGCTACGCCGCTCGCGGTTCCCCCACAAACTCCCCGAGAGCGGAGCCTCCGCCGCCCTCCTTCCTGCTTCCTCGTCCCCAGCCAATCAGCAGCGCGCCCCTCGGCCAGCTCCGCCAATCAGCCGCCCCGCCCTGCGCTGGCCCCGCCAGCCAATCCGGCCCTCGGCTCCCCCTCCCGGTCTCCGACCAATCAGAACCGTGGGTCGGTCGTCCCAACGCAGGGGGCAGCACGAGGCGGCCGGGGGAGGCGGTGCGGGGAGTGGTGGGGCCTGGGGGGAGGGGTACGGTGCCAAGGGTGGTGGCGGGGGGTGGTTTTCTTTGCCGGCTTGTTGGATTTTTCTCTTCGGCTGCAGAGCCGGAGCTGGTATCCCATGGTGACCCGACCCTGAAGCCCCAATCCCCCAGCTCCTACCCCACCCCCCGAGAAATCTCATCTCGCCCCCGCCCTGGCCGTCACCCCTCTACATCCCCTTTCCCCCTACTCCTCCTTAGCACCCACTGTAGAAAACTGCGGGCCGAGAAACACCCCACCCTCGCCAGCGGCTCCTGCCCCCAGGGCAAAGCCTCGGGAAGACCAGCCGAAAAATCAAGCGAGGACAACCCCCCTTTCCTGCAGAAAGGGCCCCAGACTCCAGCGAAAGGGCCCCGACTGCTGAGAAGCCCCTCCCGCCCTTGCCTCATCTTTCCGACTTCCCTGCCTGCCACGTCTCCTTTCCTTTCAAGCAAGGTCGGTCCTAGCTTGGTAACCCCTCACCCGCATCTCTTTTTCCTCTTTCTCCCCTTCACCTACCGCCCCCCACTCCAGCTCCTAATTCACCTTTCTCAGAAGCAGAGTGTGGAACCCTCATCCATTCCCAGCTGACAGCAGAGCCTGGTCTGTGAGTCCTTGACACCCACACACCCTCTTCCACCACCGCGGGCAACATCTGAGCTCTCCGGGGGAGGGGGGAGGGGGCGGACAGCCTGACAGCCCCGGCTGGACTCCCTCTCCGGCGTCCCCAAGCCAGGATGGGACCAAGCGTGGACACTTACCTGGCTTCCCCCTAGTCCCGGAACGCTGTGGCTCCGTCTCACACCCACAGACGTGCCTTTCCAAGCCCAAGCACGCTCGCGGGGTCAGCGGGGTGGGTGGGCACAGCAGGCTGAGGTCACACGGAGGTGTGGGAGGTCCCTGGGAGGTGCGGGAAGGGGCTGTGTCTCCAGCAGCTGGTGTCGCCTGAGTCGGCACAGGGCTTCACTTCAGTAAGCGCTGCCAGGGCACATAGTAGGTTCTTGAGAAATGCTGAGTCCACCCCAGAACAAAGCCTCATTCCCAATTCAGGAGGGGGAGGGGTGGTTTGGGAGGTAAAAGGAGCAGCGGCAAAAAGGGTAGTGTCAAGTCACCAGAGCGCAGGGAGCAGCTCAGGGAGGGGCTGGGCCGAAGACTGCCTCTGGCAGAGAGAAGCACCCCGAGTGCTGGGGCTGCCTGGGCGTGAGGAGAAAGCTGGCCTCGGAGTGTGGCTGAGGGGCTCCTCCTGCACCACACATGCTGCCTAGCCTTTCCTAGACCTTGAGGCTCCCGCACTCAGAAAGGCAGCCTTTAAGACAATCAGGGCTGCTAGCCTCTGTGGCGGGGAAAGAGAACTCTAGAAGATGGTTTCCCCATCTGCCTCCAGAGCTGTCAAGGGGGCCCAGACAGTCTAAGCTGTGTTGGGAAACACGTTTAAAGGACATGGTCACCCAGCAGGGGAAGTGTGTGAATGAGAGCTGAAAGCTAAGACCATGGCACGGAAACTTCTCAAAGGGCCAGGTTCTCCTAGGACAGGTCCCTTTACTTCTACCTCCCACCCTAAGGGAAAGCAGATTCCCCAAACCTTTAAAAAAAAAAAAAAAAAGTAGGGCACTAAAGGATTTCTCCCCTCCCTGAGCCTCCTAGGACAAAGATTCCTAGCAGTTCCCCCCACCCCCCCCCCACCACCAGGCCAGCCCTACCCCCAATCCCCAAATGCCCCTTCTCCCTGTCCCATTCCGCCTCGTGGGCAGATGTCCCCCACCCTTCGCCCGAGAGGGTAACAGCAGCAGTGGCCGCTGGAGCTGAGCCACGCCATTCTGGCAGCCGAGAGCCAGAGCAGAAGAGGGGACAGGGCTTCCGTCAGCAGCCCAGCCTGTGCTGACCTTGGCTTCGTGCCCACTCATGGGCAGGGATGGAGGCCAAAAGGGTCAGAAGAGAAACGTACCTAGTCAGAAGGGAAGGAGACCCAAGTGGCAGGGAGCCCATGCTCGGCCTAGGAAGTGGTTGCAGGGTGAGGCTGGAGGACTGGACTTTCCCCCCAGTGTCCAGGAGTGAAGATCCTCTGGCTCTGGGAAGGGGGGTGGGGGGAAGAGTTGTCTGTATCTGGGGTCCTGGTAGGAGGGAGAGAAGGGAAAACTGACTCCAGAGGAGGCTGAGTGGTCAATAGAGCCCCTTCGCACCTGCCCAGCCTGCCCCAGCTGTGTCTCCAGCAGCTGGTGAGAGGAGTTCTACTCAGAGAGTCCCCCATGTGGGTGGCTGTCTCCTTTGCCCCAGGAGGCTCTCACTGAGTGGGCTACAGTCAAAGGCTGGCTAAAGGCACTTGGTGTTCCTCCTGTGCCCGCCCACTGATCTACCCCAGTTCCCTGCTCCCTTTGTTAAAGCTGGTCAACAAACCCCGCAAAGAAGAGGCCAAGGGCTGCACACCCCTACCTGTCCCCCAAGGGGCCTTTTGGCACCCCCCTCCTCCTTTGCCCCACTTGCCAGGACCTCTCACCTGGGCCTCCTTCCTTCCCAGTCCAGAGCCCTTCCACACCTGGAAAGGCCTCCACCTCTTCCTCTTCTAAGCTTCCTTCAGCTCCCCTAACCCTTCCTGAGTGAATGCTGCTCCCACCCCACCCCACCCCACCAAGGCAGTGGTGCCAATGCCTGGGCCCCATCCTCTCTCCTCACCCCGGCACGCCCAGCAGCCCAGATGGCCCCCCCTTGCAAAGGACTTGCTGCTTGGTTTGGGGACAGGAATGGACCCATCAGATCTCCTGGACCACCTCTCTGTACCTCCAGGCAGGGGACTCTCCCTCCCCAGACACCTCCAGACCCATCAGGAAGGGTTAACCACCTCCGAGCGGGAGAGGAGAGAGAGGGAGATGCAGAGAGGAAAACATCCAGGGCTGAGAGAAAACACGCTGCACACCCCTCCCCCACCGTGTACGACCAGACTGACAGCCGGGACAGACGGGCTGCTCCCTCATCTCCAATCCGGCCGCCGGGCACCTCCCCCACCGCCCGCCGCAGTCCCTGCAGACCGCCTGCCCTGGGTTCCAGCTACCTGGCACTGAGCAGGGCACCTCGGCGGGGCAGCGAAGTCCTTGCAGGGATGGCAGTACCCACTTTCCCCTTCCTCATTCCATGCCCAGGTCCCCTCTCTCCTGAGAGTGGGGTGGCTGCTCCCCTGTTCCCTGAAGTACCTGAACTTTAGGTCCCAGGAGCACTTACTGAGCCACCTAGCCCCTCAGCCTCAACGGACTAACTGGAGGGCACAGTTCCTGGGGGGAGGGACACCGGGGCACCAATTAAAGGTGGCTGCAGCACTTGCCCCCTCCCCCATCATAGGGACCCCCCAGAGGGTGGGGGAATAAAGAAAGCTGGACTTTTATAGTCCTTTTATCTGACCCACTCCCTCTTAAAGGGATCGGAACCCTCTCCTTAAAGGGATCTCCTGAAATTATTTGCCCCCAAGCAAATCCAAGTGCAAGCGTCTGTTTGGTCTTTACCTGCTGGGGCCCCTTTCCCTAGAGATGGGGGAGGCAGAAGTGTTCTCCCTGGGACTCTGAACTGGAGGGGCAAGGCCACCTCCTGCCACCAAGGAGCCAGCTGTTGAGTGCCCAGCAGAGAACAGGACCCCACTCTCTTCTAATGGCACTCACTGCCACAGCCTTGGGGGAGGGGAAGGTCAAGGTTAGGTGGGGGCCTATGCAGGCCCAGTGGAACAAGGGGGGCTATGTGCACTCAGACTTTGAGGAACACATGTCCGTGGTGCTGTGTCCAAAACCCCCATCTGTCCAGTGCAAGCCTCCAGACTGCTGGCAAGGGGAAGTCTTAGCAGGCTGCCTCTCCGCGAAAAGCTGCATTTTCCTTTCCTCTCTCCCCACTCCCGACTCTTACCCTCTTTGGGGCCCCTGGCCTTCCCCTTGGGGTGCCCTCTCTGCCCCTTATCCAAGTTGTCTCCACCGCCCCTCCAACAGCTGCAGACTACATCCCATTTCAGGCTCTTTCCTGCCCTAGGGCTCGTCCCTGGGGTACGTCTCACCCCCCGGCGCCCTCCCCCCACCAGCCAAGGGGGTGGGGGATGGGCACACCTCGGCTCGGGCTCCGGGGAGCCCAGCGGAGCTGCATCCTCTCCTCCCAGCTTACTCAGCACCTAGTCTCACCCAGCCCTTGGGGCTTCAGGGTTCGAGGAAGGGTGGGTGTGAATGGGGGGCAGAAGGGTCCGAGGGCACTCCAGACCGACAGAGGGACAGAGTCGGAAGCAGACACTCATTGAAGCCACCTCTTCTGCCCCTCCTCCCTTTGCCCGTGGAGGGTCGAGGCTGCCAAGGGAGGGCTTCCCCTGGCGCTTGGGAACTCGCCAAGGCCCCCACGGCTGCCACTCCCTGAAGGAGAGGCTCCCCCCAAGGGCTGGAGCTCCGAGGCCTTCCCCCCACCCCGCCCCCCCTCCGGCAGCTGCTGCAGCCTCCGGCTGAGGTCAGGCTCCACCTCCTTTCTCCGGAGGGAGAGCGCGAGGGTTGTTTGTTGTTGGGGTGTGAGAGGGAGAAGGTTCGAGATCACCTGGCTGGGTGGGCACGGGCTCTGAGGGCGGGAGCGGGGTCCGGTGGGCTGGCTTCGGCAGGAGCGTCCTGCGGTGGGTGGAATGCTAACCTCACCCTACCTCCCCCCACCCCTGCGGGTTTTGAAAAAGCAGCCCCGTCCACTGCGCTAGTTCTTCCATCCAGCCGCCCACTGGCCGTGCCCCCGCCCTGCTACCCGTCCCTTCCGGAGTGGCCGAATGCACCCCCTCCGCCCCGCGGCAAAAGCCCTTGGGTTACCACGAGGAACAAGACTTTCTGCTCTCAAGAAGCTTCCAGTCGGGGGCTTGAGTGTGTTGGGGCTAGAGGGACAAGTAGACAGAAGACAGCGTGATAAACATAACTTCATGACAGCAATGCGTAATGGCTGCTGAGGAAGCAAAGGCAAGGGTGCCACGGTCTGCTCCTGGTGTGGGGCTGGGTGGGGTGAGGTGAGAGAACGTTCGAGAAAGGGCTAAGCTCTGCGGAGGCTTTCTGAAGGAGCATGCATTCTTCCCCGAAGACCTGCCCTCGGTAGGGGGGAAGTTGAGGAAGCCCCAAGCCGGGTGCTGGCAGTGTTAGCAAAGGCATAGAGCTGTGAAACAGGGGCTGAGGCTTGGTATGAGATTGGAGAGTGGCTGGGGCCACCGGGGCTTCAGAAGCCTTGTCAGGAGCCTCCTTCCAAAGGCACGGGGGATCCTGGAGGGTTTTAAGGGAAGGAAGGTCCTGGTCAGATCTATGTCTGACAGGGATCTGGGGAGGTGGGTTCGGGGGAGCAGCAGAATGTGGCTCATTGAATATTGCTCCTCAGTTTCCACCCAGCAGACTGGCGGGCATCCGGTAAGATGGGTCTCTACCCTCCCTCTCAGGTCCAGGTTGGGTGGTAAAGGGTCCATCTTTGGGGAAGAATCCTCTCTCAGCACCGCTCCCGCTGCTATGCAGGGACTTCGTCTTCTTTCTCCCCCCTGGGAAGGGATGGGTGGTCCCAGTATCTGCATCTCTCTCTTTCTAGAGAGTTCTGCCCTCCCAGAATCAATGCTAATTCCTGGAGCCTCGACAGGAAAGAAGTCGGCAAACAGCGGGATCTTTTCCCTCCAGGTGCTCTTTCTGCATCTCACTTGGGACTCGAACTCTCAGGTGGTGGACATTATTGATAAAAACCATATAGAGTCTCTAGCAAATGCCTCTCAGTGGGGCCCTCGGGCTGGCATCAGACTGAGCATTTGACTTTCCGGAGCTGGTGCTGCCCTCACCTCAGTCCGGAAGGTAGGCATGATTACTGTCACCATTTCACAGATTTGAAAACTGAGGCTTAGGGGCGCCTGGATGGCTCAGTGGGTTAAAGCCTCTGCCTTCGGCTCAAGTCATGATCTCAGGGTCCTGGGATGGAGCCCCCACATCGGGCTCTCTGCTCGGCAGGGAGCCTGCTCCACCCCCCCCCCCACCTGTCTCTCTGCCTGCTTGTGATCTCTCTCTGTCAAATGAATAAATAAAATCTTTTAAAAATAAAAAAGAAAAAATAATAATTAAAAAAATAAAAAGAAAAAAAAGAAAACTGAGGCTTAGAGCAGTTAATGTCTGTCCCAGGTCACACAGGCAGGCAGACTTAAACCCCAGCCTGCCTGACTCAGGTCGCGGGCAGATTCCCTGGCCCCACTGCACAGCTCTGCCTTCTCTGAGCCTGGAGAACCCTGTCCGGCTCACTTACCTGTTTCCCTTTGACCTCGGCCACATTTGGGATTGCCAGGTGAGTAGGATGGGGGGTGGGTGTGTCAGTGAAATCTCATACTTTACTTTCCAACGAGCCTCTTCCTACAACATTTGGAAACAAACTCTGTGGCTTTTCTCTGGGGACTCTAGCATAGGTCATACCCATTCGTATTTGTTCCTGGAGCAACGTGGACTCTGCCTCCAACTCTCAAGACTTACTTTCTGTAAAGGTCTCCTGAAGCTTTGGTTCACCTTGCTCCCCAAATTCTCAGGGGGTCCACACTGAATTCACAGGGGTTCTACACTCCCTTCCTCACCATCTGCGCTTTGCCGGGGTCTCTGTGATGAGATTATAGACCCCTGATGGGCATGACCATGGTTTCATCTTCCTCTTTATGGCTTCCTATGTGTCTAGCACATCCCTGGACCCAAGGAAGGATGGCATTCTAGATCCTTCACAATCTAGCCTCAGGACACACAACCCTCTACCTCTCTCCTTCCACAGACTGACTCAGGAATCCCAAACTAGCAATCTTCGAACACAATTCAGCAGGCAGACAAGTTCTGTTTGACAAGTTCTTTCTTTCTCCCCCTTCCTTCCTTCCTTCCTTCCTTCCTTCCTTCCTTCCTTCCTTCCTTCCTTCCTTCCTCCCTTCCTCCCTTCCTCCCTTCCTCCCTTCCTCCCTTCCTCCCTTCCTCCCTTCCTCCCTTCCTCCCTTCCTCCCTTCTTAATTATTCATTATTTTAAGTAATCTCTACACCCAACGTGGGGCTCAAACTCATAACCCTGAGATCAAGAGTCTCATGCTCCTCCAACTGAACCAGCCGGGCACCCCGGTTTGACCAGTTCTTATCTCACGGGGATTTCAAGAAGATTAAAATTAGGAACCAATGCTGAAATTTCTGGAGATTTAAAATAAGAATTCGGATTTCTAGTTTCTCTTGAAAAATCAGAAAATCTGGCCCCCTTTGGCCCACATCTCCACTTACAACAGTAGGCTGCTGCCAAATAGCAAACAGCGCCTTTCAGGACAGACGTGCTTTGGTTTGCCCTGGTTCTGCCTGGCCCTGCTCAGGCACTTGTAAGCCCTGCCTGATCCCTGAAGGTTTTCAGTCTTGGGATCCTTGCGCTGTGGCCACGGAAACACAGATAGGTGTTATGGTCTGGGCCTTTGGAGTGTCTGCCTCTCTTGGACCTTGTTATAATCTCATGGATCATCTCTAATAGGACCTTTATGATTGCCCCAGGTGCAGAAGCCATAGGCCCAGGCTGGAGATGAAAAGGGATACTCAGGAGCGCCTGGGTGGCTCAGTGGGTTAAAACCTCTGCCTTCGGCTCAGGTCGTGATTTCAGGGTCATGGGATCAAGCCCCACATTGGGCTCTCTGATCGGCGGGGAGCCTGCTCCTCCCGGCCCCCCCACCTATCTCTCTGCCTACTTGTGATCTCTCTCTCTCTCTCTGTCAAATAAATTAATAAAATCTTAAAAAAGAAGAGAAAAGAAAAGGGATATTCAACACGGTCCAGGGGCTTTGGGCTTCTCTGAATGACTATTCCTAAGAGCGTGGCGTAATGTCTTACAAATAGTAGGTGCCTAATAATGTCTGATGAACCGAATGGTAAGTGATCATTAAGTAGTAACTAAACAAATACATTGATGGAGAAGGGAAGGCCATTCCAAGGAGCACAACGTCTGAGATGTTCTGGGTGTGGGTTGTTGCTTGGAACCTCGGCTTCCTTGGGATCACTGCTGTCATGACGCCTGTCCACTCAGATACCAAATGGGAATATTTTAAGGGAGATCCCTCCCTTGAGGAACTCCACGGGCGGTGGACTAGAAGTGTGTGGGGGTGGTCCACCCACTGTGGTTCCTTCAACCCAGACCTGCAGGCGCCTGGGATGAGAAGGAAACTCGTACCTGGAGTGGGCGGGGTCCCAAGAGCCTCCAAAGCTGGGGGTCTTAAACAGAATGCTCGGGCAGGCGCCCAACACCTGTTTCTGTCTTTAATCCTCAACAACACTATTAGGAAAATAGTATCCTCCAATTTACAAACCAGCGAGGAAACTGAGACCCCTGAGCGTCTAAGTAACTGCTCAAGGTCACACAGGTTTGGAATGACTCCAAACCTCTGCCTTTTTAAGTACAGCAGTTAGCATAAAGGTTGAACAGAAGTCTAGCCCTTGGTAGGTCTAAAACCTTTTCTCTTTCTACATTTCATCTAGCTTAGTGGTTAAGAATAAAAACTCTTTAGCCAGGCTTTCTGAGTAGAAGTCCTCTACAGCTTCCTAAAACGTGCAGAGTACTTGCAATAGCGCCCAAACTGTAGCAACTGTCCCCAAAGTATTAGCGGTTATGAACCTGCTTCATCATGCCTCCATTGGGCATTCCTGCCGCCTGCCCTGTTACTGTATTCAGATCTAGCCCTGCAACCCCCATTTGCCCCGTCTCCCAGGTGCAGTCCCTACTATGTTGTGCCCATGGCTGAGTTCTGTCCACCCAGATGCGGCACATCCCACTCTGGCTTCAGCCAGGCTGGATGCCTTCCTTTGCTGGGTCTAAAGGAGGGACCAGCCTCTTTCCCCAAGGCTTATCCACTACATTGTCCCAACAACAGGGCTGTTTCTGTGACATCAGGGCCTCCTCTGAATTTGGAAAGATCTCTCTTGGCATCCTTAATCCCACTCCCCAAAGTGTGGGTGACTCTGTCTCCTCTGGGCTCCCAGCCATAGCCACCAGACTCTCTAGTCTTCCAAAACCAAGAGCAGAGGGAGAGCCACCTGCTTGTCGCCAGGATAACGCCCCGCCCCCCAACCCCCAGCAGAGACACTCCTTGGAGAGGTCCCCAAACTACAGTCTGGGCCACAAGTACTGTGTCTCCCAACCACATCGAGCTCTACTCAAGCTCAGCACCGTCCAGGCACCAGTGGGACCTCGAAGGGGATGCTAGTCAACATGGCTTCTGACCTTGGAAAGCTTCAACGCTACCCAGCAGGGGACCCTCTGAAACTGAAGAACCTGGCCAAGAGTGTATGACTCGAGCAAGACAAGGGGTCAGACGATACACGGCTGGGCAGGTGACACCGAGACTCAGGCACGGGATCTGACAAATATTGTTCCCGATTCGTGAATATTGCTGTATTTAAAAAAAATCTCATAAGGGGATTTGTGAAATTCACACTTCATTATATGGGCGACTCTGCTCTATTCAGACGCATACGGGGAAGTCAGCAACTGCCCTTTTCATCTGTTTCTCTCTGTTGGAGCTTGTTCTGTGGCCACAGGTAACATTCCCAGAGAGACTTCGTGAGCCAGGCACTGTGTTAAGTTCTTTATATGCTCTCATCTAATCCTTAACGAGTCTTATGAGACAGGCTCCGTTATTGTTCCCATTTTACTGATGAGAAAGCGGAGGCACAGAGAAGTTCAATAACTTGTCCAGAATCACACAGTAAGTAGCGGAGCCAGGAACCAGATCCCAGCCTTGTCACTTCTTACTGTTCCTCTCTCACTCGTTCCTAAACGAGCTTCCCCAAACAATTCTCTATTATGTTTTCCAAACGTCTGTTGGCAACTCATTTGGATTTTGCACATGAAGTTGCCGTGAGTAACGTTCATCTCACTATTAGATTGGGGGCAAAATGTTGCAGCGTATTGTCATATTTCTTTATAAAAAGAATATTCCTTTTGCAAAGCTTCATCAAAAGTACCCTTTCCCTGCCCTCTGCACTCATTTTGACACCGAAATAACAATGTGGTCTTTCAGGAACATCAGATATGCTACAACCAACTTGCAGCTACACGAGAACCCAGTTCTCCCCCAGCATTTTGATTTTGGGGTAAAGGCACCACCTCCCACCCAGTTTCCAAAGTCAGGAATATTCCAGTCTTACTTGGTGCCTCCCTTTCCCTTGCCAGTCACCACCCATTGCTAATCCATCACCACAGCCTATCATTTACCAGCACTTCGACCACCTCCCTCCTCCCCACCCAGGAACCACAGCCCAGTTGTGTACCCCACATACCCCCGTGTCTGTTTTTTACACAACCAGAGGATTTTTCCAGAACAGAACGGCATGTTGGGGTGCCTGGGTGGCTCAGTGGGTTAAAGCCTCTGCCTTTGGCTATGGGTCATGATCTCAGGGTCCTGGGATTGAGCCCCACATCGGGCTCTCTGCTCAGTGGGGAGCCTGCTTCCCCCCCTCTCTCTCTGCCTGCCTCTCTGCCTACTTGTGATCTCTCTCCTCACTGTCAAAAAAAAAAAAAAAAAGCCTCCGCCTTCAGCTCAGGTCATGATCACAGGGTCCTGGGATCGAGCCCCACATCGGGCTCTCTGCTTGGGAGGGAGCCTGCTTCCCCCTCTCTCTGCCTGCCTCTCTGCCTACTTGTGATCTCTCTCTCTCTGTCAAATAAATAAATAAAATATTAAAAAAAAAAAAAAAAGAACTGCATGTTATCATTCTCCTACTAAAGCCCTTCTGAGGCTCCTGCTGGCTATCAGGATAAAGATCCAAACCTGGAACCCAGGAGGACCAGAGGCTGCCCAGCAGGAGGCTCCCTGATCCCAACCCCTCCTCTCCCAAATCACACTCCTGAACCAGAGATGTTCCCTCTCTCCCAAGCCTGGCCGAGCAAGTCAGTGGTTTCTGGGTGAGGCCTGTCTCTCCGGCTAGGCACAGGGGAGGACTACATCTGCTTTGGGTCCCACTGTCTCCCCACAACGGCCAGGTACCAGCACACAGTGGGTTCTTAGTAAAAATTACTGAATACTGAGCGAATAAATGACTGGCAGAGGGTTGATGCCTCTGCCATTCGGCTGCTTTGCCAGGTGGCCATGGCCCTGGACTTCTCTATCAGCTTACCAGACTACCTCCTGTAGCCACACTGTGTGTCCATCCCTGCGAGCTGCCCCGAGACTCACTCTTCCTGCCCGGTTTGCCCGGTTTGAGGACCAATTATGAGGTTACCTTGGCCTGTGAGTCTCCACCATTGGGGGTGGGGGGTCGTGATTTGTGTATAATCTTACTATAAAACGTACTGACTTGATTAATTCAGTGACGGGGTTCTAATAGTTACGTTCCGACCAGGCCGACTCTGAAACAGAAGACATAGAAGTCACAGTTCTGGCTTTGGCAGTCCAGATGGCTCCTCCAAGAAGCAAGAAGCCCCAGAACTTTGCTCTTTCAGCTGCTACTGAAAAGAATGGGAGAATTTAGTTTAAGGCAAATCCTTGGGATTTCCCCTGCCCCCTTCTGTCCCTCCCCCTGCAAGTCCGCCCTTTAGGTTTCAGTTAAATCTGATTTCATTTAGATAAGCTCAGGGGAGGGGACAGGAAAAGAGGTGGTCCCCTCCCGCAGCCCCCAGGGCAGGCATTCATTATGCGAGTATTTATTGGATGGGCACCTCTACTTAGCCAGGCTTCCCGCTGAGGATATAGCGCCAAGCCAGGGACAGGGAATCTCCCGGTGAGCAGTGCTCAGCGCTGGGTCTTAAAGAATAGGAAACATTAAAAGTGATTGGAGTGGTGGAAATGATCGGGTTTATGTCTACTTCCTCAACTAAATTGTAAGCTCCTTTGGCCCCACAGCTCTTACACCCCTGGCACACAGTGGTCACTCAGGAAATGCCAGTTATTCTGAACTCCACTGGGGAGTGGCCGGTGAAGGGGGCCTACTCAAGTAGGCTGAGCCTGGGGTGTACCGGCTGGGGGGCAGGAGGTCCATCTACTGACTGAGGGCTGGGTGGCTGGCCCAGGTAACTCTCGGAGACGCTGAGGAGCAGAGAGATGAAGTTTCCAGGAGGCAGCATGGGAATGAATTGGGTGATTGTTCCTGGTGAGAGAGGCAGGCTAGGGGTGGGTGGCAGGAAGGGGCTTATCAGGGGACCTCGTGGGGAAGCCTAAGGTGGTTGAGCCAACAGGAGTGGCCACTTGGGATTTCCAGCCTGGGGGCAGAGGGGACACAGAAGTTTGAGGAACGCAGAGAATGGGACAGGAAGGGTACCCATTAGTGAGGGAGGGCGCCCAGAGCTAACACTGAGAAGCCAGTGTGTCCCGGTCTGGCCCTTCCTCGGGGAGGGCTAACAGCCTCACTCACAGATCGGCCCCTCACTGCAGGACCCCTGCCTCCCCACCACGGCTCAGTCCAGGGCTCAGGGGTCCCAGACAAGAGGCTCCAGCCTGTTGGAGGTGTGAGTGATCAGGTGGGAGAGCAGAAAAACTGCAGCCCGAAGCTCTCTGACAGGCTCCTAGGGGTCAGGGAATGGGGCACAGGTGCTTGGAACCCCGGAGGCTCCAACAGAAGGAGAAGACTAAGGAGGGTCTTTCCAGGGAGACTTCACCTTCCTTCACTCTGGAGCTGGGCAGCCTCCCAGGGAACTGGTGTACACTGGGAGGTGGAGATCCCAAAGGGAAACCTATTTTCCAGAGTATACTCTGAAGTACCAGAGTATTCTCTGGTACTCTGGTACCAGAATACCAGAGTATACTCTGCCCGGGGTACCTGGGAGGTTGGAGCAGGGAGACAGGTGGGGAATGGTGTCTGAGTAGCTGGGTGGGGATTCTTTAGTCTGAACTGTCCCCAGCTCTGGTGTTGGAATGGTCTCGGCCAAGGGAGCAGATCCCCCTCTCCCAGGCAACTGCAGTTACAGAAAATTCACGTATCTTCAGCCTTAATTAGCAATCTTGCGGTGGCCCCAACCTCCCCCGCCTTTCCACTCTGGGCCAGCAGTGGGGAGCCTGGACAGCAAGGAAGGACAGGGCAGGCTGCATGCCGAAGGAGGACAGCAAGTCTCACTTCCATACAGCCTGTTCTCCTTTCAGGTTCTCCCTTCCCCCTATTTTATTTCATTTATTTATTTTTCCTTAAGATTTTAATTTTAAGTAATCTCTACACCCAATGTGGGGCTCGAACACACAACCCCGGGATCAAGAGTCACATGCTCTATGGACTGAGCGAGCCAGGCACAACCCCCTTCTCCTATTCTAAATCTTTTTTTTTTTTTAAGATTTTATTTATTTGACAGAGAGAAACACAGCGAGAGAGGGAACACAGGCAGAGGGAATGGTAGCGGGAGAAGCAGGCTTCCCGCCGAGCAAGGAGCCCGATGCGGGGCTCGATCCCAGGACCCCGGGATCATGACCCCAGCCGAAGGCAGATGCCCAACGACTGAGCCACCCAGGCGCCCCTCCTATTCTAAATCTTACTTCACCCCACAATAAATTTAATTAAACACTTTTACTTCCACGAGTAAAGGGATATCAACCCTGCCCAGCCTGGCAGCGTCAGACAGGGCTCAGATACGGACTGAGACTCTGCTACCCCATTCCCATAAACACAGCAAGCGCCTGAGGCCCCGGGTGGTCCCGAAGACGCTCTGCTTTGCAGAACCTGCCTGTTCCTCCACGGGGACCCTGCTGGCGGCCGGGTGCTGGGGCTTATCTCCCGAGGGCAGCTGCAAGCTGACGCTCTTGGCCTCTGTGCCTGCGGTGTGTCTAACAGCGTGTGGCCGTGTGCGTGGCTCTGTGGTGTGTGCGCATGGGTGGTTGGCCCCCAGAAGGGCATGAGGGCACAGGTGTGTTTGGATGGAGCAGCATCCATCCCTGAGGTTCCAGGCACAGCCCTGGTCTTCCTTCCTTCTTCCCTCCCTCTGCGGCTGGCGAGGGCAGCCCTCTGTACTCGTTCCACTGATGCACTGCCCTGTTCGTCGGAGGGAAGATACTGCCTGTGCTGTAGGGCCCGAGATACCGCTGGGCCCAGAATATTGTTCCTTTCTTCCAGAAAACTCCCACCTGCCTGTCTGGCCCTCACTCTCCCATGTCTTTTGGGGCAAAGCTGTGCCAGAAGGCTTGGGAGAACAGGTGGAAACATAACTAACTGTCTCTGAGGCTGATCTATGCTAACTCAGTGCTGTTTCCCAGGCCCTGGTTGGTGCTCCGCTTGGAGCTTGTCTTTAAAGGTTTGTTGACCATGTGGTTTATGGGCCTGGGTGGGGAAGCAGGGATGCACATTCTTTTGCCGACTTCTTCCCCTTGTTGAAAATAAGCTCATAGGGTTGGTTGGCCCTGGGCTGGGCATGCCACCTCTGCCCCAGGTCACCTCTGGTGGCACCAGTCTAAAAAAATATAGGCGCACAGGACTTTGGAAAAACGGTTTCGAATTACCTAGTAAAGTTGATCACATGCATGCCCGACAAGAGAGAAATGCCATTTCTGGGGATGTACGTAGAGGGACTCCTGTACACAGAAACCAGAATGTCTGAAAGTAGCCCCAAACTGGAAACAGCCCAAATGTCCATCAACGCTAGAATGGATAATTAACTTGTAGTATTTTCACACAATGGAATGCTATACAAGACAAAAAATTGACCAAATTACAGCTCCACTCAATAACATGAATGAATCTTTAAAAAGCCATACAATGATAAGCTAAAGAAGCAAGACACAGAATATATTTAGAATGAGTCTAACTGTAGAAAGTTCAAAAAAAAAAAGGAAGAAAGAAAGAAAGAAAAAGAAAAAACAGGCAATCCAAACAATATTGTTCATGGATATACAGGGAGGTAGGAAACCGTAAAAAAAGGGGTGGGGTGGGGAGAAGAAGATTGTCATTAAATCAAGGATGGTGGATCCTCTGGGAAGAATGTGTCAAGGCCTGGCACTCGGGCTTCTAAGGCCCTTGGAATATTCACTGACCGGGGGGCTGGGTACCCAGGCGTTTATTATTGTTCTTTACACTGCATTTATGCATGTTACCTACTCTTCTGTATATACCATACATTTTATACAATAAAAAAAAAGGATGGTTTGTGCTCAACTCTGCCCCTTTTCTCCATCCAATCCCCATTTTGTCCTCGGCTGCCAGAAGCGGGGCCAGGGTCCCCCATCCACAGTTCTCCTCTGTCTCTGAGTGGGTCAGAGGAATATGGGGGTGAGGGCCTCCTCTCTGCAGCTGGGCCCTGGCTACTCCAGGGTGAGAAGGCCTGGGGAAAGCGGGGCCAGGCGAGGCCGGCTGGCTCCGCTCTTTCTGCCAACTCTGGGGATTAGGCCAGGGCTCTGGCCCACCTGTTGTTTCACTCATTCAGCATGCACAGAGCCACAGAGCACTTGGTGTGAGCACTGGGTGCTGTTGGGAGGCTTCCGATAAGCGAGAAATGGTCTTTGACCTCAAGGATCTTACAGTAGGCTCAGAGGGAATCATATACACAAATAATATGATACCAGAAAAATGTGAGCTAAGCGTAACAGAACCACTTACCTACTCTTTCAATAAACATTTGTTGAGCACCTATTATGTGCCAGGAACCGTGCTAGATGGGGAGCATATAAAGGCAGTTGAATCATAATCCTGGCCCTTAGGTTCTTAGCCTAATTCAGAGGAAACACACATACAAGATAAATACAACAGTGGGGCAAGCCCACTGAGGCAGGGAGGCCCAGGGAGAAGCAGGAAGTCACCCCCTCCCTGTCTCCCGCCGCCTGCTTAGGATAGGTGAGATGGAGTGGGGAAGGCTGGAGTAGGGAGGTCTTCCTAAACCAGACCTTGAATGTTGTGACTTTCGGGACGAGGAAAACAAGAGCAAGGCGAAGGGCTGGAAGGCCATCTTTTGCAGAGGGACCGGCTGGGCAAAGGCTCAGGGGTAAGGGACAGCACCTGAGGACTATTTGCTACCAAAACACAAGTACTCAGCAGGGATGGGGAGAGAAGCAGCTGGAGGGGACAGCCGAGGGGGATCAGAGTCATATTTGCCTTATAAAATCTTGGATTTTATAGGTGCTGAGATCCACTGAAAGATTTAGGGGGGAGCTGCATAGAGAGGAAGGATTGAGGGACACGGATTGGAGGAAGGCAGACAAGTTGTCAGGTTGTTGTGGATCTAAAAAATATTTAGATAGGCCAGATTGGATAGGCTAGATGGGTGGTGGGTGTGGGGCACACCAGCTCCCTGCCCAGCCACCAGGTGGAGCAGGGCTCTGAGGGAGAACTAGTGTGGCTCTGGGCTCTGCGACCTGAAGGAGCACTAAGTGTGGTCAGGGGACGTCGAGGAATGCGAACAGGATTCTGCACCATTTGATCCCAGGGTTCCCAAGGCTGGCTTGTGGGATGGGACTGGAGTGAGGAAGCAAGGAAAATACGGGAATGTAATGAGCTGCTTATAAATGCAACATATGCACAGTGAAGAACTCTCCTTCGAAGTGCTTGCAAGCCAATCAGTAAAGAAGTACATCACTTGGAGGCACCAAGTACATCACCAAAAGAAATCACTTAAAGGGGGCGCCTGGGTGGCTCAGTCGTTAAGCGTCCGCCTTCGGCTCAGGTCATTATCCCAGGGTCCTGGGATCGGGCCCCGCATCGGGCCCCGCATCGGGCCCCGCATCGGGCCCCCTGCTCGGCGGGAAGCCTGCTTCTTCCGCTACCATCCCCTCTGCTTGTGTTCCCTCTCTTGCTGTGTTTCTCTCTGTCAAATAAATAGAATCTTAAAAAAAAAAAAAAAATCACTTAAAGATTCAAGGGTGGTTTTGTCCTGGGGAGGAAGGGTGGGGGGGACAGGGGTGATTTTTTTGGAAAAAGTAAACATGTTAAAACTATCAAACTTTAAAATTCACGAACATAAACATATACAAAAATTTAAAAATAAAAAACCACTGGCTTTTCTGAGTTTGCGTCCCTTCTTTTTTTAATTGCTAAAAGTGGCTTTTTTGTCTTTTTTGGTATGAAACGATACAAGACAGAGGGCAGCCAGCTTCTCCCCGCTCCCCTCATGCTCTCATTAGGCAAAACAAAACAAACAAACAACAGACCTTGAGAGCCCTGTGCATCCTGAAATCTGAGACTGGGAGCCGGGAGTCCAGAGCACGGGGCCTAAAACAGGAGAGCGGCGACTCTGCGCGCCTGCAACACTTCGGGCAGCCGGCAGAGGTCAGGCGAGTTCCACGCAGGCCCCGCGGAACCGCGCCCGAGTCCGGGAGTCCCTACAGCGCTCGGCGGCGCGCGGTCCCTCGGCGGCGGAGCAGGGTACATACTGGGAGGACACCTGGCCTGCCCTAACCTAGGGATCGCGACTAATGGCTACTTGGGGTCTGGGTCAGGCCTCTGCTGGGCGGGACGTAGGGTGGGCGCCAGCCGCCAGATTAAAAAGAATACCCTCCCCCCCCGCACACACACCCCCCCACGCCGCGTGTAGACCGGCTCTGGCTCCACCTCGCGTCTGGGTGTGGCTAGGCGGCTGGCTCCCGGCCCACTCATCTAACGTGTCTACTGGAAGGCCGCCCTGCACACCGTTCATTGTCTCTCGCCCGGGGCTGTGGTGAAGATCAGGGGGCTAATACTGTCAAATCCAGACTTGCCAGTGCCACATAGGCAAGGCTGTTTTTACTAGAATTAGGATTCAGGCCTCTGGGGAAGTGTCCTCTAGGTTCCAGGTCAGTTATTCTAAAAGGTTGCCCCTGCCTCAGAACTGCCCCTGGAGATATGATTAGGTCTGGGGTTGATCAAGGAATCTGCATTTTATAGATGGCCAAATTCTGATCAACAGCATGCCAGGATCACACTTGGAGAACCAATCTCAGCTTGTTGCCATCCCCCAGGGAAAACAGTGAATGGACACTAGTCAACAGCAGGGCTGGGCTGATAGTGTGACCTGCCTAAAATTGGAGTGGGTGGCATTAAAAGCAGCCCTAGAAAGGACTAGCGCTGGTGGCTGGCACTGTACAGAACACACAGAAACCAAAACCCCCCAAAAGAACCAAAATGAAGGGTCCCTTGCTCTTCCATTCACGACTCAGGCTACACTCTTTATTTTTGGCTTTATTTTAAAATTGCCTTTTCTATTTCATATATAGCATCAGGAGAACAATCACATTCTCCCCAAGTTGGTAGCAGGGCTCCGTAACGCACATGGACTGGAGGAAACATTCCATCCTGTCACACTCTGAACGTCTCTAGGCTGCTTGTGAGCAAGACCACTATTTTGGCCACATTCATCTCCAGCACAGCAGGGGGCAGGCTGGGGAAGTACAGGGACAGTGCCACCAGCCCTGGGTTTCCCCCCTCAGGATAGAACTGGGCTGGGATTGGTTAGGAGCTAACTGCACCTGTCTTAGGCATCAGGCTGGAACACTTGGCCACAGACCAGGACCAAAAGTCAGAAAGGCACCCCTGGGCCAAGAGCCAAGAGAATCAGTTCTTTTAGGGAATTTAGATACAGTGGAACAACCCAAACCCATTCTACTCCTGACTGCAGTGGGGCTCCAGGCTGGCATTCTTTCTGCTGCTCTGCATTCTAGCTCTAGTTCTGACCTTGGGAAAACCAGATTGTCTCAATCTTTTAAGATTTTATTTATTTATTTATTTGAGAAAGAGAGAGAGAGAATGTGTGTGTGTGTGAGCAGGGGGTTGAACAGAGGGGGAGGGAGGAGGTGGGGAAAGAATCCCAAGCATATTCATGCTGAGCGTGGAGCCCGACGTAGGGCTTGATCACATGACCCTGAGATCATGACCTGAGCCAAAACCAAGAGTTGGGAGCTTAACCAACTGAGCCACCCAGGCACCCCTGTCTCAGTCTTTTAAAACCACAGGGATGGGGGTGCCTGGGTGGCTCAGTGGGCTGAAGCCTCTGCCTTCGCCCCGGGTCGTGATCTCAGGGTCCTGGGATGGAGCCCGGCGTCTGGCTCTCTGCTCAGCAGGGAGCCTGCTTCCCCCTCTCTCTCTGCCTGCCTCTCTGCCTATTTGTGATCCCTCTCTCTCTCTTTCTCTGTTAAATAAGTAAAATCGTAAAAAAAAAAAACAAAAAAAACCGCAAAAAACCCACAGGGATGGTGTCCAGAAATGTATAAGCTTCCTTCTAGCTCTAAAACTCTTACCTCTCTGGACTCCCACCTTCCTTTAAGAACCACTGGGAGATCGGGGGAAGGGAGGCTGAAACCACTTCTGTCCTCAAGGCAGATGCCATCTCTTTGTCCTGCATCACCAATGAGTAGGCGAGAGGCAGGAGGAGGACCTGGACAAGCTATCCTCCAAGGCCACGGGCTAGCTCCGGACATGAGGCAGTAGCAAGTTGGTTGCTTCCCCACCCACCCCCCTAGGAACACCAGTTTAGAAGCAGATGGGTTTGCTTCCTAACACTTAATACAAAATGGCAGCAGCCGTAGAGCTATTGTAACAACACTAGCCACAGGGCACCCAGAGAGATGTACACAGGTGGCCTTGGCTGGAGTTGCGCTGCCAGCCAGGCCTGCTGCCCAGTCAACTGTAGGCTGTCATCCGGCCAGAACTGATGGTGGCGGCGGCTGGGCAGGGCTGAAGGGCTCCAGGGTGCTGCCATGGAGGCTGGTGCCGAGCCGATCCCTCACAAGCACGCCGACCTCTGCCACACCATGGAGTCTGGGTGGCCCAGGTGTCTGAGCTGCCTCTTTTGGAGCTCCGTCTCAACACCTCGGGGTTTCAGCCCTAACGAATAAATCCCCTGGGGCCCGCTCGCCAGCTATGGGGGGCAGATGCCTCTAGAAATTGGCAGAAACAAAGGCTAGGTTTTTTTGTTTTTTGTGTTTTGTTTTCCTCCTAGAAAGAAGAGGCTGTCAGGTTCAAATACATGTAGAGGGGCAAAGCTTCTGGGGTACTGGGCTCCCTGCCAGACGCATAGCCCCCCTCCCCCTGCAAAAAAAAAAAGGTGGCTGCCTGCCTTCCCAGAAGCCCCAGAACTGCCAGTATGCTTCCTGCTGAGTCCATTCTAAGCCAGGAAGGCCCTTCACCCAGCAGAACCCTCCACCCAGCATAACCCTCATTAATGTCCTCCAGCATCTTCAGACTGGAAGGTGTGACTAGAAATGTTGCTCCCTTCCCCCTATGGCTGCCTTCAACTTGCGGCCTCCCGGCAGCCGGGCTCTGAGGCCCAGAGCACTTGTCTGCCACGGCAGAGACCTCACGCAGAGGCCAAGGGCTGATGCGAGATGCTGCCGCCGAGCAGTAGGAGAGCTGCCGTATCTCTCCGTCCAAAGAAAGGCCTCTAGGTGCTGAGAAAGGGGGTGAAGGGTCTTGGGCTTAGTGGAAGTCTGCGTTGAAGGCTCTGCCGATGATCAACCGCCTCACCTCACTGGTCCCAGCCCCAATCTCATACAGCTTGGCGTCTCGCAGAAAGCGGCCCATGGGAAAGTCGTTGATGTAGCCGTTGGCACCTGCGGCCAGGGTTTGGGCAGAGAGGAAAGGACAACAGGAGGTGAGGGGCAGTGAGGAAAGCAGACAGTATACAGAAACGGGCCAGAGGAGGAAAGGCTGATTGAAGAAAAGCAGTAAATGCTGGTGAGAGGGGAGGCTGCGGGGAACACCTCGCCACGGGAGCGGGGACGAGGGGCTGAAGGCCACCCAGAGAGCTGAGGACACCAGGTAAAGACGGTGACCACCACTGGCAGACCTAGGAAGGTGGACAGGAAGGCACCGCACAGCGCTCACTGGGGGCTGGGGGCCAGGGAGGGGAAGTCATTTGCCAGCTGGTGGCAGGGCCAGGGTTCAAACCCAGGCCTTCTGGCCCAACTCTGGACTCTTAAGGCCGTCGGCTTCTGAGGCATCTCTCCTTCCCCGTTTCCCAGTGTTCGCAGGACCAGGCAGGGAGTGTAAGAGGGACGCACTGGCTGACAGGATGAGCCACTTGTGGCCTCTAGCAGTTTTCTCATTTGCTTTAATGTGTCTTCCTAGTAACTGGGGCAGAAGGAGCTTAAAGGTGATAGCTCAGCTGCAGCGAGCCGAAGCACAGCATGAGGAGTGAAGAGGAAACTTTCTGTGGCTGGGAGTGGGGGCCACTCACCGAAGCACTGAATGCCGTCCAGGGCAACCTGGGTGGCGCAC
>CM053609.1:50313332-50416369 GCA_028646535.1 Procyon lotor
TACTCCACGGTACGATTAAGGTTTTCTTCCTATGCATCTGAATGTGACCTTTGGGATCGTCTGGGTGTGGCTGGTTCAGTCTCCTGATTCTAATGGCCTGCCGCCCGCTTTGTTGCCTAGAAGGTTGATCCAAGCTTCCGGGGGGACCCTCTCTTGTTGGCCTCGATTATGTGTGTGTGAGGTTCAGGAGGGCCCACCAGTCTGAGGGTGGCGCACGCTTGCCTAAAGGAGGAACCGCCATTCCAGCATAGACTGTCCTTGATCCTGCTGCAGAAAGTGTTTCCATTCTGGGGATGGTGAGTCCTAGAAGGTCATGGCCGAGAAGCAGATGTCTTAAGTGGCTTCCCATGGGCGAGCCATCTGGTCACTTGCTTTTTATCACATTTCTAATAGCTGCTCCATTTCCTCAAGGGCTGCTGTAAAGTCATTTACTTGACTGTTACGTAATGTTTGCTGTTCTAGGAACCGGGCCCTCTCTTCTTCTTTCATCTTCAACTTCACTTTTAAGGCCTGCACGGAAAGACATTCAGAAAGGAAGGAAGGAACAAACGAACACCCACGAAACTCTGACTTACATGAAAGGCAATACCATTTCGGGACACTATGCTTCTCTTCCCTTGAGGAAGACCACGCGAATACTGACATGAGATTTTTCTTAGATCTGTGTGTCTGGGCTGGCAACCTAGCGTTTTGCACATTGCCTCAAGCCTTGCAGATGTGAACATTTCTGAGTCTTTGGAATAGAAAATCAGTTGTTGAAAAAAATGGTGAAATCCAGTGAAGTCTTAGAATTTAGTGGACAGTGATGCATCGATGTTGGTTTTTTAATTATGACAAATATACTATGATAATGTATATATTAATATTAAGGGCACTGAATTCTCTGTATTTATCTTTGCAACTTTCCTATAAATCTATGATTACAAAACAGTTTATTAAAAAGAAAGAAATGGATAAATAAGAGAGAGTCCTCCAGAGTCCCACCCACCGTGGGAGGCAAAGGTAATCCTGCCTCAGGGTGATGTCTGCCTCTCACCTGTAACTCCTCCATCTGCTTTTTGGCTGTTTCGTTAAAAAACTTCAGCTCATCTTTCAAAGTTTCTAACAGCAGCTAAGAGGAAAGTACAATGTAGTAACAAATCGTTACTGAGGAGTGAAAACTTTCTTCATATAAGCTAATCCCTTCATATGAAATGAAAGTTGATTGGATGATTGCTAACAACCCTTCCGTTCTTTCGGGCATTTACTGTGCGTCCCCCATGTGCTGGGCTCTCTCCTGGGGCACCCCTGGAGGAACTCAGTTTGCGGGATGGACAGACCACCCCACTTCCCCGTGCTCTATGTTACACAGGCAATATGGACAAAACAGAGTAGCCATGGAAGAGGTGACTACTGGCCTGGGGGGTGGAGGAAGGCTTCCATAGCTAGTATTGTATGATTCTAAGATGACAACTGATCTTCCTGGGGAAGAGGGCATAGAAGCTCAAAGACTTAAGCCCAAACAACTACCTTCCTACTTTGCAGAGGGAACCAAAGAGAAGCCAAATTTACTCCAGGCTGGACCTTTCCATCCTACAGTTCTCAGTAAATGGACAAGGGGAGAAATTTGGTAGAGTAGAGAACAGAGAAACCAGAAAGTTCTCTATACAAGCCCATCTTAACATGAGTCTAAAAGTAGCATATTTTCAACTCAGACTCACATCTGTAGGCACAAAGTCGCCTTCCAAGTAAAATATGCTATTTTTGAGTACACATCCACTGCTATCTTCCACTACTGTGGAAAACAAAAGGCGGTTTCCTGGGGTTTGCTGAGTGTGTGGCAGAGCCCCTCCTGGCCGGGCAGAGCCCCATAGTCACTTGGCCCCGCCCACTCACGCCCAGGCCCTCACCATAGAGTCCGTGTGATCTGTGGTGGATCCTTGCTCGGATGCCAGGGTCTCACTGCCTAAAACTGATGCAAATGACAAAGTCAGCCTTGCTTAGGGAACTGCACCTAAAACAAACACTAAAATCCCCTCCATGGACAAGTACAGGAATATTCATGAGGGAAACTTGTCGAAGAGTCTGGCAGTTTTCCCCTTGGCAGGGCCACCTACACCTACCCCAAGAGCTTTATTTTACCTCCCTCCTCTCTAGCTTTAGATATGGTTAAAAGTTCATTCTGCTTTCTCTTCAGCTTAGCAGAAAAATGGGTCCAAAGGAAATGTATCAGTTGGGTTTTTTTGTTTTGTTTATAATACAAAAACCTATTTTTATTTAAAAAATTTTTTCTAAAGATTTGTTTATTTTAGAGAGGAGAGAAAGCACATGTGAATGTGGAGTGAAGTGAGGGGCAGAGGGAGAGAGAGAATCTCAAGCAGGCTCCCTGCTGAGCGGAGACCCTGACAGGGAGCTCGATCCCACCACCCTGAGATCAAGATCTGAGCTGAAATCAAGAGTCCAACGCTTAACAGACTGAGCCACACAGGCACCCCACAAAAGCACTATTTTTTAAAGCTTTTGGTGTTTGGGGTGCCTCAGTGGCTCAGTTGTTAAGCATCTGCCCTCAGCTCAGGTCATGATCTTGGAGTCCTGAGATCAAGCCCCACATCAGGCTCCCTGTTCAGCGGGAAGCCTGCTTCTCCCTCTCCCACTCCCCCTGCTTGTGTTCCCTCTCTCTGTCAAAGAAATAAAATCTTTTTATTTTTTTTTTCAAAGATTTTATTTGAGAGAGAGAGCGAGGGAGAGAGCATGAGAGGTGAGAAGGTCAGAGGGAAAAGCAGACTCCCTGTGGAGCTGGGAGCCTAATGCGGGACTCAATCTCAGGACTCCAGGATCATGACCTGAGCTGAAGGCAGTCGCTTAACCAACTGTGCCACCCAGGTGCAGAGAAATAAAAATATAAAAAATATATATATAAAATATAGAAAAGAAATAAAATATAAAAAAAATTAAATAAAGCTTTTGGGGCTTAAAAATTCTTATTTTTGGTAAAAGTAGTACATATGCATTGTAAATTAAAATAATGGTGACTATAAAGAATATATCCTAAAATGCACAGGTTAATCAGCAGCATTCAAAGTCAGTGTTCCTGAACTCAAAGAAGCCCGGGCCCCTTCACTGGGTATTCTCAGGCTCCTCAACTCAGCCTGAAGCTCCTGAGCAGTCCTTGGACAATTCTGGCTTCCACTCCCCTCCTTGCTACAGACTCTGCTCTCTAGGGACAGGGTCAGAGCCGAAATCACATTTAACCATTGCGATTCTGCTGATGAGCCCGCTTTAGGAGCCCTTGACACAGTATCACCTCTGTCTTTTCCCACCTGGGAAAGTTACTAGGTTTGCTATCTGCTTTGAAAGAAAGAAAATACTTCTGGTCTGTCTGCAAGGTCATACTTGTTGACACCAAATGAACGGCATTAAAGTGTTCAGACAGGAGATAATTCTCTGTCTACGACCACAAGGGAACAAAGAAAAGCTCCTCAGGGCACCTGGCTGGCTCAGTCCGCAGAGCCTGTGACTCTTGATCTCCGGGTTGTGAGTTCAAGCCCCATGCTGGGTGTAGAGATTAAAAAAAATCTTAAAAAAAAGAAAAAAGAAAAGATCCTCCCAATCTTGCTTGCTTTGCTAAGCAACCCTGCACTGAATGGGCCAGCCGATGGTATGCTGGGACTCGTGACACACAGTCCACAATCCCCCCCACCCCAGGAAGGGGCACGTGCATTGACTCCTCCGAAGGCAACCCGTGCACTGTCTCTTACCGGGGTTGAGGCCCTTGCTCTCCAAAATTGCCAAACAGTTGTCTTGAAACTTCTCCAGCAGCTCCACTTTTTGGGTCAGATCCTTCAGTTCTCCCTATGGAAGTGCCATGCCGACAGATCAGGCCTGTTCCCCTCCGCGGGGAGGGGGGGGTGTCTTTCCCACGCCTGCTCTGATACCCCTACAGCAAAAGCGTCTTCTCTTCCTCCACTCAGGCCCCCGGGCATGACAAGCTTCTCCTGTCCCAGGGGCCATCCCTCCCGAGTCCACGCATTGCCTAGTGCAGTGGCGACAGAGATTTGGGGTCCCTTACCTGAGTTTCAGTCAATTTCTGATGCAGCTGTTTGTTGACAGCCTCTAAGAGCTGGTTCTTATCCTTGAGCTCGTCCTCTGATTTCTGCTTACTCGGTGGTTTGTAGCTGTAATGATAATTGTGCTTAGATGAAGAAGTGGAGGTGTGAGAAAATGGGCTACAGAACCATCCAAATAGGGGTTCAAATCCTGGTTTCATTATATAGTGGTATATGACCCTCAGTAAGTTACATAACCTCTTTGAGGCTTCGTTTTTAAGTCCTCTCTACACCCAAAGTGGGTCTCGAACTTATAGCCCCGAGATTAAGAGCTGTACGCTTGGAGCATCTGGGTGGACCAGTCATTTGAGTGCCTGATTCTTTTTTTTTTTTTTAAGGATTTTATTTATTTATTTGACAGAGAGGACAGAGATCACAAGCAGGCAGAGAGGCAGGCAGAGAGAGGGGGAAGCAGGCTCCCCGCTGAGCAGAGAGCCTGATGTGGGGCTCGATCCCAGGACCCTGAGATCATGACCTGAGCTGAAAGCAGAGGCTTTAACCCACTGAGCCACCCAGGCGCCCCATGAGTGCCTGATTCTTGATTTTGGCTCAGGGTCATGAGATTGAGCCCCACGTCAGGGCTCCATGCTCAGTGGGGAGTCTGCTTAAGATTCTCTCTCCCTCTCCCTGTGCCCCTCTCTGGCTTGCATGCACTCTCCCTAAAAATAAATAAATCTTTTAAAAAAGAGAGAGAGAAAGTAAGAAAATAAAAAGAGTTACACGTTCTACCAACTGGGCCAGTCAGGTCCCCTATCTTCCGAATTTTTTTTAACTCTTTCTTTTCTTTAAAAAACATATTTATTTATTTGTTTGTTTGTCAGAGAGAGAGAGAGACAGAGAGAGCACAAGCAGGCAGAGTGGCAGGCAGAGGCAGAGAGAGAGAAGCAGGCTCCCTGCTGAGTAAGGAGCTCAATTCAGAACTCAATCCCAGAACCCTGGGATCATGACCTGAGCTGAAGGCAGTGACTTAACCGACTGAGCCACCCACCAACCAACATCTTCAGAAATTTTAAGACACGCGCAAATAATAGATTTGGAATTAGAACCTATTTCTTCTTCTTCTCTTTTTTTTTAGAACCTATTTCTATCAACTTTCCAGCTCATATCATTTCTATCTTCGGGAGCAAAATAGCCAAGCTAGCCTCAAAGAGATGGATTCTCCCCCAGGATTTCTACCACCACCATCTCAAAGTCACTAACCACACGCAATACCTCCTATCCTGAAGGCTCACCCTTCTATTGATGGGCTATGGCTCTTTGATGTCCCATCAGCAGTGGGCTTGGCATGGAACCCAGAATGCTCTTGTCTGGTTCTCAAGATGGGAGCCTCGCGGATCCTTGGTTCTCAAACCAGGCTATGCCTCACCCCTGAAAATTCCACTCAGATTTCTGGGGTGGCACCCAGGCTGTCATACACTAATTGAACCTGCGAGTGATTTCTGAGGCACAACCAGAACTCAGAGCCACCACCTTAAAATGGTGGCCAACCTTTGCTTACCGGCTGCTTACCTCTTTCTGATGTTCTTCCTCATGGCAGGGTCTCCAGCTTTTACCTGCCTGGAGAAGCAAAAACAAAGAAATCAGGATGTTCTCTCATCTTACTGTGGTGATCGTTTTGAAATATATATACAAATAGCTAACCGTTATGTTGTACACCTGAAACTAATACAATGTTGTGCATTAATAAACCTCAATTAAAAAAGTAACAAAGAAGGCGCCTGGGTGGTTTAGTCAGTTAAGCGTCTGGTTAAGCATCTGCTTTTGGCTCAGGTCATGATCCCAGGATCCTGGGATCCAGCCCCGCATTGGGCTCCCTGCTCATTGGGGAGTCTGTTTCTCCTTCTCCCTGCTGCTCCCCTTGCTTGTGCTCTCTATCAAATAAATTTAAAAAAAATAACAAATCAGAGAATGGTAGCATTGCTGCTCTGTGTGTTGTGAACAAGGCAGAACAAAGAGCCTGGCTTTCTGAGGGAAAAAAGCGGAGACTACATATAATGCCAACAGCTTGAGAAGCTCGGAGGGCCCGTGCGCTGTTGTTTCAGCCGAGACTATCAGAAAAGGCTTAGGAGTAGGGAATGGGCTCCTCTCCCGGTCCACCTCAGTGGCCCGACCGACCTGCTCCTGCTCAGAGTGGTGTGGCTATGTCCGGTCAAGCTGGCTTACATGGGAAGGGAGTAGAGGGAAACATGCACGCTACCCCGGGTGGGACGATGCTCAGACCAGCAACCTGGGCTAACAAGCAGCCCGCACACCCTGACCACCACTTAGGTCTGGCGTTTGGCCACGGTCTGGCTGTTTGCACACCCAGAGCGAGTAGGGAGAGAACAAAATACCTCTTATCCTAACCCTTGCCAGGCCTCTTCACAACTGCTCAACACAGACGGTTCTGACACACCGCTGCTCGGGGCCACGGACTCTGGCTGCCTAGGGCTCTCAAAACCCCTCTCTTCTAAATCTTGATACTGAGCGACCTCTAGCAAGATGTTCTCATCAGATACCAATGATTGGACTCTCACCCGTTCTCTCGTCTTGGTTTAGTGACTTTTGTAACATCGTTCTCTGAACCTCCTGAATGAAGTCTGGAAACATCCACGTCCTTGGACTTAATGGGTAGTAGGCTCTTAGAAGTGGTTCGAGTGTGTGTGTCTGCAAAAGAAGACAAGCAGCTGAAACCTCAAGCGTCGTGACCCAGCCGAGGCAGCTCTATGTCAGCTCCGTTCCGGGCTGTCAGCACCCTATACTTCCATTCTGGCCCATCTCAATTTGTGAGGACTAATTCAGAAGAATACAACTTCTAGACTAACTGGGGATGGAGACCAAAATGCTTGGAAGGTGACAGTGCAATATATTCAAGGATAGCCGAAGCCTGATGATCTGGCAAACTGAACGGCCAAGGGGTACGGGCGTGAAAGTGGACATTGATACAAGCGAAGGGCGAAAAGAGCGGCCGTGTGGCAGTCAGCAGGGCAGCCCACAGCTGGAACCTTCCTCCAGGATCAGTGGAACCCAACCACCTTGCAAAATTCCTCTGCCCACTCTCTGGAGGCTACACTCAGGCTACTGCGAGGTTGTCTTTTAACCACTGTGTAGTTGTTTTTATCTATTTATTCATTTTCATTTATTTTTTAAAGTAGGCTCCAGGCCCTACGTGGGGCTTGAAATCACAACCTGGAGCTTAAGAGTCACATGCTTTTCCAAGTGAGCCAGCCAGCCAGGCGCCCCAGGTCTCTGTCTGAAGTAAAAGGTAACCTTGGGGGAACATATTTACCTCTTCTTTTGAGTATTAGTAAATAACTTACTTAGTAATTAGTAAAGTAATTAGTAAATACACAGTAATGCATCTAACCCCAGGTGAAAAGGTGTTAATAAATTGATCAAAATGACCACTCTTCACTGACTGGAATCAGTTCTAATCTGTACTTGCTAGAGCCTAAGACCTGCATTGGAGAAAAAATTTAGCAGGACTTAACAAAGACTGTCTTCTTGAAATGAGAGATGTGGGGCACCTGAGTGGCTTAATGAGCGATTCGGGCACCTGGGTGGCTCAGTTGGCTATGCATTTGCCTTTGGCTCAGGTCATGATCCCAGGGTCACCAGATCGAGCCCCTCGGCAGGCTCTCCAGCTCAGCAGAGAGTCTGCTTCTCCCCCCTACGCCCCCCATAAATAAATAAAATCTTTTTTAAAACATGAGAGACACAAAGGAGGAGAATTGGATGGCTGGTCAAGGAAGGGAAAGAGACTTGTTCTTCACTGCATAATATTTTCTAACTTTGGATTCTTTTTTACATGTGTATATTAGGTAAACAAAAAACCTAGGAGATTTTTTGTTCAACCTAGTTGAACAAAAAATGTTCAACTGTTGAGGTTATATATGATCATAAAGCAGGGGACAGGGACAGGGATTGAAAGCTGAGATTAAAAACTTCCAACTTGGCTAGAGAGAGCTAGTCACTCTCCACTCAAGGAGAGGGCACTGCTCTCCGGAGGCAAAGGCAGTTGCGGGGTGTGCTTCCCCCCCCCGGCCCCCCATAACTCCTAGGTCCTGCTAATGCCAGATTATCATTTAGGTGTTCTGAGGCCGGGTAAGACAAACAAAAAACCCTTTAAGGTTTCTGAGGGGAGCCTTTTTATTTCACAGATCAATCCTAACACTCGTCAACCAGCTGCAGAGAGTCCCCTGGGAAAGAGTCTTAAATAGCTACTGCCAAATCTCCTCCCACAGGTTCTGATGTTTGAAGCTTATTTTACGTCCTGCTCTTGAGATTAAGCAGCTCGACAACTGCAGAGCCTACATGACTTTCAACCACAACCCAGCAACACAAAGCAAGATGGCACTACAATCAAAAATTGTTTTAATCCTATTTCTTCTCCCAAGGTTATGGAAAACTCTGGCTAGGCCTGGCCCCCCTCTCTCACTTCACCCAACAACTGGTTGACAACTTACTATATAAGAGACATAGTGCAGGAACAAATGTGAATGAGACAAGGTGTGAACCCTAGTGCCTCCAAATATCACGCCTCTCAAATGGCTCTCCTCCCTTCTCCCTAACAACAAACCCAGTCCCTCCAGGTAGCCCAGATCTGGAAATCAAACTGGCAACTGTTTAAAAAGGGATTTCTGGGGCGCCTGGGTGGCTCAGTAGTCTAAGTGTCTACCTTCGGCTCAGGTCATAATCCCAGGGTGCTGGGATCCAGCCTTGCATCTGGCTCCCTGCTCAATGGAGAACCTGCTCCTCCCTCTCCCCTGGCTTGTGCTGTCAAACAAACAAACAAACAAATGAATAAATAAAAGCTAAAAATAAATAAGGGATTCCTTACTTGAGGAAATAATACTGTGAAACAACCAGTAACTTAAATCTAATTAGTAAATGCAGCACGATTAGGTTTGGAAAGAGGAATGGGGAGGGCACGTCTAAAATCCTACCACAGGGCCCTTGCCCCGACTCCCATCATAAACCCAGATAGCCCAGTTCCAGCGGTAGGTAGCAGGTTGTCAGAGCCGATGAATTGCTCTTCCCCTGCCCGCACCCCCTTTCCTGGCCACTGATCTCTGCCCTCGTATTCCACGGCCTGACCACCCGGCGGGTTCTCAAGGCCATGTGGACACCCACCTGCCGGCAGGCCGCCGCTCTGCACACCGGGGGGTTGCATAGTGTATACTGTCTTAACCACGCTGGTCATCTTAACGAGGCGGCGCGGCTGGGCCCTGGAAGGTGCAAGGTGAACGTTACCGTGTGATGGGTTTGGGGGCCGGAGTGGGCGGAGGGCCCCGGAGGGCGCGACCTGGCCTGTCCCGGCCGGAGGAAGAAGTCGGGAGAAAGAAAATTCTCCATTCCCAGCCCATTCCGCCCGCCCCCGACATCCAGCCCAGTCCCTCAACCCTGGGAAAGTCGAACCCAGGCTCCTGCAGCTCCTGCCCGCAGCCCTCGTTGCCCTGGTTCAAAGGATGCTCCTCCGTAACTGCCGCACCAGCGACGGGGTCTGCCGCCTGGCTTTCAAATGGAAACTTCCGGTGATTGGGCGGGACGGGGCGCGGTTTGCGCTCCGTAGGCGGCCATGTTGTACGGCTAGCCGTGCTGGGAGCCACGCCTTTAGGAGCTGCCATGCTGTACGGCAGGTCAGAACTGAGGCGACAGCCCGCGCTCCTAGGTTTTGGGTGTCAGAGGCCCCAGGTCTGGGCGGGGAAGGGGAGCGGTGCGCTTTGCCTGCCTGAAAGGAGCTGTCAGCCGCGAGCGTGATTGAGACACAAATGCGGTCACGGTTCGAGTCTATGTCACAATCCTCTTTATTTAGTCCTTGATTGTTAGGGATTTTGCATGGTGCCCGATTGGCAAGAGCGTAGGAGTATTTGGATGGGCAGGGTGGAGAGTAGCAGGTAAGGTTTAAAAAGGGTCTGTGGGCGGAAATTCCCGCCTCACCTACCCTCAGTCCTAACTTTAAAGATTGATTGATTGATTGATTGATTGATTTGAGAGAGGGAAAGCATGTGGGGTGGGGGGAGAGCATGTGAGCCGGGAAGAGGGAGAGGGATAGAGAATCTCCAGTGGACTCCTCGCTGGTGGGGAACCCCAGACAGGACTTGATGCCACGACCCTGAGATCATGACCTGGGCCAAAACCCAGAGTGGGGGGGCTTAAGTGACTGAGCCACTCAGGCACCCCAGTCTTAACTTTAATAACACTTAGACCCAGATTTTTTTTTTTTTAATGTAAGCTCTATGACCAACAAGGAGCTTGGACTCAGAACGGGGAGATCAAGAGTCCCATTCTCTACCAACTGAACCAGCCGGGTGTCCCAAAACTTACTTAAATTTTAAGCAGAGATTCAGAGCTACTCCTAGAGAACAGGGCAGGGTTCTCAAGCACTTAAGGCACTCATTCATTTCACTCAATAAATATTTATTGAGCACCTGCTGTGTGCCAGACCATTCTTCTAAGAGGACAGATGGGGATGGAGTAACAAATATACAGACTGACTTTGGCTTTGCCCTCCTGGAGTTTACAATCTAGAAAATGGAAACAAAAACCACACAAACTTATTAGTTATATCTCAATTAAGTGGGGGAAAAAGCTCAAATAAATGTGTATTTACCAACTGTGGTAAAACTATGAAGGAAAAGCACTATGTGCTATGAGAGAGAAAAGTGGGGAAACAGTTGAAATTGGATAGTCAGGGAAGACATCTAAGGTGATGTTTGATTAATGAAAGATGAGTGAGAGTTTGGGACACCTGAGTGGCTCAGTAGGTTAAGCATCTGCCTTTGGCTAAAGTCATGGTCCCAGGGTGCTGGGATCTAAGCCCTGCATGGGGCTCTCTGCTCAGTGGGGAGTCTGCTTCTCTTACCCTCTGCCCCTCTCCCCTGCTTGTACCTTCTTGCTCTCTTTCAAATAAATAAAATCCTTTAAAAAAAAAAGTGAGTGAAAAAAATTTTTTTAAAATAGTGAGTGGAGTTCATCAGATGAACAGTGGGGGATAGAGGAAAAATGCGAGGTCGCAAAGCAGGAATGACTGCCGGGAATGAAGGATGGGAGGAAAGTGGTACAGATAAAGCTGGAGAAATAAGAAGTCAAATGGCAAGCTTTGCAGGCCAAAGGCAAAGAGATTATTTTATTTATGTATTTGACAGCATGAGAAACAGCGAGAGAGGGAACACAAGCAGGGGGAGTGGGAGAGGGAGAAGCAGGCTCCCTGCAGGGCAGGGAGTTCCCACACGGGCTCCGATCCCAGGACTCTGGGATCATGACCTGAGCCAAAGGCAGACGCTTAACTACTGAGCCGCGCAGGTGCCCTGAGATTGGATTTTATGTTAAGAATAATGGGAAGTCATTGAAATACTAGAGCAGGGGAGTGTTATTCAATTTATATTTCAAGAAGCTCATTGTGACTACTTCAGGGAGAAAGGATCGAAGGGGGTAAGGGCAAAACTATGGAGATAGTTGGAAGACTGCTTTAATCATTCACATGAGAGATGCCGGTGGCTTGGCCACGAGGGTGCTGGTAATAGAGTGCAGAGGTCGCTCTCAGGCAAACGGGCTCGAGTGGAGTGATGGAACTGGAAGGCAGAAAGAGCCCTTGGCACCCCCTTGGCCAAATACGGACGGGCCCATCAGGTGACCCACTTCAAAATCTCCATAGGCCCTAACTGACCAATGGGCTGCTACAACTAGGCACAGTTACCAAAAAAGGGAAGATTCCACTTGTCGCCAAACCTCCTCACCTTCCCTCTTTAAAAACAGTCCCCACCCACTGTCCCCGGGCAGACAGCCTCTCCTCTGCTGTCCTCCCTGTGGCTCCCTCACGTTGCATACGATAAACTTCTATCTCTTTTGTTTTGCCTCAGGCAAATCCTTTCACCACCCAGGCCACCAGCTTCCACCTGATCATCGCCCCACATTCTGGAGGCCCCCTTCCGATTGGACAGATACCCCATTTCGATACCACAAGGATGGAAGAGAAGCAGACACATTTAAAACAGCTTTTGGACGTAGAATCTCAGGACTCAGTGTTGGACTTCTTGTGGGAGGAAGGGAAAGGGCTTTTTTCAAAAGATTATTTTAAGGTTTATTTATTTATTTGCTTACTTGACAGAGAGAGAGCACAAGCGAGCAGGAGCAAGCACAAGCGAGCACAAGCGAGCCCAGGGGAGCACAAGCAAGAGCAAGGCGAGGGGCAGAAGGAGAGGGAGAGGGAGAACCAGACTTCTCGCTGAGCAGGGCGTCTGATGTGGGACTCGGATCCTGGGATTCCAGGACCCAGGAATCATGATCTGAGCCGAAGGCAGAGGCTTAAATGACTGAGCTGCCCAGATGCCCCCCAAAGATTATTTATTTTGGAGAGAGAGAGAGAGCACAAATGAGGGGAGGGGCAGAGGGAGAGAATCTCTGAACAGACTCTCGCTGAGCATGGAGCACAAGGCCAAAGTGGGGTTCAATCCCACAGTTGGGGTCCCTGAGATCATGTGTCCAGCCGAAACCCAGAGTTGAACGCTGTGCCACCCAGGCGCCCCAGGAGAAGGAAATCTTAAGGATAATTCCCAAGCTTAAATAACTGTGTGATAGAGTCACTATTTTATGTTGCTGGGAGATTGAGAGCTTAGTTTTGGACATAACTTGAAATGCCTCTCAGGCATTCAAGTGGAGCCGTCAAGTACACAGTTTGAAATACAGGCTTTGAGCCCAGAGGGGAGTCTGGGTTGGAGATCTACTCTTGAGAGTCATGGGTGCATGGATGTATTAAAAAAAAAAAAAAGCTGGGATATTGGATGAGCTCACCAAGGGAAGAAGCGTACAGAGTGTACAGAGAGCCAAGGATAGGGATAGCGGCATTTAGGAGTTGCAGTGATAAGGTACCAGCCAAAAAACCTGATAAAGAGGTGCCATGGAGGTGAGAAGACAACAAAAAAAGGGTGGTATTTTAGAAGCCAAGGAGTAGGAAGTGGCAAACTGCTGAAGGAGGGAGTGGTAAACTATAGAGAATGACTGGTAAAGAAGTCATTGGCAAATACAGCAAATGGAATTTTGGTGGAGAGGTAGGTCTAAGTGCAAGCCACATTGGAGTGAGTTAAAGAGTACATGAGGGGCGCCTGGGTGGCTCAGCGGGTTAAAGCCTCTGCCTTCGGCCCAGGTCATGATCTCAGGGTCCTGGGATCGAGCCCCGCATCGGGCTCTCTGCTCAGCGGGGAGCCTGCTTCCCCCTCTCTCTGCCTGTCTCTCTGCCTACTTGTGATCTCTCTCTGTCAAATAAATAAATAAAATCTTAAAAAAAAAAAAAAAGAGCACATGAGAGATGATGAGGAAGCTTGGATGGCAGATGCAGACATTAGAAACTTTGTGAATGGAGTAGAGCAACTGGGCAGTCACTGTGGTGGTGGGGTGTGGGGCTCAAGGAAGGGTTCTCTCCAAATGCAGCTGCTAGATGCCTGCACGAAGGGGAATGAGCCAGCAGAGAGGAAGACAAGGATGCTTCAGGGGGAGAGGGTATGTTCAAAGGAGCAGTCATATGCAAACAGGGAAGGAAGCCAGAATCTGGAGTAGCATTTTCAAAATCTTCTCTTTTTTTGTTCACATACCTCCACAAATAATTAAACAAAAACAATGTGCCCTCTCACCCATTTTTAGTTGATGCCTGCATTTTTTCACAATTTTAAATATTTGTAAAGGACCAACTTTCTACCTGTTATATATTGTATGCTTCTTTATTCATTTCTAAAATTCTTTTCTTTTGGTGTTTCATTTTGAACAATTTCTAGTGCCATGTCTTCAAATTCACTAATCTTTTTTCCCTCAGTGTCTAAACTGTCAATTCCATCCAGTGGCTTTTCATCTCAGACATTCGTTTTCATCTGGGGATATTCAACTTGTGTATTTTTGAAAATATCTTCCAAGTCTCTACTTAGCTATGTGAACATATGGAATACAGATATAATAATGTCTTTGCTAATTCTCACATCAGTTGTCAGTTCTGGGTTGGTGTCAGTTGATTTTCCTCCTCACTATGGTTCATATTTTTCTGCTTATTTGCATGACTGGTAATGTTTTATTAGACCTTAGACACTGTAAATTTTGTGTTTTTGCATACCGGTTATTTTTGAATTCCTGTAAACATTCTTGAGGTTTGTTCTGAGATGCAATTACATTACTTAGAAACAGTTTGATCCCTTCAGGTGTTGCTTTTAAAGTTTACTAGGTGGGATGAACAACTAGGGTTAATAAATAAACTGGGGCTAATGTGTCCCCACTGCTAAGGCAAGACCCTTCTAAGAACTCCAACCAATGCTTCATAAATTATGAGGTTTTCCAGTCAGGCTGATGGAAACAGACACTGTTCCAGTCCTCTGTGAATATTGGCTACTGTTCCCTCTAATCATTTTAGATGGTTCTTCTCTTAATCTGAAGTAATTTTCTCACATTTTCATGATGAGTAGTGCTCTGCCGAACACTCGGTGGGGGCCTTTCCACATCTCCAGAATTCTCTATGCACCTTTTTTCTCACCAGCACTCCATTCTGAGCACTTTAGTTTGGGTTGCCACAAACTCTGAGCTATCTCCTCAGCTCAGGGAGCCTGTATGGCACTGCCTAGGTTCCCCTTCCCTGCGATGTGTCCTGGAGACTCTCTTGAGCAATAAGCTGAGGCAATCATAGGGCTCACCTCATTTGTTTCTTGTCTCTCAGGGATCACCGTCCTTTATTGTCTGATGTCCACCATCTTGAAAACTGTTGTTTCATCGTTTTTATGTTTAGTTGATTGTTTCCGGAAGGAGGGCAAATCTGGTCCCGGCTACTCCGTCTTGTCTGAAAGGGGAAGTTGTGTATGTACTCTAAATGTGCTTTTGTCCAGGGCTCCTGGGTGGCTCAGTTGGTTAAGCAACTGCCTTGAGCTCAGGTCATGATCCTGGAGTCCTGGGATCGAGTCCCGCATCAGACTCCCAGCTCCATGGGGAGTCTGCTTCTCTCTCTGACCTTCTCCCCTCCTCTAGTGCTCTCTCTCTCTCAATAAATAAATAAAATCTTAAAAAAAATAAATGTATTTTTTTTCAAACCATGGAGCTGCAGATTTAAATCATTCCATTTTTGGAAAATGCCCACTGTATATCCCATGTGCAAAGCCAGACCTCTGTGCCTAGCTGCCAAATCAGATTGGCTATCTTTTTTTTTTTTTTTTAAGATTTATTTAATTTATTTTTTAAAGATTTTATTTATTTGACAGAGAGAAACACAGCGAGAGAGGGAGCACAAGCAGAGGGAATGGCAGCGGGAGAAGCAGGCTTCCCGAGGAGCAGGGAGCCCGATGCGGGGCTCGATCCCAGGACCCTGGAATCATGACCTGAGCTGAAGGCAGACGCTTAACGACTGAGCCACCCAGGCGCCCCAAGATTTATTTATTTTAGAGAGAGACAGAGAGAGAGAGAGTCAGGGGGAGAGGCAGAGGGAGAGGGAGAGAGAATCTTTTTTTTTTTTTTAAGATTTTATTTGACAGAGAGAGAGTGAGAGAGCACAAACAGGAAGAGCAGCAGGGGCAGAGGGAAAAGCAGTCTTCCCGCTGAGCAGGGAGCCCTATTTGGGACTTGATCCCAGGGCCCTGGGATCATGACCTGAGCTGAAGGCAGACGCTTAACCGACTGGGCCACCCAGGTGCCCCAAGAGAAATAGAATCTTAAGGACTCCCCACCGGCCATGGAGCCCTATGCGGGCCAACCCTGTGACCCTGAGATCGTGACCCCAGCAGAAGTTGAGAGTCAAACCGACCAAACCACCCAGGTGCCCCCAGACTGACTTTCTATCAGAAAAGTCTGCTACTGTCTTTCAGTTCAAACAAATGTGGTTAATGTGCATCCTATATCAACCTTTAGTTCTTGAATTTGGATTCTTAAATGAAGAAGGCACAGAACTGAATAATCACACAGAGGCCTGATAATGATTATAACTTTATCAAGGTCCTTCCAGGGCCTTTCAGCACAGAGTGGCTTTGGACAACCAATCATTTACACAGCACATAGTGGCCTTCGTTGGTTTTTCATCTTCCCATTGAACTGAGTCACACTTTCTTCTCTTAGGCATAAACACCTCTCGACCTTGAGTTCTAGTTGTTCCTGGGATCAAGGGTGTGCGTGGAAAGGGCAAGGAATGCCTGTTTTTTTCTATCGCCAAGCAAATGGAATCCTGATGGATGGGATGGGGTGTCAGAAAGCTTGTCGTTGCCCACATGTATTATCAAAGGCTGAGATAAGGCCACCATGGAAGAAAAGATCAGAAACTCTCCAGACAAACGGGTAAAGGCTGTAAAGCAATGAATCTTCTTTCCTGATACCTCTCACCTGCCTCCCTGTCCTGTCATGCAATGGGAGAAGAATGGAATGAATTAGGCGGGGTGAGGAAATTTGGCTTATAAATCTCTTGCAAGACGTCTCTTTCAGAATCAGGCTCCAGCTGGGTATTGCCTAAGTATCATGGTATCACTTATGCCATGTGCCAATAAAATCTAAGAGTCTGCGAGTCAAATCAATCTCCATCATTGTCAACAAAGCGCCACCGCCATGGAAGGATGGGTTTTCCCATAGTGACAAAGTAGACCAAGTTACATTTTGAAAACATACAGCACACGTACTCACACTCTGAATGGAAGTTCAAGGGTCTGTGGCACAAATAGGAGAAAGGACCTTAAGTCCCAAATGGGTGTCAACGTAGTTCTATTTTAAAGTGTCTCAGTGTTAAGAAACCGTTTCTTGAATTTCGCAGATCGAACATGAATGCTTTAGCTGGGGTTCCCCTGCCGCAGCGCGCTTCTCAGCCATATATGTTCGTTGTAACCACCAATAATAGTAATAAAGTGAATAGGTCTGCTGAAACTTACAGGAAATTGAAAATGCTTTAAATCCTGCTTTTCAGAGCTGGGGCCGGAGAGGCAGGCTGGATTATCCGTGAATGTGGGTTGCCTGCTGTTGGTATGGGCCCCTCGAGGAGTGAGGTGATGTTTTAGATTACCACCGGGTGCTTCCAGTCTTTGGGGCCCAGCGGTACAAAGACCAAATCCAGTCTGTACCTCAGCTACTCTGGTTCACCGGCCTTCCTGTAGGGTTTTGTGGCTGTGCCCTGCAAGAATGGGACCCAGAAATCTCCGAGTAGGATCCTCAGTTGTGCCCACATCCCTGATGCCCACCCTAGCCACCCCTCCGTATTCTCTCTGATATTTCAGTGGTTGTGTTCAGGCAAAGTTTTGAAGCTCCGGTGCCAGATGGCAGATACCATGTTTCCCTTTGCAAGACACAGAGGATAATGGAGGGGCAGGTCCTTTTGGTCCAGGTCCCTGCCCCCCCCCCCCCAATACAATGCAGAAGAGCCTTGGTGAGCTGCTTAGAAAAAACAGCTAAGATGCTGGTCTCTCTTTTGAGTAAAAGCCGGACTTCTGCTCATGCTCAGGAGGAAGGGCTCACCTTGTCCTGTCTCTGGCTGACTATCCCAGATGAGACCAGGGCTCTCAAGGCGTGGCTGTGTGATACAGAAGGACATGGTCCACGGTGTAGAGAAGCCAAGACCCTGATGAGCAGCCACAGGCCAGAGCCGTGGAATTCCACTTGGACGTGAGGATGGAGTGGTCCCAGCAGGCCTCCCAGAGGATGGGTGCAAGGTAGGTCCTTGTCCCTGCCTCCTCTTCCTGGTGGTCAGGGGTCAAATGGGTTTGATTTTCTTATCTTGCAAAGGAGCTGATGCAGCCTGTCACCCCCACCCATGGTCTTCTTGCTCTTCCAGAACTCCTGTGTGTCATCTGGGTTTCTGCTCCACTTCTCACGGGCTACTTGCGGTGGGAGGTAGGTCTCAACAATATAGGAAAAAACAAAACAAAACAGAAACGCCTCTTGAGTGGCCTCCGGCTCGGTCACAGACTGGCCCTAGAAGGATCCCTTCCCCTCTGCGTTACTCATCTGTAAAACGGCTTGGATTGGTGGTTTTCACACCACATTCCGTTGAAGCTGCTGGGATCCTGAGGGGTTCCCCAGGGCCCCCGAGAGGCCCAGGAGAGAGGGAGGCTGAGCTGACTCAGCACCCCCAAGAATAGCTGCTTTTTATCTGTTTTACATACTGTGTTTCCACACAAGGATTCTTAGAAAGGGTCCTGAGGTTACAAAGTTGGAAAACTGCTGGAATAAGTGATCATTAAGGGTCCCTTCCAGTCTGAGAGACTTGGACTTCTGAAGCCCAGTTCAAGTTGTCTCCCCTCCGGAAGCCTTCCTGGTTACCCGGTCCCGGGTACCTGCCCTCCAGCAGTATGAATGGTGACTGGCACGAGGCCCTCAGCCCGCACTGCATGGTGCTATCAGTGACCCATCCGTGCCTGGGGGAACAGCTAGCGCACGAGCCCCTCAGGGCAGGTGTTCAATTTCCCTTCCACACCTCTGTCTCCTTGCAGTTCCATATGAGAATAGGTGTTCAAGTAAATTTGCTCCAAGGGCCAGGAGCTCTCGCATGGCATAAAATCTTGCAGAGAGACCCTCTGCTTTGCAGATGGGGAGTCACCTTTTGGTCTCCTGACTGCCCCCAGACAGACCTGTCTGTAGGAAGCTGGGGTCTTCCCGACCTGGGGAACAGTTTTAGACTCACACACTCCCTTAGCTGAATTCTGTTCAACCTCTACTACCCTCCGTGCCTCCCACAAACTGCGGCCATGGAGGAAGCACGCCCCAGAACGTGGGAATCAGCTCAGCCAGGATGCCCCAGAGCCGGGAGGTTCTAGGTGGATCTGGAGGGGAGCACAGGGCAGATGCGGAACCATGCCCGGCTTGCTCCGAGTACAGCCCTGTCTGGATATGGAGGTCTGAGGCTGGGAAGGACAGGAGTGTCCTCGGAGACACCTGCAAGGTGAACCATCAAGTCAGCCACAGGCCAATGCCCTGGGGCCGGTAGCCAGGACAGTGGGAGTTCTAGCGGTAGAGTCAGCCGGGAAGCCTGCTCCCACACTTGCCAGCTCTGAGACTGTGGGTCGATCACTTAACCTTACTTATTCTCAGTGACTACCTATAAGCTGGGGTGGTGGTGGTGGTGGTGGTGGTGGTGATGGTGATGGTGGCAAAGGACCTGGTTAATTGCAGGCCTGTAGTGAAATGGTGAGATTCCAAGGAGACATGGGTATGCAATTTAAGTATTGTGTAAAGGAAGAGATGCAGGATGTAAAGGTTCTTATTGTTCCCAGGGGAGTGCATGTTTCCTGTGCCACAGCAGCTCCCTGCGAGGGACCGTCCTGCAACTGACCGACACTCTGGGGCTGCCCAGCCCTCCTCCCCCTGCTTCATTGCCAGCAGCCATCTCTGCCCGGCCATGACAAATTCCTGGGGAGCGAGAGGGGGTAGGGCCGTTCAGGAAAGAGGCCTCTGCCTAATTCTGGCCCAGAGAAGCTCCCCGAAGAGAAGGAAGTGTTCTGATAAAGAGCCTCTGAAAGGTGTGAGGTCCTGGAGGCTGCTGAGGTTCCCCAGGGCTCTTCTGGTTGGTGAGGTGCCCCACAGGGTCCCAGGGACTGGGCCCCTCACACCCACTTGGCTTGGGGGCCAGGTCGGCCTCCCCCTGATACCTGGAGCTACACATCTGGCCTTCCCCCTTCCACAGGTCCTGGTTGGCACTACGGGGGGCAGGGGGCAGACGAGAGCTCAGCAAGTCACAAGAACTTGTGACCTTTCTTCCCCAAGACCCGCCCCACTGAATCTTCCAGACGCGGGGAGAGAGCAGCAGCCTGGACCAAGGCTGAACCGCACAAGGCAGGGTTTAAACTCCACAGCTGGATGGTGAAACCTCTCCATGCTGAGGTGGGGAGACACCATCAGGCTCCAGTCCGGAGCCGCCTCGTCACCTCCGACAGGCCCTGCACCCTAGTCCGGGCCTCCCGGGGCCTCCCTCAGCTACTGTAGCCTGAAGTGTGGGTGCTGGGCCTGCGGAGCCAAACGTCTGGCAGATCTGGCTGGCTGTTGGGCAGCACCACGGGGCTGCCATCTCCCGGGGCCCCACGGCCCTTCCAGGACGAGCTGCTCTGGTGGGAGGCAGGCACGGATGGATCGTACACAGCCTCCCTCAGCGCCAGCCACAGGGTGTCCCGCTTCCCGTTCAGCTGGCCCCGCTCGGGTACTGTTGGCTCCGTTTCGTCCAGGTCGTCCGGGGAGGCACCCACAGAATCTGGGACTCGGGCACTGGGCTCCGAGGTGCTCAGGCAGGTCTCATCAGAGACGCTGAGCCCCTCCAGGGTGCTGGCTGAAGAGCAGAGGCAATCGGGAGGCTCCACAGCCTTGGCCTTGGGAGAGTGGGCGGGGGCTTCTGGCAGGGTCCGCGTGGGCTCACCCTTCTGGCCTGGGGAGTCCCGTCTGCCTTGGGTCTTGGGGCTGGGGCCCGCCTGCTTGTAGGGGGAGGAGGTCTGCAGGGCGGGGCACTGGCTGAAGACGGCCTGGTGGTCCAGGAACAGCTCCCTCGGGGACGTAGGGGCCGGTGGGGGCCGGGAGCTGCAGGGGCCATCATGCAGCTGGAGATCCTCAGAGAGCACGGAGGGCCGGTGGGACAGTTTACTTGTGGCTGTGCTCGTGTCAAAGCTGGGACTCCGGCGCCGTGCCAGGGGCTGGAGCTCGTACTGTTCTGAGCAGGATCCCGGCGCCCCTCCCACAGGCCCTGCTCGTGGGCGGCCTGCCTTCTCCCCACTCAGCTCCCCAGTTCCAGCGTCCCACGGCAGGTGGGCACAAGGCCAGAGAATCTGCCCACAGTTCTTCTCTGGCCCAAAGAAGCAGCACAGAGATTGGAAGAAGAAGCTGGCGAAGCCACAGCTGACGCACTTGACCATCATCAGGACGATGCCCAGCTTGCGATAGAGCAGCACGGTTGCCGGCAGCATGAGCACCCCCGCGGCAAACAGGGCCGCGGCCCCCACTGCCGTGGCACAGCTGGTCTGGCGCAGGGAGAAGGCCACGCGGCTCAGGCGGTCAGGGTGCGGGCACAGGTGATAGGAGATACAGTAGTTGACTGTGAAGTCCACCGAGAGGCCCACAGAGGCGGAGAGAAACAGGGCTTCGGCCGTGTTGAGCTGCCATTCGAGCAGAACCAGGAGCCCCACGGTGAGCAGGACGGTGCCTGCCACGGCTGCCACGGAGAACAGGCTCAGCGGAACGTTCCAGGTGCCCAGCAGCAGCGTGGCAAAGGCCAGAGCCAGCGCCAGGCCCAGCACCACAGCGGGTTCTGTGTTCAGGCTGTGCTGCAGGCTGTAGAGGTCCAGATGGCTGGTAAACCAGCCCCGGTGGAGGCCCGGGGGGGCCCGGCCCAGCTCGGCCGCCAGCCAGTGGCTGACCTCAGTGTAGAAACGGTGGGCCTGGCCATAGTCCGGACTATACTGGACGTTAGTCTGGAACTGCAGGACCAGGGCGGCCAGGCTGCCGTGGGCATCGAAGCGGGGTCCCAGGTCCCGGGTGCCGTTCAGGCCTTGCTCCAGAGCCATCATCTTGAGGCAGTGCAGGAAAAGCTGGGGGGCCCAAGGGAAACCGGAGAGGCTACAGCAAAGGCCTGGCCCCAGGCGGGCGCAGGCGGGGCTCTCCACCCAGTGCCGAAGGGCCTCCACGAAGCACAGCGTGGGCCAGCCCTCGGGCTGGGCGCCAAAGAAGCTCTGATTCCGAGCTCCGTGGCAGAGGGCTAGCAGCCAGCGCTGGGCCTCGGGGCCGCTGGCCGAGAAGGCGGGGTCACTCACCAGTGAGCTGTTGCTGCGGGGGTCCAGCGGGTCGCCGGTGTCCACGGGCAGGACGCCCCACACCAGCACCACGGGCAGGTGGCCCCCCTCGCCCTGGGGCAGCCGCTCGAACAGGAACTGCTGGCGGTACTCGGCGTCGAAGCGCTCGAAGGGGTGGCTGGGCCGGAAGACCTGGCCCCGGGGCGGCGGCAGCGTGGGCAGCCGCAGGCGCGGGCTGACGCCGGCGATGTAGGCGCCCCCTGCCGCCAGCGCGGCGAACCAGCAGATCCAGATGTATCGGAACTTGATGACCCCGCAGGGCAGGAGGCGCTGGAAGAGCAGGCGCGACGTGCCAGCCGCCGCCCTCCGGAGGCCGCGGAGCCGCCGCTGCAGCGCCAGCGCCAGTCGCCGGGGCGCGCTGCCGGCCCGCGGGCCCTGCGCCCGGGCCGCACAGGCGCGCGCCAAGTAGCGCTCGTGGAGCACGGCGGAGGCGGGCAGCCAGGCCAGCGTGAGCGCCAGGTGCGCCAGCACGGCCGTGCCCAGGTACAGGGCGAAGCAGCGCACGGCCGGCAGGCGGCTCAGGTAGCTGGCGTAGAAGGCCGCGGCGGTGGTCAGGCCCGAGACCAGCAGCAGGTAGCCGAAGTGGTGCATGGTGCGGCCCACGCGCTGCGCCAGCCCCCCCGAGGGCAGCTGGCTCTTGCTCAGGCGCCACAGGTCGAAGAAGATGAGCGTGTGGTTGGCGCAGACGCTGCTGAGCAGGACGAAGGCTGCCAGGTTGACGAAGGGGAAGTAGGCCATGCGGAAGGCCACCCGGTAAAGAAAGAAGGCGACCAGCAGGGAGCCCAGCACCCCCAGCAGCACCAGGAGCGTGAGGAAGAGGGAACGCAGGTAGAGAGCGATGCTGAGGAAGATGGCAGCCAGGGCCAGCAAGGGGTACACCGTGTCCTGCGCCAGGTAGTGCCTCAGCAGCTCCTGCTTGAGGCCCAGGTCCATGCCAGTGATGGACGTGTAGTTGTCCGAGAGCCCCCAGGGCGCGGCGAGGCGGTCCAGGTAGATGCCCATCATGGAGGCCCCCTTGGGAGTGGGCAAGAAGAGCAGGCTGTACTTGAGGGAGGGGACCTGGTAGTCGGCGGTCTGGGGACTCAGAAAGTCCCTGTCCAGCAGGAAGTGGAGGAGTTGGTAGACGGCACTGCTCCGGGAGCACTTGGTGGGCACCTGGGCACAGTGTGCGGGCTTGTCCTGCCCGGGGCCCAGACAGGAGGGCACCAGGGCACCGCGGTGGTAGTAGATGGCACAGGCCCGCAGAAGGGCCAGTGTTCGAGCCGCATCGGCTTGAGTGGTATCCAGGCAGGAGGAGCGGTTGGAGAGCACGGCCACGTAGTTGCCCAGGGACCAGCTGGGGCAGCACTTGTTGGCTTCCGTACGCTGGCACAGAGCCCCAAAGTGGCTGTGGGAGCGGATCTGTACGGCACACGGGGCAGGAGAGAGCTCAGGGTCAAGGCAGGGGTCCAGGTTCCCCGGTCCCTGTCCGGGGACGTTTCACCTCCTGCCAGGCTAGAGGGCAGAGGCAGAGAGGTATCCTGACAGCCCAGCAGACGAGGCCTGTCTCAGCTGCATTCTGTTCCTGGCTACGTCTTGACTCCACCAAAGGAGAGCCTCAGGAAAGCAGCTAGAGGCCTCCGCCTGAGAGGTCCTGCGCGAAGGGCCCCTGCACGTCACACACCCCAGTTCTGCCCTGCCTGAGCCAGGAGTGCAGGTGGCAATGTTGGCCACAGATGGGTCAAAGGTCCAGGGAATTGGAAGCAAACAGAGGGAAAAGTGGGGACCAGAATATTCCAGGGTCAGGGTCAGTGCCAAACGTAGCCTCCTACCTCAGTCCACTGGGCTGCTTAAACCGTCTTAGGGACAGAGCTATTTCTTTTTCAGACCTCATGCCTCCTTTTCTCTCCCACCTGCTGTTGACACAACACATCACGACAGCTGGTGTAGCTCTGGAGGGCACTGGAGGGCACTGGCCTGGGGATCCGAGGCCGTTTTGCCACCAACTGGCTGTATGGCCTTGGGCCTGAGATCATGGTGACAACGGCAACATTTACTGAGAGATTTCTATTGCCAGTCATTATTCTAGAATTTGCCAGGCAAATTCTGTCTTGTTCAGTTGTCCCAACATCCTTATGAGAAAAGTACCATTATTTGCCCCATTTTCTACATCCAAAGCCCGAGGTACTGAGAGGTTTAGAAATATGCCTGCAATCACACAGTCGGGGGGTGGGGGGATGGTATTAGAACTGGCCATGGGGCACCTGGGTGGCTCATTTGGCCGAGTGTCCAATTCTCGCTTTCGCCTCAGGTTGTGATCTCGGAGTCCTGGGATGCAGTCCCACGTGGGGCTCTGTGCTCAGCGTGGAGTCTGCTTGTCCCTCTCCCTCTGCTCCTCCCCTTGCTCCCTCTCTCTCAGGTAAAAAATAAATAAAACTTATTAAAAAAAAAAAAAAGAACTGGCTTTGAATTCAGGAATCTGACTCCAGGGCACATGTTTCTAACCAGCGTCCTTTGGTACTTGGAAACACTTGTGCGAAGGGCCTTGGGCTCCTCAATGGTATTTATACTGTTTTGGCTGCAAACCTTTCTCCCGATGTTATGGTATCTGGCTCTCGGGTTAGCATGATTGGATTAGCGCTGCTTGGATTGATCAGGTGGGGGCCTTGGGCTGGGGCCTCCTCAACAGCCCTTGAGGCTTCTTTTCAGGACCTTTTGAAAATCCCCAGGCTCTGCTGCTCTCTCTGTCTTGGCTTCTCTAAGAACAGCTGACTCTTTTTTTTCCCACCCGAACCTGGAGCCTTTCAATAGGGGTTGGAAGACTTTTCTGAGCAGGGAATACTCTTCCCCAGTCACTCCGGGCAGTCCTGGCTCAGCTGTATTTCCTTGGGGTTGGGTCCCTCACATCCTTCCCTCTCCCCCCGCCCCTCCCCAGTGAGCTCACCTGGTCCTGTTCCATGCGGCACATGGAATGGATGGCTTGCAGGTTCCACAGGCTGCCCGCCGAGGTGGACATGAACACCAGCTGTGCATAGCTCTTCTCTGCAACACACCCCCCAACACACCCCAGGATTCAGCGCTTCGGCATCAGGTCCTGGGCCCACTGGAGGGAAGACGCTTACCCAGGGCCCATCAGGGCTCAGATTCTTCTCTTCGTGTGGCTGGAGCCCCTGAGGCCTAGCTCAGCCCCCTGACTGTACCCCAACTTCCTTGGCTTGAACGTGGCCAGCCAGCCTCCGTCCTTTTCTGCCTGCCCAGGTTTGTTCTCCTGGGCCCTCTTGTTCCAGTAAGTACGATGGGGGCCACCATTAAGGGCAGGAACTGGCCAGGTTGCTGCTTACCAGGTGGGCCACAGAAGAAGTTCTCCTGCCCTCTGTCCTCCAGGGGCTCCACCATCCTTCGAGGCCGGACTAAGCCCTCCTGGGAACTGCTCCAGGGTGTGGGGCTCAGAGTGGTGTGGGCGATGGAGCTGAGGGAGAGAGAAAAATCTATGCCAGGCACCCTCAAGGGGTGGGGGCTCAGAGGAGGCCAGACATCCCTTCCCAGTGGACCCCAGCAAGTCCCTCTGACCTGCATTTGGGGAGGTCACCCGATGCCCTCTCTTTCCCCCTTTCCCTTTAACAGTGGAAGGATGGAAACCCAGTACCTATTCTGCTCAAGGTCTGGGGAAAGAGAAAGCAGCTTCCTGGGGCCCGTGAGGGTTTGCAGCGCTCTCCACACCACTAGCTTACGGCCGATGTCTGTGTCTCGAGGCTCAAAGCCCTGCAGGGAGGGGGACAGAGGAGGTCAGGTGGGCAGGAGGAGGAGTGCTCCATCTGGCCCTTCTTGGCTCTGCCCCTTTGGGCCCCTGGAGCAGGGAAGGCCAGCCCGCCTTTCTGGATTGTTGGATGAGAGTATCCCCTCCGTACCGTCTCCCCAACTCGTTCCGGGGTTCAAGAGCCTGTCACTGCCATCCCACCCCCAGCTGGGTCACTCCAGCTTTCTGCCCCAGACTGAGCAGAGGTGGCCAGGCCTGGGGGGGGGGTCCCTGCCCCTCCCCTTTGCCTCTTACCAGCAAGGGCTTGGAGAAGTCGGGCAGCCGGTCCCCCAACAGTCCAGCCAGGGTGCAGACGAGGATGACAGTCAGACACAGCAGCAGCACAGCCCCTGGCCACTCGGCAATCAGCTGGGAATAGCTGGGGAAGAGAAGCCACTGGAGTTGGTGTTGGGCGTGGTGAGCTTAGGTATCACCAGAAAGGGGCGGTAGGGCCAGACTTGGCATCCACCTAGTCACCCCTAGGGGGCCAGAGGCCCAGGCCTACCTCTTTGGCATCCGGAAGGTCCGTTCCTGCCTGTGGAAGAGAAGAAAGACACTTGCTTGTCAGAGCCCCCTTGCAGGGTGGGAGGCAGGGGATGGGGACAGAGCAAGATGGTACCAATCCTTTCAGGCTGTTCTACTCTCAAGCTCCAACCCTTCCTTCCTCCTCCATGCAGGCTGCCTCCTCCCTCAGAGGCAGGGGACATCCTGGGCTGCCTCTTAATAAAGGAGTCTGGAGCATGGGGGGGCTCGCCCCACTTTTCAGCCCTGCCCCATCTTCCAGTGGAAGCTTGCAGGCTGCTGGATCCCTCCTTACCTGACACTGACCACATGGTGCTGCACAGATGGCGGCTTCCAGGCCCCATCTCTCTGTGAGGGGGCTGGAGAAGGGCTGAGGCTAGAGCCATGGGAGCAGAGAGCTGCCCGGTCTCCGAGCCCTGGCAGGGAATTGTCCCCCCGGTATTCCTGTGGTGCCCGGGGATAGGTGAAGTGTGCCGGGGCCAAGGGGCTGGACGGGCCCACAGGCTGGAGGGTGGAAGTTGCTGGTGGGGGTCCTGAAGAACTGGAAGGATCCTCCAGGGGGCCGCTGTGGAGGGAGCAGCTCTTCTCTGGGCTTGCCTCAGGGGCCACAGCCTTGCTCTGGGACCTGGGGAGAGAGGAGACAAGGGGGGTGGGGGTGGGGAGTGGTGTTGGGCCACCCCATGCCCCAGCACTGTTCAGTAGTCTCAGACAAGGAGATGGGGGCTTGGGGTTGTTCTTATTAGTCCTGGGGGAGAGGGGAGGAGGGTGCAGCCTCCAGCCGTACAGCATCCCACCTCTTGGGTCCGTTGTCTCATTCACTCATCTGTCCATGAGCTCAGAAAACATTACTGGCAGACTGCTACATGCCAGATGCTGTGCTTTTACATGTATGATCTTGTGTACTTCTCACAAAACCCCACAGAGGAAATACTTTCCTTGTTCTATATTTGAAAATAGGTTCAGTGAGATAAGAGCTGGGCCTTAAACCCATTCTGACTTGCAGTCCTATGCCCTTCCTTCCTTCCTTCTTTCCTTCCTTCCTTCCTTCCCTTCCTTCCTTCTCTCTTTCTTTCCTCCCTCTCTCCTTTCCTTTTCTTTCTAAGATTTTATTTATTTGTTTGAGAGAGAGAGAGAGAGAGAAGGAGCACAAGCAGGGGGAGCAGCAGGCAGAGGGAGAAGCAGGCTCTTCGCTGAGCTGCACCTCGGAGCCCGATGTGGGACTCAATGACCTGAGCCCAAGGCAGATGCTTAACCGACAGAGCCACCCAGGCGCCCAAGGCCTGTATTCTTTCTGGTGCGGTTACCTGTTCATTCTCTTGGCAGACATTTATTGAGCACCTACTGCAATCTTGTTCCCACCTTAGAGCTTTTGAACTTCCTCCTCCCTCAGCTTGGGGATCTCCTCCCCAAGGATAACTGCGTGGCTCACAGCCTTCCTTTAGTCTCAGTCCAACTATTACTTTCTTAGAGAAGCCTTCCCTGACCACCCTTTCTAAATAACCACCTGCCAGCTCTCTATCCCCCCACCCTGCTTTATATTTCTTCACGGCATTTGCCGCAACCAGACATTACACAGTTATCCTGTTTCTCGCCCGCCTCTCTGATGGAATGTTAGCTCTGGGAGAGCAGGGGCTCGTGCCTTTGTCTTTGTAGCCTCAGTGCCTTGAATAGTGCCTTGCGCTCCAGGCCAGGGGAATGTTTGTTGAGTGAATACTGAGCTCTAGATGGGCTGCTAATGGTGGTGCTGGGATGAATAAGGTCCATCTTTGTCTTCCAGGCACTCACAGTGGATGGGAAATGTTGACAAGAGTCCAAGTCACAGGGGGCTGAAGGGGGGAGGGGGTAGTCATGGGAGATATGGCAGTGGCGAGTGCTGCCTTCCACCACCCTTGGAGCATGGGAAAGAACGTTTGCTTTGCAAGAGGTGTACAGTTGGTAGAGGGATTTGGGACCCCCAAAGAACAAGGAGGAGTCAGCAATAGAGTCTTCTTTCAAAATTACTCACGAGGGCTGTACTCAGGACCCAGCCTCACTCCCTGGGTGCTGGGGGAGGTGGAGTCCCCCCCAGTAGCAGGAAGCCAGACCTAGGACAGGAGTAGATGGCTGCAGAACAGAGTCCCTGAGGGCTATGGGCTGCTCCCGGAGAGGTTCTGGACTAGGAAGCCCCGGCAGCGCCCTCTCTCTCACCCACATTCACCAGACTCACCTGGCCTGCCAGAAATTGTGCAGCTGTGTGGTTTCCGCCGACCCAACCGTGGCTTTCAGCCCTGCCTGCTGCACTCCCAAAGGGGCTGGAGGCCAGAGTCGCAGGCCTGGTGGCAAGCAGACATTGCCCAGGGAGGCTGGGTTCTGCCCGAACACTAGAGGAACTGGGAAGAACAGGCAAGCTCTTCGGCCTCCTCCCAGAAGGAGGGCTGGCTGGCATAGCGGTCTGGGAAAGCACCACCTTCATGCGGAGGGAAAACGTGGGGGCACTGGAGGTGGGCTCCTGGCTCTATCATCCTTTAGCTCCAGGGCCTTGGGAAAGACACACAATTCTTGGGGTGCTGGCATCCTTGTCTGTTGAGCGAGAGTACGATGGGACAGGAAGTAAGGTGTAACATATATGTGCTGCCTGCCGTGGAGCCTGGAGTGGGGAAGACACATTTGCCGCGCCCCGCCCCCCCCCACCGCCCGCCCTCTTGCACTCAGGGCTGTAGGGACATGCAGCTTAAGAAGCATATTTATATTTACAATTTGACCTCTTTAGGCACCTCAGATAATACAGCTCCATTTTAGAACTCCTCCCACCTTGAGACTCTCACTACATATATAATTATAAATACTTTCCTTCTCGTTACTCAAAAGCTGCATCAGCAATTGATCTCACGGTTTAAATTACTGATACTTTTTTTTTTTTAACTAACTCAACGTTTAGAAAAAGAGGAATTTGACCAAAGTTATTCTAAAGCAAGACCTCAGATGAGCCATAAAGGGGATATAGCAACCAGGGCCCTGGCAGATAGAAGACCTTATTGGCCCATCCCCGTGGGCCAAAGGGAGGCTGATAAATGGCCTGGGTTTGTGTGCATAAGTGTGGACATTTACTTCTTTAAGGTTTTTATTCTGCAGGTCTTTTTTTTTTTTTTTTAAGATTTTATTTATTTATTTGACAGAAAGAGAGAGAGGCAGGCAGAGGAAGAAGCAGTCTCCTCGCTGAGCAGGGAGCCTGATGCAGGACTCAGTCCCAGGACCCTGGGATCATGACCTGAGCGAAAGACAGATGCTCAACCAACTGAGCCACCCAGGTGCCCCTTGCAGGTCTCTCTTAAGCACCTATCACATGCTAGGCACTGCTCTTGGTCTGAGTTATTCTGAAGGGATGAAAATGACCCATTAGTCTTGGTCTCCCCTTTATTATTATTATTATTATTATTTTTTAAAGATTTTATTTATTTGACAGAGAGAAACACAGCGAGAGAGGGAACACAAACAGAGGGAATGGTAGCGGGAGAAGCAGGCTTTCTGCCGAGCAGGGAGCCCGATGTGGGGCTCGATGCAGGGCTCGATGCAGGGCTCGATGCAGGGCTCGATCCCAGGGCCCTGGGATCTGACCTGGGCCAAAGGCAGACGCTTAACGACTGAGCCACCCATGCGCCCCTCCCTTTATTATTATTATTTTTTTTTTGAGAGAAAGAGAGCATGGTGGGGAGAGAAGGGCAGAGGAAGAGGGAGAGAGGGAATCTTAAGCAGGCTTCACACCCAGTGCTGAGCCCCATGCAGGCCTTGATCTCATCACCCTGAGATCATGACCTGAGCTGAAATCAAGAGTTGGATGCTTAACCAGCTGAGCCATACAGGTGCCCCAAGATTTAATTTTTTTATTTTTCATTTTTATTTTTTTAAGTAGGCTCCAGGGACAGTGTGGAGTCCAACATAGGCTTTCATAACCCTGAGATCAAGACCTGAGCTGAGGGGCGCCTGGGTGGCTCAGTTGTTAAGCATCTGCCTTCGGCTCAGGTCATGATCCCAGGTTCTGGGATCGAGCCCCACATCGGGCTCCCTGCTCGGCTGGAAGCCTGCTTCTTCCTCTCCCACTTTCCCTGCTTGTGTTCCCTCTCTCACTGTGTGTCTCTCTGTCACATAAATAAATAAAACCTTTAAAGGAAAAAAAAAGACCTGAGCTAAGATCAAGAGTCACACCCTTAACTGACTGAGGCACCCAGGCACCCCAAGATTTTATTTTTTTTTTTTAAATAATCCTTACACCCAACGTGAAGCTCAAATTCACAACCCGAGATCAAGAGTCGTGTGCTCCACTGACTGAGCCAGCCAGGCCCCCAGGTCTCCCTCCTTAAAGCAAACCTGCATTCCAGGGGTTAGAGAGTGGGGTGGCCAGGGTGTCTATTTGAGCTGCCCATGGCCTAGAGCACTCATTGAGTACTGGGCTTTTCCTAGAGCCAGGCTCCCCCTGCCCCACTTGGAGTGTGGTTTTTTTTTTTCCCATTAAGATTCGCTAGCACTATGGGGGTGCTGGAGGAGAGAGGGAGTGCTCCCCCTTAGCCAGTCTGCCAAAGTTCATAAGCCTGCACCCTTCTTTAGCTGCCTTCTGTTCAAGGGGGATTCCAGCCTCTACCACTGGTTTGCTTCTACTGGGGTCTCCCTGGCCCCTGCCCCTTCTTCTCAACCCCTCTCATCCCTCTCCAGGGACCTAAGGTCAGCTGCTCCCAAATCCCATCCTTCTTCACAGTGCCCATCATCGTCAGTGTGGCAGAATCTGAAACCCTTCACATTCCCGTATGAACTGTGCCTTTGTCTCAGCCCTCCCGAGAAGAGCCAAACTGTTCTGAGAGCAAAGGCTTTCTCTTGCCAGCTTCTGCCGCCCTCGGTTTTCAGGAGACCTAGTAATAACACAAGTTAGACAGCCCAGGCCTTGCCTCCCCAGGCAGCTTTCATTCTTCCTCCCTCAGTTCCAAGGCTCTGACAAGAGTGAGCCACTTCCTAGGCTGGCCTGTAACCCAAGTGCCTGAGGTAGGCAGGCAGGGGGGTGGAAAGTGGTGACACAGGCCTCCTCAAGAGGCCAAAGCGAAAGCAGCCAGGGCCTGGCTGGCAGCCCTCACCCCCACAGACCCCCCCGCCTTGGGACACTCACAAGAGGTAAATGTATATGCACATTAAGGCCACCCCCAGGCCCACAGACACTGAGCCATATGGACTTCCATGTGATCCCTCAGAGCGGCCAAGACGGATGAAGGAGCAGTCATGCCACCGGGAAAATAAAAAGGTAATTTCAAAAACACAGAGAATGAACTATTTCAAATTGCTCTGGAGTCACGGAATTAGTCAAGGACCATGGGTGTGCTTACACACGCACACTGTTCTATTCACTGTGCATCTAACTCCAGAGTACTACTTAGCTTGCAAGGAATATATTTGTGCTTCTTGAATTGAACTGTGTCCCTCTGCCTAATTAGTGTCCAGAGTCTCTGGGGAAATGCAGAGAGAGGCCAGAGGTCCTAAGGAGTTGCTGAAGAAGAGTCAGTGGTTCTTGTGCCCAGGAATGACCACCACGTGCAGGGGAAGTGATCAGACCAGACAAGGCTTATCCTTGATGAAATATCCAAGGCAGCAAATGACTCTCTAGCCCCTTCTAGGGACACTTCTGGCCCCGGGTCCTTGCCCTGCCCTGTCCTGTCCCTGCCCCGTCCATCTTTGGCTCTTTGGTCAGTCAATAGTCCCAGGCAGCCCCCTGGTCCAGGGAACATATCCATCCTGTGTCTCACTCCCTTGAAGAAAGCTCTGTGCCTTTCAGAGTGACAGGTGGCTAAATCTATCCAGGCTGACATGTTAACAATAAAGGGAGGAAAACATTTTTCTGTACTTGTGGGGCCTCCTCTGCTCTGAAGTCCAGAACATACATTAAAAACTGGGGCAGTGTCTGCCCATCTCTGCTTTTTGCCCCTGAAGAATGCCTCTTATTTCAGTCCACGCAGGAGAGAGAGAGGCAGGCAGTATCATGTCAGGGGAGGGATTCTGAGGGTGGCAGACCAGGCAGGGCACAGAAATTGCGCCATATTGCTACCTGGCTCGGCTGTTCCCTCACACATATGGTGGAGGAAGGTGGAGGAGAGATACTGATATCCGCGCCCTCAGTGAGAAGATGCTCCTCTTGTCCTGCCAGCTTGGGACTCCTTCAGGGATGGTAATAACCCGCAGCCTGAGCCTCAGAGCCTGCCCACCCTTGCGCCTCCAGTGAGAGAGTGCTGGTAGCCGCCACACGCGGGGACTCAAGCCCACACGTGTGCTGCCGGCCATGGAGGCAGACTGGACTCTCCGTGATGGACAAAGCCAGTTCCTGGCGTGGCGGCGAGGGTCTGCCTTCCCCAGGACACACACCTGGGGGATCCTCCCGTCTATGCCACACGCGCACCTTCGAGCACACTGCCATGCTGGAACCGAGACTAAGGTTTCTCCGGGCTTGGGGCTTACTGAGAAGATGCGGGGGCAGGGCCTAGAGGGAGGGGTTCATGAGGCCGGAGGGTCGGAGGAATCCCCGGGACTAGAGGTAAGGTAGGAACAGTGGGTGGGGCAGGTATCGGGGCAGTGAGAGCGATGGGGACTCACAGTAGGGAGTATTAGGGAGAGAGAAAATTGATCCGGCAGAATGAGGGCGTGGCCAGGGGGCCGGGAGCTCCCAGGCGCTGTAAGGGGCTCTGGGAGGGGCTGGGGAATAAATGAGGGACACATATGGCGGCTACGGGGATACCTGGGGCGGGGGTGTTGGGAAGGTCTGCGAGCTGGGTCTGCGGAGCGGTCTGCCCTACCTGTCCGGGGAGCTGCAGTCTGGGGCCAAGGGCTCCCCCCTGGGCCGCTGCTCCCCTTCCGGCCCCGGGCCGGGAGCCGGACCGCCGCTGCTGCTGCCGCTTCCAGCGTCCATGCCCGTGGGCGGCACCGCTGTCCGGGCGCTGGTGCTGAAGCGGTGGCGGCAGCGGTCTCCCGCGCATGCGTCTGCGCCAGTCGGACAGATCGCTGGGCGGGGCCGACTAGGAGCCCAGCCAATGGGCGCGGCACCGGGGAGGCGGGGACAGAGGCTCCTCGCGCGCGGCTGCCCAGCGCTGGAGGGATGCTGTGTTTAAGACCCCGGGACCTACCCAGGCCAGGTCTGAGAGCTCCTGTAGTCCGCACACTGGCCTTTCCCAGCGGGACCCCGATCCTCCCCTAAGGGACCAGAAAGCGCGACTCCAGGCACCGTGCGGAGAGCCTCACTACTTGAAACGCACTCTTCCAGCCAGAAAGAGGGAGAAACTTCCACACCCGCACTTGACTGTGCAGGAAGCCGAAGGGTTGAGAGGTTGGGCGACTTAAGTCCACATTTCTCTCGGCTTTGTCCAGCAACGCCCTCCTCCGCAATGGGACTAGGCACTGTTCAGGTTGGGTCTGTCTTCACATTTGTCTGGACGTGGACCTGGACCTGGGTTTGCACCCCTCGGACCTGGAGCCTGGCTTGTTATTCAAGTACTTGAGTATAGGGTGTAGGAAGAGGGAGAAGAGAGAATTCACAGCTCTTTTTCTTATAATCACCCCACTTCAGCCTGGGAGGTACCAACAGCCACTCATTTTAAGACACTTGCTCCACCATCAGGGAATGGCTATGAGGAAGGGGAGGGGGTGATGGGCCTGGGACAGGCCTGGGTAGAGTTCTAGAATAGATATGAGTGGTGTGAGAGGCCTGGGAGTTGGAGATCGGAGAGGGTTCCAGATGTGGGATTTGGATGGAAAGGGTTTCACAGCAAGCATGCTGGCTGAATGTGCAGGGAGGTGCCATGGCTGAGGAATGGGGCTGGGGAGAGTCAGACTCTACACGCATTTAGAATATAGGTATCCCTAAACTGTGTGCAAATGTCACTCTATGAGGCATAGGTCTCTAAGTGGGAGAATCTAGAGGCAGGTGGTGGCCTGTCCTGAATAGCTTACAGTTTGGCTGGAGATATAACAGGCCAGCCCAAAAATTGATGCCGACTGGGTAGGGTGTGGTCAGGTCCCTGTGATGGTTGATAAAGCTACAGAGAAGGGTGCAGTGTGCAAAGAGGACCTCTGTCTTCCTCATGGGCTTTAGGGAAGGCTTCGTATTGATGGTGGAGCCTCAATATGGGAGGGAAGCTGGCTGGGAGGGAAGGTATTCTTTACCTGGAGGTGGGGAAGGGGTGGGGGTAGGGGTGAAATTGCAAAGGTAAGGAGCCTGGAAAGGTCAATGTCTTTTTAGGGAATGGTGAGAAATATAGCTGGACAGTCGGGATCCTTTGAAGGCTTTTGATCTATAGAGCGAGGCACCTAGATGGAACCTTGGGAGGCCCATCGGGTCTGGGTGTATTTGATGGAATTAAAGTGATGAGGACATGGTTGAGGCTGTTTGATGGGAGAGGGCAGAAGTGAAAAGGAAAGGAGTGGTGACCTTATACAATCATGTGCCATGGGCACCACGGAGTCAAGCTTCTGAGAATGCCTGGCTGGGTACTTATTTTTATAATTAGGGAGCTCAGAGACCACCAGGGCCCCTGGGTATGAAGTTGGATACGAAGGAAGATTGGCTCTTTAAGAATGAAATATGGCCTCTGGGAGGCTGTTTATTAGGAAGAGAAGACTCTACTTCAGGCTCCATGCCAGGTCAGCTGGGCAACCCAACTCAGGCTTCCCATTCTTGTGTCTTCTTTCTTCTGCTTCCTTAGTGAGGTGGACCGGGTGGGGGCACACAGGGTCCTGGGGGGTGGTTTCCTCCAGGACCGTGCCCTGGGCCATGGCCAGGGGGGTGCCCACAGGGCCCTGGGGGGTGGTTCCCCCCAGGACCATGCCCTGGGCCATGGCCAGGGGGGTGCCCACAGGCCCCTGGGGGGTGGTTCCCCCCAGGACCGTGCCCTGGGCCGTGGCCACCACCATGGCAGTGCCCCTGTGGAAAGCCAAATGAGCAATGTTAGAGTCAGAGGTCAGTGCCAGTCTTGCCTGAGATCAACTTCCCTCTCCCTCCCCTCCCTTCAGCCTTCTGTTGTAGAGGATTCTGGATTTTTGGGCACTAGCAGGGGGTGGTGGTGGAGGGCTGGGAGGCAGGGGCAGCAAGTGAGCAAGTCAGAGCACTGAGCAGACAAAAGGGGAAGAACCTAGATTCACTGGTTTCCATTCCTTGAGCCAAGAAATGACTCCTACTCCCTGGACCTTGGTTTATTTCTATAACTAAGGAGCGGAATGATCTCATCTTCTCCCTTTTCTCACCCAGGAACCCTTATAGAGTCAGTGGAGATTTTGCCAGGCTAGGAACTGCAGGCTGACTACTCTTAAGTGAGGGTGGGGCTGGGGGTGGATCTAAGGGAGCTCCTGAGGGCCAGGAACAAGGAGGAGAGGTGAGGCAGGGTCAGGGGCACTGCAGAAGCTGTAGAGGGGAAGGAGGAGGGGGACGGGGAGGGTAGCTGGAGGGTGGGAGGGGAACAAAAGCAGGTGACAGGTGAGGATGTGCATGTTCTCTATGAGTGTGTGTGTGTGTGTGTAGGTGCAAGGGTGTACGCTCCATTTACGTGCAGAGAGTTATGTCTGTGTACCTGCACACAGGTGGGTGCCACCCCACACATGGGTACACAGATACAGGCATACGTGCCTGCTGTGCCCCCAGATACACACATGTAGGCGCGTGTGCGTGCATGTGCATACGTGACGGTGGGACCGTGCGTGAGCCCATGCCTGTCCCTGAGCAGGTGCTAGACTAAAGAAACCAGGAAGAATAAAAATAGTAAAATCAAGGCTTTATTGCCTCAGCCAGCAGAGGCCGGAAAGAGTGTGGCTTAATCTTCTGTCTTTGCTGGAACAATTCCTGAGGCCCCAAGGCCAGAGGAGTTTCTTTGCCTCTTGCCACAGGCCCAGGGAAGAGAAGACAGGCACCAGCTACCTTGCTTCTGGTGCTGGGTTACTGGGGGCCTGGCGCCCTGAGGGAGCCGGGGTGGGGCTATGCCCCTAGCCCCAAATGGCTTCTGCCTCCTAAGCCTCAATGAGTGCTTGGCGTGGGGAAAGAAGAGGCGGGCTCCAGGGCCCTGGGGAGCAGCCCCTGCCTCATCCGGGCTCAGTGATGCCCGCAAACAGCCACTTCCCACCCTGCCTGCCTTTCCTTCTGTGAATCTCCTTGGGGTGGGGCCGGTGTCAGGCCTAGGAGCTGGTGGGAGCCCATGGGGGATGGGGGTGGGCAGCCTCTCTTCTCTGGCAGAGGCAGGTCACTGGGGCCCTACGGTGTGGCTGGGGTTTGGGAGCAAGCCAGCCGTCCAGGGAGGCTGTGGGGGTAGCCAGGAAAGCAGAGAAGCACGGAACAGGCGGCGAAGCAGCAGGAGAGAAGCCGAGACAGGGAGGGGATGTGAGGAAGCCGGAGAGACAGATGGGAAAGCAGGAGAGGAGCTGAGGAGAAGGCTGCAGCCGGCAGGGGGTGGAGGAGCACTGTGGTGCTCCTGCCTGCCCGTGGGGCTGCTGGACAAGCCCGCTCCCCCACTCTCCACTTCAGGAACGTCATGGCTGCTCCCTGAAGGTCAAGGAAGGGGGCTGGAGGTCCGGAGGACATGGCAGTGGGGAGGAAGAAGGGGAGACGGCTGGAGAGCTTTCTTACCTTAGGACCTGTGGGAGAGGAAAGGAGAAAAAGAAGTGGCTTTGGTCACGTGGTTCTGCGGTGAGCTACCTGTGCTGCCCACCCCCGGTGCCAGATTCTGTGGCCACCGAAGCCTGCCCCGCCCTCACCTCCAAGCCCCGCAAAGGCTCCTCAGACCTGGTCACGTGCCTGACCATCACTCCTTCACTCGATAACAGATACAGATATATTCAGAATCAGTACAAAGCTCCGTTGTGCATCCCTATTTGCTTGAAAATGGACAGAGTCCTCCAGGGTGGGGGTGAAGTCAGGGAACAGGGGTTCTCATCCCCAGCCTGCCGGCTGTCTGTCCTCTCCACCTTGGCCAAATTCCATGACACGAAGGGGGCACTCCACAGTGGCAAATCCAGACTTCTGCGACCACCTCCAGACGCTCCCCACCTTGCCTCCCCAATCCGCTCCCTCCCCCAAATCCGATTTTTTTCCGACCCAATCTCTGCTCAGACCCTCAGGCGTTTGTGGGTTCCTGCTTATGACCTTCTGGTCCCAGCTCTTAGCCTGTGCTCATGTCTCCTGCCCCTTGGACATCTTTCTCACTCTGTTCTGTGTGCCTTCCTGCAGAAAGTGTGCTTATACCGGACCATCCTGCTGCTCTGCTTGCCCACAGTGGGTGTGGTGGGGCTCATTCTGCAACAACCAATCTGAGTGGTCCTGGGCCTTCTGAAGTGCTCCGTTGGTGGGAATCATCTGCTCAGGGAGATTGCGATTTCTTGAGGACCAGGATAGTCCTTGGTTCCTTTGGAGGGGAGCCGAGGGCACAGCTGCCAAGAGCTGAGTTCTGGGCTCCAAACCCTCCATGTCCCCACAACCTCATCTTGAGCACGGCCCCTGGTTTCCCATGTGTACGATGGGAGAAGCACCTGTCTGCTTTACTCCGGAGGGCTAGCGAGATGAAGGCTGTATGAGCATGTCTCCTAAACTGTAAAGTGCTCTACAAGATAGAAGAAATTGTTTTCCTCTTAGAACCCTCCATCACCTTCACACACACACACATTCTCGGCATGCAGTGGATGTGGCTGACCCATGGCCTCTGCCCCCGCCTCTCTCCTTCCTCCTTCACCCCACAGCCTCCCAGCCACAGCACTTACCTGGATCCATCTTTATCGGCCAAGCGCAGGGAGCGACAAAACGAACACCTGTGGTTCAAGAGGTCGAGTTTAGTTGGCTGTAACCTAAATCTCGGTCTCTTCTTCTTCCCTCCAGGGGATGTATAAACACAGCCCCTTCAAGGGGTAGAAGTGCTCCCTCTGGCTTAGCTTGGTAACCAGTATGGAGCTGGGCACTGAGTAGGTGCCAGGTGTGGGTGCTGAATGCACACAGTGGGTTCACCCACATGGTGGGTAGACGGGGACATAGAAGTATCGTGTGCTGTCTGCTGAGCCCCACACCCTCACTCTGGACCCCCAAAACCACCCCCAGACTCCCAGTCATGTATTAACTCAATTCCACTTGGTCAGTGTCAGTCATGTTCATTATTCACGTATGCCTGCCATGAGCCAGGCCGTCGTACCCAGTCCCTACAGATTCTTGTCCTTGTCTTGACAACTGGCACGAAGGTGGGAGAGGGAGGCTTGAAGACAGAGCAGACTGGGGTTGTCAGGACCTCTGGGGGACTCAGCACAAGTGAACGGAAAGCCTTCCAGCGCCCTAGCTTCTTGTTCCTACCCCCTCCCACCAGGACGTTGGAAGTTGGTGGGAGGCTTAGGGTCTGTGTCATTCTCCAACGAGTGTACTCTCATTGGATCGAGCTGCCGACGTGCTCTGGTGCCAAGGCTGCCTTTGTCTCGCCTGGGGCTGGCACACAGGTCACAATGCACAACCTGAGGACAAACCCTGTGCACACACAACACATTCATTTTTTTCTGATCCCCAAGTCAGACTCTAGTATGTGACAAAAGGACCAAATACCTGACATCAGAGCACTCTGGTAGCCATATGGTTGCTGGAGATGCAAGCACAAATGTTCACACACACATACACCCCTAACACAACAGCCCCAACCCCTTGCCCCTCTCGAGTTGCCCAGTTTTGTTGGCTTCTACTTGTACCACAAATGTTCAGCTGAGGTCAGCCTCTGAGCTATGCCCATGGTCCTTCCCGACCCCTGAGCCTTCCCTTAGTGAGTAATGAGTCTGGAAGAGATCCTTGAGGCTGGAGTGAGGTAAGGGGGTGATATAAAAAACAAAACAAAATACAGCGTAGGGCTAATTAGGTTGGAAGAAGGAGAAAAAACTCAAGCCTGTTTAAAAAAAAAATGGGCAGCAGGGGCACCTGGGTGGCTCAGTTGTTAAGCATCTGCCTTCAGCTCAGGTCATGATCCCAGGGTCCTGGGATGGAGCCCCGCTTCGGGCTCCTTGCTCGGCGGGAAGCCTGCTTCTCCCTCTCCCACTCCCCCTGCTTGTGTTCCCTCTCTCGCTGAAATCTTTAAAAAAAAAAATGGACAGCAGATCTGAACAGACATTTTTCCAAAGAAGTACAGATGAAAAAAAAAAGATGTACAGATGGCCAACAGGTACATGAAAAGATGCTCAGCCTCATCCATTAGCAGGGAAATGCAAATCAAAACTACAATAAGCTATCACCTCACCCGTCAGAATGGCTAGTATCAAAAAGATAAGCAATAACAAGCGTTGGTGAGGATGTGGAGAGAAGGAAACCATCATGTACTATTGGTAGAAATGTGAATTGGAGCAGCCACTATGGAAAACAGTATGGAGGTTCCTCTAAAAATTAAATATGGAACTACCACGGGATCTAGACATTCTGGTTCTGGGTATTTATTCAAAGGAAATGAAGACATGGAAGAGAACAGAAGGAAGAGAACAGAAGATTCACTGCAGCATTTCTTACAGTTGCCAGACATGGAAGCAGCTGAAGTGTCCATCAGTGGATGAAGGGACAGAAAACATGGTACATGTATACAGTGTTCTATCACTCAGCCATCAAAAAGAAGGACATTTTGCCATTTGCAACAACTTGGATGGACCTTGAGGGCCTTATGCTAAGGGAAATAAGTCAGAGAGAGACAAATACCATGTGCTCTCACTTATATGTGGAATCAGACAAACAAAAAACCAAACCCTCTCAACAGCTCCCTCGCTCACAGACACAGAAAACTGACTGGTGGTTGGTGGCCAGTGGGTGGAGGGGGTGAATGCGGGTGGAGGTTCAAAATGGGTGTCGAAAGGTACAAACCGGCTCAGTGGGCTAAGCGGCTGCCTTCGGCTCAGGTCATGATCTCAGGGTCCTGGGATCGAGCCCCGCATCGGGCTCCCTGCTCAGTGAGGAGCCCACTTCTCCCTCTCTCTCCCTACTACCCTGCTTGTGCGCACTGCCTCTGTCAGATAAATAAAATCTTTTTTTAAAAAGTGCAAACTGCTATACACCTGAAACTAATATGTTTTGTCAATTAAACCTCAATTAGAAAAAACAAGACGAGCCTTGGACTTTCCTTCCCCAGTTCAGGCCAAGGAGCTTGAAGGACTGGAGTTGGCAGGCAGGTTCCTCTGAAAAGGATCCTGCACACGCTCAGCGAGACGCCTCTGCCTGGCACAGCGGAGGCACCAGGGCTCAGCGTGGTGTGGGGGCAGGACAGGCAGGCGGGCACCTATGCAGATGCACAGACACACGGCCCACAGACCCACGCTGTGCTCCTGAGCAACACAGACCGTCACTCGCAGATGTACGACGCCCGCCCGAGCAGAAACAGAGCACGGATCCCAACTCAGTACACATGCACGCATACTCAGAGAAAGCACGACCGGACAGACCCACGACACACTTGCACAGAGAGCCCCTCCTGTCCGAGGTCCACAGCCAGCAGAGACTCACCTACGAGCACAGAGCCAGGAGCTGCAGGAAGTCTGAGGCTCTCTCTGTCCTCAGGTGTATTTGTATAGGGTGGGGAGGGGCTCGACGAATCAGGAATCAGGTACATGGGAGGGTCACGGGCAGAGGGTGTGGAGGAACGAGGGAGGATGGGCTAATCTTTATCTGGGCAAAGAGCAGCTGGAAGCAGGATGGGTGGGGGTGGGGGTGGGGAGTAGGTGGGGAGGAGGATGGGGAACAACACTTTACCCCATCTCTCTGGTAAGGAGATGCCATAGAACCAAGGAGGGTCCCAAACCTCGGCAACCCTTGGGCTCCCAATGCTGGGTGAAACTGAAGCCCGCTAACACTCCCAGTCCTCAGCTAGACAAAAGGGCTCCGTTGGCCCCCTTCAGTCAAGGGGAACCAGAACCCTGAGAGATCGGAAGCACCAAGACAAAGCAGAGAAGTTAAAAGGACCACTGTTGCCAGGCCTCCTGGTAAAGAGCCTGCATGGACTGGCTGCACCTGAACTGCATTAATTCATTTTTAAAAAGTAACATACCTGAGGGGCGCCTGGGTGGCTCAGTGGGTTAAAGCCTCTGCCTTTGGCTCGGGTCATGATCTCAGGGTCCTGGGATTGAGCCCCACATCGGGCTCTCTGCTCAGCGGGGAGCCTGCTTCCCTGCCTGCCTCTCTGCCTGCTTGTGATCTCTCTCTGTGTCAAATAAATTAAAAAAAAAGTAACATACCTGATTTAAAAAGAAAAAAAAAAGTAACATACCTGAGACAAATGAAAACTGGTCCTCACGAAGGGTTCTACTTGAATGTTCATAGTAGCTTTGTTTGCAACAGCTGAAATCGGAAACTGGAAATTTCTCAAATGTCTATGGATAGGCCAAGTGGATAAATCCATGTGGGGCATGGATTCAATGGAATAGCACTCAGCAATAAAAAAGGGATGAACTGGGGACACACGCCAAAATATGCCTGCATCTCAAAATCACTGTGTGGAGTCAAGGAAGCGAGACATAAAGAATACACAGTGTATAGTTATGTCTAGAAAAGTCTAAAATTTTGGAAAATTCTAGATAATGTGGACTAATGACAGCAGAGCAGTGGTTGCCTGGGGACAGCAGGGTAGGAAATGGGAGGAGGTAGAGGTAGCCCTTAGAGGCACCTGGGTGGCTCACTCAGTTAAGTGACTGACTTCGTTTCAGCTCAGGTCCTGATCTCAGGGTTATGAGATGGAGCCCCATGTGGGGCCCTGCAAGTATCGCAGAGTCTGGTTGCGACTTTCTCTCTCTCCGCCCCTCCCCACAGCGCAAGCGCAGGCTCTTGTGCCCTCTCTCTCAAATAAATAAATCTTTAAAAAAAAAAAAAGAAGAAGCCATTAGAAGGGACCTGAGGACACTCTGGGGTTCATTATCTTGATTATGATAATGGTTTCACGGAGTGTACACATGGCACGTAACAAACTGCACAATTTGTGCAGTTTATGGTATGTCAATTTGGTCTCTGCTAAGAGCTGTAAAAACAGAAGTAACATAGTCACATCAGAAAATGATTCGAGGCGGGGCGCCTGGGAGTCTCAGTCCTTGGGCGTCTGCCTTCCGCTCAGGTCGTGATCCCAGAGTCCTGGGATCCAGCCCTGTGCAGGGCTCCTTGCTCGGCGGGAAGCCTGCTTCTCCCGCTACCATTCCCTCTGCTTGTGTTCCCTCTCTCGCTGTGTTTCTCTCTGTCCAATAAATAAAATAAAAAAAGAAAATGATTCAAGGGGCGCCTGGGTGGCTCAGTCAGTTACTCTTGATCTCGGCTCAGGTCAGGATCTCAGGGTCTTGAGATAAAGCCCCACCGTGGGCTCTGCACTCAGCGGGGAGTCTGAGAGTCTCTCCCTCTGCCCCTCCCACCCATACACATGCGCACTCTCTCCCATCAATACGTAAATCTTAAAAAAAAAAAAATGGTTTGAAAAAAGGAGAGAAGGAAAAGGTGATTCTCCTTTATTTCCATGTGGACAGGAAATTATTCCTGTGTCAGGTGCTTTTACCTATCAATGATCTCATATCAGCTCTCAGAGAAAGGTGTTATTATTTCCCCCTCTTTCATAGATAAAAGAAGCCAGGACTCAGAGAAGTTAAGAAACTTGCTGAGGTCACCCAGCCAGGGTGTAGTTAGTCCCGGTCAGGACCACAGGATCTGGAGCCTGAGCCTCTTTTCCTTAACATTGCCTTTCCTTTTAGGAATGCTCTTCAGGAAAATTCCGGCCTGCTCTGGTAACATTGTGGGCAAAGGGCTTTGGCTCATGAGAAGGTGTGGCTTTATTAATTGATCAGGCACACAATTGTGTGCCTTCAGGGCGTCAGGACACAGAAGGCAGTCCAAGTCCCAGGAAGCTGATAGAGGTGTGGTGCCTGCAGCGTGCCACCCTCCAACCCACACGGGGGGTGGGTGGGGTTGGGGTGGGGGGGTGGGGGTGGGGGTGGGATGGCACCACCCGCATCCTCCCACACCCCGGGCCTCCACAGCCCTGCAAGCCTCCTCTTCTGGGAATCCTCCTTTCCCCTTTGGGGACCCTGGTGGTATGACTTCCCCACCCCTACCCCCAGCCTTTTGCAGGAGGCTGAAAGAAGAAGGCCTGTGTCCTTAGGGACCCTCAAAGGGGCAGTGGGGCTGCAGGGCTGAGGAGTGCCTCGGGGGCCCAATGCCCTGGGCTCCAGGTTCCCGTCTCACCATCTCCAGAGTCAGGTCTGAGCTCGGGTCGGAGTCCTACAGGCAGGTTGCGGGAGGCAAGGAGGCTTCGGGTAGAGCAGGTGGACCTGTGTTGATGGGGTGGACAGAGAAGCTAGGACAGACGTGGTGGTCGGGGCCGGGGGGGAGGCGGGGGCGGGGGAGGTTTCCTGCCACAGGCAAGGATGCCCATAGCTGCGGAGGACACAGCAGGGCGAATTTACAAGAGAGTGTGATGTGCATGGATCTTCCCTGCCCAAACTTAAGATGTGGGTGAGCAGAGCCTCATCCATGGGTGTGTCCCCTCTTTCCTTGGGGACAACGCCTTAGAAATGGTGAACGACCACCAGGTGCTTGGACTAACCGTCTGGATGAGAGAGGTGGTCTTCCCTGCCAGAAAGTCATGAGTGGAGAAGATCAGGGGTCATTCTTTGTGACCCCCAATCCCCGCCAGCAGAGCCCGCGAGTGAGGTGCTGCCCTGCTCCTGGGCTGCTCTGTGGGTCAGGAGCGGGGGGAGGCCGGAGAGTCAGAATTCACACAGTTCGGGAAGACAGGTTTCTCATGACAACAGGGCGAAGGTGGCTAGTCCTGAGCATGGGCTGGAAAGAGTGTGCAGGGCTGGGCATCAGCCTTCGTGAGGCAGCACAGGGGCCATAAGGAGACCCCCCTACCCCACCATGGAGCTTCCCGGGCGGGTCACTGACCCTGATCTCCAAAAAGAAGCTAACGACGCCTGCCCTAGTTAATTCACACACTTCAAAGATTGATGAGACCTTATATCACAGGTATAAGGCCATTGGCAGGGTTGTATGTAAGTGAATGGTGTTCCTTTTTTTTTTCCCAAAATATTTTATTTATTTGACACAGAGAGAGAGATCACAAGCAGGCAGAGAGAGAGGGAAGCAGACTCCCCGCTGAGCAGAGAGCCCAATGCGGGGCTCGATCCCAGGACCCTTAGAACACGACCTGAGCCGAAGGCACAGGCTTCAACCCACTGAGCCACCCAGGCACTCCTCCTTTTTTTTTTTTAGAAAAAAAAATCCCTATCTCACACTGGGATCCTCCTGCCCGACACGTCACCATTTCTGGCTTCTTGGCATCACCGAGTATTTTACTGAGAGGCTCTCAAGACAGTCCCTCTCTGCCCCAGCCTCTTGTAACACCCTCCTTCCCCCTAAGGTGACCAAACGTCCTGGTCTTCCTAGGGCTGAGGGGACACAGGACCTTCAGTGCTCAGATGGGATCAGATCCAGGCAAGCCAGGACAACTGGTCACCGTACTCTCCCCGAGGCTGCTTCCCCTTCCCTGTGGTGACCGTGGTGACCCAGGCTTTTCCACACGTTCTCCTTCACATGGGTTGTTCTTTCCTGTCTTGAAGCCACCAGGCTTGGTGATGCCACCTGCAGAGAGGGCATGCCCCCTCTCCCTGCCCCCCTGCCAAAGGCCCCCCCCCCTTCTCAGTGGGACCGGACAACTCTCAACAATCCCTCTGCCTTCTGTTGGGCTTCTGTCTTCTTTCTACCCCTCAAAACCACGCCAGTCTTTTCCCCTATGCTTAGAGAGTATGACCCCCCCCATCCCTCATCTCTCCGAAAGGCCGCTGTTGTGGGCCGCCCGTGGGGGGCAGAGTGTGCCTGTCCCATGCAGCCTTCCAGCCTCTGCCTGCCCGGAGGAAAGAGCCCCCTGGCTGCATGCGGCCAAACCAGGCCTGCTCCCCACATCCGCGAGGATCCCTAAGGCCTGAGTCCTCAATGCCGTCTTGGTTCCTCCCCCCTCCACCTTGCCCACCCCCATGAGGCCTCCTGAGACCCCCCTGCTCACTCTTCCCTGGACCCCCACCGCTCCGACTGGCCCAGACCCCTCCCTCCAGGATCCAAATACACCCTCCTGTGTGTGCCGTTGCCCCTTCCCGTGACGCTTAATAGTCTCCTGACCATCTCCTTGCTAAGTCCTGCTCAGCCGCTTGAAGCTCTGCTGGAAAACTCCCCCTTTGGGTTGGCCTGAGCCCTGTGGGGCCCTGGCCTCAGGCTAACGCAGCCTGGCATTGGCATGTGCCTCAGTGTTAGAGTCTGTCTGGGTCCTCATCTCTTGGTTCCCTCATCATCTCCACCAGTAGGAAAGCACACAGTAGGTGCCTCGTTACTGTTGCTGGCAAACACTTGACCAGGCAGCACTCAGCTCCTGGTTGTGGCCAGCTCCGGGCTGGGGGTGGGGGGCAGGGGTGGGTCCTGGGGAAAACACTGGGAGTCACCTTTGCACTCCCCGTGAAGAGGGGCCCAAACAAGGGAGACCCCGGGGGTTCGGTTCCATACTAGAGTTCATCTCTCACTGCTGGGCCAGAAGCCGCAAAGCTCCTGATGTCCCAGCCTTGGGTGTGCCCTGGAAACCGCAGAGCGGAGGAGCGGGTCCCCAGAGCAGCCTTCCTTCCGCCTCCTGATGCCGCAAAGGGCTTCAGTCCCGCCCTGTTCTGGCATGTGTGTTCTCGGGAGAGGCGAGTCCCAGACTGTCCCTGGTGACTGGAGCCTGGCCAGGCCTTGTCCCTCCTGCCCTATCTCACGTACTCTTGAGTCTTCCCCACCCAGGCGTAGGCCCGGCCTGCCCTGAGAGGCTTGTGCACAGACCTCAGGTCAGGAGGAGTGAGCCCAGGAATGGCCCTGAGGGGGACTGGGTGTGGAGAAAAGGAAAACTAGGAGGCTTTAAGCCACCCTCTTGACCCTCTTGACCTTTCCTGTTTGGAGGGTTGCCTGACTATTTTCTGGGTGTTCACGTGATCCAGGCTTGCCTGTCCTCCTCCTCAGTACTCATCCACACACCTAGCGCTGGGAAGGTGATACCAGTGACCTCTAAGTGCTTGGGCCCAGCCAGGAAGGGTTCCTGGGCATTGGGATGTGAACGCGGAACTGGGCCCTCCTGTTCTGCTGGAACAGAGGCAGTGAAGCACAGGGACTGCTTCCAGAATCACCAGTGCTAGCTGGCCAGAGATGGCATCCGGAGCCTGGGACTTCAGAGGGGACAGGCATGTGGGAGGGGGGCAGTCGGTGTGGGGCAGGAACCTGGCCGTGCAGGCTTTGTAGCAGGGCTCAGCATGAAGGGAGGCTCAGGGAGGATGCTGACAGGGTGCCTCAGGATCTCCCACCATAGGTAAGCCTCATACCTCAGAGGGCCTCGGTGTGTGCAGATCCCAGCAGGCTGGCAGGAGGCAGTCTTTGGGGCCCCTCACAGGTAGCATCCGAAGGTAGATCTCATGGTTACCTGAGGCAAGAAGAAAACTATGTTGAACTTCTCTCTGGGTTGCACGTTGTTCGAGAGATGGATATTACACGTTATTTCATTTCATCTGCCAATGACTTGGAGGAGTAGGTGCACCTCATTTTCCAGATGAGGACCAGAGAGATAAGGGACCTACAGAGCCAGTGAGGGTGAAGTTAATCTGGACCCCCCCCATCCTCCTCGGCCTCATCTTATGACGAGGTTGAGGGAGGGCAAGGGCCAGAGTGTTTAAATGTTATTATCACTCAGCCACCGGCACGGGCGGCCATTCTAGAAGCAGTGAATGAGGCCCACGAGTGGGGCCTCTGTCAGGTCTGTGCTCCCAGTCTCCGTGTGTGGTCTGGAGAGCCCCTTCCTCCCCTGCAGGCCTCTCTCCCTCCTCCTCAGTGACGGTCCCTGGACTTTCCGCCATCTTGCCCTCAGGATCAGCTCCAGGTCTGTACACCACAGACGGCAAATACCACCCTGATATGGTCCACTCCAAGCATGGGGGCTGCGGGCCCAGCTGGCAGGCCGCCTGAGAGGGTGGGAGACCAGCCAGGGAAAAGATGGGACCGACACCCATGGCTGAGGCGCTAGGACAACCGGTCCGCCTCAGGGCAGAGAGGCTGAGGGCAGAGAGAGAGAAGTTGCTGTGGAAACAGCGTTTGGGGGAAGTCTGGGGGTGAGAAGGGGGAGGAGAGTGCTTGCCTGGACGGCAGGTGCCTTGGCTTCTAGTCTTACGTGTGACACAAAAGGCTGTGTGCCCTGGGCAGGTGGTGCTGCCTCTCTGGGCCTCTTCACCCATAAAATGAGGCTTCTACAACCGCATCGCTTCTCTAGTCTGGCAGAGCTGGGAGTTCTCTAGGCTGGGGATCGTAGAGACTCGGAGAGGAGCCCGGGAGCAAGAGGGAAGAAGGGGAGGAGCGCCCCCACCTCACCAGGCTTTGTGACTCTGCTGTCCTCTAGTGGTGACAGGGAGTAACAGATACACAGTCTCTCCCCACCTCCCCCAGACAAGGGTCCTTTACACTTTGTAAGGCCCTTTGCGGCCTACGGCCTCACTGGGGACTGTGTGTGTTCTGGGTGGAGAAAGGCAGTCAAAGCATACGCGTAGGATACCCACAGGCCCGTGTAGGACAGGCTTATTCATGCGTGTATTTGCTCCGCAAGCGCTGAGGGAGGGTCTGTGGTTTATTTTTTTATTTTTTATTTTTAAAAAATATTATATTTGTTTATTTGATACAGAGAGGCAGTGAGAGAGGGAACACAAGCAGAGGGAGTAGGAGACGGAGAAGCAGGGTTTCTGCTGAACAGAGGGCCCGATGTGGGACTCTATCCCAGGACCCTGAGATCGTGACCTGAGCTGAAGGCAGACACCTAACTGACTGAGCCACCCAGGCGCCCTGGGTCTGCGGTTTATAAGGGCTCCATGCCAGGCCCTGGGGATCTGGGGGGCACTTGGCATGCCATTTTTGCCCTGAGAGCTTCTGTCCAGTGGGGGAGCAGATAAACTCACCTTGGACTCTGGAGAATATAGGACAATGTAGGGGCTGCTCTGAGGCCTGACATATTGTGTGACACTTGGGAAGGGCAGGGCCAGCTACTGTGGGGGTCCTATCTGATCAGTGGTTTGTCCTGGGCACGTGGGCCTGCAGCATGATGGCGAAGGAGGCCTTCGTCCCTGGGTTAGGGGAGTGTCTCTCTTCAGGCCCTTCCAGAAGAGCTGGGTCGCTCTCCCTATGGGATGGCTGGATTGCTACCTAGGACTCCTGTTCTCCTGCTGCTGTCCAGCCCCAACTCTGGCTGGAACAGGGGTGAGGGGCGCAGTGGACCTGGGCTTCCCCCTGTAGCCTCCTCTAGCTATCCCCCCACTGCCCCCAGACCTGGTTTGGGAGTCTGGGTTCCAAAGATGATGGAGAACATCAGGTCTCAGCAGGTGGGTCTCCCCATCCCAGGCTGGTGCTGGGCAGGCCTCCCAGTTCCAATACCACGGTGTGGGGCAGGCGGTGGGAAGCTGGGCTGCCACCCCAGTAGGGCCCTGCCTCTGGCCTTCCGGGGCTAGGCTGGAACTCAGAAGCTTGTTTGAGGCAGTGCGCAGAGAGGGTGGGAAGGACAGAGGCAGAGAGAGACAGAGAGACTGGCTCCGGGAGACGAGCCTGGGTGCGTCACCATTGCTGGGAGTCTGACTCAGTGGGAACATCCGGCAGGAAGGAAAAGAGTGTGGTGGCATTTCCAAGCAGGATGGGAACTCTGGGGCTGTGGAGACTGGCTGTGGGGTCAGGGGTACTATGTGAAGGCCTGGCCAGGAAAGAGGCTTATCGTGGTGGGGATGGGAGGAGGGCAGGAAGACATGGTTCAAGGGGAACAGAGATTGAAATGCTGGCCGACTGGGCTGGTTTGGGGAGGAGAGAGGGCAGTGGGGCTTTCTGCTCTGGAGACAGAGCATGGAATTAGGGAAACTGAGGCCTGGCCGATCAGGGATGTTGGGGATGCAGGGAATCTCTGACCTTCCCTTTAGGGCTTGGAGGTTGGGCCCTGTAACTATTGAAGGAGACCACAGGTACCCCTGATCCAGAGACCACCCCCCTAACACTCCGAGCCCCAGCTTCTGGAGGCTCCAAGAGTTCCCAGGACTGCCAGGTCAGCTGCTCTCCTGGGCACTGGGACCAGCCTCAGCTGTCCTGGGAAGATTTGGGGAGAGTTTTTCCTGAGAAAGACTGCTTCTTTTCTCGGGGTGGGAGAGGCTGAAAGGCCAGCCATGGGGAGCAAGGCCAGGAAGGGCCCAGAGCGAGGACCCTGGGTGGGGAAGGCTGTTGGTCGACCCTGAGCTGCGGTGGCCAGGGCCCTGCAGGAAGGCCCAGTTCCCCACACACCGAGGGAAGACTCGAACAGCTGAGCCTCTCAGAAGTGGCTGTGCTTTAAAATACAGGGGAGCCCATGTTCCACCTCAAGGAATGACTAATGGTGTTATTTCAGGTTTGTAGTGGTATTTGGTGGCCTAGGGGAGGTAAGCTTCTCGATCCCTCCAAATGAGCTAAACCAGAGCTGATGAGGACAGAAAAGGGGGGCTCATTTGAGGTGGGGGCCCTCAGACTAGGACGGCCGATGGGCTCAGCTGCATCCCCCAAGCCTTTCTGTACTGTTGGGACAGTTGGGATGGAGGCTTATGTCAGCTGCCTGTCTGTCCATCGGCAGGTAGGTCCAGGCTGGGGCTCTGCTGGGCTAAGGGCCTCAGAGAAGGCAGGGCCCGGGGCCGCCAGGCCCCCTGTGTGGGCTCAACGCAACAGAGAGAGGTTCCTGCCTGTGTCTCTGGGGACGCTGGGCCAGGGCTGGGAGAGGTGCCGGGCAGGGCGGGCGCCCCGGTCCTTGCCCTCTGAGAGTGGATGGGTGGGGGTGGCGGCGCGCATTCCTGGCTGGGAGCCCAGAGGAGTCTTTTGTAATCACAACATGATCTCGTGTGCTGAGCAGTGAAGCCGGCAGGGAGAGGCCGGCAGAGGCCCCGGCTCCGGCTCCCGTGGCTCCGCGGCTCCGGCTTTCCTCCTGCTCTGGCTCCCCTGGGGCTGTTCTGGAATTCTCTCGGTGCCCACTGTTGCCATGCACTCAGCTGTGAGTGGCACCTCACCTTCGGCGGGGGGGCTTCTTGGGGCCGGGAGGAGGCTGGGACGCCAGGCAGTCACACTCCGGGGGGCAGCTGGGAATGGCTGGGCCTGGGAGGAAGAAGGCTGTGCCTAGGCCGTTGGGGGGCTGGGCAGGGGCCCTTGGCTGCAGCGGAGACCCTGTGGCCAGACTGGGAGAGACCCAGGATCTCGGGGCAGAGGCCCGGCTTGCTTAGGGTGGCTCCCCGGCCGGGCCTGCCCACGGAACTGGCTCTCTCCTGCCCTGACTGCCAGCAGCTCCAGGCCCAGAAAGGCTGGGCTCACGAGAGCGAGAGCGGCTCTTTCTCACAGGCTGGGCGCAAGCCTGGGGAGTGGGGCCCAGGGCCCGGGAGCCCAGCACAGAGCCGGGGCCTCTCTTTTTACTGTGGTTCTGGGCCTGGGAGCCAAATAGCTACCCCCCCACCTCGACCTCCTGGATCCCCTGGCAACTTCCCAGTCCCGGCAGGTTCCGCCGCCAGAGCCATTTATAACTCTCATTCCAGGCTCTGCTCAGCGGTGGAGCTCCCTGGAGAGCCGGGGGGAGGGGCGGCCCACTGCTGGGGGCTGCGGGCTAGGGGAGAAAGGCCCGACCTGAGCCCCCGAGGAGGCAGAGACAGGCGGACCAGCCCAGCAGGGTGGGGACTTGGGGCCTTCCATGTGCCATCTCCCCCTGGGAGCCTAGCTCTGGCGCTGGGGTCCATTCGTGGTAAGAAGATGCTTCTCGGGTGAATGTGAAAGTTAGGGGCCTGGCAAGGGACTGGCGCAGCATTCAGGAGCTTGCTGCCCACCACCATCCTGCCCCCACCCCGGGCTCTCTGCAGGGGCCTCACGGAGCCGAGTCACCCATGAGCAGGCAGGAAGAGAAGGATGCCGAGCTGGACCGGAGGATAGTTGCCCTTCGAAAGAAGAACCAGGCCTTACTACGTAGGTACCAGGTGAGTGGGTTGTGATGGGGGCTGGGAGGACTGACCGGGTTGCTGCTGCCTGTCTGACCCCCAGACCCCTGCCCCCGCACTGTGGTCTTTCCCTGCAGGCACTAGGCCTGGGGTCCGAGTTACAGTGGTGTGGTCCCTCTCTGAGGGTCTCGGGGATGCTGTGATGTGGTGCCTCTGCCCCCTCGTGTCCCACTGGTGTCTCTCTGTGTAGGCCTGTCTGTGTGCGTCTGGGGGGCCATGGCCTGTGCTGACCCCGGGCCCTCCCGCAGGAGATCCAGGAAGACCGGCGGCAGGCAGAGCAAGGGGGCATGGCCGTGACCACAGCGGAATTCCTCCAGCCCGATGGCCTCACTGTCACTATCAGCCAGGTTCCCGGCATAAGTCCCCCACTCCCCACCCCAAAGGAGAGAGGGTGGGGTGGTGAGGATGTGGGGGCCCAGCCCATGTCCAAGTCCAAGAAGGACAACCGTTCTTTGCTCCTCTGTTTCCTCTGCTTCTAGTTTTGGGGTTCACCCTTCAGCTCCCAGCCTGAGGCAGGCCAGCCCATTGTGGTCCCTCTGACCCCAAAGGGCCACAGCCAAAAGGCCACCAAATCGAGTCCTCCTCATGCCCTTTTCCAGGTGGATGTGAAAGTTAGGGAGGGTCCGCACCACATCCCTGCGCCTGTGCTCCAAATCACAGGCTCCTCCTCAGCCCCCAACCCTAGAGGGACAGAGAAGGGGGACTGAATGCCAGGAACAGAGTGCAAGGGACAAAGCCCCATTGTCCAAGTGCTCTGGATTTCCCAGCTCAGAGATGACAAGCTGCTGTGGCATCTTGGGCCCCGGGGTGGCCCCGGTCCCTGGATAACCTCATACCACTGGCACGTGAATGCCCTAGGGAGTCCACTCCTCTGTAGCCGACCCCCCCACCCCCAGGGAGGGCCAGGGTTGGAACTGAGCCTGGGGAAGCTCCCGAAGGACTCCGTCCCCAGCTCCTGCTCGGCCCTGGCCGTGTGGTCTGAGGGCATGGCATCTCATTTTGCAGGGGAAGCGGGTGGTCAGCCAGAACTGGGCAAGACCCCTCAGACCTGGAGTAGCCGATGAGATGCTTGAGGATGAGGAGGGGAATGATCACACTGGTACTTTCTGCCTGGGGGAGCGGGTAGAGCTCGCTGTGACCATGGAAAACAAAGCCGAGGTGAGCAGGGTGGACGGGGGAAGCCTGGGCATTAGGCTACCAGCCTCTTCTTACCAGGCTGTGCCACGCTGCCTGCCCCCGCCTCCCCCCCAAGGCCAAGCGGATCGTGAGTGAGAAGCCCAGCAGAGCAAGGAACCAGGGCGCAGAAGGGTCACGTGGAAGGGGCTTGGGCCGGACCCCCTCCATGCAGATGGCCGTCAGCTCGGATTCTGCACGGAAAGTACATCTTCAAGAGGGGATGGGGACATGAAAGTGGCAGTCATCTTTCGGGGGAGGCGGAGAAGCTGAGTCACTCGTGTCCCCTATCTCTGGGGACATGGCCCACGCAGCCCCAGCAAGAATTCCCACCCTTTCTTCCTTTCTCTGGCCAGTTTCCACATTGGGTGGGCCTTACCCTGACAGGGTACGTCAGAGGTCAGCCCCTTACCCTAACTGGATCTCTGATGCAAGCATGTGGGGGCCTTGGGGGATGGGCTGTGTTCCAGGTGTGACCTCTAGGTGGCAGCAGCCCCCAGTCCTGGCTCTTGCTCACGGCTGCTGGGTGCTTCTCCACTCCAGGCCTGTCCACAGACCCCTGCAACAGCCCATCGGATAGGTGCTATTATTGGCCTCATTCTACAGATAAGGAAATGATACACAGAAAGGTTAAGTAACTTGCCCAAAAGACACAGCTAACAAGTGACTGGAAACCGTGCCTATGGCAAACGAATGTGTCAGAGATGGAATGGATATCATTTTTAGATGGGGATGTCAAAACCTTGAGGGGAAGGGGTTGGTAATATCCAGATTTCCACTCCAGGTCCAAGGCTTCCTGCTTCTTCCCCATGGTGCTGTCTTCTCCTTGCAGGGTGCTCGGGAGTCCCAGACTCCAGGCCTGGTCCCAGGCCCCGTTCCCCACCGGCCCGTGGGGGGACCCTTGGAGGTGGGCTGGGACTATGCCCAGTGGAAGCAGGAGCGGGAACAGATCGACCTGGCTCGTGTGGCCAGGCACAGAGATGCACAGGGTGACTGGCGCCGCCCGTGGGACCTGGACAAGACCAAGCCCACGTGGGTGGCAGAGCTGGGCAGCCCATTGGACTGACATGCTTGTGGATGCTTCTCCAAGGGCTGGTGGGCCCCTCTCCAGGGTGGTTAAGGGTCTGTCCGGGCCGTCTAGTGGGGCCTTGGGCTCAGGGTGGGCACCGGGTTCCCTATTTTTTTGGCCTCACCATCATCTTGTCGCTGTTGGTTCTGGGGCCGGGACTGGGGGAGGCAGGGGTTGTATGGGTCTTGCTGTAGCTTGTCTGTGCCCCACAGAAGCCTGACTCTCTGACTCCACAGGCTTCAGGACTCCAGCAAGCCTCGGGAAGAGGGCCCGGCCAGGGTGGGCGGCACCAGGGGTGAGCCAATACCCACCTCAGCCCCTTCCCCTCCCTGGCTTTCATCACAGCTCCCCCCACCCCCCGCCTGCCCTCCCCATGCTTCCTCTCCTTTTTCTGTCTCTTGGCGTGCCACTTATTTCTGGAGCTGGAAGGAGGCATGGAAGAACGTCTTACTTCCTCTCCCTCATTATCAGAGCAGGGCACCTTCCCACCCTCCAACCTACAGCTCCTGCCCTGGGTTCTGACCCCAGAAGGTCTGGGGAGGAGGCTCACAAGGAAGTCTACACTGGGATCCTTTTGAGGTTCGTCCCTCATGGGTAAAAGCTCTAGTTTCCCTGCCCCTGGCCTGTTGTAGGAACAGAGCTTTTAGAATGACCAGTCCCCTAATTTTATATATGAGGAAGCTGGGGCTGGAGAGACTCAGCCAGCTGCCTAGCCAGGAATGGCAAAGCAGGCACAGAGACCCAGCTCTTTTGATTCCCCAGACCCAAGATCTTTTTGGGAGTCAGAAAACCCACACCTGCACCAAGAGAAAGATTGACAGCTTCCCAGTCCTGGGAGACTGGTGGTACTGCTTTGGATCCTTTATCACTCCACTCTTTCTCCATTTTCTTTGCCTCGCTTAGGTCCCAGGAGCCACCGGAAGTCACAACCCCCACCACTGTCTCTTGATGGTAAAGGTGAGTCGAGAGAGAAGGAGCAGGGTCGCATGAGCCGGGGACGGAGCTGGGCTGCCATGACCCTCTTCCCTCCTTGATTTGTGGACCATCTCTTGCAGGTGGTAGTACTCGGGGTGGGCAACCCAGCAGACCCTCAGTGGTGTCAACCACACGAAGCAAAGCCCGGGGGACAGAGAGGCTGACTGGCAGGGCCCGCAGGTAACAGGTGGCAGGGGGCAGAATGCGGGAAGCATCTGGGCTCCCTGGTTTCCTGGATCTCCCTTGCCCCTGGGAGGTCAGGCCCTACACTGGTCCAGGTGGCTGCTCCAGCCCTTGGGGCTGCTGCCTTCTGCCTGATGGCTGCCTGGAGGCAGGTTAATGAGGTTCGGTGAGAGGCCGGCTGCAAAAGCAGGAGCCGCAAAAGCCTGGTACCCAGGGAGGCCGGCAGTAATTACCGCAGTTGCCTTCCCCCGGGAAGTTGGGCGTGCCTTTCCCAGGCGGTGCAGGCAGAGACACGTCCAGAGTCCCCATGGAACTTGAGGTGCTGCGGGCTCGGCCATAAACAGCAGCTGGGGACCTGGATGGCGCTCAAGTGGGTGGTGTTGGGAGGAAATGGCCGGATGGGGAACAAGGTCAGGCTGAAAGGGAAGTATCCTGGAGCCTTGTTCTGGCTCTGCTGCTCCTCTGAGACCCTTGGGCTCTGGCTGCTCCCTGGGAACGTGGGCCACTGGCTACAGAGCGATGGACGGATGTGAGGTGGGGTGGGGAGGTGTAGGGCTTGCCACATGCTGTTTCTACAGGTGGGAAACGAAGGAGGACAAGGAGGAGCCAGAGAACCAGGAGGTGGGTGCTTGGGACTAGGATGGGGCGGGCCAGGGGCATGAGCTCTGAAATGACCAGCCAGCGGGGCCAATCTCTTGTTTCAGGGAAGCCAAAGTACCAGAAAGACTTGGAGCAAGGAGGAACACTCACAGAAGCAGAGCCCGACGGAGCTGGGCCAACCCACAAGTGCCCCAGCAACCAGCCCAGAATCCTCAGGGGGGCCAAAAAGGGAGTCAGAAGCCTCCATAGCCAGTCCAGACCCTGGCTCTCCCCAAAACACTGACTTGATTCCCCTTGACCTTTCTCTAGGAGGGGCCAGTAGCCCTGGGTCTAGGGAAAGTGTGTGTGTGCTCACTCCAAGGCCCGGGGCCCAGGAGAACCCTGTGTCCTCGCCACCTGATGGTTCCGAGCAGCTTCTGGGGTGGAATGACCCCCAGGCTGAGCCGGAGGTACAGCCTAGTTCTGAGCCACGGGGAGGAGCAAGGCCCCTAGAGCCCAGAGAAGACAGGTCTGGCAAGGCTGGGGCCCAGCACGGCTTGGCGCCGCGAAGCAGGCCCCCAAGAGGAATGGGCCAAAGGGGAAGGGGCACAGGTATGAAAAGCAGGACAGGAGGGCCTGGCCCTGCAGCAAGATGCTGAGCGAAGCTCCCGGGAGCACAGAGGCCGGGCTGGGGAGAGGAGGAGGGAAGAATGCAGGCGGGACTCTAGTGTGAGAGGGCCATCTGGCTAAGCAGCTGGGCCAACTCCCCAATGGGGGGACACTGGGAGGGCAAGGAGCTGTCTGTCCCGGCCCCTCACGGGCACATCCCCAGGCATGTCCCGTGCATAGGTATGTTTTTACCTGCAGGTAAAGCTCCTGATGTATTCCTATGCCACCCCTGGTCTCTGAGGCTCTTGAGCCCTGTCCTGGGCCTCTTGCCACCCAGGCCACAAGCTTCCCTGCCATGGCAAGAAGGCGAGGCTCAGGAGCACTTGGCACCTGGCTCTCCTGGCCTCTGTCACCCCTGAGGCCTGGCTTCTCTTGTGGGTTTGGCTCCTCGGATGTAGGCCGCCTCAGTAGCCGGCAGACCCAATCCAGGCCAGGGCTCCTTCCCCTGCCTCTGCCTTGCACCCAGGTGACTCACAGCCCCAAACTCCCAGGATGGCCAAACCAGGGGAATCTCAGCCATCAGCTGGCAGCCTCTGGCCTTTCTGGAAGAGGAGGCCGAGGCTCGAAGAAAGGGAGGCCACAGCAGGCAGGGACTGGACTGGGGGCAGAAAAGCAGAGCTCAGCTTTCCTCTGCCAAAGAGAGGGTCCCTGGAAAGTCCTCTCTGAAACGGCCTGGGGTTGGGTGGAGAGAGGACAGCCTCTTCTCCCCACAGGAGGATGGGAGAGCTCATCATCAGGGATCCCTCCCCCACACCCAGGCCAGACATCGAGTGTGCCATCAAGACAGCATCAAGGGGGTACAGGGGGCAGCCCAGGGCCATTTCCTGCTGTCTCCTACTTCCTCTTCCCTGCCACCTCCCTGGCACCATAGCAAGGACTCAGACAAGGGACAGAGAAAGGGGCTCTAGCTCAGTACAACTTCAGGACTTGTCTTTCCTACTTGGTCTCCGTTCCCGCCCCTCCCCTGAGGCCTACGGCTGGTGAATTATTCAGACTCCACACAAGCTGTGGCTTCCTCTCAATTCAACAAACATTTCCTGAGCACCCACTAGCAGCAGTGCAGCCGGTGGGCGATGGTGACTCTGCCAGCAAGAGGGAGGGAGAAACCCAGTCATCCAGCAGATCCAGGCAGCACAGCAGGCGACGTTCTTGGCTGTAAGAGCCTGCTAGGAGCTGGGGATGGTGGTAGGAGCCCAGAGAGAACCATCTCACCTCTGCTCGAAAAGGCAGGTGCCCCTTCCCCTTGCACCACGCGCGGATCTCCCGTGGCCCCCGTGCTCCCCTGCTCTTTGGCCCTGCAGTGGCTCGTCCTCCCTGCTGAGGGTCCTGGGCCTCCCCAGCCTCTCTGGCTTCTCTAGGGAGTGTCTAGATCATCCTGAAGGGTTCTCTGCTGTCAAAGCGAGGGCTGAACTGTGGGGTCACGGCTGGGGCTTCCTCAGGGGCTCCTGATCCGCCCTCTACCCCCTCTACTCAGGAAGCATGAGGAGGGGATGTCTTTTCAGCACGTCAGTGTGCTCCTCACAGGTTAAGGTGCAGAGTAATGTGGATTCTAATTCAGTAAGTCTGCAGTGGGCCTGGAAATGTGCATTTCCAATAGGCTCCGGGAGATACCCATGCTGCTGGGTCCTGGACCACAGGTTGAGTAGGAAGGGTTTGGACTAGAATATATGGAGGGCCAGGGGCAGACAGATTCTAGACTCTGAGGACTCACTGCTGGCTATCTGGGGGACCCAGAGAGGTCTGCCCCTGCCTGGTGTGAGCTTCCTGGCTTCAGAGTTGGGTGAGAAGCTGAGGCACCTGGGAAGACACTCGAAGAGGCCAGTGAGTGGGTGGTGCCAACTTCCTGTAGTGGGGAGTGAGGAAGTTGCTTGGGAATGGGATGAGGTAAAGGGGGTGAAAGAGGTGGGTATGGGGTGATTGGAGGAATTTTGAAAAGGCTTGGGAATATTCTTGTGCACATGAGAATGAGACTCCTGTGAGACATGAATAGGTAAAGGGGAATGACTCCAAGCTCAAGTTTGCCTCTTGCCCTCCAGTCATCCATAGATGCACTTGGAACATGACCCTGGACTTGACCCATGACTCCCAAAGGATGGAGCTGGGGAAGAGTAGATTCAGGCAGAGCCCTTGAAGTCAGAGGTCTCCAAAAATAATCACAATCAAGAATTCAAATTCTAAGATTCACAAACTGCTCCCAGCCCCACAGTGCTATGAAGAGTATAGGCCAAGGTACGTTTGACTATGGGATGGGGACAGAGATTTGGGGCAGAACTCTGGTTCAGCCCTCACAACAGGACCTAAGCAGGAGAGAAAGCTGGGTCATGAAGGGCTATCGAGAAAGAGGGCTTCTCTCCCAGGATGTCCTGGGAGTCACTAAGGGTTGGAGAGTGTGGAGACTGGCCCAGGATATCTTCCCTATAGGAAGACTGTAATGCCAGGCACGTATCACTGAGCTTTTCTCAAAAAGAGGGGGAGCCCTTCTTCAGGATAAGGGAACCAGCAACTATGGTGGCCGCCCTCCTCCCCTTGGATGGAACCAGCTACGAAGCAGGAGGGAAGCATGGACACCCCTCCACAAACCTCAGGACCATGGAAGCCCTGCCTGTAGCAATTCCTGGCTCCTTTGTTTAAAGGCCTGGCTGGGAGATTCCCTCCTAGAACCTCCTCTCCAACCAACTGACAAGGCTCTCCTCAAAGGTGGGAAGTTCTTCACGAGACAGAATGTTCAGGAACCCAGGCACAGAGCTGGAGGAACAGAGAAGGAAGCTGCCCAAAGAGGAGTAGGGAGGTGACAGCTTTACTTAAGGCCTCATAACTAGGAGGGCGGAAAGGGCAGAAGATAGCTCCGTCCGGAACCCCTAGCACCTGGGCAGAAGGGAGCAGCAGACCAGACTGCAAGGGAGGTATGTTTTGCAAGACTGGCAGTGTGGGAGAGCGGAACCAACATGGGCCTTGGGATCCAACAGACTCAATCTTAACCTAGGCCTGTCGGCAGCTAGCTCGGTAACCTCGATCAAGTTTAACCTCCCCAAGCCTCAGTTTTCTTAGCTGCAAAATGGGGCCAGTAACAACACTGAAGCGCTGTCAGAAAAAAATTAAAGATAAGAATATGCAAAACATGCCCCGCCCACTGAACAGGCAATCTAGAACAGGAGCCTGGCCTCAGTCAAATGTGCTGAATAAACGAAGTAGCTGTTTGGTCTGATTTCTGTCTACTTTGTTTTCAATTTTCTCCTTTACTTCCTCTTTTGGTCTCATCTTCACTGGGCTTGATACACTTCAGGGAAATAAGGGATGATTTGTAAAGTTTACTGAGCCTTCCAGAGCAGTGAGCTTCCTTTAGTCACCTGGAGGAGTCGACTGGCGTCAAGAGCCTCACAAAATGACTCTGCTCTTACTGGGGTGTTCGTTGCCCTCAGCATTTCCCTTAACTCCACGCACCAACTTTCATAACTCAGCATTTCCTCTTTCTTTCTGTTAAAGTCAGTGGCAATCTTGTGGACTCCCACCACGGTCTTTTCTTATTATTTTCCCCAGAATTACAACTCCCTTGTAGGGTTTGCTCTATGCCTCCCAGAGTTAAGGAGGTTTTTTTTTTTTTTTGCCCAAAGGAGCAGCATGGCTGTATTTTCTTATGGTCAAGGGACAGGTAACTGGGGATCCCTAGCTATCTCACAGGGCGCAGGTTTGGAGGGTTCGACCGCCGGTCCACTCCAGCCCCGACCCTGGCCTCAGGGACAGGAATAACAGGAAAAGATGGTACTACCCACCGCACCCCCCACCCCCAACAACAACAAAAAAAACCCACAAAGGAAATAGCTACAATCCCCATGTGGCTATCTATGTCTTCTTATTTTGGGGACTAGGTTGGGAAGGGGGGGTCAAGGGAATAGGAGAAACTAAAGATACCACTTCACTCTGCCTCTCCAGTCACTTATCAGCATCCACAGGCCCCAGCAAGCAGCTCTTTTGAGCAAGGGCTGCCCCAGGGTGACCACAACCTCACTGAGGGGAGAACCCGAGGCGGGGAAGGCAGGGAGAGGAGCGCAGCTGCGGAAAGCAGAGGCTGAGGCTGCTTTCTCTCAAGTCTGCCGGCTGCGTCACAGCCTCCCATTAAGCAACCACTTGACGCCGGCGAAGTGAAATAGCACAGACCTGGCACCAGAAAGAACAAATGTGGCACCCACTGCTCCTTTTAAGGACTGACTCGAGGAGCAGCGGGCCCAGGGCAGGAGTTGAGGCAACACAACAGTACCTTTGTGGGAGGGGAGAGCGGATTCCTGCAGGCCTGCGTCCTTCTTAACGAGCTCTTCTCCGGGGCAAGCTCTCCGGGCACCTTCAAAGATAACCAATAACACAGGCTTTTTCCCTTTTTCTTACAGACTCTGGGGATACGGTGTTTCCTTTCTCCCCAGCCGGGCAGCTGGCTTTGACCAAGAAAAAAGGTCAAAATTCACCTTGTAGCCATCTGTCAAAACAGAAATACCTAAACCCTAAGTTCCAGAATCAGAAGGGAGAGTCTGGGCTGGTGGTTCTCAGATTTTAGTGTCAGAATCACCTGGAAGGCCAGTTAAACGCAAAGTTGGGGTCCACCCTCTGAAGCTCTCATTCGGTTAGTCTGGGAGAGGGCCTAAGACATGGCATGTCTAACATGTTCCCCGGGGATGCTGACGCCAATGGTCTGGGCATGGGGTATAACATCTCTTCCCAGTCATCATTTTATCCAAAGGGACGGACATTCACCTGAAACTCTATTACCTCCTATGTATACATGGTACTTTCAGTCCCCAGATCTCCAAACCCTGTCACATCGATTTCCTCCAGTTGCTCTCACGAATTCCCATCGGGGTAGGAGGAACAAGTGGCATTACCAAGTCTGCGAGTTTCCTATTTTTCAGTTCAGGGTCCCTTCTGAGAGCAAACGGCCTCCTCCCCACCCCCCAGGTCCTCGTGATGCCCCGAGCCAGCCATGAACACAGTGGCTGACTGCCGTGTGATGCAATCCTGCCTAGACTACCCGCAGGGAGCAGAGGTGGCCTCCAGGTCACAAGATGGGCAGAGGCCTCAGCTCATGACTCTCAACACGGAGGTAGCAGAGAGGGGTAGATTAAAAAGGAGTGCCTTGGTCATCAATGGAATTGCTTTTCTGGACAAGTTGGTTTGGGGGCTCTTGGGGCCCACCTGGCACATGGTAGGCACTAAATAAATAGTTCTTGGATTAATCATAGTGGTTCATGGAAAATATTCTAAGGGAAGCTGGAATCCTATTGCTGTTTAACTGATAAGCTATTGTAAAAGCAGATTCTTGAAGTTAAGAAAACAGGGCAGTAACAAAGGTAGATTTTTGTTGGCATGACTGTAAATTGCCTAAGGGTGAGAATTGTGTGGAAATTTCTGGTCTCTTACAGCAGCTTAACAAATGTTTCTAGAATACATGGAAACTGGTCTGGCCCAGGTGCCCCTTCCTGACCAGGTGGCTCATGTACACCATGTAGGACCTGGAGCCATGGCTTTTTCTGCACTGAGGATGGGACACACCCGAGTCTGGGTGTGTGGTTAAGGGGGGAAAATTGTTTTTGTGTTTTTTAAAGTAGCTACTACAGGGAACAAAGAGTCTAACACAGGTTTTCTGGCAGCAGAAACCCATAAGCTATGTCAGCAAGTAAAACAGATGTGACCAAAAACCGTCAAGAAAGCAGATATTTTTATAGCTCCACATTGGGCCATGGGGCCAGGACAGAGGGGATGATGAATGGGCCACCTAGTCCATGTTGCCCCCGTTAAGCACTGCATGGGATAGAGCTGGGGGCTTCCATTGCCTGGAAAGACCAGGCAGGCCGGGCCCAAGTCCTTCTCCTTGGAAATAGAGACTGTGGTCTGCACGGTAGTGCAGCTGTGGTCTGCACGGGCTCTCTTCAGCCATGAACCAGACTGTGGGCTGTGGGTGTGGGGACACAAATGGATTACAGCGGCGATGCCACAATGATACTGGGGCCACTTCTATCTAACACGACGATCAACCAGATAACCAACGACCTCGTGTTGGTCCCACAAAACGAGCAAAGCTACTGGGGTCCCTCTCTCCACTGAGGGAGACAAAAAAAAAAAAAGAAGTATACAGCTGTGGCCCTTTTGTTACTGCACTGCAATTCCAGAAATACCTCCATTCTCTGCAGACAGGAAGGGGAGGACAATTATTACCCCTTTTAATAGCTGCGGTAGCCCTAAAGCTCGGGACCTGACCTTTCGGTTCCCCTAAAAGAAACATGTAGAAACAAGTAGATGCTCTCCACTCCGCATTTCAAAACAGGATATAAATACTCAACTGAACACAGTATCTGAGAATTCCCTAGTGAAAACTGAAAAACAAGGTAGACAGAAAAGCTTCCCAAGCTGTGGTCTCATACTGTGCAGAAATCTAGAGCTGTTAGGAAGAAAAGTATTTCTTATGCTTAAAACTTCACAAAAACCTTCTCTGCGCCTTGGCATCATGGGGGAAAGAAAGGATTCCAACACAAACTCAGTCTAAACAGCAGAGCGGACTCCTGATCCTTCACCCTCTGAAACTTCACTTCCAAGAGGGGTGATCTCCTTCAAACGCAGGCCTCCAGGGAGTAAATGCGCAGAGGAACCTCTCATGGAAGTAAACACCGAGAAATGATCCTGGTCGTCCAGGGGCAAAGCAGTAAAAGGAAAGTAACCCCCCTACTTTGCACGGACCTCTCCTTCCCGATGGACAATTTCACAGCTCATTTCTAACCTGTGAAACTAACGCTGTTCCCACCACAGCTCCCCACCAACCCGACCCTGTTCTGGCCAAGGGCGCCCTTCTCCACGGCCAGTGGGCTCTGGCTGCACACACTGCCTGCCGTATGTGTCCAGTGTGTAAAGCTGTGTGCCACTGCAAAAGCCACAGGTCACCATCTACACAAAGGGGGGGGGCGACCAAAAGAACCCTGGAAACTCTCACTTCCCTTCTGCTCTGCCTTACCAAGCCCTCTCACAGAAAGCTATTGTGTAGGCTGCAGATGGAAATAAAAGAAGGGCGGACTTTTTCCAGGCTCCCCTGCAGACTACAAGGTGATGTAAAAAGCACAGAAGCTGCCCCCCAACAGCTCTGGAGAAGTGCAGGCCTCAGGGGGCCCCACCAACACTGGCTTCTCACTCCGCTTTGTACTGGGCAGCATTGTCTAATAATGAGCTCAGCTCAACTGTGTGCCCTGTATTTTGCAGCATAACTAATCCCTCATATTTTGCTTTTCACCCACATGCCTTTCATTGTTTGCTTTAGGGGGAGAAAAAGCCTCCCCTCTGAAGCAACCTACACCTTCTCTCAGCCATTTGGCTCTCCTGCCCGCTCCCCTGTAGACAAAGCTCTGACCAACCACTGCGGGGGCAGCAGCAGGTCTCTCCCAGTGTTCAAGCTTCTTGAACTATCCAGGGGCCGGTGGTTCACCGGTGAGAAAAGCGATGCTAGCAGGTGGCTCATCCTCACCTCAGCTCTCAGTGTTTGTAAGAATTCTCCCCCCCCCCCCTTGGTAATATGTATACTCACTGGTCCCTTAGCTTCCCCAGCTAGGCATCTGCTGCTCAAAGTCCCTAAAAAGCAGAACCTTTTAGGGGCGCCTGGGTGGCTCAGTCAATTAAGCAGCTGCCTTTGGCTCGGGTCATGATCCCAGGGTCCTGGGATTGGGCTTCCTGCTCAGCGGGGAATCTGCTTCTCCCTCTCCCTCTCCCTCTGTTCCTCTCCCTGCTTGTGCTCTATCTCTGTGTCAAAAAAAAAAAAAAAAACACTTAAAAAAAAAATAAAAGCAGAACCTTTTAAAGGTTTCTGAAGACTGGTAAGAGGTGGCTGAACCAGCTATCACGGTTCATCTGACCCCATGACTGCTTCCTGACGAAGATGCATTCCTGCCACCCTTCGCTGATCAATTCCATCGGGCCATCAGACACAGAGAATCAGAGCAATTGCTTTTTCCTCCTACACCTAGTCATCAACATCCATCCACCACCTCGTAGACCATCTCTTCTTCCAACCTCTACTCCTTCCCCAAGGAGTACGAAAAAGAAACAGTCAACTTACACAGGCTTATGTAGAGTTCTTAGAATGTATTTTTGTTCACCTGAAAAATAAAACTTTTAAAAAATATACAGGACTTTTTGAGGACAGGTATATCTTAAATGGCTGAATTATAAATAATGTCTCTGGTCAGGTTCACAGCTAGAGCTGGAGCTAATGTCCCAATTCCAGTGAAGGCTTTAGAGTCAGGAGACCAGCAGCTGGACCTACAAGTGGTCTCTCTAGACTCTTTGATCCATCCCAAAGTGGATTCAACAGTCCAGAATGCAGGAATGGGGACGGGGGACTGGATTCCCAGATGTCCTCCTGCAAGTTCAAAGGATTCTTGGAATAAGAGATCAATTTACAAATTATTAAAATATGGGACTAAAAAGTCACACAATAAATATAAATTACAGGCTATTGTTGAAGTTATAAAGTGGCATTTTATGTTTCTTCCCCGCCCCCCAGGCCCCCACCAAAAATTTTAAAAGGCCTCAAAGGCTTCCTAATGACCAAAGTCACATCAGCTGCTCAGAAATCTCCTCCAGCCAAGACACGTTGGGGGTGCTACCAGCCTGCTCCTAGGCTATGCCAGCTCAGCTGCTGTTACCTTGCCTGCAACATGGCTTAAAGCAAGACTTGTTGTTCTGTAAACTTGGAACAGAGCTAACTAGAGTGTAGGCCAGAAAACTGGAGACAAACTGTTTTAGGACTCAGGTGGATACGTTTTTTGTTTTTTTTTAAAGTGCCTAATTTCCCAAAAAGGAAACACTAAGGGGTTTGATATCTTGTCACTACCCACACTCAATTGCCTAAAAGCAAGTGGCAGAAGGAAATGGAATCCAAATTGAGGATGTATGTCACTTCCCTTGGTGTTTCTCATCTCTGTCAAAGTATAAGCTGCATGTAAGTAGGGTTTATCAGGAGAGGTAAAGACAAACCAAGGTAATTTTCCCACAGCTGGTCTATTAACTGGCTATCAAAGCACAATCCTGAGCTTGAAGCCCACCTTTAAGCCTTTCTGGTTCTATAAATACAACGCAAAACCAGAAAATGTGCTCAGAGCTCTGGTTCACAACAGATTTCAGTCAAATTGCAGGGCTACACTGTCACAGGCTCAGGGAAGAAGGCAGGCAAGGGTGATTATTGGAACAAGACAAGATCTTGAAGAGTGGAAAATAAAATAAAAACACTTGTGAGCCACTCTACTTACAAAAGCTTGCTCTTCCTAAAAGAACTCTGTGAGGAGAAGGCCAAAGATTGAAGCACAGAGGCATTGCTCTTTCCCTTCCTTCTTCCCTGGCTCATATCCAGATACTCAGGGCGGCAACAGGAAGCCTCTTCCGTGGGGGACACTAGGGTGGGAAGAGGAGGGGATTAGTTTGTTCTCCACCCTCCCTAAACGGCTTCTACTTCTCCTAAGGTTTTCCACTGTCCTTTCAAGTCTAAGGATGATTATACTCTTTTGGGTCATAAACCTTTCTGAAATGAGGGGAATAGAATGGGTGATGAAAAAAAACCCAACAGTGTTTGTGCCCTTCTGGCTAGCTGCACTTTGGGGGCCAGCAAATAGCCCTTGCATGACCCCATTAGTGGGTAGCTACCCAGGGTTGTGGGAGGATACATATAGTTCTGTGTAATTATAGCTTCTAGTGCATATGTCAACAACTATATACAGGGATCGATAAATTAAATGCATCTGTGGCCACTGCAACTAGGTTGACGTACCTGAGCTCCACTACTTTTGGTGCCCTCCATGCGAGAGCTTCAGCTTATTAAAGAGCCCCTATAGCTCCCTCCTTCCCCTGAGTCTTGGGGGAAAGCCCGAGTCACTCGTGCACATAGGATACACCAGAGCTAGCGGCGAAAAAGGGTTCAGAGCTGGGATCTCCCCACCTTTCCCCCAATTCCCTTTATGGCTCAGGGCCCTGGCGCAGCACGGTCCTGGGAAGACCAAACCCCGAGCCCCCGGCGAATCGTGGTCCCTTGGCTGAAGATCGGGCTGCAGGCCACCCGCTCCCGGGGCGAGTTGGCGATCGTTGCGGGGAAGAGAGGGCGTTCACTCCCGTGGGGGTCACTCCCGCGGGCTCCCCACCCCGTCCTGCTGCAAAGTCCTGCCTCCGGGCTTGGAGAGGGGAGACTGGTTCCCGGCCGCCCCTGGCGCGGAGGGGTTCAACGACTCCCCGGCGCCGCCGCCGCTTCCTCCTCTTCCTCCTCCGGCCCCCGAGGCCGCTCCAGTGGCCCGGCCAGGGGACTGTCTGCAGAGGGCTCCGGAGGCATGGGCCGCGCCGCCTGCAGCGGGGGCGCGTCGCGCGGTGCCTCGCGGCGGGACGACCCCGTGGCATTGGGCCCCGCCGCCGCCCCCGAAGTCCCGGACGGGCCGGTGGCGTTGGAGCCGCCGGGGGGCGGGCCGGCGGCTCCCCCCGAGGTCCCGGCGCCCACCGGCTGCCAGATGAGGCTGTAGTAGACGGCGAGCACGATGGCGGCCAGCGAAACGGAGAGCACGTAGGCGAACACGGTGGCGAGCCGGACCCACTTCTTGTTGGTCTTGGCCGCCATCTTCGCCTTCTTGTCCCCGGTGTAGGTGGCCGGCTTGCCCCGCTCGGCCGGGGCCGCGTCGCGCTCCTTCATGGGGGGGCCCCGGCCTTTGCCCCGGTGCTCCACGGCCCCGGCTGGAGGGGGCCTGGCGGCCTGCAAGGACTGGACAAGGGGCGGCCCGGCGCCCTCCGCTCCCGGCAGCTCCGCGCTCCGCCGCTTCTCCTCACGCCGCCCGCCCGCAGCCCTCCACCGCGTCGCTGTAGCCGCCGCCGGGGCCTGGACCAGTCACTGCCGCCAGCGCCGCCGCCGCCGCCGGCCCGTCAGCTGCTTCCCCGCCGCCGCCACAGCCACAGCCGCCACAGCCGCCCGGCTCCGCGTCCCCATCCGCTGCTGCCACCGCCTGCCCGGCCGCCGGCCGCCCGGTCTCCAGTGGCCGCGCGGACGGCGCGCTCCGCTCCAGCAGGGCTCCCCCACCTCGCGCGCCGGCAACAAGGGGCGGGGGGAGCGCTGCTGGGGGAGCGCTGCTGGGGGCTGCCTCTTAAAAGGGCGACGCCGGGGTCCGGAAGTGCCGCGCGGGGAGGCGGGCTTCTGTCGGGCGCCGCGAGCCCCGCCGGGACGCCCCGTTAGGAGAGAGTTAAAGGAGGCTGGTTCTTAAAAGGGCAACGGCGCCGCAGCCCCGCGCGGGCTGGCGCGGCGAGGATGAGAGCCCCGGGCGCTTCTTTAAAAGGGGAACGGCGCCGTTTGGGGCGGAGTGCGGAACTGGAAAGGGGGCGGGGAGGGGCGGTCTGAGCACGGAGCTGTCAACTCTGGCGCCTCTACCCTCCGCTTCCAGACTGTCCGAAGTGACAGATGGAACGGCAGCTAGGGCTGCGGTCCCCAGGCCTCAGTATACCCCCCAAACTGGGGACGGTAACACGCTCATGCTCTCGGCCCGTGCCCTGCTCCACCTACCTTCGCAGTGGGTCTCCTGGACCCCTTTACTCCTAGTGGGCCTGGCCCACATCCCGCACAGGCAGCCGAGGGGCCTGGAACATTCACGGTGGTCACAGCTGGTCGCGCCATCCCCTCTCCTCCCCACCTCCTTCGGCCACAGCTGGGCTTTGGGGCTCTCCTGAAATCTTCCCGATTCCCTCCCCCGTTCTCTTAGAGCCCCGGTCACGCTGCGCAGACCTTTTAAAGTTTCTGGGACAGAACCACATGCTAAGCTGGGCTCTCCAGACTCGCCTCCCATCTTAGTCCTGAAGTTCACAACAGGTCCCAGATCCCGCTTTTGGGGGGCTTCCGACTCCCAGCTTTGGGCTTAATTTGGACTCAGGGAGCTGATCTGATCCGGTGGCACTCATAAAATTTCCCCTCTCTGATTCCCTCTGGGCCTCAGAGTCTGGGCTGTTGTCTGCCACTTCTCCCTGCTTCCTTTGTGAGGTTTGTCCCCCATAGGGTCCTGTTGGTGCTGACATCCCCTCACCAAGCTTGAAGCCCTCTGCCTTCCCAGTACTTCTGCCCTCCTCTCTCCAGCCTTCTGTTCTCCCCACTCCCTCTGTAGAAGGCTTTCCAGAATTTATGGTTCCCTCCTCCCTGAATTCTACTTCCTGTGTTTCCCAGAGCTGGGTGTGCGGGCTGCCTGGGTGTCTTAGTGGGTATGTGAGACTGTGCCTGTGTGACGGTGTGTGGGGGAGAGGACTGTGGTGGTGATGGGATCCTGTGTGTGACACAGCCCCCCTTATGTGTGAGCATGACTGCTGGCTCCTGACTCTGGGGGACAGGACCCTTTCTGCCCTTCCCATTTTCCCTCTTCCTCCACAAGAATCTTTGCCTTCCAGACACCTGTCCCTTTATAAGGAAGCTCCTCCCCAGCACTCCTGCCCTGCTACCTCAGCCCAGCAGAGGTCAAGGGCTACCAGAGCTGAGGGTGTTGATCAGCTGCTTAAACCATGGGCCTTTCTCTCTCTCTCTCTCTCTCTCGTTCCTGAGATCCAGGTGTGAGTCTGCCACAGTGGTCAATTGGATGTTATTTCCAGGAATAGCCTAGCTTGCCTTTGTACTTTCTGAGAAATTTCAAGGACCTCAGAAATTTGGAGTGTTAATTGCCTTCTGTGGGCTGTTGGGGAAAAGACAAGCAGTCCTTCCCTGTCCTGCTCCCAGGTTGTTCCCAGCTCACTCAGTGGGGTGGCCTGTTAAGGTAACATCTCTGAATTGTCTCTGGATGTTGTCCTCTCTTCTCTTCCCTGCTTCCTGGCAGAACTGATCAGATCAACTATACCAAGGTGAATTATTTTGGAAGATTTCAGTAAGGCCAACCGGAAGCTTCCTTCCATCCTCTTGCTTGAGTGTACTCCCTATTTCTTCTGTTGCAAAGTAAACTTTCTTCTTGCTTGGTTCCCAGTGGGATAGGAAAACAGCATGTCACTCTTTTCTGTGCTAAGGAATAAATATACTCAAAGCCCTTATTCAATTCCTCTCACCCTATTCTCCAAACCAAACAGTGCCAGGTTCTTTAACCTGTCATCAATAAGCCCTATTTATTATCTAGATTTACATAGTGTCTTTTACCCTAGGAACTCAAAATGCTTTCAGATATAATTGAGCCTGATCTCCCTGGTGCCTGAGCCATTAAGAAACCATTAGTGTATTCCTGTTGCAGGCAACTCAATGGCCCCCTAGTGGCCTGGAAGTGAATATGCTTCTCTAAGTGCCTCTCCCCAACCAAGGGTAAGCAGTCAGAGAAATCAGAAAGTCAAGGCAGCTTGGGGACAGAATGGGTCCCAAAGGTCATCTTTTGTTGTACCCCCAAGGGCCCTAGAACCTCCTCCACAACATCTCTATGGAGCCCTCTCCAGCAGCAGCTAAGTGAGTGTCTTTGATGGTGTACCTTATTGTCTGTTCTGTGAGGCAGCCTTTTCAGCTGTAGAAAGTTCCGACCCATTCCAACAGTAGCAACATCCTTGCCCTTATGTGCTGGCTCCAGATTTAGCCCTTCCTTTCTGCATCTCATTTGTTGGTCTAAAAGGTAGTTATTCTTTATCTCCATTTTCGAGGTGAACAAACAGCCACAAAGAAGTTAAGTAAGTTGCTCAAGGGCATGTAGCTAGATAGAATTCAAAGTTGAGTCTTTCTGACCCTAGAGGCTTTTTTTTTTTTTTTCACAGTTTTCATAAAGGTCTATTTCATTATTGGTGGGTAGCGCATTTAACAGTTAAATACATTTAAATAATGTATAGGTGACTGCACGACTGCAGCATTGGTAACTAGATAGATAACCAATTCAACTAGAAACCAGCTAACAAGTAACTGTGTAAATATTTAAAATACAGCTCTTGTTCAGATCCTTTGTTTTGATCACCTTCTTGGGGGGAAAAAAAGCCTGCTGGTCACACTGGAAATATATTAAGGCCAAATCTTCTGATATCCATTCCCAGAGGTTTCTTTCAATTGGATTAAGCCTCCAACTCCAGGGCAAGCCCAAGTTTGTGGCCTCCAGCATTGATGCTCTTCCCGTCTACTAGGGCAGACAGTGTAAGCTTGACACCAGGCCTCACTAGCGGCCCCTCTCAGGAGACCACCAGATCACCTCTACCTGTGGCCTCGCTATGGCGACCTACGGACAGAGCTGCCCGCGGCCAATGTGTATTCCTCCATCATATGCTGACCTTGGCAAAGCTGCCAGAGATATTTTCAACAAAGGATTTGGTTTTGGGTTGGTGAAACTGGATGTGAAAACAAAGTCATGCAGTGGTGTGGAATTCTCAACGTCTGGTTCATCTAATACAGACACTGGTAAAGTTACTGGAACCTTGGAGACCAAATATAAATGGTGTGAGTATGGTCTGACTTTCACAGAAAAATGGAACACTGATAACACTCTGGGAACAGAAATCGCAATTGAAGACCAGATTTGTCAAGGTTTGAAACTGACGTTTGATACCACCTTTTCACCAAACACGGGAAAGAAAAGTGGTAAAATCAAGTCTTCTTACAAGAGGGAGTGTATAAACCTTGGTTGTGATGTTGACCCTAGAGGCTTCTGATCCCTGCTCTACTCCGCCAGGGATGTTCAGGGGCCTGCCAGGGAAGGAAGAGGGCTCTAGTGCAAGCTACAAAAGTAGCTACAAAAGTAACCAATCTGGAGTGGTAGGAGCCAGGAGAGGATGTGTAGGCTGGATCCATGGGGAGCTGAATTGGAATACTAAGTTAAAAGGAGAGTTTATTGATTATGGGAGCACTCTCAGGAGAGATAGGATTTCATACCCTGACAAGGATCCAGGGTGACAGGAGAAAGGCAATGGCCAGCCAAGGGAAATGGAAATGCTAGAACTTCCATGGCAGAAGATGGAAGAAGGTTTCAAAAAGCACAGAGAAGTGAGCCTGCTATAGTCGGTACTCTATGTAAGGCCAGAAACCCCCGTCGGTCCTGCAGGAAGGCCCAGAGGACACTCTGGTTACCAAAGCACAGAGGAACACATTGGGAAAAGCTCAGTTTGGCTGTGCTCCGTACACCAGGTGACAGCAAGAGGCCATTACAGAACTGGCTCTTTGATAGCGACGGGGATGAGAGGACCACGGACTAATAGAAGCCAGAGGTTGGTACAACTACGGTGGTGAGCAGCAAGTCGGATGCAGTGGAGGGTACTGACGGTAGAGCTAGGCAGACGGGAATAGAACAGAGCATCCCTAGGGCAAACTAGATGGGCAGCTAGGAATGGTTTTGCTCAACCTATGCCAGTGGTTCTCAAACCTTTCGATCTCAAGATCGATTTACACTCTTGAAAACTGACGTCTTCAAAGAGCTTTAGTTTATATGGGTTATCTCTGTTGACACTGCCGCATTCGAAATAAGACTGAGAAATTTATAAAATACTTACTAATTAAAAAAATAATTAGCCCATTATATGTTAACATTGATAGTATATTTTCATGAAAAGTAACTATAGGGGTGCCTGGGTGGCTCAGTCGTTAAGCATCTGCCTTAGGCTCAGGTCATGATCCCAGGGTGCTGGGATTGAGCCCCACATCAGGCTCCCTGCTCAGAAGGAAGCCTGCTTCTCTCTCTCCCACTCCCCCTGCTTGTGTTACCTTTCTCAGTGTGTCTCCGAATAAACAAATAAACAAAATCTTAAAAAAAGCGGGGGGGGGGGCGCCTGGGTAGCTCAGTGGGTTAAAGCCTCTGCCTTCGGCTCAGGTCATGATCTCAGGGTCCTGAGATTGAGCCCCACAGAGCCCCACATCGGGCTCCCTGCTCAGCAGGGAGCCTGCTTCCCCCTCTGCTTGTCTCTCTCCTACTTGTGATCTCTCTCTATGTGAAATGAATGAATAAAATCTTAAAAAAAAAAAAAAAGAAAAGTAACTACATTTATGGAAGGAAAAAGTTAGCAAAAGAGTGGTTTTTTGCACATTTTTGTAAATCTCTTAAAAGTGGCTTTATAGAAGACAGCTGGATTCTCATATCTGCTTCTATTGGCAATATGTTGTTTTGGTTAAAATATATGAAGAAAATCTGGCCTGACCTAGATATGTAGTTAAGAAAGACAGCAGCATTTTAATAGCCTTTTCATATAATTTGAGACTACACCAAAACTCAACAAGTAGTATTTTCTTAAATGGTAGTTGTGATGTAGAATATGAAACCATATCAATGAATTCAATCACGTTAAAGTCTATTAATCTACCCATGCATAATTTTCTAACATCCTTCTTTGGTCATTTGGAAAATACTGGCTCATTGGACTATATCAATCTGTCGAATATTGATACAACCCCCTACATGATATTGAAAGTTGTATTTGTTAATATCAGAAAAATTTATTGGAATCTGTCAAACTCATGGTAGTGCGTATAAGTTTTCTAAAATTCTACATTTCACTGAAAAGTTCAAATTTTAAAATGAGTCACAAATACTATCTGTTGTTTTCCTCAAAGGGCCAAAGCTTAGTTGGTTTGGATTAGAAAAAACATCTGCCAAATAACGAAGTCTAAACAACCACTGTTTATCTGTCAAGTTATTCTGTAGAGTGAAAATGGTCTTCCAAGAAAAAAAATATTGTTCAGCTGGTAACCCAGTGGTACATAAGAGAGACTCATTATACTTCTGCGTGCAGTACAGTACTTTCCGTTTAATGGCAGAAAATATTTTTATTTTTTCAATAAAATTATTTGTTTGTAAGTATGTTCCATGCCCAGCATGGAGCCCAAGGTGAGGCTTGAACTCATGACCCTGCGATCAAGACGTGAGCTGAGATCAAAAGTTGGACGCTTAACCGACAGCCACCCAGACACCCCTCATAGATTTTATTTTTAAGTAATCTCTACACCTAAGGCGGGCTCGAACTCACGACCCCGAGATCAAGAGCTGCCCACTCCACGGAGACCGCCAGACGCCCAGAGAATATGTAAAAGACGTGTATTTAAGGGTCATGATTTAATTAATTTTAGTAATTTTTATTGCTTCATTAAGGACAGCCTTAAGTGAAACTGACTCTTCTTTCTTTTTTCCTTCCCTCTCTCCTATTCCCTCTTTGTTTCCTTTCTTCTTTCTGTCTTCACAATGAACAACCGAAACAGCTAGGTGTCACTGCCTTGCTTTGTTAAGGTGTCAGAAGATCTATCCACCATTGCTTTTGCACCATAAGTACAAATGTCTAGGCAGTGAAAAAGGCAAATAACATCCTAGTATTATTTTGACCTCGTGAAATCTCTGAAACGGCCTCTGGGACCTCCAAGGATCTGCAGACCATACACAAAATTGCTGAGCTGTACAATGAAAGGAAATCAATCAAGAACGAAAGGCCAGGAGATTGATGGCAGTTGCTCCGGTATAAAGTTACAACACCTTGTCCAGTTTCCAGACCTGATTCAATTTTTTTTTAAAGATTTTATTTATTTATTTGACAGAGAGAAAGAGATCACAGGTAGGCAGAGAGGAGGCAGAGGGAGAGGGGGAAGCAGGCTCCCCGCTGAGCAGAGAGCCCGAGGCGGGGCTCCATCCCAGGACCCTGAGATCACGACCTGAGCTGAAGGCAGAGGCTATAACCCACTGAGCCACCCAGGCGCCCCTCAATTTTCAAATCTGGAGCCTGTTGCCTGAAGAAGAGGGTAGGTCCCTAGGAGGAAGGCTTTTATAATACCATGGCCATACAGCAATGATTTCTCTAGTCCTTCCCCAAAGGGACCCATGGCCATTTACTTGGGTCGCTGTACACTGGGGAAAGTGAAATGGTAATTTTTTTTCAATCAAAGATTTTTTTTTTTGAGAGAGAGAGAGAGAGAGAGAAAGAGAGCAGGAGTGGGGGAGGGTCAGAGGGAAAAGCTGACTCCCCACCCAGCAGGGAGGCCGATACAAGACTCCATCCCGGGACTCTGGGATCATGACCCGGGCCAAAGGCAGATGCTTAACTAACTGAGCCACACAGGTGCCCATGGCCAAACATTTTAAGGTCATGCAATCTCTGAATTATATTGATATCTGGGGACCTGAATCATCATCAGGGGTCCCTGGAAGAGTGGCCCAGGGTAAACATACATATAGGCTCATAGGCTGTAGAAATGTTGATTAGAGGCTTAGAAAAAGCAATATTGGAAAAAAAAAAAAAGAAAAAGCAATATTGGGGAAGTGGGAACAAGAAGGTCTCAGGGAAAGGCATGTGGATGTATCTATGGGAGCGAGCATAAAGTGTGAAGCTCTATATATTGTGTGTTAATGCCCATCTGAGAGTCTCCACCAGAGGAGACGCTAAATAACCAAGTAAATAGAATGACTTGGCTAACTGATATTTGCCAGCCTCTGTCATCAACCACTCATGTTGGCACAATGGGCACATGAATAAAGTGGCCATACTGGCACAGAGGGAGGCTACACACAGACTGACTGCATATGGCGGCAAGGGTCCAACAGAATGGGCTCCCACTCACCAAGGCTGATCTACCAGCTGCTGCCGCCAGATGTTCAACCTGCCAGCAACTGATGGCCAACCAGCCACTTGGTAACATGTTGACTACATTGGATCTGCTCTTCTCTGGAAGGCTGGTGATTAATCTTGACTTGAACCAGCATATGTTCTGGATATGGAGTTCTCTTTCTTGCTAAAGGCCTCAAGCAGCACCACTCCCTGAGGGCTTAAAGAGAATTTCATTTACTGACATGGAATCTCACATAACATAGTATCAGAGCAAGAGTAGGCAAAAGATCATGGAAGCTCCTGGGACTCTCATGTACTTTGCCGCCCACTTGAGCTGGCAGAGTAGAAGAACAGCCTTTCAAAGGTGCAGCTGAAGGGCCATTTTAGAGATGATGGGACACTCTGTTCCAGGATGAAGTGTGTACCCTATTCAATAACTATAATATGGTTCTATTGCCCAATGAGTATGATAGAGAAGTCTAGGCAACAAGGGGTGAAAGGAGGAATAACCCCACTTAACATCACTCCCAGCGACCCTTTCGGGGGGATTTGTGGTTCCTATTCCGACAGTTCCAGGCTCTCTAGGTTTACAGTCTGGTTCCTAGATGTAGAACACTTGCACCAAGGGACAGAACAAGAATCCGATAAGCTTTAAGTGCAGCTGCTTTCTGTCCCTCAAACTCCTTGTGCCAAAAGACCAGTAAGGGAAAAAAAAAAAAAAGGAGTCACATCCTTGTAGAGGTACTTGACCCTCATCCTTTGGAAGAGATATGTTTGCTGCTACAATGGGGTCAGGGAAAACAGATTCGGCACCTGGGTCATCCACTAGGGTATCTCTTGGTACACATTTGCCCAATTTTGATAGTAAGTAGGGAAAAGCAGCAGCCTGGTTTGAGGAGGACATGGTGATTAGAGGCTCATATCCCTTAGGAATGGGGCTCTGAGTCATTTTACCAGGTAAGCCAACTAGACCCATAGACATACAAGTTGACAGTAAAAAGAATCTAGAATGGGTAATGGCTGGGGAGTGGGGGGCGCTGAAGATCAGTTATGTCACCAAGACAAGCTACAGTAGTGGGGGCTATAGTTCATTCCACTCACCGTTTTGTAAGTTTCCCAGGGAAAGCAATCACCAGAATCCAAGAGGACTGATTCCAGGTAAAGCGAGCTTAGCATATGAAGCAAGTAGGTCTGCATTGGGCACAGTAGGTCCTGCCATGGTCGCTATGGTGCACTACCCAGATCCCGCCTTTGGGACAAAGAAGCTTATCCCCACATTGCCAGAAGTGCTGGCTTGATGGCTGAGTGATGAATCTCTTCCTGGGGAATTCCTTAAGCCACCAAAGGGAGGAGCTTTGCCTGACCTCACGAGCCCTTCCTAGGGTAATCTGGCCAATGTAGAGGTTCAAAGGACCAGTCCTCTTGCCTCAGCTGGGGCCATCTCTACTTGCCTCTGAACAGTCATCTAACCCTAAAGTTCCTTGTAGAGGTGTCCTTTGTGGTGACTGCATCGTTGATCAATTTCTACCCCGCCCCCCAATCCTGATTCCTTCCCTCCCTCAAGTGTGTTGCTTCCGAGAGCACCTTCCAATAAACTTCCCACAAGCAAATCTCTGTCTTACAATGTTTCATGAGAAGCCTGACCTAAGACCGTCACCTAAGATTCCAACCTTTAGGACCCCAGATGACAAGTCTAAGCATCTGTAGGTGAACTTCGTGGACCACTGCTGTCTTCCATGCTGTGGTTCTCTCTACGTTCTCACAGCGTGTGTGGGCTTCCTTCATCCTTGCTGCCCTTCACCAAATGTTCTCCAGCTTGTGTGTTTCCTCAGGATAAAGCACCCTAAACTGAGGTCCCCGAGTATCTCAGTTGTGGTCTGACACGCACGCCAAGAAGGGGCTGAGTCTTTCTCAGTTCTCGAGCCCTGGCTGCACGCCGGAGCCAAGGGTGAAGCGCTTTAGAAATCCAGACTCCTCACCTTGCTTCCCTCTCCCCATTCACACATCCCCGGTTCTGGCTCAGAGGGTCTGCATGCGGCAGGTTTCACAGTGTTCCCAGAGCTTCCCGGGCCATTCGGATTGATACCAAGATGGAGAATCACTGGGCTCGGTCCTTCAGTTCAGCAGCCCCAGAGGCTGTCCGCTTAGTTAGAAGCCTTTCCACTTGACTCATATGGAGCTGGCTGTTAGTGAAAACCCTCAGTTTTGTTCACACATGCCTCTGCTAAGCTGCCACTTTCCCACCCTGTCCTTGTACAGTCGGTGCCTTGGAGCCCGGCCCAGATCTCTCAGTTAAGCCCTGTTCCTTTTACCTTGTGAGGTTCAGGCTGCTGCTCCCTCCAGCGGGTTAAGATGTTTTGGGATCCCGAGTGTGTATCCCAACACAATCCCCGTCCTCACTGGCTTCCTGCTATCCACAAAGGTGAGGGTCTTTTTCCCTGTGGCTTGACCCAGGCTCTGATAAAAAAGGTGGGCCAGGGGCACCTGGGTGGCTCAGTGGATTAAAGCCTCTGCCTTTGGCTCAGGTCATGATCTCAGGGTCATGGGATCGAGCCCCACATCGGGCTCTCTGTTCGGCGGGGAGCCTGCTTCCCCCTCTTTCTCTGCCTGCCTCTCTGCCTACTTGTGATCTCTCTCTCTCTGTCAAATAAATAAAATCTTAAAACAAACAAAAAAAAAGGTGGGCCAGCCCAGGAGGAAGGACAAAGCCAGCTGACAAGGTCAGCTCTGAGGGCATCCCTTGTGTGCCACGCACCATGCCCGCCGGGAGAAGCACAGCTTCTAACTTCCTTCTACCGCGCTCATAAAAACCAGTCCATCTCACAGAGAGACAGACAGAGGCAGAGAATATGAAAACTGCATCCAAGTACATCCTGCTGGGGTAGCAGCCAATCGTTCCTGCCATCTGTAGTTCTCGTCTCTAGGTTTATCACCTGTCAGGGGAAAGGCAGGAGAGCAGAGTGACGAGGTTGGTTGGCCCTTCGGATTAGAAAGAGAATGATTTTTAGAGTTGGAAGGAATAGAGAAAGAATTGAAAGCTTAATAGATCGGAGAACTCAGGTCACTTGCCAAGATCTCACAGCAAACTTTTGCTCTGGTTGAGACTAAACTCTGGGCTGTTGAGGGTGGGCCCGGCACTGGCTCAGCTATATCTTCCGGTAAGTTTGATGGCACTTCAAAGGGAAACACATGTGGGGCACCTGGGTGGCTCCATCAGTTAAGCAGCAGATCCTTAATTTTGGCTCAGGTCATGATTTCATGGGTCGTGGGATCGAGCCCCGTGACAGGCTCAGCGCAGAGTCTGCTTGGGATTCTTTTCTTCTTCCTCTGCCTCCCCTCTTGCCCTCCCTCCACCCCCACAAATGCTCTCTCTCAAATAAGACTTTTAAATTAAAAAAAAAAAAAAAAGACTCTCTCTCTCTCCCCCTCCTTCTGCCCCTCTCCCTCTCTAAAAAAAACAAAAAAGCAAAAAACAAAGGGAAACACGCATGGGAGTTATTTTAAGTGTCAGACGGTTCCTTCTATGATTCTAGAAGGGCTTGGCATGAGAGGACAGGCGATGTCTCCCCCCTTGGGCTTTTGCAGAGAACTCTTGACAGTCTCTCCTCTCCTCCCCAAGGGACCAGAACCCTGGCACCTGGCTCTCAGCTGCCTCCATCCACACCCAGCCCTCAACGTGCAGAGGGTGGCTAGATCTGGAGCCACAGCTGGACAAACTGCTGGACGGGTGGACGGCTCTTGGCCCTCACTCTCCTGCCTGCCTCATCCGCTGTGGGCTGCGGTGGTTAAAGGTGGCGGGAGGTTGGCCCTTGTCCGGGAGGTGAGTCCTCGCGCTCATGACTTCATGAGTCCGGCCTGCCTGCTTCAACAGGGGACGGCCTGCTTCAAGCCTACAACCCGGAGCACCCCTAACTCAGCCTCCCTTGGGAAGATCCATCGGTCCCCGACCCACACAACTGCCGAGAAAAAAAAGAAGAAAAAGTCACTCCAAAACGCAAGTCAGTGAAGACACTTGCTGTGGAAAGTACGACATATATACCAAGGATGAAGCAATAAGAACTGTATTTCCCTTGCCAGTGTCCGCTGATACATAACGGTAATAAATAACGATAGTGAAACTATTAAGCTCAGGGGCGGGCACCATGTTAAGTACTTTCCATACATTATATTGTTGAAGGCTCACAACAGCCACTTGAGGTATTATGATCCCCACTTTATAGGTGGGAAAGAGTGGGCACGGGAAGGTTAAGTATCAGTAGATAAAGCAGCTGGTCAGTGGCTGGGTTCATGGAGCAGCAGGCGTGACTCCCTATGACAGGCTGGGAAACGGACCCCCGAGGATTCAACCACCAAGGCATCTTCGTTCCGAAAGTAGCTAGCCATCAGCCTGAGAGGTGCCCTCGGCCTCCAGGCTCCCAAGGCCAAAGCTTTGTCAGGTAAGTCATGGTATCAGGTAAGAAAGGAGTCTAATCTGACTCTCCTGTTTGGCCATCACATGAAGATCGGAGTTCAGCTTCCACTGCTGATCTCTGATGAACAGGTTGGAAAACTGCAGCACGAGGAGGTCCCCACACAAAACCACCAAGTGAGCCCGAGAATTCCAGACCTGCCTCCTTGGTTCTAGGCCCCAGCATCTCCTGGAGAGGCGTTACGCTGAATACAAGTTCTTAACCGCCAAAGCCCACACGTGCCAAACTCTCCAGCAGACGCGTCTCTGTGATTATGGGGGACACAGACCCACCAGTGACTTCCCTAAGGGTCCGCCTTGCCTGGATCCCCAGCCTTTCCTTAGGAGGCCTGTGCTTTCCAGTGTGCCCACCAGGGGGCACCCTCGCCCTTCTACCTTCTGCGGGGGGCCGGGGGTGGGTGTGAGATGGGCAGACAGTGTGGGGTGCCTGCTACTCAGCTCAGCCCAGAAGCCCCAATTCCCAAACTGGTTGTTTGCGTGACCTCCCTGATTTTCTCCATAGCCATCCTACCATGATTTATGCAATATTTTTCTTTGTCATTTCATTTTAAGAAACCTAAGTGTATTTTTTTTTTAAGATTTTATTTATTTATTTGAGAGAGAGAGAGAGAGAGAGAGAGAGAACATGAGAGGGGAGAAGGTCAGAGGGAGAAGCAGGCTCCCCACAGAGCCGGGAGCCTGATATGGGACTCCATCCCGGAACTCCGGCATCATGACCCAAGCTGAAGGCAGTCGCTCAACTAACTGAGCCACCCAGGCGTCCCCCTAAGTGTATTTTTTATTTTTTATTTTTTATTTTTTTAAGATTTTTATTTATTTGACAGAGGGAAACACAGCGAGAGAGGGAACACAAGCAGAGGGAATGGTGGCGGGAGAAGCAGGCTTCCTGCCGAGCAGGGAGCCCGATGTGGGGCTCGATCCCAGGACCCTGGGATCATGACCTGAGCCGAAGGCAGACGCTTAACGACTGAGCCACCCAGGTGCCCCCCTAAGTGTATTTTTTAAAAGAAAAAACAAAGTCCTCTCTGATGAAGGTTTTCCTGGCTCCCCTTGCTGCGTGAATTTCTCGCATTCTGAGGGCTGCTAGGTAGGATGTGGGCAGGAGAGTACAGACGCTACTGAAGCTACAACTGGGGGGGTCCTCCAGAACGGGGTCCAGGCATGGCCATCACTGGCCAAAGATGGGAGAGGCTCTATTCTGTGGATTAGAGCCTAAACCTTCAAAGCCCAAGATCGACGGGATCAGAGTAAGGAGTACTGAAATCTCTGCCTTCTTTGTGGCATTCCCAAGCCTATGACAGGAGAACAGCCTGTCTCTTGTCACCCAGGCTGAGGGAGAGGGAGGGGATTATCTTTCCAGGCAGACAAGAGGGAGAGGGACTTGGGTGTGGCACCAAGGAGGGCTGCAGGTGACAGGTGTAGGGTCTTTGGGAAATGGCCAGGATTTCCCTTGCAAAATCCATTCAAACAGACCAAAGAGGGAACCTGATCCCTGGGAGGGAGCGGGGAACTGCCCGGGCACCAGAGGGGCCCCCAGAGGGGCACAAAGCTGGAGGGAGGCGGGCAGGAGAGATGAGGGCCTGCAGGCTTGGAAGGAGGGGAGAGAGGATGAGTTCTGAGGGCAGAGGGCAGGAGAGCAGGGAGGAACTCCAGAGCTTATGCCACAGCCTGTGAGGTCTTACTACCAGATCTACCCCACTGGTCTCAGAATCTTGGAATCCCTTTCCTGGGGGTTGTATTTTTGTGCTAGGAATCCCCTAGCTCCAGCCCTCTGTCCTCTTATCCTGGCCCGGACTGGCCAGCAGAGGCAGTTTAGGGCCTGGGTGAGGGTCCCACAGTTGTTCAGGGGGTGGCACAAAGGCCCACAGTGGGCCCTAGGGCAGAAAGGCAGGCCCTGAGAGGGGAAGGAAGTCCCAGGCAGAGCTCCCTGCTCCCCCAGCTAAGTAAAGAAGGGTGATAAAGAGGAGCAAGTTAGGCAAGAGGAAGTGGGCTGGCTGAGCGAGGCTAGGACTGAGCTCCCTGGGCCCAGGAGGGGTTAGGTTCATGCACGCTGAGAAGGAATCCAGAGCCAAGGCCTTTCTAAGCAGCCTCCCAGTGTTCTCACCCTGGGCCCTGGGCACGGAGCAGAGGAGAGAGCCTGGCAAGAGAGCACAGTGGCCGGGTGTTGCTGTGTGTCAGGTCACGTCTGGTGCAAGGACCATGCAAGGTCCAGGCCTCTGCCAGGCCCAGGGGGCCAAGAGGACTTAGTTACGCGTGGCGGTGGCTGAGAGGCGTGATTGCCTCAATCATATGGTACCTCATTTTCATGGGAGGAAGCATTGAGAAAGAGGAGCTACGGGTTCAGCAAACTTTGCTTATTCAAAACACCCAATCCCAGCTGGGCCCTGCCCCACCTTCAACTCCCATGTCGGGTGTGTGTGGGGGGGTGTCCCAGCCTCCTCAGCCCCTGGAAGAGACTCCTGGGCTTTAGAGCCCGCCTCTGCAGAGGTCCCTTCCCCTGGGGAGCTCCCGATACCCTCCCCTCAGGCGTCGCCTGGCAACAGTATCTCCCCATGTGGTCCCCATATTGTTCCTTCTCCAGCCCCTTAGCTTCATCTGACCAGAGACTACCCCTGGGACTGAGAACCGCCCCCCCCGCCCCCCCAACACCCCACCAGCCTGGGCTCCAAGGAGCCCAGGCCTCAGGACCCGCCCCTCAGTCCTGAAGAGCACAGAGAAGGAAGCCGGAGCAGGAAGTGCTGAGACACAGGCTGAGGGCGGGGGCTTTGGGGAGGGGAGCCTAACCTCCCGGGGCAGCAGCAGTGACCACAGGCCCCCCTCCAGGCCCCCCCCACCCCGAAGGCAGGTGGGAGGAGGCTGATTTAAAAGGCAGACGGGCCTCTGGCCAAAAGCATTCAGCTCTCCTGCCAGCCCAGCCGCTGCCCCCGGGGGCTCTAAGAGTATCCAGACTTCCGGACCCTCTCAGGGCGGATGCCATGTGAACCCAGCTTGGCGCACCTCCAGCCGGCCTCCTTCCTCCCCTCCTCCTGCCCTCGTGTGCCCGTGCAGCCTCTCCAGAGAGGGACGCCTTAGCACCATGTCTCTGCTGAACCCCGTCCTGCTGCCCCCGCAGGTGAAGGCTTATCTGAGCCAAGGGGAGCGCTTCATCAAATGGGACGATGTGAGTGGGGCACTGGGGTGGTGGGGCCCTGCTGTCAGGGGCTTTGTGGGGGGCGGGGTTTATGTCTGTGGGGACCAGGCGCCGGTGTGGCTTGGCCGGGCAGTGGATACGACAGCCCGGATAAACAAACCTGGGGCCGAGGGTATGTGCCCCTGAACACCCACCCCAGGACAGCCGGGACTAGGGCTGGGTCTGGATGGGACGGGAGGATGCGCCTGCCGGGGTGCTCTCACAGGAAGGACTCTCTTTGCCTTGGGGTCTGTCCTCCCCCAAATGCCCAAGACAAGCAGATGGAGGATTCTGATCTCAGCACAAGTGGGGAGAAAGGGCCGCAAAGCTGTGGCAGGGCCAGGCCCCTACTCCTAGCACAGATGCCCCATTCTTGCTCTTTCCCATCTGGCCCTGCCCTGGCCCAGGGAGACCCCATTCTTCCCCGAACTGCTGCGGGGCAGCCATAAAGCCTGGGGAGACCCTAAAGGAGAATCGGAGGCTTTTGCCCAGGGGCCTAGGAAGGAACTGATCGACTTCTGCTTCTGCTGGCGCGGAGCTCCCCGCCACTCGCCTGTTGGCGAGGAAAGGGGGAAGCCATGCTTTGCCCTGTACCTCTGTCTCTGCTGTCTATTCCTTCTCAGACTGGGGCCTGCTTCCCAGACTCTGGGCCTCCTGGCTCCTGAAAATGTTGGGACAGGCCAGGGATTCCCTTGGGCAGGCAAGAGAACAATGTGGGGTCCTTCATAGCGCTGCTAGGCAGGCCCACGAAGGGAATCACAGTGGGCTGGGAAGTCTCGGGAAGGAAGCTGGAAGTCTCTGAGGGGAGAGGAGGCCCTTAGGACTGCTCATTCTCCCCACAGGCGGGGATGAGGGGATCTGGGTCTATGAGTTAAGGCAGCCTGGGGCTCTTGGCCATTCAGGGCTGCACTAGGCTGAGGAATCTGGTTGCCATGACTATGGGTAGGAGGCCCCTGGTGAGACGCTTTCTGCTTCCCTGCGAGTGGTGTGGGCGATGTGGCATGGTGGTGACAAGTCCCAGGAGACTGCGGAATGAGGGAAGTGGCTCAGAATGAAAAATGAAGTGGCCTCTCTCAGTTCCTCTGGGAAGTGTGTGTAACCTGACTGGGCAGAGGGTCATTAGGGCTGGGGACACGCTCTATGGCCTTCTTTCAGGTCAGTACCTGCATAGCTGGCTGCCCCACTCCCCTCCCTGAGGCAGGGCACGGCATGGCCTGAGAATCCTGACCTCCGAGAGCAGGAATCTCCTAAGCCTGGTCACAGGACATATGTACCTGTGAGGCAGGGCTCTGCTCAGAATGCATTTAGCCCAGTTGGTCGACGACTTGAGTACGTCATGCCACGTTAAATAAACACAATGCAAAAGATGTAACCAACTCCCAAATTAATTTTGCCTCCCGTGGCCCCTTCACAATGTCTTTGGTGTGAGAAGTTCTCCTCCTGCCCGTGGAAGGACACTCAGCCAGTCACAAAACATTCCATTTGCTTTTGGGTAACAGACAATCCTAAGGCCACTTTTCCTCACAAAACCTGCCCTTATTTCAGAAAGGAGTTATAATTCCGAACTCAAGTCTTGGATGGCATCTGCCCTCCTCCTTCCAGGAGTGGTTTTAGGTGGGCTGTAGGTGCTCTGTGAAGGTTGGTGGCGGGGGTCCCCGATCTTCCTCCGAGCCCTCCCCACCATGGGGCACAGGCAGGGAGGTGAAGAGGGGTACCAAAGTTCTTAATTGAACGGGTACCATCATCAACGGGCTCCTGCTTTCTGAGCCTGGCACAACATTAGGCTTATTCCCTCTCTGGGGACATTTTTGAGGATTTTCCTCAAAGTGAGGAGGCCCCTTACGTAAGGATCCTTCTGCCGTCCCTATTTCGGAAGGTCACTCAAAATTACTTCTTCAGCCTCTTGGAATCCAGTTACCACCTTCGGTTTCCTGTGGCTTTGGACTCTGCCTCTCTTTCCCGCAGGCCCACACTGAACCCCAGCACATACCCTCTGTTCACTGCCCCGACCCACTGGGGTTTGGGCTCATCTAACACAACCAGTGCCTCAGACACTTGGTTTCCTGGGCAGGAGTCAGACACCAGTCTACTTTGCCCCACAACAAGGGGGACCAAAGCTCTCTAAGTATAGTTGAAACCCTTCACTAGGCTTAAAGTGAGGGGCGGGGGGTGCCTCAGTAGGTTAAGGGTCTGACCCTTGATTTTGGCTGTCATGATCTCAGGGTCATGAGATCAAGCCCCGCACAGAGCTCTGTGCTCACTGGGGTGTCTGCTTCTTGCCCTCTCCCTCTGCCTCCTCCCCTGCTTGCACTCACGCGCACACACTCACATTCTCTCTCTCGAATAAATAACTAAATCTTTAAAAAAAAAAAAAAAAGTGAAGGGTCAGGCACCCCTAACCCTCTTTTGGGGAGGGAAGAGAGTGGAGTTCAAAACATAGTTCTCTCCAGAATTAGCCTCCTCACAAAGTGTTTTTTACCCTAGACTCTAACCATCCCTGACGTGAGAACGCCCCCTTTTTTTTTGACCATTTCCTTTGTAAATCTGCACTTGGTCTTGTTCGGTGGGCGGCAACCACCATGCCTCGTTGGAAACTTCAACTTCATTATCTTGTTTTATATGCGTACGAAGACCATCAAAATGAAGGCGGGCCTGTGCGCTCTGTGAGTGGAACGGGAGTTTAGAAGCAAGTCCATTGATCATTCCGGGGCTTCGTCAGCAAACGGCGAGCACTGAGCTCACAGGTCTAGCACATAAGCTTTCGGTCTAGCTTAGCTACAACACAGGCTGGTTTCCCTGGAGTCCACGAGCCCTCGGGGACTTTCTGGATGGGCTTCTCGCTGTGCGAACCACATACGGACTGTTCTAGCATGGTTCAGGGAAGGCTCTTCGGAAGAGGGGAGACTTGGGGTGCTCTCTGAAGGTGTTTCAGGCAGGGGAGGGCTGGGTTCTTAGGCTTGGAGGTGGGAGTGTGCTTGGGGCCCATGGGCCATGGACTGGCTGGGGAGTGGTGTGGGAGGCGGGGATGGGGCCTGTAGGAGGCCGGGGAGCAGGGATAGGGCCCTGCATGCAGGCACAGGAGCTGGGCTCTTAGCTCTCACTGTGTTGAGTTCTCCTGGGGGGCGGCACTGAGTCTTGCGAAGAGACATTCTACCCCTTTGGCTGAGCTGTGGCCCTTGAAAACAGGGGGATGTGGGGGCCAAGACCCTTTTTGGGGTCTAGAGGGAGAACCTCTATTTGGGGTTTAGAGGGGAAACCTCCTCTCTTTCAGAAATGCTATCTCTAATTCTCTCCCCCCGCCCCACTCCTGATTCAGAGGTTTTAAGGCTTGTGCCTAGCCCATAGCTCTGGAAAGCAAAGAATATGCCTGCAGGGTCCCTGGACAGCCACCTCCCAGGGAGATGGTGAGCTCTGAAGCCCTGGCCTGGGCCGGGGAAGCTCGGCCTGAAGTCTCAGAGCAGAGAGCTGACCCCTTCTGTCTTTTTTTCTGTTTGTTCTTTTTCTTTTGACCACTTTTGTCTATAGGAAACCACAATAGCCTCCCCAGTCATCCTCCGTGTGGATCCCAAGGGCTACTACTTATACTGGACATATCAGAGTAAGGTGAGGCAGCCCCTACCTGAGCTCCTGCTGATCCACTCAGTCCAAGCAGCCTTTTGATAGGGCAAGGGTGGAGGTGTGAATGCCCAGAGGGCACAGGATGACCTGGGAGGGTGGCTCCCGGGCAGCCTCTGCCCCTGTGGACTACTTGCCCTGGGAGGGGGGAACCAGCCACTCCAACCAGGGCTGCCTGGGGCCAAGATGTTGTAGCCTTAGCATCCCTTGGGGAGAGGGAAAGGGAAAAGGCTGCTTCTCTACCTGTGGTTCTGGGAAACTTGAGGGCTCACAGAGATCCAGAAGTGTCTCAGCACCAGGATGTAGGAAAGGGAGGGGGAACTTGGGGAGAGTCCAAGAGAGTGTGGGCAAGACCATGGGCCACAGCTCCTGAGTCACTTGAGTGGCCAGGGGAGGAATGGACAGAAGAAGGGAGGAGGTTCACCATGAACAGGGAGAATCTGATTGGTGGGAAGGGAAGGTTGGGGTTCAGGTCACCCCAGAAAGTCTTGGCATCTACCTAAGGCAGTTGGCCAAGATGTGAAGGGGTGTTGGGAGTTCCCTTCTCTCTGTTCTTCATTCTTCCCTGATCTTTTTGTCTACATTCCTTCTCGGCTCCTCCTCCAGGAGATGGAATTTCTGGATATCACCAGCATCAGGGATACCCGCTTTGGGAAGTTTGCCAAGATTCCCAAGGTAGGTGGGCCCAGTGGCAGTCGGGGCTCAGAATGGCCACAAGCTCTGGGGGCAAAGGCAGGAGTCCCTCTAGGGGTCTCAAGCCTGATCTCTGCAGCGAGGGCAGGAGTTCCCAGGCTGGGCAGCAGGGCCTCCTCCCCGAGTTGAAGAAGGGATGTAGCTGCCCCTGACCTTGCCAGAGCTTTGGAACCATGAACAGAGAGGTCGTGTGGCCGGGTCCCATGCCCAGAGCACCCCAGACGACCTGGGAATGTGGCTTATGCCCACCGCCCTCCCCATCTCGCTTGCCTGTATTTGTCTAATGCCAGCAGGAAAATTGGAGGAAGGGGTTGGCGGGAAGCAGGCTCCTATGAGACTAGGAGCTAAGAATCCATCTCCAAATGAAAAATAGCAAACACAATACTCAGCACACCCAGGCCCCACTGCCGGGTTCCTCTCTTCCTGTGGGCTCTCCGCCCCTACTCCAGCCCCTGGAGTCAGGGAGGCCCGGATGCTGAGGCCCGTTGGGATGGGATTCCGCCTTAGGCGGCCGCCCTTCTAGGGCGGTGGGAAGGCACAGGGAGAGCCACAGTGGGCAGGGGATGGGGCACGCTTCTGATCCTAACCGCGTCTCGGCTGGCTGCAGAGCCAGAAGCTCCGGGATGTCTTCAACATGGACTTCCCCGACAACAACTTCCTGCTCAAGACGCTCACTGTGGTGTCTGGTCCTGACATGGTGGACCTCACCTTCCACAACTTCGTCTCCTACAAGGAGAATGTGGGCAAGGTGCGCGGCGGTGGGGGAAGGGGGCGCGGGCCTGGGGCTGGGCGCTTGGGCTAGCCGGGGCTTCCTGTGGGACAGGCCTGGGCTGCGGGGGTGGGGGTGCCCGTGTGTGGCCAGGGGTCTGACTCCTGTGCTCTGGGGTTCTGCAGAGCTGGGCCGAAGATGTGCTGGCCCTCGTCAAGCACCCGCTGACGGCCAATGCCTCCCGCAGCACCTTCTTGGACAAAATGTAAGTGCCTGCGTGCCCGGCCCTGGCGTGCGGGGCTCCGTGCGCCAGCCCCGGGGCCTTGACAAGTCGTTTCTGCCCCACCAGCCTAGTAAAGCTCAAGATGCAGCTCAACCCCGAAGGGAAGATACCCGTGAAAAAGTGAGTGTCCCTGGCTCTCCCCTCACACTGCCGCCCAGCTCCTCAAAGCCTTCCCTCTCCAGGTCTGACCCCGCTCTTTGGCCCTTGCCTTTCTCTGCTCCTTTAGTTTTTTCCAGATGTTTCCTGCTGACCGCAAGCGGGTGGAAGCTGCCCTCAGCGCTTGCCACCTCCCAAAAGGCAAGGTGAGTGGTTTTCCTGGCCCAGCCCAGCCCCTCACCTGAGCTGGCTCTGACAAGAGGCCGACGACGTGGCCAGGCCTGGTTAGGAGTGGCAGGGCCCAGCCAACAGTCTGACAGTTAACCTGACTGCACCAGTTCCTGATACTAGGTACAGATCCCGGGGAGTGGGGATGAGGTGCCTGGGTCCAGAGTAGCTCGGTCTCTACTGCCCACACCTGGGTGGCTATGGGGGGCAGCGGTTGGCGGGTTGGTGGACTGCATTTAGGGCAAGCAGCCGGGGTGGGGAAGAGGTTAGTTCTGCAGAGTGTGGGGGGAGGGGAACAGACCAAGAGTTGAAGCTGGCAAGAGCTAGCCTTTAGCTCAACCCAGGAAAACCTTCTTTTTTCCCCTTCTGATCAAGTAATTTTTAATTACAAGTTGTAGGCAGGGTCAACCCTTATGCACCTTCTATGGATTACAAAAAGGAGCCCTCTGAGCAGATACAGCCCTGAGCCCGGGGTTTGTGCCTGGCTAGGGATCTCAGGCCCCGGGGCCCCCTTGGCCAGAGCCTTTGTGTAGGGTACCACCCGCACCCCATGGGGTTTTGTCTTGTAATGAGAATTTGCAATGTTCTACATAAAACTAAGACCTCGTTAGTCACCTGTCCACAAGGCACCCAGGAAGACTATTCCCCCTCAAGTCACAGCTCAAGGATGCTGGTGCCCCCTCGATGCCGTCAGTCCCAGGAACGCAAGCATGGAAGTGGAGAGAGGATGGGAACGGGTTCCTGCGGGGGGCCCTGCAGCCAGGAGCACGGCTACACTTCCACCCTCCTTGTCTCCTGCCTCCTGAGCTCCCACCTTGGCTCCCACCTGTAGGAGTCACTGACCCCTCTTCGCTTGGAGCCAATGGGTCCAAGATCCAGTCTCAGGGAGATATGATCTGGCTGTCTTGTTCAGACCCTCTGGTCTAGCTCCAAACTAAGCCTGAGGTTGGCCTTCCAGCAGGATCCTGAAGGATGTTTAAGGGGTTTTTCTGGGATGGAAGGCAAAGGCACAGAAGCCCCGGAGACCGCTAAGCTCCTTGAAGTTTCCCTTTCTGTAAAGTTATCCAACCTGGACTTCATGGCCTACGTGACCTTTGACGTAAGCCTTCAGTCCTTTAGCCTAAGGGTTTCAGGGTTCTTGCGCTGTAGCCCCGATCGGCATGTCGTGCCTTTTCACCTAAGTGATATCCTGGTATTTAGAGTTACCACCTTTTGCTTCTGTGTTTGTTCATCAACTGATGAGCTTTGGGTGGTGGCCACATCCCGGCCATTTTGAATAACGCTTCTATGAAACTTTGACCACATGACTTTGTCGGGATATATGTTTTCACTCTCTATACCTAGAGGTAGAATAGTTGGGTCACGTGGCGACTCTATATTTAACATTTTGAGGAAGTGCCAAACCATTTTCCAAAGTGACTGACCACTGTACTGACAACGTCATGTCATACCGACAACGTCTGAAGGTTCCCGTTTCCTCGACGACACTTGTCTGTCTTTTTAGCACTGGACTGGTCTCATGGGAGTGAAGTGGTATCTCCTTGTGGTTTTGGTTTGCATTTCCCAAGTAACTAATGAGATGGACCTCTTTTCATGTGTCAGTCATTTGCATATCTTCTTTGAAGAAATGTCCATTCAAATCTACTGCCTGTCTTTCCACTGGGTTATTTGTCTCTTTACTGTTGAGTTGTCCCTTCCTGGATATTTGATTTGCAAATATTTTCCCCAGTTCTGTGGACTGTCTTTTCACTTTCTTGATGCTATCCTTCGAAGCACAGAAGTTTTTAATTTGGATGAAGTCCAGTTTGTCTTTTTTGTTGTTGTTGTTCCTAGTGCTTCTTGGCGTCTGCAGCTATTACTGTTGAATTGTCTATTTCGCCCTTCAGTTCTGTCAGGTTTTGCTCATACATCTGGGGGCCCTGCACTTGGGTGCATTGTTTCTATTTGCAATGTCTCCTTTGGAAAATTTGCCCTCTACTTAAAAAAAAAAGAAAGAAGACCGCCCACAGCTCTGGCAGCCCTGCTTACTTCTAACCCCTTCTTCTTCCCTCTGTGGTCATTCCTAGTCCTAATCCTGCCCCAGCCAAGGGACTAGCCAGTGTCTAAGTTCAAGGGCGAGGCAGACCAGCTAAGCATGCTCTTTGCTCAGCAACTATCCCGTTGAAAAGTGGGTGCTCAGGAGCCTGCCTGATGCTGCTCTGCCAGCCCTGAGCCCTCTGTCTGACAGGCTCCCTTGCACAGGTCTGGGCCTCATTTGTGGTTTTTCGCACGGAGAAGGTGGGTTCAGGAATGATTAGGTGAGTCTTCCCCCAGAACGATGCCATCAACCCTGAGGACTTCCCAGAATCCGTCTACAAGAGTTTCCTCATGAGCCTCTGTCCACGGCCAGAAATAGATGAGATCTTCACTTCCTAGTGAGCTTCCTTGGCTGGGCTGGGCCCGGGGAAGGGCTGGTGGCTAAAATCCCGCTTGTCATGCTGGGAATCGTGTGGCTTCTCTGGCGAAGGAGGTTGTCTGTGTTCCCCAGCCCTGGGGGGGGGTTGGGGGGCACAGATCTGAGCCCTCTCTGGCCTGCAGCCATGCCAAGGCCAAACCCTACATGACCAAGGAGCACCTGACCAAGTTCATCAACCAGAAGCAGAGGGACCCCCGTCTCAATTCTCTGCTCTTTCCGCTGGCACGGCCTGACCAGGTGCGGGGCCTCATCGACAAGTATGAGCCCAGTGGCATCAACGTGCAGAGGGGTGAGGACTCTGGGAGCCCCTCCCCTCCAAGGCCTGCCCCGCCCTGCCCAGGGGCTACAGCCCTGACAACTCTGCCCTGCCCTGCAAACCCCCCAGGCCAGCTCTCCCCGGAGGGCATGGTGTGGTTCCTCTGTGGGCCTGAGAACAGCGTGCTGGCCCAGGACAAGCTGCTTCTCCACCAGGACATGACGCAGCCCCTCAACCATTACTTCATCAACTCCTCACACAACACCTACCTGACAGGTGACCAGGGTGACTTCGTTGTGCCTTCTCCTCCTGGGATGGGGGGGCGGCTCCTGTTCCCTCGAATCCATCCCTCTGCGGGGTGGTCGGCCGGCTACAAAAGGACAGACCATGTGGGAGCGTGTGGGGGCGAGCGGGCCCGGCCTCTCCCCTCTGCTCTGGCTCAGCTGGCCAGTTCTCTGGCCTGTCGTCGGCCGAGATGTACCGCCAGGTGCTGCTGGCCGGCTGCCGCTGCGTGGAGCTGGACTGCTGGAAGGGCAAGCCCCCTGACGAGGAGCCTATTATCACTCATGGCTTCACCATGACCACAGACATCTACTTCAAGGTAAGACTTGGGGACGTGGAAGCTGGTGGCGGTGGCACCAGGGAAGGCCCCCAGGTGGGGCTTGGGGCAGCGGGTGAACACAGAACAGAGGGATGGCTGGGAGGCCTCCGACCAGTGAGGGGACTAGAGGGAACCTGAGGAGACAGGGCCAACGGGGGGCTCCAGTTCTCTGTGTGTTGAAACAGAGGAGTGGGGAAGGGGGCCGCTGGGGGCGGGGGTGCAGTGAGGAGGGACCTGGCCCACTGACCTCCCCCCCACCTGGCCCCCTTCTCCTCCAGGAAGCAATTGAGGCCATTGCAGAAAGTGCCTTTAAGACCTCCCCCTATCCTGTCATCCTGTCATTTGAAAACCATGTGGACTCGTGCGTATCAGACCTGTTCGGCCTCCTACTCTCCCCTGTTCCCATCTCCTGCCTGCAGCTGCCTTCCCCCACCTCTAGTCATGCCTTCCAGCTCTGCCCCCCGGGGTGTCCACACAGGCTCCTTGGGACCTCAGGATCTGCTGCCTATGTCCCTGCTTCCCTGTGCTGCCAATGACCCAGGTCAGGGGCCCAGAAGGATGGACAAGAGGGGGCGGAGCTGCTGAACCCTACATCACTTTTGCTCCCTGCAGACCCCGTCAACAGGCCAAGATGGCTGAATACTGCCGGATGATGTTTGGGGAGATGCTGCTCACAGAGCCCCTGGAAAAGTTCCCGGTGAGTGGACTTCACTGTGGGGCATCTGGGCCTGGGTGGCTGGGGGCCTGGGGCAGTGTTTGGGCCAGGTTAAGGAGGCAGATGTCTCCAGAGAATGTTGGGATTCATCTGGGAGGATTGTGGGGCCAGGATCCTATCATTTACCATGTGTGAGGCACTGTGCTGGGCTTTGGGGGGCATGTTAGTGACAAAGACACAGTTCCAGCTCTCAGGTTGCTCCTCTTTAGTGGGGACACAGACAAGTAACCAGGCCATCGCAACCAGTGGCTGCTATGGGAGTACTGGGGCATCAGGGAAGGCTTCCTGGAGGAAGGGATGGCAAGCTGGAATCCGAGGGGGAACTGGATTTATCTTGGGGAGGGTGGGGAAAGGGTATTCTAGGCAGGTGAGGAAGAAGAGTGTTGTCGGAGGAATTGGGTAGGTGAGGTCGGCAGGAGCGCAGCACAAGATGGGGGAAATGGTGGAAGGCGAGTCTGGAGAACCAGGCAGGGCAGATGGAACCCAGCTTGGTAAGAAGGAGCTGAGGCTGCACCCTGAAGGCGTGGAGATGGTGCCAACGGTCTCCTCTCTCCCAGCTGAAACCAGGCATTCCCCTGCCTAGCCCTGAGGATCTCCGAGGCAAGATCCTCATCAAGAACAAAAAGAACCAGTTTTCTGGCCCAGCAATCCCCAGCAAGGAGCCGAGTGGGGGGGCTGAGAACAGCTGCCCACCCGGCGCCTCTGTGGGAGAGGACCCAGGTGAGTCAGCCTGGTGGGGAGGACTCAGGGTGTGGGAGCACCTAGAGGGGGAGAGAGGGGCTGGGCCTGAAGGCTATGTGTAGGGACCGTGGTCCCAGTGCTGACAGAGGCGCCTGTGGCAGCATGGGCTGGTGAGGACAGGGCAGAGCCGGAGGAGGAAGAGGCGGAAGAGGAGGAGGAGGAGGAGTCGGGAAACCTGGATGAGGAGGAGCTCAAGAAGATGCAGTCGGATGAGGTGTGTCGAGGGCAGCCCCAGCCCCTCCTGCTGTCCCCACGGCAGAGCCAGGGCTCAGGCATGGAACCACCTCCCCGGGGTCGCATACTGCCCTCCCCTTCTCCACCCTCTCCACCCTCCCCTCTCCTCCCTAGGGCACAGCGGGCCTGGAGGTGACAGCTTACGAGGAGATGTCCAGCCTAGTGAATTACATCCAGCCCACCAAGTTCATCTCCTTTGAGTTCTCTGCCCGTAAGTGAGCATGTGGTGGGAGGAAGATGGTAAGCTGGAGGCTAGGCTAGATTCGGGAGAAGGCCCTTGAGAAGTATGTCCTGACAGCAGAGCAGCTTGATGGGTGGGAGGAAGGGGACGGGGGATCCCCCCTTCCTTGGACGCGGGGGCCCTATTTATAGAAAGAGCCAGCAGAGGAGGCAGGCAAAGGGCTTTTTTAAGTGGCAGTGGCTCCCAGTTTCCCGGTGCCGGTGCCGTACTGAGGAACTTGGCACCAACCAGAATGCTCTGGAGTGTGTCAGTGACAGGCAGGCAGGCCCCTTACAACAGGCCATCTGAGCCCTATTGGCCTGGGGCTCCTGCAGCCTCCTGCAGGCTCTGTGGCTCCCGGGGCTGAACGGTGCCTTGGGCTGGCCCCTGCCCAGGAGCGCCAGCCCCACTGGGCATGAGAACTTCTGGGAAGGGCCACAGGCAGAGAAACTGGCCAGGGCACGTCTGCCCCTCCCTCACGCCTCTCCCTCGCACCCCTCCTTCTCTGTGCGCACCCACGCTACTTAGCTTCACTGCTCTTCTCAGCTGGGCGTGCCCCCGACGTGGATGCCTCCTTCTGCACACACTTGTGCAGTGCAGGCCTCTACCACACTGACTGCTCGTCCGGGACCCGCCCCACTGGTGCCCACCCCTGGCAGGCATGTCTGCCCCCTGGTGTACACTTCCCACCCCTGCCCCCACCCCTCACGTTTCAGCCACAGTTTGTGCACTCACTCTGCACATCCTCGCAGCTTCCTGACCCTCTGGGCTCCCCTTCTCTGTGCCACTGGAGGCTTGTGCCCCTCTCTCTCCAGGACTGTGGCCCACACCCCCTCTGCGTGCATGTCTCCTGTGCATACCCTTCACCCCCAGCACACCACTACCCACCCAGATCTGCACAGCAGCTTGGCCTCTTCAACCCTTGGGCCTCGGGGGGAATGCTAGGTTGGAGGGATGTCTGTGATGGAGAGAGCTACCCTAGAAGGAAGGGCAGGGAGAAGGGCAGGGGGGTCCCCGCCTGACAGCCCCCTCCCCTGCCCTCTCTCTCCCACACAGAGAAGAACCGAAGTTATGTCATCTCGTCCTTCACAGAGCTCAAGGCCTATGACCTGCTCTCCAAAGCCTCAGTGCAGTTTGTGGAGTATCCTTGAGGCCTCCCTAGCCAGGGTCCCCGCGTGGGGTGGCGGGGTGGGGAAGCACAGAGGGAGCCGCTGGGTCCTCGGGGTGTGGATGGCCTCGGGCTAGCTCCTCAACTCCGGGGCAGCTACAACAAGCGCCAGATGAGCCGCATTTACCCGAAGGGCACCCGCATGGACTCCTCCAACTACATGCCCCAGATGTTCTGGAACGCCGGTTGCCAGATGGTGGCCCTCAACTTCCAGACCATGGGTGAGCGTTCTCTGAGGCCCCTAAAAACCTACCTCCACCCCCTGCCTCTCTTACCTTCACCCCATTCCTGGGGAGTGTCTTTAGAACAGACCGGGGGTCCCGAGGTTGGCTGAGGCTGTGGGAGCACGTGCAGGCACGTGAGTGGTTAGGGATATAAATGCCTTGGCTCATGCCTATATGATGGCACGTTTATGAATATGCACGTGACGAGGCCAGTGTGCGGGCCCAAGTTCTGGCTGCTCTGCCTGAATGAGCCCACAGGAACCCCAGCTTCACCGGCCTCAACCCCCCACTGCGAGTCACGGCCCGGCCGTGGCCTTGCTCCCGCTAACTCCTGCCTGTGGCACCTTCCTGAACTATGAGACACCCTACAGGCTGGGTCATGAGAAGCCCTCATCCCCTTAGTCCACCCAAGCTCCCCATTCCACAAGACAGAAGAGGCTGAGGGATGTAGGAGAGCGAGACTGGGAGCAGACCTGGGGCTGGGCCTTGCTCACCCAGTGCCCTTGTCCCTCCAGACCTGCCCATGCAGCAGAACATGGCGCTGTTTGAGTTCAACGGGCAGAGTGGCTACCTCCTCAAACATGAGTTCATGAGGCGGCCGGACAAGCAGTTCAACCCCTTCTCGGTGGACCGCATCGACGTGGTGGTGGCCACTACCCTTTCCATCACGGCAAGGCCCGGAGGCGGGCGAGCGGCCGGGAGGGCTGGGCTCTCGAGGGGAGAGACACAGGAGCTCTACTCCTAAACTCCCAACCCCCCTCCCCTGATATCCTGAAAACTTCAGCCCAAGCCAGTTCGTGCAGTCCCGAGTTGCCTTGGAAACTGCCTCCTCCTCAGCACTGGAAGCTGCCTCTTGGTCCCCATGGAAACCAAGGGGAAGGGCTGAGGCTGGGGTGGGGGAGGGGAGAAGAGTGGGCAGAGTGGGGCCAAAAGAACCCCAGGCCCTCGGGGAGGGTGCTGTTTTCCTTCCTTGCCTGGGGAGGGAGGTGGGGAGCCCACACCTCTTCCCTGAATGCCAGAAGCACCTGGTGGCCCAGAGCTTAGCCGAAGCCCTTGAGCCACGGGGCCCCAGCTGGATGGGGCTCTTCACAGTAGCCAAGAACGGATGCTTCAGCTCCAGGAGCTAGAGGCTCCAGGTGCGAGGCAAGAGCTGGGGCGGGTGTTGGGGTGGGGGGAGCTGAGGCTGGCCTCCCGTGGGTCCCACCCCCAGGTGATCTCTGGGCAGTTCCTGTCGGATCGCTGTGTGCGCACATATGTGGAAGTGGAACTGTTCGGCCTCCCGGGGGACCCCAAGAGGCGCTATCGCACCAAGCTGTCACCCAGCACCAACTCCATCAATCCTGTTTGGAAGGAGGAGCCTTTTGTCTTTGAGAAGGTGGGGAGCTAGGGTGTGGCAGGGCCCAGGGTCTGTCCTCACTTCTTGGCCTCTACTCACAGAAAAGAGAAACTAAATAAAGGTCCTTGATCATCCTCCTCTCCCTACCCCTCACCCGGTGCCCTCCTGATTTCTGAGAGTCCAAAATCCACATTTACCAAAATTTACTTGCTGAACAAGTTTTATGTGTGCATCTGTGTGTGTGTGCACATGTGCGTGTGTCAAGTGCATGTGTGTTCATGTTAGGATGAGACACAGAAATGTGAACTCCCAGTCCAGGGTACAGAATCCCACTTGGGGGGTGGGGGTGGTCTTTTGCCCTGATTGGACATTCATTGGCAAGGCCGTCCAGCACTGTCTGCACCAGGAGCCCCAAGCCCTGGGCTGCCTAGCCAGGCCTTCTCCCCTGTGGTGACCAGCCAAGTCATGAGCTTAGAGGATGCCTATGTGTGTGGCCTGAGTGTGCCCTCTGTCCTCACCAAATCTGGTAACACTGCCATGTTTTCACACTGACGCTAAGACTTCTGAAGCCAAGGATGTGGGCAGCTTGGCCACCCTCTCCCCTCCCCAGCCTGTCCTGTCCCAAATTCTCCCTAGATCTTGATGCCTGAGCTGGCGTCCCTCAGAGTGGCTGTATTGGAGGAAGGCAACAAATTTCTTGGACACCGCATCATCCCCATTAATGCCCTGAATTCTGGTAAGGATGCAGTCCTTCTTTGCTGTCACTAGCTGGTCTGAGACTAAGGCCAGCTGGTTAGGAGCCTGTCCGGGGGTGCGGCAGCTTCAGGGAGGGGGCCCTGAGACCTTACCTAACCCTCTCATATATGAGGACTGGGGCAAGAAGAGGAAACTGACAGAGGTAGGGCCTCTGCCACACAATGTCTGTAGTTTTCTGGAACTACTAGGGCAATTTCCCAAGGCGCTGATACTTACGGAGCACTTAAGATGAGTTCTGGGCTTATAACACATTCTCACTTAATCCTAACCATAACCACATGAGGGAGGTCCTATTCACCCCATTTCACAGCTAAGGAAAATCTCAAGAGCTTTAAAGGAAACTGCCCAACGTCATACAACCAGGAAGGTGCAAAACCACACTCAGACTCTGGTTTCCCTGACTCTAAAGTCAGAGGTCCTGAGTACCCGGCTGCTCCCACAGTGCTGGGTGGCTGTGGCCACGGCTTTCTGCCCACCCCGTCCTGCCCGACAGGCTACCACCATCTGTGCCTGCACAGTGAGAGCAACATGCCCCTTACCATGCCCGCACTTTTTGTCTTCCTGGAGTTGAAGGACTATGTACCCGACACCTGGGCAGGTAGGCACCTCCTGAGAGTGGCACCCTGCTCAAGCCAGCCTCCAGAGTGGGGCAGGACAGGGTAGCCTGGGGGTAGGTAAGGATGGGGGCATGGGGGAGGCTTCCAGGGACATCTCCACACCAGCCCCACTCTGCTCCTATGCACCCAGATCTCACCGTGGCTCTGGCCAATCCCATCAAGTTCTTCAATGCCCATGACAAGAAGTCTGTGAAGCTCAAGGAAGCCATGGAAGGTCTGCCTGAGGTCTGTGCTGCCTGGTCCAGGAGCTTTGCCCTCTCCGAGGGAAGATGAGGGAGGGGGCAGGGTCCTAGGCTGAGAGACAGAGAGAGCTGTTAGAGCCTTGCTCCTAACCTGCTCTCCCTACACAGAAACCCTTCCCACTTGGGAGTCCAGTTGTCGGCCCGGTCAATGGGGCGTTGGCCTCCACGAGCAACGGGTCTGCAGGTATGCACTGCAGTGTCCTCCCGCAGACTGGAAGGGCCTCGACCTCTCGCAGTGGTATCCACAGGAATATCCCCCCAAAACACACTTTCACCTGGGATGGGAACGAGGGCTGGGAAAGTGCGTTGCAGGGGGCCCATACTGCCACCAACCCCAGGGGGCGGGGAGGAGCCGGCCAGAACCGGTCCCCCCACCCCCACCCCCGGGGTCCCTGTCAGCCCACCCTGTGGCTCTTGCAGCAGCCGGGGCCAGGGCCAAGGAGGAGGCCACGAAAGAAGCTGCGGGTAAGGCCTGCTGAGTCCGAGTGATCTTGGGAACGAGCCTGGGGGAGGGTCTGGGGCCCCTTGGGGGTGAGGGTGGGGGGCTCCCGGGCGGCGGCGCACCTCACCCCGGCCCCCGCAGAGCCGCGGACCGCCAGCCTGGAGGAGCTGCGGGAGCTGAAGGGCGTCGTGAAGCTGCAGCGGCGGCACGAGAAGGAGCTGCGGGACCTGGAGCGGCGCGGCGCGCGGCGCTGGGAGGAGCTGCTGCAGAGAGGTGCGGCGCAGCTGGCCGAGCTGGGGCCGCCGGCCGCGGGGGGCTGCGGGGGCCGCCGGCTCGGCCCGGGGAAGGGCTCTCGCAAGAAGAGGTAAGGGCGGCGGCGGGCTCTGCCCTCGGTGGCGCCGGCGGGCAGGCGGCGGCCGAGGGCTCAAGGCCGGTCCCCACGTGGCGTCCGCAGGATCCTGCCCTGCGAGGAGGCCGCCGGGGCCGCGCCGAGCGAGGGCCGCGAGGGCCCCGAGGGCGCGGACGCGCGTGCGCGCGAGCTGAAGGACCGGCTGGAGCTGGAGCTGCTGCAGCAGGGTGAGGAGCAGTACGAATGCATCCTGAAGCGCAAGGAGCAGCACGTGGCTGAGGTGCCTGCGCGGGGGGGAGGGGCGGGCAGAGGGGCCAGAGCCACAACCCAGCCAACCCGCCCCCTGCCCCAGCCTCCGCCCGGCAAAGGGCTTCTCTAATTAAGCCCGTCCCCGCCCTGCCCCGCGCAGCAAATCGCCAAGATGATGGAGCTGGCCAGAGAGAAGCAGGCTGCAGAGCTGAAGACCCTCAAGGAGACCTTGGAGACGTATGATTGCCTCCCACCCACGCTTGACCTTCACCTCCCGGGAGGGCTCTGGCCCTACAGAACATCTCCTTGATGCCTCTCTCACTGCAGTGACACCAAAGAGATGAAGAAAAAGTTGGAGGCCAAGAGGCTGGAGCGGATTCAGGCCATGGTCAAAGTCACCTCCGACAAGATGGCTCAGGAAAGGTGCGCCCTTGACTGGAACTCCAGGGCCAGTCTGAGCAGGGACACTAGGTGGGAAGGGGCCTCCCTGCAAATGGATCCTGACTCGCTTCCCAGAGATGTGCCTGTCCCCTGGCTCTGGAAGGTCATCCCATTTCTGTCACTTCTGATCAGAGTGTCCTCTGTGGGCCAAACACAGAAGCCATCACTCTGAGCAGAGAGGAAAATTTCAGGGAAAACTAATCATACAAACAGGGAGGTGAAACCTTGGGACAGCAGCTTCCTGCCCTGTATGCCGAGAAGGACAGTGTGTTTAGTGAGGAAGCCCTCTCCTCAGACAGCCCCTGGGGCTCCCAGTGGCCCTTCATGTCCTCCTTGGTTCCCCGTGATTACCATCCCCTCACCCCCCGGGGCTGTTTCTGCTCCTGTGGTTGAGTTCTCATTTGGTCTACACCCTGAAGAGATTTGGTCGTACCTACCTCTTCCTAGGGGCCTCCTGCCCTCTCTGAAACTCTGATCACCCCAACAGGCTGAAGAGAGAGATTAATAACTCTCACATCCAGGAGGTGGTGCAAGTCATTAAGCAGGTGTGTAAGAGCTGTGTCTTTCACACACACATATACACACACACTCTCACGCTCTACGTAGGAGGGATGGGGTGGTCCCAGGCCTTTACGTTGTCTTTAGGAGGGGCACAGTCCAGAGTGGGCCATGCAGCTGGGGATGGGAGGAGGCAGTGAAGGGAAGGTGGAGTCCCCGGGCTATCCCAGGGTTCCTCCTTTATGTGGAGGTTAGGGTTCCAGCCTAAAGGGATCTGTCTCTGGCCAGCTGCTCTGGATGGGAATGATAGGGGCTAGCTGGCCAGGGGAGGATGGGATGGGAGTGGGTGGGTATGAGGGAGTGAGGGGGGCTTCCTGAGGCTTCGAGGAGTCAGAAGAGGAAGGAAAGCCCTGCTGAGAATGGACTTAAAGCTCCCCTTGGACTATTAGTAGCAATCACAGAGCTGGCTGAGCTGGGAGGTTGGGGGGGTGGGTGCTGCAGGGTCCATTTACTGAATCCCGACCTTGTGGCACACTTTAAGCCAGGAACTGCCTCATACATTCCTGCACAACCCAGCCAGACAGACCATGATCTTCATTTTATACATTTAAAAAGAACTGTTTGAAGGTTAACAAATTTGTCCCAAGTCTTACAGCTGGATCACTGGGACTGTAGCTGGATTCCAAGCCGGGTTGCCTGTCCAGGCTGTCCTGATTCCCTGCCTCTCACTCCCACCCAGATGACAGAGAACCTGGAGAAGCACCAGGAGAGGCTGGAGGAAAAGCAGGCAGCCTGCCTGGAACAGATCCGGGAGATGGAAAAGCAGGTGTGACAGGGACGACCACCCTGCCCGCCAGCAGAGTCGGCCTGCCCCCAGGAGCCACCAGTCAGGAGATGGGTGGGGGCAGGAAGGGGACTCACCCCTCACTGGTGGGCTGCAGGTCCGCGTTCCCACGGGGTCCTGGGGCCCTTGAAGATGAGGCGGCTCTACAGATCTCTTTGCTTGGTTGGCACCCCCTTCTCTGAGGGGCTCCCTGATGGTCTCTGCCACCCCTCACCTCCCACCCCAGTCTCCTGGAGATCTGACAGACTGGGCATCTCCTTGTTTGACTACCCAGGGGAGGGAGGGAGGGTGGGCAGGTGGGCCCCTCCTGAGCTTTTGGGGTTCCCTCAGTTCCAGCAGGAGGCGCTGGCAGAGTACGAGGGCCGGATGAAGGGCCTGGAGGCTGAGGTGAAGGAGTCAGTGAAGGCCTGCCTCAGGGACTGCTTATCCTCTGAGGCCATGGACAAGCCTGAGAGGCCCTATGAGGTCTTCAGGGAGCTGTGTGACCAGGACCCACTCACAGCAAAGGCAGGCGCCCAGGAGAGCCGCCTCTGATGCCCTCATTCCACTAGGACATTCTGTCAGGACATTCACTCTTTTCTGGGATGGGGCTCCCTCCCCCCAGGAGGAAAGGCCCATTCTAAGGCTGTGGGAAGCTGGGCTCTTCTGGACTCTGGAGTCTCCTCCTGAACAACCAGGCTGAGGAGGAGGCAGGAACCAGGTACCATGAGGGCGGGGGCCCATCTGAGGTTTCGAGGTCCTCTCCAGTTTGACTTCCCAGTCCTCATCCTTCTTCTCGGCCTCTGAGTAAGTGTCACATATTTGTTGAGGGCAAAAGGATATGGACTGGGAGGCAGGAAATGGGGTCCTGGCCGCCCTCTCCCTTCCCGAGTGTGTCACTGGTGGCGCCCCACTCTGGACTCCGTGACCTTACCTGGAGGGTTACCTAGCTGCCTGGAACTTCCACTCTAGCCCCTCTAGGTCAAGCAGGACAAAACTCCAAACCCTCCTGCTGTAAGTCCCTTCTCAGAACTTTCCTGAGTCTGGCCTCCTTGTCAGTTCCCTGATACAGAGCCTGGCACTACCTCCAAGCTCCCTGGGGACGGCTGCTTCCAGGTTCCCAGGCTGAGGTCCCTTCCCTGGCCTCCTGCCGGTGGGGGATGGGAGGCTGACATGGAAAAGCTGCCTCAGCTGTCTGCTGAGATGACTGGGCCTCTGGCTAGCAGGGAGGGCTCAGGAAGGCCTAGGCTTGGTGGGGGGGTGGGGGGTGGGGGGGTACATCCTCGTATGTACCCCCACTCAGGCTGCCTGATGAGTTCAGCATCATTTTCTCTCCTGACTATGAGACTTATTTATTTTTCTCCTCCTTACTCCTACTAAAGAGAACCCTTCTCCCAATATTTCCTGCCTAAGCCTGGCCTTTGTTCTACAGTTGAGAAATGGGGGGTGGGGGGAGTATGCTGCTGAAATGAAATGGCCTGGGGAAAAAAACCTTTGGGAGCTGAATCCCAGGGTGAGGTCCCTTCCACAGCCCAGCAGAATGTCCCCGCTTCTGGGCCTGAAGGGGATCCACTTCCCACTTCCCTTTCTGCTGGCCCTGATGCCACAACTGCTGGAAAATGAGGTCACCCCTCTTCTCCACCTACCCTCCACCCAGACATGGCCCTTCCTTTTCTCTAGCCCCAGGGCTGCAGCAGAAGAGCCTAGTGCAAAGGTGCCCCCTTCCTCTTGGGGAGTTGTGAACCTCCAGGCCACCTGGGCCCCTTTAAGCAGACTTTAGAGGGGTCAGATTCTACACCAGGCGGTTATGGTTGAACCCAACACTTGCTCAAAAGGGGTTTGTGGCCAGCGCCTGTGGAGTGGTCCCAGAATCCAAATGGGAACAGGCACTGGCTTGTGAGAGGCCAAGTGGGGATCAGTTCCAGGAAGAGGTTGTTTTCTCATCAGAGAGTTATAACAAATGCCATTAGCTCTGAGCACCTGTGCCTTCGGAAAGTAAACGGAACCACCTCCGCCACGCTCCATCCCTCTGGGGCCCTGACTTCTGGGATCCTAGCTTCCCTGGTTGCAGGTTGGGACTAGGGGTCCTGCCCATTCGCAGCAGTAAGGCCTGTCATTGACTTCGTCCAGCTTGCACACACACTGAGTACAGCCAACGGTGGGACTGGGACGCTTGTACCCCAGAGCAGTGCCCTGTCTTTAGCTTTCCTGCTGGGCACTCAATTGCCCCATCTCCCTGCCAGCCCAGGGGTAGGGCCTTGCAGGAATGACGATCCATGCTAGAGGAACTCACTGACCCAAGCACAGGGTGATAAGCCAGAGCCAGCACCGAAGAGAGCCCACTGGGGAGTCCCCAGCTTTTACCAAGGACTGCTAAGGGCAAGGAGACACTGCCTTTCCCAGGCCGCTCAGTCAGACTAAGCAGAGTCTCTGGGCCCCCAGCCTGGAGCTGGAAAGCCCAGGAATGGGCTAGGAGAGCACAGCAGGCTGGGGGCTTCCCAGGAGGCCCGGCTGGGACCCCCACCTCCCTGCTTCCTGTCCTCTGGAAAAAGGGCGAGGCGCCCTGTGGGCAAATGCCATCTTTGGTCCCTGGAGATGACCTCATCTCTGGCTGCAGGGGCTGTGCTGGGCGGGAGTTAAAGCCCTCCCTCAGGGCCCTGGGCTTGTGGATTCCTGCTGTGTACCCGTGGGGCTGGGGCAAGGTTCCCTGTCTGCTCATTGCGCCTTGGTTTCACCTTTTACATTAAGGGAAGGGTCTCTACTCCCTTTTCAGTCTAATTGCTGACTCAGATACCAGAGTCCCCTGCTGACTCACCCCTGCAGCCCCCAATTCCGCCCCCCCCCCCAGCTCTCTGGATCTCCCAGCCATGTGCCACCAGGCCCAACCCTGCTGAGCTGGTGCAACGTGACAGGCTGAGGGGGCTGGTGACACTTGAGGAGGAAAGAAGGGGGTCGGGGGGGGGGGGCGGGCAGCAGCAGACGGAATGACAGACTGCAGACCGGAGCCTAGTGTAGAGCCTCTGGGAGGAAGCCCTTTTGCCAGCCTGGGGCCTGCAAGGGGTGAGGCTCATCAGGTGGAGGGGAGGGGAGGGAGGAGTGCCGAGCGCGCCTGCCTCA
>CM053609.1:50416469-50452235 GCA_028646535.1 Procyon lotor
TCTTCCTACTGCTTCTCTCCCCTCCCTGCACTGGGTTCACCTCCAACTTATCAGGCTGGCCTGCCACGCGCAGATTCCAGGGCTACCTCCTTCTCAGGCTCTGGAAACACAAAGAGGGGAGGTAAGCAATTTCCCTGGTGCTGCAGAAAAGAGCAATCAAGTCATGAAGGAAAGGAAAGCCTTTCTTCTGCTATTTAGTGGAGGGAGAGCTTTCTTGCATCCTTACTGGGGTTGGAGAGTCTGTGCCCCCCTAGGTGACACCCCATGTGAGGCCCCCATGTCTGGGGGTGAGCTGAGGCTTTCTACACTCGGAATAACCGCACAGCTCTTTCCCAGACACTCCCTAGCTTGATATTGCCTAAAGCTGGTGGAGTTAGTATTGTTGGGCTTTGTTTTGCAGATGAGACGAAGGCCTTCAAGCTGGGACTTAATTCCGAGGTCAAATGCTGTGCCCTTTCCGGGGCACCATGAGAGAGAATTGGCAGACAGGTGGATTAGAGAATGCAAAAATGATAAAGGGGATGGGGGCTTGACAGTCTATACAGGCATACATCACATGCACTGCCCTCACCCCAGAATAGAGGGAAGGGGGACCCCCTGCTCCATGGCTGGGCCCAGGATGCCAGGTGGGCATCCCTGATGCCTAGGAGCTGGAGAAAGGCAAGAAGCCCGGAGCGCAGAGCCCCCTGTGCCCTTCGCCACTCACCAATCTGGGTCCACTGTCTCCTTTCCAGAGTCAAATCCTCTCCTTGCCTAGAACCTTTCCCCAGACAGCATCTTATCATGGCCCTGCCCTGCCTCGGGACAGCTTTATTATTCCCCTCATTTCCTATCTTCCCTAGGAAGGGACTTGGTAAAGCAGCCCTCAGTACTGTCCCCTAGAGGTGTTTTTCTTGCTTCCATGTCCTTGTCTGAGGAATCCTGTCTGGAATGTCTTCCTTATTTCCACTCAGCCAGATGCCCCCACATCCTTGAAGACCACCTCCCCAGTTCTAGCTTCAGACTACCCCGGAGCCCCCCACTCCCAACTCTACCTTTTCCTCTAAGCACTGTCTTGGTTTTGTTTGGGTTTCACAGATGTATTCAGCCCCCTGCTGATCGCCCCTCCTTTTTTATTCTGGTCTTGTCTTCCTGCTTCAGAGGGAAGGTCTCTTCTATCCAGAACTGAGCTTCTGCTTCTGTATTATTTCCTACAGCTGGGAACACAATGCCTGTCAGGCTCGTGAAAAGTCTCAGTAAAGTCTGTAGTTGATAACCGATTCATTTCTTTTCGCTTCACAAATAATTCATTCTACCCCTACACACCTTCCCCCCCGCCCCCCGGCGGCTCTGAGGAGCCCTGACTCCCCTCAACCCAGGCCTGAGCACCACCGCCCCCCACCTCAGGAGAGAGAGGGGATGCGGTAGTTTTTCCATACCCTAATCTCAGGCTCTCTCCTTCCCTTCCAAAGGGGTCGGCTAGTAGTGAAAATCAGAGCCCGGTGGGAGGGAGACGGAGGGAGGGAGGGAGACGAGGACCGCAGGGGAGCCTTGCGAAGGTCTCTCGCGTTTTCCGGGGTGGCGGCGGGCCCGAAGCGGCGGGGAGGCGGCGCGGGGGAGTCGTGACCGCGGCCGCCGCACTCTCGGATCCCCGGGCGCCCGCCCTGGCCGCCGCGTCTCGGCTCCGCCCGCCTGTCAGCCGCCGGGAGCGGGCGCTCCCGCGCGTGGTCGGGGTTGGAGACGTCGGAGATTGGAGGGCGCAGTCTCCCCGCCACCCCCGCTCCGAGTGAGCGTGTGCGGGAGGCACAATTGTGTGCGAGTGCGTGATTCGCTACACTTCGAGTGGCAGTTCTCAGCCAGAATAAGCGCCCCTCACCCCGCGCGCAGCGCAGGTACCCCCACGCCCCCGCCAATTACTCGCCGTTCGCCTTTCGCCGCCGCCACCCAGCTCGCTTATGGTCCAGTTCTGCCCTCGTGGGGTCCCATTTCCTTTCCCCTGGACCTCTGGGAGGCAGCCCTTCGTCTTCCCCGACGGGCCCAAGGTCCTAAGTTTCTAAGACTCGGAGGGCACCGACTCGGGTAGGGGCGGAGGGCGGGGAGACGAGAAGAGACGGGGACTTTGGGATTGGCCTGGCCTGGTGCATGTGGCCCCCAGCGAGCAGCCGCAGCCGCCGCCCCCGCCCCTCAACCGCCGCGGCAGCCCCAGGGGAGCGCGGAGGAGGAGCCGCTCCCCGACTTCGTGGCCCACAAAAGGGTGGGGGTCAGGGGCGGTCTCTCCCGCCGGGTGCGTTCCTGCCCTGACGGCTCAGCCCGCTTCCAGGGCAGCCATTGCCATGGAGACCCCCGAGGCTATAAAGCCAGATAAGCAGGCGGGCGGCGGCTCCCGCGCCGCTGAGCCCCCCAAGTAAGGAGCAAGCGCCCCAGTGTGGCCCGGCCCCCGCGAGCTGGGAGGAGGCGGAGGAGCGGCGCCAGCAGCTTGAGGAGCGGCGCGCCCCGCCAGGGCTGGAGGCAGGCGCGCACGGCGGGCGCCACCGTCTCATCGGGGGAGCGGGGGCTGTCCCGGGTGAGGGTGAGTGGCGCGGCTCCAAGCCACAAGGGACGGAGGGGCACCGGACACGCGGAAAACAGCGGGACAGACAGGAGGGGGCCGAGCTTTGGCTCCCGTAGTCTCGTGGCGGGCCAGGCGCGGAGCCCAGAGTAGCGAGCAACCTACACCTCCAGGCGGGAAGCCCAGAGAAGGAGCTGCGAGACGCCAGGCGTGCGGCCCAGGAGCGGCGGGGAAGCGGGAGCCGCTGGGGCACAAGAGTGGAAACGTCAGGACCCTCGGCTGTAGCCTCCCACGCGTGGAGGGAGCCACACCAGAGCACCAGCAGGGCCCAGAGCCCGGTGGGGCGCGGGAACAGGGGCGCCCCCGTGCGGAGCTGCCGGGCCGCCTGGGAGCGGCGGCCGGGGCCATGCTCAAGCCCAAGGACCTGTGCCCCCGAGCGGGTACGCGCACCTTCCTGGAGGCCATGCAGGCGGGCAAAGTGCACCTGGCTCGCTTTGTACTGGATGCGCTGGACCGCAGCATCATCGACTGCCGCGCGGAGCAGGGCCGCACGCCGCTCATGGTGGCGGTGGGGCTGCCGGACCCCGCGCTGCGCTCGCGCTTCGTGCGGCTACTGCTGGAGCAGGGTGCGGCCGTGAACCTGCGGGACGAGCGCGGCCGCACGGCGCTCAGCCTGGCGTGCGAGCGCGGCCACCTGGACGCGGTGCAGCTGTTGGTGCAGTTCAGCGGTGACCCCGAAGCGGCCGACTCGGCGGGCAACAGCCCAGTGATGTGGGCGGCGGCGTGCGGCCACGGGGCGGTGCTCGAGTTCCTGGTGCGCTCTTTCCGCCGCCTCGGCCTGCGCCTCGACCGCACCAACCGAGCAGGTCTCACGGCGTTGCAGCTGGCAGCCGCCCGGGGCCACGGGACCTGCGTGCAAGCCCTCACCGGGCCCTGGGGCCGCGCAGCCGCCGCCGCCGCGGCCAGGGGCTCCAACTCCGACAGCCCCCCTGGCCGTCCGGCTCCCGCGCCCAGCCCGGAGCGCCGACGACCCAGCCCCCGCCGCTTACCTCGGCCTCTCCTGGCGCGTTTTGCGCGAGCTGCCGGCGGCCACGGTCACGGCGGCGAGGCTGGGTCAGGGGGCAAGGGCTCCGGCCGGCACCGAGCACAGGGCAGCGAGAGGCCCGAGCTGGGCCGGAGCATGAGCCTGGCGCTGGGTGCTGTAACCGAAGAGGAAGCGGCTCGGCTGCGGGCGGGAGCGCTGATGGCCCGACCACACTCGCCCCAGTCCTCAGGAACCGGGCGGTGGCGTTCTCAGGAGGTGCTGGAGGGAGCGCCTCCGACCTTAGTGCAAGCCCCCATTGGCCTTAGCCCCCACCCGGAGGGCGGCCCCGGCTCAGGCCGTTTGGGTTTGCGCCGACGCTCCACAGCTCCAGACATCCCCAGCCTCGTCGGGGAGGCCTCAGGGCCCGAGAGCGGCGCGGAGTTAGAGGCCAACGCTCTGCCCCACTCGGTGCCTGGGCCTCAGCCTTGGCAGGTGGGCACGGAGGCCGTGGTGCTGCACGCTCAGCGGTAAACAGCGTCGAGGTTGAGCCCTGCTCCCCCTCCTCCTATATTTCTCCTCCACCGGGATTTCTTTTTTTCCAGGTCCCTCACTTTCCTGGCAGTTTCCTGGCCTGTGATCCCAGAATCTGTCCCCACTGCCCAGGCCAGACGGCTCCCAGTCCTCTCTCTCTGAAAAGAAGCCCTATTTCACTTCTTTTTTGTATGTGTGCTTGTGGGTATTCCCTGCCTAGGTCTCTCACCTTCCCTACAGCCTACCTTTCCTGTCCTGGAGGGGAGGAGTAGAAGACGGGTTCTAGAGGCTATACAGCCTTTCAGCCAGGAAGATGGACCCCTACTCTGAGCCCTAAGGCTCAGTTCTGAGCCTTGCCGACTCCTGCCGGGTCACCTCCTCCTTACCCCTTTCCCACACCCTGGCAGCCAGGCAGCAGAAGAGCAGGCTTGTAGAACAAAGGCCTAGCCTCCTCCCTTTGCCTAGTGATATGAGCGGTAATGTTGCACGCCACTGAAGTCCCTTCCTAAACGCTGGAGATGGAAAGCAAGTAGACCAGCCTTTGAGCCCTTCTGGACAGGAGGGCTGATTAGGAAGGAATCTGGAGGTTAAGTTTTTCTGGGGAGAAACTCCTGCTTCCAGAAGATGAGATCATATTTAGGGGTGGCAGAGGCCCTAGTATTGAAGGCTAATTGTCCCCTGAAATAGCTTCTGGGTAATTTCAGCTCCCTCTGGCAGACCCAGTTTTCAACTTCACTGAGGATGTGGGGTCATTGGCCTACAGCAACGCCTACCAAGCCCAGCTCCCAGCACCTGAGCCCAGCTTCAGCTGGGCTGCATTTGAGTTTTATCTTTGAGGTCTCGCTCCTCAGGGCCCAGCCGTAATTCCTCTCACTCTTAGAGCCTGAAACGGAAAGGACTTGGCCCTTCCCCGCCCCCACCACCTCCCAGTTCTCCTGTCCCCGCACGTGGGCGTTCCCGCAGGGTGGAATGGTTGCGAAGGCTTGGTTTAATTGCATTTCTTCCAATCCTCAAAGAACTCGTGTTTTGAGTCTTTGTATCTGAAGCAGAAAGCAGCGGGTCTGATCCGAGGCTTAAGAACCTGACAATGTCTCTTTAAATAGAAGCTCTGCGAGGGGGATAATTGACTGAAGTGTTTGCCACGTTAAACGGCGGCGCGCGGGAGTCGGGAAGCCCACACGAGCCGCAGGTCCGGGTTTAAATTACATCAAACTCCTGCGAGAGCTGGAAGGGGGCTGTTAAAGGGCTTCTGCTTCTCGCTGGGCCGTTAATGGAGGGCAGGGCGGATGATGCATACTGGAGGTCGAGACCAAGGACCCCTGCCTCTGCCCCGGCGCGTGGGACGCTGGCCCGGCCCAGCTTCACTACTGGGCAGATTAGTGAGTCAGCGGCAACCGCGGAGAGGTGGTTAAATGCCCTTTCCCGGCGCGGTTCCTTCCTCCTCCCCTCCCTCCCTGCCTTCCTCTTTGTGCGGGCCTGAGAGGCTGGTGGGGAGGAAGGAAAGGAGGTCCTAGCGGGTCTGGCGAACCTGTGCCCCGGGACTCTGCGGAAGCACTAGCACAAGTATCTGTGAGTCCAGCCCGCGGGATCGTTGGCGCTTGGGGGCTCTTTTGTGAACCCCGAAGGTTGAACGTGCAGCGCCTCACCCGTCTGAAGTGGGGTCCTTTCAAGACATCAATCCATACGCCTTTGCAGAACGGAAAGTTTCTCGCGTGAACTCTAAGGGAACTACCCGGAGCGAGAATGACCTGTGCTGAGAAACCGGTCAGGAGATGAGCTGCCCTGGTGTAGCTGTCAGACTCCTCCCCAATCCTTCCAACTCCCTACCGTCTGCAAGGCCGCGCCCTCTCCCCCCGCCCCGCACAGGACGTGATCTCTGGTGCCCCCTGGTGGCAGCGCTGCGCTTTCCTCTCAGCGCCCAGGCTAGGAGTTTAGACTTCGGGTTTTACTCGGGATCACCGCAATGTACTACTCCCTCCGTGTGCATTTACCCATGGAACTCTCTTCTTCTCGTAGTACGTTAAATCCGGATACTTGAAGTCATTTCTTAGCAGTGAAGTGAGGGACAGTAAACACAAAAACTCGAATTTGGAGTAGCAGGAGCCCAGACCCTTCTTCACTAAGGACCCCAAGATCTTCCAAGTTAAGGCTCCCAAGTCCAGAGAGCTCCTGCTCTGTTCTGAAAAACAGGAATTTCCAGCCCCTTGTTTATAATTTCTGAAGCTTGGGACCTGCACTGTTTTCTTCTGATGAGATTTGCTTTCGTTTTTGGGGGTGTTCCCCCCTCTCGTTTCTCCCCAACACACCTGCCTCTCGTCAGTCCCAGTGTCTGGGTGGTGGAACGATATAGAAGCGCTTGAAAAGTCAGAGGGAGAGGATCTGGGGTGGGATGGGGGATAATTGGACATCCCAAGTACAAATTCCTTTTTCTTCCTGATCCCTGCTTGCTCATTTATTCCCTTTCTGACTGTGTTTAATTTTCACGGAGTTTTTTTTAATGGTGTAAGGATACAAGTATTTGGCTTCTTCAGAGCATCATAAGGTCTGGGCTGAACATTAGGTAGCAGGTGCTGTCATCTTTCAAATGTTGCTGACCTGTGGCTTTCTGGTTCATTGTCACCCCTGGGGCCCTCCTTATTGAGTCAGCCTCGAGGGCTCCTCTCCACCGAGTTGCCAAGGGCTTGGTGGTTGAAAGCAATGTTTCTAGAAAACCACAGCAGATCTTTCCTGTCTGCACTGAATTGTGTTTGATGGACTCGCTGTTCTTGCAGATTTCTTACCGGGCCCAGCTCTGTGCAGAAGTTCTCTGTGTCACTGCATTTCACTCTCCTGCTCTTCCTTCTCATTGTCAGCCCCAGCGCTTTGACGCTGGGGTCCTCTCGAGCTCACTCCACTTTAGAAGAGACTTTTCTAAACAGTTTTTTTTTTTTTTAATCCCAACACTTGTTGCTTTCATCATTGTGAAGAATCGCCTAGGCCATTGGATCTCGGTACCCTAACATCAAGCTCAGAACTAGTCTGTGTGGGAGGCTAAGTGACGTACACACATGCTTAATAAATAAATCCAGTAAATTATAAATCCAGTATTGTTCAGTTGCAAGAACTGGCCTCTCTTTGCCTTACCAACGGCTCCTGATTCGGGGCTCCCTTTGGGGCAGCAAAAGGGTGTGCTTGCTTCCTGCCACACTTCCACCTTCCATCAGCCTCCATCCCCACCTGTCCCGCTGGGCACTGCGGCTGCGTCCTGAAGGCAGGACTGAGTTGGTGGCACTCAGACCCTCTGACCAGGGCAGCTGTCGGGGTGGGACTGCTGCAGGGAGCAGGAGAAGGTCGGCATGACTCCTGGATGCTGGCTGAGAGGTTTCCCTGACCCCTGGGCTGAAGGGGGAGTGGGGGTTGTGGAGGCAGGATGAGCCCTCAGGAAGACAGTGCTGGAATCAGAGTCAGAGCTAGGAGTTGAAAGAGAATTCCATCCACCTCCCCTACCCGCAGGACTAGCACCAAGGTCTCTTGATTTCCAGCCACTGCACTGCTCTTTCATAACCCCTCAGTTCTGAGAATCGAAACAGAGACTCCTTTCTCCATGGAAGCCGCTCCCGGCCACTTCCTAGCGACAGCTTGGGGAGGGCAGCCTCTGACTTGCCTTGGAGTGAGAAGCGAAAGGGAGAAGGGAGACGCAGAGGCAGAAAGTGGTTCTCAGCCCGGGGGGCTGCCCCCCCAGAGCCCCTGTGGTACCAGCAAGCACAGTCCATGGCCCTGGGCCTTCCTGGCTGGGTTCTGCTCCCCTGGGAAGGACAGCTCTGTCTCTTTCTCAGCTCTTTCAGCCCCAAGGGCCTATCACTTCCTGTTTCCCCCTTATCTGCCCTCACGGGCCCACGTGCCACCAGGGAGTTGGGTTTTCTGTGGACTTGAGTGGCTGCTGGGGAGCTCCTGTGGTAGGAGGGCACACAGACACCCCCCGCCCCCCTCCCGCAGGGTGTTCAGCTTGAAGACGGCCTGGCTCCATTCTCAGAGACAACAGCCCAGAGGTTTTGAACACTCAGTTTAATTTAAAACAGGCACAAGTGCAAACAATTCACAAAAGTTTCTAGGGAAGATGCTTTTGTTTTTTAAAACTCTGACCCTTAAAAAAGTCCTTGCAATTTTTTTTTTCCGGCCCCAATGCAGGCCACTAGGGAGCAGAGAATCTAAAAATATTATCTAGATAGGGTCCTGACACCTGGAGTTCTTCCCTGGATTCCCTGACTCACAACATCCCTGAAGGTGGGGAGGGAATGGGGACAAGGAGACAGGTGTCTGAAGAGGCAGCAAGGGCAGATTGGTTTGCACAAAGGGGGTGCCCATTTTCTTGACAGGACGGGGCCCGAGGAGGTGGTTCACCTCCCCTCAGACCAAGATTTTGAAAAGAACGGGTCCTTGATGACCCGGTTATTGAGAGGAAGCTCACGGCGGAGACAAAGTGTGTTCCCTCACCATTCCTGTCTCTGGCTCTCAGACTCCAGCGTAGAGGAGAAACCTGGAAATCTGCCAAGCTCCTAGGAGGCATTAGACTCAACGCGGACCTCTCCGCTGGTCAGGTGGGAGCAAGGGACTTGGGAGGGGGGAGCCAGGCCAGGAAAGCAGGTCCCTTCAGAGTAGAACTTAGTGGCAAAAAGGATGGAGCAGCTTTACGGAAGCTGGCTGTGGGTGACCTGAAGGGAGCCAGGCTGTTGGGGTGACCCTCCGCCACACACACACACACACGCACGCACGCACGCCTGCACACACACGCGCTCGATGTTCTCTCCATCCTGTAAAGTGAGACCACGTTTACTACCAACTCCATTCTTTCCCTTTGACCCAGAGCGACGCTCCTCCTCCATCCCTGGCCTGTGGGCAGGCCGGTCACACTTCGGGGCAGGCTGTGCAGGGAGTGGATGCCAGTGCAGGTGAGTTGGGAAGCAGATGCAGGTCGGACTGTACCTTCAGGAAGTCAGACATGAGGGAGGAAGACAGCTTCAGGCAGTAGAAACCTTCCCCGTGGCCCTCTTGAGACCCCAGGGTTTAGAGTTGGATCGGAGAACAGCAGCTATCCTGGGGGAGACCGGCCATCTGCCCTCTCGGGGAGCCCAGGATGCTAGTGTACAACTACCTTTAAAAAACTGCAGCAGCCTTTTCGGCTGGGTCGGCCACAGTGGCCAGGAGTGCTGGTCTCCACGTTTCTTAGAAATATCCCTGTGCAAATGACAAAGGGCCATCCTGTAGAAAGGGTCTCCATCATCCCAAAGGCAACTGGGGACTCTCTTGGGAGGGAGAGAGACCGAGGGGCAGGTCCGGCCTGGCCCAGTGGGCGGAAGGGCAGGAGGGTGTGGATGGGGTTTCACATTCAATCTTTGGAGAGAATACTGAGAAGATGAGGCAGGCAGGCCCTGCCGGCAGGCTGGCAGACCAGTGTCCCCTGCCCGTGGGTATTGGTGGCAGGTGCGCTCTGGGAGTGGGCTCAGCAGGTGGAGGTCTGCTTGCGGTAGAGCTGGATCAGGGGGACTAGGCACTCGGGCAGCCCCGTCTGCAGCAGGAAAGGGTGGTCCAGGAGCTCCTGAGCCGTGGCTCTCTCCTGGGGGTCCCGCACCAGCATCCGTTCCAGGAAGTCTCGAAGCACTGGGGAGACCTGTGGAGACAGGGCAGTGCTGAGAGGAAGCCGCTGCATGTAGTCACTTTGGGGTGACTTCCGTCTGCCTGGCCCCACCATCATTGAAAGGTCTTGAATTCTCTTGTTTCTTACTTCCTGGCAGCTCCCAGGCTCAGCACTTTTCAGATTATCAGATAGGTAAAGAAACTTGGCCTCTGTCCAGGAGAAGTGGCCAGTTCGCCCCTAGGGGGTGCTGCTGAACAGTGGAAGGAAGACGCCCTGCACCCCAGGAGCCAGGCTGCAAATACACAGCCCATCCCCATCCCCAGCCCCCACCCCACTACTGCTGGAGGCTCTTAGCCTTCAGGCTCTGTGGCTCTGTGGAAGAGCATGGGATTGTTATCAGTGCTCTGGTCCTGGGTCTATCCCTGATCTTCAACAAGTTGCAATTTTTTTTTTTTAGATCTCAGTTTTCTTATCTGTCCAAAGGGCTAATGATAAAATGTGCTTGCCCTGTCTTCAGTGAAGATCAAAAAAGAGGCCGGGGACAAAGTGTCTTGAAAAATAGAAAAGAGCAAATAGAAAAGACCTGACAAGGAAGATTTCTTTAATGCTCTAAGCTTTGGAGTCTAAGTCAAGGGCTTATCTTGGTTCATTTTGAGCCAGTATCTCGGGATAAGGCTGTCTCGGGCTGTTGCAGAAGGCTATGTCCTCTGGGGAATCAGCCAGTTGGAAATCTCCTGAATGTGTTGGTCGTGGGGCTGGCAGTGCAGGCTCCAAGGACCAGTTATCTGGGAAGGTGTTTCCTGATTGTCCTTCCATCCAGCTGTGTTGGGGCCACAGGAGTATTTTATCATTTAGGGACTGGGTTTCGACCGTCTGGGACATTTCTCACTCTGGCCACCAGATGGCAGTGCCATTTTGCCGCTCTGTGCTGACCTGGCCACCAGCAGGGGGTGTCCATTGGTAAGGCCTGTGGGTTTGGGTGGATTTGGCAGAAAAGGGTTAAATGCGTGCACACGTGCGCACCCCCCCACACACTGGTTTTAAGGGAAAACCTGTGGCTCAGATGTGGTCAGGATGTGAACTGATGGAGGACAAGCCGATCTGCTGAACTAGACTGGGAACACCGTTCCATGGGATGGCTCCCCTGACAGAGGGAGTGGAGGGGCTCCTGCTCAGTTAGCTTCTCTAGAATTCCTCCCCAGGATATCAGGGATTCCTGGCAGCCTTGCTTTCTCTTCTCTCAGGCTCCTGTTAATTGCCTGCAGGTGGAAACTTGTCCCAGTGGCCACAGGAGTTTGCCACAGGCTTTGTGTGGAGAGGCCGGAGCCTTTTCTGGGAGGCTCTGGCTTCTGTGGAAGGGAGAGAGCGGGCCTAGGAGCCCAGGCTCTGGTCCCCTCAGCCTCAGGAAGAATGGGGTCAGCAGGGTCCACTGTGAGCACTGACTGACCTTGTGAGAGTTTCTCAGCCTGGGTGGGGGGCTGTCCCGGAGCCTCTTCATGGCCTGCACTGGGGAGTCACTGAAGTAGGGTGGCTCGCCATCCACCATCTCAATCACCATGATGCCCAGGGACCAGATATCCACCTGTAGGAAGAGAATGTCCTTGATGCCACTGGCCAGAGTAGGGTCCCTGGGTAGCAGTGTGTTGCACGGGGACAGAAGCAGTGGGTCCCAGCTGTTGTTGGTGAGTTGGCCTCCTTCCTGGCCACCTGCCCTGTGACAAGTTACTTCCCGCACGAGTGCCCCCTGACCGGAGGGACAGAGCTGTCAGCCATTCTCGGAGACTGGCCGTACTCCACCTTGCCCACGAGCTGCAGGAGGGAAGTCTGTGGCAGCAAAGTCACAAGTGAGGGCAGACCAACCCACGAGCCTGTAGGGGGCAGTGGGAAGTAGGGAAGGGTATGGACTAAGTGGGAATCTGAAAACCGGGGCTATTTGGGGGAGGGGTGTCTCGCAGGGGCCACAAGAGCTGTGTGCTCCCCATTGGAACTTCTGGGAGGATGGAGGCATGGAAGGACCGCTTACCTCCGTCGCGTACAGAGACCTGGAGATCACTTCAGGAGCCATCCAGTAGGGGGTTCCCACCAGGGACTTCCTCTTCGGGACGTCTTTGCTGATCTGAGCACAGAAGCCGAAGTCTGAGAGTTTCACCTGTAGTTGAGATGGGGGCGGGTCGGGGGAGGACAAGAAGTGGTGAACTAGGAGCAGGAGCTGAGCTGGGAGCACAGACGTAGGGGGCAGGGTGTGGGCGTGCCAGGTTGGGGGGGCCCTACCCTGCCATCGAGGGTCAGGAGGATGGAGTCGCTCTTGATGTCCCGGTGGATGACACCCTGGGCATGCAGGTAAGCCAGCGCCTGCAGCACGGCCTCACACACAGTGGCGATCTGCTCCTCGTTCAGCCTGGACAGGGGAGGCCAGGCCACAGACAGAAGGAGACATGAGCTTTGGCAGAGCTGCAGGGCTGGGCAGATCGGGTGCCCCTGGGCCCGGGCCCCACAGCTCCTGGGCAATACGTGCGGGGGTGCAGTCAGGCCAGAGGCTTGGTGGAAAGGGTCCTGCACTGAGGCTGGAGACCCCCACCCCACTCCCCTGAACCCTCCTGGGTCTGTTAACCTGAATGGACAGGGGGTGCTCACAGCGATGTGACAGGCACCCTGAGTCTTCCTGGCCTGAGGCAGCCCAATCCCCCTGCCGGGACAATGATGGGGGCAGTCAGCGCTCAGAGTCCAGCCCCCCACCCCTCAGCTGCCCACCTGACTTGGGAGACGATGTCCGTGAGGGCCCCGCCCTGCAGGAACTCCATAAGCACCCATAGCTCCTCACCCACCAGGTAGCTCTTGTACATCTCCACCACATTCAGGTGCTGGTAGTCTCGCATGATCACCACCTGGGGAGTGCAATGGGGGTGCCTGGGTGCCGGGCCCGGTCCCTACGGCCCCGCTCCCAGACGGTCACCCTCGGGGCCCCACCCTGTCCCGCTGTGTCCTCCCACCTCATTAAAGAGCAGCTCCCTGCGCTGCTGCTTCCTGAGGTCCATCATCTTGACGGCCACCTGGCGGCCCGAGTGCTTCTCCCGAGCCAGGCAGACGATGCCCGTGGAGCCCTCGCCGATCTTCACGTAGCTGTCCAGCAGCATCCGGGGGTCACCCTGGTCCACCACCATCCTGAGCGCAGCCTTGAACTGCTCGTGTGTCACGACACCCGTGTCCTCGCCAGCCAGGGCGCCCTTGGCCGCTGTGGGGTCCTGGGGCAGGTACAGGTTGCTGGTGCTGATCTGGGCTTGCCTGGTGCGGGGGGAGCCCGCGGGGGAAGACCGGCCTGGTGGGGGGCCGGCGGCGGGGGCTGTGCGGAAGGACTTCTGGGGGCTGCTGGTATCCGAGGTGGTCAGAGGGCTGAAGGTCCCCATGGGCGGGTCCGAGGGCAAGGACTGGGCCTTGGCCACCAGGCTCGGTGGGGGGTCTTTCTGCGGTGGTGGTCGGAAGGAGTTAGGCTGCAGGGAGGGAAAGAGGAACAGAGAAGGGTTTGGCTGTGGGAGCGTTTGGAGTGATCTTCCCAGAAGCAGGGGGTGACCTCTGGACAGGGGTGCGTCTGGCAGGGCATTGGACCAAATAAGAGAGGTGCTGTGGGCAAGGATTTTCAAAGGGAGCCGAAGCTAAAGTTCCCACTCAGGAGCCCAGCCCCCAGCATTCCCAGGTGAGCAGTCCAAACAGCAGCTCTCTACATCTGCTCCGCCGCGCCTGGGAAGCCATAGAAAGCAGGGTCCCTGGGGTGTCCTCTGCCGGGTATTTCTTCCTGGGTAATTGACAGCCAGACCCCAGGAAGGCCACCGAGAGGCCGTCTTCGCTCTGTACTGCCAGGCTGTGTGGGGAATCTGGGTCAGAGGCAGTCTTCGTTCCCCGGGGCGCTCCCACCCAAGGGGCCATGTGGGCAGAAGAGGCACTGGGCAGTGGGGCGGCTGGGACTTCCCAGCCCAGGGCAGGGCAGCCACAGCGAGGGGTCTGCTAGCCCCACTCGTGCCTGACAGCAGGGAGTCTGCGTGTCTGTGCTGAGAGTATGTCCCCAACAGAGGACCACAGGCCGAGTTACCCTCTGGGGGGTTTGCAGGTATGTCTCCTGGGCTAGGGATCGGGTGCCAGAGAGATCTGAAATTAGGAGGCCAGGGGTAGGGAGGTTTCCTAGGGGCTCCTCAGGGTAGCCTCTGTACTTGCTCCCGAACATGACTCCTGGCTGATAACCAACCCCCAACCACGGAAGGAAGGTGGGGGGCCTATCCTTATGGCCTCTGGTGGGGAGGGAGGAAAGGTGCAACTGAGTGGCAGACTGGGCCCCAGTGAGCCCAAGGCCCAGGCCTGAAATCTCTCAGGCTCCTTGCCTTTCAGGGCCCAAGCCTTCCAGCCAGCCTGGCCGGAAACGGTCCCCTCCTTGGGTTCTCTCCAAAGAGCTGGTGATGTGCAACGTGACTTTTCCCAGGGATTACATGGTTTTAAAAGGGGCACCTGGAAAGGGCCCTAAGTAACCTAATGAGGGACACTCCAGGGGCTGCAGAGAACTTTCCAGAACATCTCAGAACCCATCATATGGCAGTTGTCTAGTTGCCCAGTGGGTCCTGGTCCAGATCCCCAGAGCTGCATCGACTTCCAAGAAATCTCCTCAAGCACTCAGCTTAGGCTGAGGGACCCCAAATCTGTGCCTTGGACCCCACCAGGCTCAGCAGGGCCTTGTCACCCTCTTCCTCACCCTCTCCCCTGGCTTCAGGGTGCCTGCCCCACCTTACTCAGTGCCTGATCTTGCCTAGAGGGGAGCATGTATGCGAGGGCCCTTGCCAGCAGCGAGCCGAGCTGTGGCAGACTCTGCCACCCCCACCCCGCCTGCACACCCCAAAGTGTGCACTAGCCTCTGGCAGGCTATGCCTGGCTTGGGCTCAGCCTTCATGGTGTAGGAGCCAGGAGAGCCTCCCAGCACCGCCGCGACGACTCCATCCTGCCCGGTGAGCACCTCGGGACAGTTAAGAGACCCTCCCACGTCTTCGCCAGCACCGGACCCTCACCCACGTTTCCCCACTCTGTGTAGTGGGGCAGTGGGACCTCCGGGCTGGGGCTGATGACCCAGATTCCAGTATTGCTCCTGCTCTGACCAGCGGTGATTCTCAGGCAACTCACCCTCTCTGAGCCCAACTCCTCTTTCAGTGCACGGTGACCTGGGGAGCTGCAGAGAATGCAGATTCCTGCTTCATTAAGTCCTCAGGGCAGTGACTCTGCATTTTAACGAGGCCCCTGGGCTCTGAGGCCGGAGGGCTGTGGACCACCCTGGGGGTAGCTTTGGACAAATGGGCTCTGTGATTCCACGGCCTCAGGGAGGCTGTGGGAGGGCTGGGACTGGGGGTGCGGGGAGCATGGCCACTCTTGAGGCTGGGAGGCCATGTCCTGGGGGCAGAGGCTTCCCAGGACAGCACCCTACACAGCTCACGTGGTCACACAAGGTGCGGTTCACAGAAAACACGCCCTCTGGGCACCTGGGCTGCATAGAATGTGGGGGCTTAGAAGCATCTAGAGCTGCTCTTGAGGTTGCTCTCTTCACCCCTTGACCTCTCTCCAACTGGATGTCGAAGGCAGGTGTAAAATGATTCCCTTCACCTGCTGGCCTCTTGGCCCCCTACACAGGCCATCTCCACTCTCTGGTTGAATTGGCTTGGGTGGTGGGGGCTGGGGAGGTGAGGACAAGCCCTGCCGAGGGACCAGGGAGGGGATTTGCTCCCCCTCCGCGGTCAGGGCCCCTGTGGAGACACTGCTGGGGTTGCGGCTGAACTCAGGGGCCAAGGGTGCGGTGGGTGGGTGGGTGGCTGGATGTGGCAAAGAGCAGGGATCCAGCCGAGGGCCCAGACCCAGTGTGGCCAGGAACGTGGGATGTGGGGTAGTCGGGCTGGGCTCCGGTCTTCACCTCAGCAGGTTCTGCACCCAAGTGTCCTTTTGTTGGCCTCACTGCCTGTCTCCACAAGAAGGGAGCTTTGACTTAATGTCACCACAAGAGGAGACCAGAGGAAACCTCTTAAACCATACCAAGGAAGAGAAAGGAGGACAAAAGATGGAATTAGTTGTTACGGGCTCTGGAGTTCCTTGTGTGACCAAGACGTCTTCTTGGGTAGGAAGCCACCAGAAGGGCCATGCATGCAGTTAAAATGACGCCATCTTTCCTGCCTGGGCCACAGGGCCAGGCTCTTCAGCCATGGGGTTGGGGGGCTATCATCTAAGTGCCTAGGAGGCAAAGGCCATGTCCTAATATTTTAAAAATTATAAAGCCACTTATTGAGGGTGTCCCACTTCGACAAGGGCCTTAAATGCATTATCTCATTTAATTCTCATAACCTCTGGGTTGTTTTAGCCTTCCACGGGTGCTATTACTACTTGTATCTGCCGATAAGGAACCGGGCTCAGAGAGATTAAGTAACTTGCTCAGAGGCACTAAGTAGTAAGGAGCAAGGGTGACTTCAGTCCCTGTCAGCCTGACCTTCACCCCTCAGCTGTGGTCCCATTGGAGGTCCTTGGCTTAGAGTACAAGATACACAGTAGGTGTTTAACCAAGGTGGGCTGATTTTTTGGGGGTCTTTTGACTTAGCCTTTTCGGCTCTAAGTGGAACCGCTTCTAAATCTTCTCGGTTCCTGTCTTAAGGCTTTGGCCTCTCTGCCCCCAGTCAGGCCTCAAGGTCTTTTGCTTTTAGCCAAAGTGAGTGATGGCGGGCCCTGATTCCTGGGGCCGAATACAAAAGCCCTAGAACCACACACCCTTTGGTAGCGTCTCCTGGCCCCCTGTGGCAATTGGTGGCTTGACCTCCCAGGGCACCAGCACCTGGCCAGGAGTTGAAGTTGTTGTTATGAGGATCCTGAGCCGATCCACAAATGTTCACGAGGCACCAGCTCTCTGTCAGGTGTGGGGCCACATCGGCGAACAAGACAGACACCAGCTCCACCCTCCTCCAGCTTGCAATCTGCCCTCCCCACAGTCTGGAATATGCTTCCCTTCATCCCACCGGCCAAATCCCTGGCCAGCCCTGATGCCACTGCAGGAGACATTCAGGAATCACAAACTGCACATTAAATGAGTGAATGAATACAAGACTGAATGCACCACCTCAGCTAAGTCTTCCTTGACCTTGACTTAGGCACCCTTAGGGGACAGTGTGACAGTGTGCACCTCAGCCAGAGCCCCTCAGCCAGTGAGCATCAGACTCTTAGTTTTCCATTCAGGTCATCATCTCAGGTTGCGGGATCAAATCCCACATCAGGCTCTGAGCTCAGAGAGGAGTCTGTTAAAATTTCTCTCTCCCTCCGCCCTTCTCTGTACTTGCGAGTGCACCCCTCTCTCAAATAAATAAATAAATCTTAAAAAAAAAAAGGCGGGGGCAGGGTAGGAAAGGGAGAATCCTCCTCAGCGGAGAAGGGGTTCACATGAACATCCGTGACTCCTGAGGGAGAAGCAGTCCAGAGAACCTTTGGTCGCCCTCAGGGGAGCACTGGTGCAAGCAAGGGGTGGAGGTGGAGAGAAGCTCTGAGGAGAGGGAGGCCAAGACCCGCCCCCACCCAGCAGTGGAGCACCTGTCTCTGCCAGCGACCGGCTGGGGGTCGCCGGGCCCCGGGGGCAGCAGAAGTTCTGCTTCCCAGTGTGGTCCACCTAGACACACGGCAGAGGCAGGAATGTAAACTGGGGTGTGCCAAACGCCCCTTGGAGATCCCCCCAGGAAATGAGCTGGCTGCAACCTCTTGACTCACCAGGGCTAAGCCTCTGGAAGACCAGAGTTCATCTGGTTCAGGGCAGACTCCTCAGTTGAGGCTCTGGATCATTCCGTTCCCTTATGCTGTCCCTAGCCTGACCCTGTAAGAGGGAAGGCCCGGCTCCCGGGCCCCGCTGAGGGTGGCCCCAGCCCCACCTACCTTGCTCTGGGAGGGAGGGCCCAGCTTGTTGCCGCCAGCAGGGGCCGTGGCAGGAGTAGACAGGAACATGCTTCGGAACAGCCTGCGCTTCAGGCTGCTCTCCTGGGTCTTGGGGCTGGGGCTGCCCTCCCCGCCCGGCCTGCCTGTGGCCGAGCCCACCAGGCAGGACTGTGGCCGGGCCTCCTCAGAACCGTGCCTGACAGCCTTGGTCCTGCGCCTGCTGGTGGCTGCGGGGGGCGAGGCGCCGGGTGGGGAGCTCTGTAGGCAGGCCCCCAGCTGCAGGCAGCGCTGCGTGGCACCCTGGAACTCCGCAGGGCCTAGCGACTGGGCCTTCGCGGCCAGCCCATTGGGGAGGACCCTCGGGCTCTGCGGCTCTGGCCACGGCACCTGCCTGCGGCCTGCTGGTGTGTCCCCGTTGCAGCTGAGGTAGAGGCCATGGGGGTCAGTGCGCTCAGACTGGGGGCTCTGCAGGTACATGTCCGGGTCCGTGGCCCAGTGCTCGTCCCCCAACAGCCCCAGGGACTGTGCCCGCCGCCGGCTGGTGGGGCTGCGGCCACGCAGGGTGTTGGAGCTGATGACCGACAGCTTCTGGATGTCATTGAGCAGCCCTGAGATGTAGCCGTCCGTGGGCACCGAGCTGCCCCGCACCACGGTCTGTGGGGGAGGGAGAAGAGGGTGAGCCAGTGGCCTGCAGGGGGCCTCTATGGGGGGGGTGTCTTGGGGAGAAAACCCTAAGGACCTTGCTCACTGTGTCATTCAACTGTTCCTTAACTTTTCAGCCACTCACCAGGGCCCACGTCAGGTCTGGCCCTTGTGGGGTTGGGCGGGGGGTGGGGGGGCAGAGATCCAAGGAGAAAGCCTATTGTCATGGGGCTCACAGTCCGACAGTGCAGACAGGGGGTAAACCCCTGAAATGGAGCGGGCAGCTGAGCTTGGGGAGCTGAGGGGGGGGGGGGGGGGTCCAGCCTCTGCCCCGGGGCCTGCTGTCATTCTCTCGCTCTATCTGCGGCCTTATGGGAGATGTAGGGAGCTCCCCGAGGAGGCAGCAACCAGGGCAGGACTCTCCTCCACATGCACTGACAGGTCCCTGACTCCAACCCCTCTTGCCCTTCTTGACCACACAACGAAATCCCCCAGGTCTGGTAGCCCCAATATTCAGCTGTGGGTCCGAATATTGCATAGGACACAATACTAAAAGATTATGAAATTCAAATTTTGCTGGGTATCCTGTAATTGTGTTTGCTAAACCTGGCAACCCTCCTAGCCTGCAGAGAGGGGCGGCCCAGGCTCCTTCTCCCTGGAAATGGCGTCCTCGCCCCGGGTGAGGCCCACGAGCTGAGCAGGGGGGATGAAAACAGCCAGCTGCCTGATACAGCTGGTGATGAGGTGGTCCCTCCAGGTGCCTCTGCGGTCTGGCCGGGCAGGGGCTTCTGCGGAGTGGGAGAGGCTAAGGTCAGCCCGACCACCGCCGCCGCCCGCCTTACCTTCATGGGCTGGAGCTGCACCCGCGTAATGCGAGAAGGGTCCACCACGGGCTTGGGCCGCCGCAGCGTGTCCAGGATGTTCTGCCATTGTGGCGGGAGGCCCACAAACTTGCCTTCTTTGGGGTCGAAGGAGGTGTGGACGCGGTGCTGGAAGTTCTGTGGGGCTGAGATCTCAGGGCGTTTCTTCTTTTTCTTCCGGAACATGGTGCCTGCGTGGGGAGGGTCGGGCTGAGCTCCAGGGAGAGGCTTCGTGGCCGCCTGGCCCCGGGAAGCATAGATGTCTGCAGTGGGTGCTGGGGTCCCCCCCCAACTCGGGGCTCCCTCCCGCCAGCCCAGGGCTTCCCCTCACCTCTCGTCTCTACTTCCTCAGGGATATGGCTAGCTCTCAGCAAACCAGTCCCAGAAACAACAAAAGTGCCAGAAATAAGCCAACACAGACTATAAACAAGGAAAAGAGGTGTCTGTCTTCTCATCTGTGCCAAGTCTCCTGCCGAGCAGGCAGACTCTGGGGGTGTGTTTTTATGAGCTCCAAAGCCCATTACAAATATCATTCCACTGTCGAATGATTTAAAAAGGGGAAAGAGGGAAACAAGCAGGCAAATTCCTTTTATGAAGCAAGTACGACTTTGATTCTTAAACCAGGTAAGACTAGGACAGGAAAAAGAAAATTTGAACCAATTCCACTTATGAACAAAAGTGAAGGTCCGAAACAAAACCAGTAAGTTGAATGCAACAGCATGTTACGGTTTTTTTGTTTAACTAAGGTCGGTCCTGTGATGGTTCAATGACAGAAAACCTCTTTATGTGATAAACAACATTCATAAAAAGCCAACATGTTACCCAGCCTGGGACCACGAATCATAGGACCAGGAACCCCAAAAGGGCCCTCTTGGTCACCAAGTGCGTGGCCCTCATTCCAGAAGGGTCCTGAGTCAAGGGTACATCTGGTGTGGGTGAGGACAGCCGTCTAGGGGTAGGTCTCCCCAGGGAAGGAAGCACCTCTCCCCTTTGGGCCCTTTTCCCTCAAGTCTCAGGGAAAAACATCATTTGCAGCCAAACCTCTGTCCCTTGCCAATCTGGGCTTCGCCTAAGGCCCTCTGAGCAATGCCATCAGTGACGTGGGCACGAGGATGTTGAGATGAGAGACTGGAAACCCAGGGTAAAGTGAGGACTCCAGCTTACCTTCAGGGGGTCCCGGGCCAAGACCACACGTGGATGGTAAGGCTCACTTGAATGCTTCTGTTTCTGAAGCGGCTCAATGGGGTTTTTTAAGTTTTTGTTTTCTTTATCGTGGAAAATACACTCAGTGGGCTCTACTGTCACCTGGAAAGGTCACTTCTAGGTTTTAAGAAACGGAGATGTTTGTTTCTTGAATTGAATGCTGGGATCAGTCATCTATCCCGCAGCTTTGCCACGAAGAATTCAGCACGTGTGAATCAATCTGACTCCATGTCACGCGTCTGGAAATGTCAGCCGCGTATGGGGCCTGGACGCTGGGCATCTACCAAATGCTCCCTGTAGGCAGACCCAGGTGTGCAGGAGCCCCACGACACAAAGCCTTGGGAATGAAACACACCTGCTGAGTTGCGGGCTCATTGTGGGGAGTCTTCCCCTAATTGGGGGAGGCTCTGAGCAAACTACCCAAACAATTTGTGCCTCAGGGCTCTTCATTTATAAAACATTGTTAGTAAAGGCTGCCTCACAAGGCTTCGGAAGGCTTCCGTGAGCAGACCCCCAGTGATGGGGTGATTCTCTTTTCATGTTACCTCTCTGTGCACCTCAGGGCCCTGCAGCCATCGGGACATGAGCAGATTCAAATCCAAGAGGGATGCTCAATACCTTTCCTCGCGGGTTTGCTGGTCAAGGGGCCATGCCTCATTTGGGGGCCCTGGGCGCCTCACGGCCTCTCCATTGTGTGGATGCTCTGTGGTTTGGTAAAACACCCTCCTCCCTCTCAGCCTTTGGCTCCCAGAGTCCTCATTCTTCAGTCCTGTGCTCATGGCCTCACAGACTGACCCTCTGTCCCTAGATTAGCATCCCCGATGGTTTCACCCTCCTTGCCTCACTCTGTGAGCTCGAATAGGGACATAGCCTCGAGCTGAAGAAGAGTGGGCTAATACTTTTAGCCCCAAACATCCCTCTTCCCAACTGCCCCAGCCCCATCTGAGTGCCCAGCTTTTTCTGCAGGAATGCACGGGGACAGCATTGTTAGCAAATGGTAAATGGCTCTGGGATGCCCCTCCTGGGTCCTCTCCTGAGAACAAGTTTTTCCCAGAGGCAGTAGGAGAAGTCTGAGGAAAAAGAAGGACACACAGAGTCCTAGGACCCAAGGTTGTGGTAGTGAGGGGGCGGGGAGCTGCCGGAAGCAATGAACTGAGCTCAGGTTTTGGAGGAGGGAGGGCGTAGGGCCAGAAATCAGAGCCAGTCACTTTGCTAACAGGAAATCCCCACCTCAAGAGAGGCTGCTAAGACTCATCCAGAATGTGGTGAGACTAACACTGCCTGGGACAACAGGACTGTGTACGTAGAAAATCGAGAAAGATCGACATACAAACTGTTGGAATTAGATAAGTGAATTTAGTGATGGTCCCTGATTCAAGGTCAATGTAAAGAAAAAAAAATCAGTTGTATTTCTTTACACCAACAACAAACAAATAGAAAAAAATATTTTTTTAAAGATTCTGTGGCACGATGGGGAATAGATTTTTGGTCTTGGTTTCCTGTTCCTGGCATACAACTCCTAACACTCTTGTGATCCCAGATGGGAAGAATGTTCCAACTTTGGGCCCTGCCCCCGCTCTGGGGAGGGAGTGGGGCTGAAGATTAAGTTAATCATCAGCAGCCAATGATTTAATCAATCGTGCCAATGCAACGAGGCCTCCATAGAATAACCCCTCAATGATAGGATTCAGGGAGCTTCTGGGTTGGTGCACACATCAAGGCGCTGGAAGGGTGAGGCAGCTGGGGAGCTGGTCACCTCCCGTTGGGTGGTGCTTGCCTTGTATCTTCAATAATGAGTGAGTTCTGTGAGCCATTCTAACGAATTATAGAACCTGAGGAGGAACTCATGGGAACCCTCATGGGAACCCTCAACTTATAGCCAGCTGGTCGGAAGTATGGGTGTCCTGAGACCCACAACTGGCATCTGAGGTGGAGGGTAGCTTGTGGGACTGAGCCCTTGGGGTCTGTGCTGGCTCCAGGTAGCGCCAGAATTGAACTGAATTGCCAAATAGCCAGCTGATGTCCGAACGTTGGAGAAATGGCCTCAGGAGGGGAAAAAAGCCTTCCTTCTCATTTGCTGTCAGAAGTGTTACCAGGGAGACAACCCCTTAGACAGCATTTACCGTTTTACATGAAAAATGTCAAATATAGGGGCACCTGGGTGGCTCAGTGGGTTAAAGCCTCTGCCTTCGGCTCAGGTCATGATCTCAGGGTCCTGGGATCGAGCCCTGCATCGGGCTCTCTGCTCAGCAGGGAGCTTGCTTCCCCCTCTCTCTGCCTGCCTCTCCGCCTGCTTGTGATCTCTCTTTCTCTCTCTCTCTCTGTCAAAATAAAGAAATAAAATTTTAAAAAAGTCGAATACTTAGGAATAAACCTAATCAAAGTTGTGCGAGGTCCCTACATTGAGAAGTAGAAAACATTATTAAAGAAATTAATAGATTCTTTATTGATATAGATTGATTCATTGATTCATAGATATGAATCTATGAATAGATTCATAGATTGGAAGGCTCAATTATAGAAAGATATCAATTATTTCCAAATTAACCTACAGATTTGTTTCAATCTCAATTAAAATCCCAGCATAGTTCTTTTGGTAGAAATCAACAAACAGGGGCGACTGGGTGGCACAGTCGGTTAAGCGTCTGCCTTCGACTCAGGTCATGATCCCAGGGTCCTGGGATCGAGCCCCACATCAGGCTGCCTGCTGAGCAGGGAGCCTGCTTCTCCCTCTCCCTCCGCCTCTCTCCCCCTCATGTTCTCTCGCTTGCTCACTCGCGTTCTCTCTGAAATAAATAAAATCTTAAAAAAAAAACACCTCTTTAAGAAAATTGACAACCTGACTCCACTCCAAGATGTACAGAGAAACATAAAGAATCAGGAATAGTAGAGAGCATCTTGAAGAACAAGGTTGAAGGATTACACTACTAAATATGAAGATTTATGGTAACGGTACAGTAATTGATACAGTGCGGAACTGGCACAAAGACTGACAAACTGCCCATTGGTACAGAAGAGAGAATCTAGAAATAGATCCAGTCATAGAAGGTCACTTAATTTATGACAAGGTGACACTGCAATACGGTAGGGAACAGATGATCTTTTAAAAAATGTAGCTGAAGGGCGCCTGGGTGGCTCAGTCGTTAAGCGTCTGCCTTCAGCCCAGGTCAGATCCCAGGGTCCTGGGATCGAGCCCCGCATCGGGCTCCTTGCTCGGCAGGAAGCCTGCTTCTCCCGCTACCATTCCCTCTGCTTGTGTTCCCTCTCTCGCTGTGTTTCTGTCAAATAAATAAAATCTTAAAAAAAAAAAAAATAGCTGAAACAATTAGATATCCATATGGAAAAAAAAAGAATCCTGAAAAATGAATTCACATCACGCCCCCAAATTAATCAGATCTAAATGTGAAAGGTAAAATAATAAGGAGGCAGTGATGGGGGGATGGGAGAGAAGGAAACCCACAGTCTGGCCATTGCCTGCCCCGGGTCCAGTGTGGGTGACTATGTGGGGGCCCAGGTTTGGTGGGCTCTCTTGGAACCCCTCATGTACTGGGGGCAAAATCTCCATACCCATGGGTCCCAGGGATAAATTAAAAAAACAAACAAACAAGGTTTTCTTTGTTCAAAATAGAATTCTTGATGGCAAAGGTTAGGAGGAGTGGATGGACTCTTTCTAGGATCTTCCTTTCTCCCTCCTTTCCTTCTAAATTTTATTTATTTGTTTTGGGGGGGTGGGGTGGGGGAGGAGCAGAGGGAGAGGGACAAGCAGACTCTGTGCTAAGCACTGAGTCCAACCTGGGGCTCCATTTCAGGACCCTGAGATGATGACCTGAGCTGAAAGATTTGGACATTTAACCTTGACCGAGATACCCAGGTGCCCCTCTAGAATTTCTTTCTAAAGAAAACAAAACATTTTATGGGCCGCCTGGATGGTTCAGTGGGTTAAGCCTCTGCCTTTGGCTCAGGTCATGATCTCAGGGTCCTGGAATCGAGCCCCACATCGGGCTCTCTGCTCATTGGGGAGCCTGCTTCCCCCTCTCTTTCTGCCTGCCTCTGCCTACTTGTGATCTCTCTCCTCTCCGTCAAATAAATAAAATCTTTAAAAAAATAAAACAAAACATTTTAGAATAAAGAGTGATCATGAGCTCTGGGTTTCTAAGAGACACACTTACCCACTCAGGGGTCCAATGTTGCCAAGTCATTGGGTGTGAAACCCCTGAGACGCAGACATCCTCCATCTCTCTATCAATGGGCTCTGTGTCCTTGGAGCATACCACCTGCCCAGACAGAGGCCTTGATTTGCCATTTCTAGGGCTCCATTTTCCAGCCTGGTTTCCCACCTTCTGACCCAAGGACAAAAGCCCAGGGGCTAAGGAAGGGTGGTTGCTGCTTCCCCCAAGAGGCCGTAGTGGTAAACCAGCCGGCGCCAGCCCTTAAAGTTGCCATCTCAGTATCGCCACCTCTTTGCATACACACTCAATTCACCTAGTAGAGGAACTTTCCTCAAAGAAGACACCCTGAGGAGGGAGGAGGGAGGAGAGAGGAGGGAGGAGCGAAGAGGGAGGAGGGAGGAGGAAGGAAGATGATCTTCCTGCCAGAGCCAGTCCCTGCCTTTCCTTCTGCCTAGCCTGATAGAAATCACCTGGACCTGACACGCTGCAGTAGAAACGGCCAGAAGCAGGGCACTAACTCAGGCTCAGGGTGCCCTCAACTGTCCCAGCCCCACCCGCCGGATGCCTCATCCCAACACAGGGGAGGGAGGTGCCCGTGCTGGGATCCATCCTTGTGATTTGGGAATGCTTTGAACTTCCCTCTTCTGAATGGCTGCAGACGTCACCTGCTGGCTGGCCGGTTGGCCAGCTGGCCCCAGACTGGACCAGAGGGGGGATGCCCAGCACCGGGAGGGGAAGAGCCCTGCCCAAACCAGTTTGGGAAGGAATCTCCCCAGGCACAGTTCCTGCTGAGGCTGCTTCCTCCAGCCAGAGCCTGGCAGATGGGGAGCTGGCAGTTCCTGGCAGATGCTTTCTGGAGGAAATCCTGCCACACCCAGCTCCTGAGGGTGGAGCTGGGGGGAGAGTTCGGGGAGCCACAGGCCAGGAGTCACTGCTGGGCTCTTTCCAAGGTTCCAAGGTTCAATTCACTTCATTTTCCCACCAACCCCGGGGCGTTAGAATTACTATTACTACCTACGACTCTAGATGAGGCTCAGAGAGCCTAAATAACTTGCCCAAGGGGACAGACTCAGGAAAGGACTGAGTTGGGGGGTCTAAACTTCCATTGGGTTCCAAAGCCCCTGCTCTGGCCACCAGGCTCGTTCTGAGGGAGTTGGGCTGTTGCTCCTCTTTCCTGGGGGTCTCTATGAACAGCCGTGGGGCTGAGCAGCCTGCATAGACTCATGGGAGTGTGGAGAAGGGAGGGGGGTGTGGCAGGGCCAGCTCCCCTAATCAAGATTGCTAGGCCTTTTTCCTGGGCTCCTCTGTGAGTCAGAGACCAGCAGAGATCGGGGCTGTCCTGACTTGCAGGCTGACCCTTACTTTGTTTGGCATCAGGTTTTGGTTTTACCCTGCAGTGGGGTGGGTAGAATGTTCCAGAGAGCTCATGCTGATGGCTATGACATCAGGCCCTGGCATATATGAGAAAAGCTGCAGAAGCAGCAGGGGTGTATTCTCTCCAGCCGGGATCCACGGCCCCTCGGTGGGGGTCTCAGCCGAAAGCCAGGCAACCTGCAGGCTTGGCTCAAGGAGTGGGGGGCAGAGCTTTGAGGTCGATGCCACTGTTCCATGACTCCAAGGGGTCTGGGTCTAGAGTGGCGAGGCTGGTCTAGAGTCCCCAACGGGAATATGCGAAAGAGCTTACTGTGGGTGGGTCACCCTCTCAAACTGCTCCTCTGGGGGAGGAGACAGCCACCTGCTGGGCCTGGAGTGCCAGAGTCACCAAGCTGTTTCCCCAACAGTGCTGGTGGCCCACTGAGTCACCTACCTTACCTTCCACACCCAGCTTCGAGTGGGGTTTGGCTATTGCCTCACATCAAATCCCTTTCAGAGGAAGGACTTGTGGCCCACTGGCGGCTTTGTCACACATTTGGTTGTGTCAGTCCTGAGATCTGATAAATTCTGAGGAATGAGGCCAGTGGGATTCCCCTCCACACTGGGTGACTGGGAAGGAGGCATCATGGGCCCCGCTCCAAGTGCCAGGGAGCCAGCATGGAGGGGCACAGGGGCTTCCTCTGAGGGAGGCTCGGCGGTTACTTATCACTACTGAATGCTGGCTTGGGGTGGCCCCAGAGTATGGGGTTCCTGAGTTCCTCCCTGTGACCTCGGCCTAAGCTCCCCCTTTCTAGGCTGTAGCATTTCCAGTGGTGACCAGGGAAGGGACCATTCCTCTCTGCCAGCTTCTCCAGGTCCACGAGGAGAGGAGAGAAACAGTACCTGTTCTAGCCCAAGGGGCAGTTTGAGGTGTCTGTAGTAAATACCCGCTCAGTCAGTCATCACTGAGGGAGTGCTTGGTGTAAGCACTGGGCTCTGGGCTGATCACGTCACATACAGGCTCTCCTCCCCCAGGCCCATAAGGCAGGGCTGCAACTGCGCCCATTACACAGACCAGGAAACCTGTGTTCACAGCGATCAAGCCATTTGCCCTCGTAAAGCAGCAAAGAAGGGGAAGACTGGTTCTTTCTGACCTGATGGGAAGGTTGCTGCAGGCGGCCGCCACCCTCTGCCACCAGCCCCTGTCTCATCCTCAGACCCATTCATGATGCTTTGGGAAAGGCACTGTTCTAGAATCAAGATGCTGAGGTAGAGGTAAGCCCCCTGGTTCCCTCCCTCCCTTCCTCTCTTCCTCCCTCTCTCCCTTCCTTTTCTTTTTTTTTTGAAGTAGGCTCCATGCCCAGCATGGAGCCCAATGTGGGGCTTGAACTTACAACCCTGAGATCAAGACGTGAGCTGAGAACAAGAGTTAGACACTTAACTGACTGAGCCACCCAGGCGCCCCCCGCCCCCAAGCCCAAGTTCTAGAGCACATACAAAGGTACCTCCACTATTTCCACCATCCAGGAACAGAGTGGCCCCAAAAGGACCATGTCACCACCTCCAGAGCTGGGCCCTTCCACACAGAGATCTGTAGCTGGGTTGCCCGACCTCTTTGCAGCCCACTTTGGACACTGTCATCCCACATCCCCTTCTGTGAAGAATGAAGGGCCTCACTGGCCGCCTGGCTGAGGATACTGTGGACAGAAGCCAGCCTTTCACTGAGGTGTTCCTATGAGTCGGGAATATTTTTCTCAAGTGTTAATTTCTGGAGTTTGTTTAAATATAAAAGCATGTTATTCATTCATTGATCCAATAAATTCGCTTATTGTACATCAACTCTGCTCTGGCTCCCAGGGACTGCGATGAATACAACAAAATCCTGAGTCTCATGCAGTTTGACTTGATTTTCTAGATGTTGCTAGACCCCACCACCTGCTGGAAGAGTGCATGTGCTTAGGGACTTGCTCATGGGGTCTGGCCTCTCCTCTGTCCCTGGCCAACTTTCAGCCACCCAGTGGCATTCCTGAGGGGACATGCCTGTGGCCTGCTCCTGTGGTCTGCTAGAATGTGTTCAGTGATGGGGAGCCACCACCGCTCCCCACTTCTTGGGGGCCCTTGACCTCTGTCCCTCTGTCTCCTTGCTGCTCATCCTTTATGAGGGGTCTCTCGCAGGGGTCTGGGCCTGCTATCTACTCCGCTTCACATGACATGAGTCAGGAGACTCCTTTCCTGGCCCCTGAAGTCTCACCAGGGGAAAGGGCCTGAAGAGAATTTCATGTGCTTTTTTGCTCAATGGTCACCTGCAGTATGGCTGGGTCCTAGACCCAGGCTGTGCCCCTCACTGCCACGGCTTGAGGGCCTCATAGGATGTACCCAGGGCCTCCGTGCTGAAGCATATACGTTCCGCAGGATGCTCAGCAGGACCTTGAGGTTTCTCTGTTGCCCTGAACAGGCCCAGAGAAGCTGAGCGTTCAGGGCAGAGGGCATCACGCTCAGAAGCCAAAATGCCTGGGTTCCCTGCCCTTGTCACCATTCCCACACTACAGGTCCCAGCGAATCCCCAGAGGAGAGATAATGGGGCTGTCGTTGAAAAGAATATGATAATAAAGCTCATTCAATCTCTTATGTCAACACTCCAGCTGAATGAGAGGCCAAAGAGCCAGGCTGGCCAGCCAGGAAGGTCAATATTGACTCAGGCCCGCCTCGGGGCCTGCTCCAGCCTACCAATGCATGCTGTGGTCCAGCAGCGGCCCGAGCCGGAGCAGCCCTCTGACCCCTGTTCACTGCCCTTAGAACCCACAGCGATGGGCTTTCCCTTGGGCACGGGGTTATCTCCAAGGCAAGAGGAAAGGATGGCCTGCCCGGGAGGGTTGTAGGCTGAGCCCCTCTTCCCTCTCCCCGATATTCAGCAGCCTCCACATGCAGAGGCCCGAGTCCTCATCACAGAGTCCTTAGAGCCTGGCCAGAAAGAGCCCCTCGAGTCCCCAGTCACAGGCTTAGGACCCCTAACCACACAAAAAGATAACGTCTCACTCTTAATTTCAGCTCTTAATTTTCGCTATCTCTGCTTTGTTTCTCTCTTTCAGCTCACACTACTGTGAGGCGGGTCAAGCCTGCTTTACTGGGTGCATTGTAAAGATGACGGGTGGCTGGGGAGGGGACGGAGGAGACCAGGAAGGGAGCAGGCACACATACAGGTAGGATGTGTGTGGCATGTGTTAGATGGTGTGCTAGGGGCTTCCTGCCAGTGCATTTAAGGGCCACAACCCTACAAGCTCGATATCATGAGCTCTGCTTACAGGTGAAGAAACCGAGGCTCGCAGAGAAAGGCTGTCTGAGATGGAAAGCGTGGAGCTGGTATTCAAACCCAGAGTCCCTAAGCTTCTCTAACATGCCTGGCGCCCAGAGAAGTCAAACGACCTGCCCCGGGTCACACAGCTGCTGAGGGCGGGGCTAGGACTAGACACCTCAAGCCAGAGGCTCCCTGTGCCTGAGGCAGCCCTGTGGCAATGGTGTGACCGGGTCTCCCGTGGACATGTGAGCACAGGTGACATGTACAGAACGTGCTGCTCTCTCAGCCTCCAAAGCCGGCTCCTCTTCCAGAAATGGCCCCTTCCCAGGGCCACCTCATGACCTGCCCTCCATGAACCCCCCGCCTTTACTTTATGCCTATGGCTTTGCTCTAACCCCTGGACAGTCTCCTGCCGCAGAGCCAGACCCTTCTCAGAGTCCTCCAGGAGAATTCGGGGCTTGGGTAGTTTAACCTTTCCTAAGTGATAATTAGAGGCTGGGAGGTAGCACACGGGTGGGGCTGTTGGACATTTATCATTTATCACTGGGACTTTTCACAACTATCCTCTGAGGCAGGCTTGATCGCCCTGTTTTATAGGTGAGGACATTTAAGTTCGAAGAGAAGTAAAACGACTTGCTTGAGGAATAGAAGGCAAAGTCAGAATTTGAACTCAATTCTTTCTGATGCCAAATGTGTTCTCGGCTATGGTCCTACGTGTTACAGTGTACGCTGCAACAGTCTCCAAAGACCCGAGCACAGACATAGACTTGACCCCCCTCTTTCCCCCTGCCTAGAAAAACAGATCAGGGAAGCCTAAAACATACCAGGATAGGGCAAGACACACAAACACAGCCCACACCCCGGGAGCTCTTCATGTCTTAGCCCTCGGTGTTGCCAGCAGCATCTATATCCCAGATGGGATGAGCCACTCATCATTCACGGGTGTGGGAAAGGCTGGATCCATTTTAGCAGGTTGGAGATGAGGGGAATGAGCGAGGAGGCGGGGATGTGCAGAGCAGCACCTCTGCCCGGGGCTGCCTCCTGGCGGGCTCAGCGCAGACACTGGGCGGGCTACTGCCCTTCCTGTTTGGAAGCGTCTTTCCCAAGCAAGAATTCAGGGCGCCAGCCTTGGTGACACTGTCTCGCCCCAGACAGGTATCACACCTGAGGCTAGTGGAGGCCGGGCCAGGGGCAGGCAGGGCATCTGCAGTGGGCTGGGCCAGTGGAAGTTACAATGCCCATCCACTAAGGATGGAGAAACGGCACCTGGAAGGGACCACTGCCCCTGCCTTATGGTACCAAGAACATTCCAGGAGGGCCACCTGCCTGCCCACTGCCCCTTCCAGCCTGTCCCTCAAGGAGGTCTGGAGAAGGCTCCTCACTCACCTCCTGGCCGCCTTCCTGACCTCCTCTTCCTCCCGACTCCTCACCCTTCCGTGGGCAGAGCTCTCAGGCCGAGGAGAGGGAAGACTGAGGACCTTCCCTGGCCAGTCCTCCGAGGCCTGGGTGGAAACAGAAGAGAAACGCATTGTGACAAATGTAGTAGGTGTCTCCCTGGATTTTGCGACTGGCCGGAATCCAGAGCATTCGGAACCGCCCCAGGCCTGCCTCCCGACAGAGCCACCATCTCAGGTACGAGGGGAGGTGGCGGGCTCCCCTCCGCGGCGCACCGGGAGGAGGGGCCCCTGTCCCCACCGCGCTCCGAGTCAGCGCGGCCACCGGCCCCACCTCGCAGGCCCGAGTGGGGCGCCCTCTGGGACGCGAATCCCCCAGCCCCCCGCCTCGGCAGCCGGGGCAGCCGGGCCGGAAGCGCCGGCGCACACGCAGAGGTCGGTCCGCGTCCCGGCGCTCGGGGGCCCCTCCGCCCCGCGCCCTCCCCATGGCCGCTGCTGGGTGCGCGGGGCGCCGGCCGTACCCGAACTTTGGGGAATGAAAACCCGGGGAAAGGGGGCCGCGCGGGCAGGAGAGCTGTCCCCGCGTCCCGGGTCCCCGCCCGGGGGGAGGGGGTCGCTGGCCTCCCGGGGTGGCCGGGGCACCCACCTGCCCAGCGGGAAGTCCCTGGAGAGCTCGGGGAGGCCTCGGGAGCCGGGCCCGCCCTCCGCGGGAGGGACCTCGGCGCCGGCAACGGCGGAGAGAGGCCGCGCTGACTTGTTTGTGCAGCGCCGGCTTCACCTGGACGCGAGTTTGATTTCAGGGTGTGGCCTCAGGTAGGACAGGGCGCACACAAAGCCCGGGAAAAGTCGCCGAGGTGCAGGGGCCGCGGCCAGGAGCCTCTTCGCCGGAAGGGCGACCTCCACCCCCACCCCCTTGCTCGACCCTTTTCCTCTAATCGCTGGGCACCAACTCTGGCCGGCCCTTCACCTTGAGGTCCTGATCCAGGTCGGGCCCGCTGCAACCTGCGGGTGGCCCCGTGACCCCTGAAAGGCCGCGCAGGGTCTTGATCTGGATTATCCGCTGAGCGCCTCTTGGTGTAATTAACTCATTAATTTGCATTACAGATGCACATCTGAAGGCCCCGGGGCCAGCTCCACCCGGATACCAGAGGTGCAGCGGGGCGAGGGCACCCACCTACATACGCTGGGGAGTCTCAGCCGGGGAGTCTCAGCCGGAGTCCTAAAACCTGGCATTTTGGCCTGTCTGTCCCATCTGGACATGGCCCTGAGACTGGAGGTAGTTTCCATGCTCGGGCAGGAAAGCCAGGATTACAAGGTTCGGATTCCCTTGTCAGACCCGGCTCAGATCTGCCATCCTCTGCCCCAGGATTCTCTCCTGGAGAGGGACCTCTGGGAAAAAGCAAGCCTCTGGGTGCCCTGCACTGGCAGGGAATGGGCCCCATGACAGAGCTGCCATCCCCAGGTTGTCCCCTGCAGTGACCGGATCTGGGAGCAGAAAGGCAGTCAGTGGCTCACTGACTGCTTTACCCTGCTTCTTTCGAATTAGAGGGTAGATATTCGGTGGGGGACAGGCAGGGCCACCTGTCTGTCTCTTCCCTTGCTGTTGGGCCCCCAGAAAGGGCTGTAGTGTTGAGGGGATTCTGGCTTGGAAATTCCAGTATATCTAGACCTCCAGTGACTGCTCCCAGACAGTGGCTGGATGACTACCAATGTCACAGTGGGGACTGAGGACAGAACCGAGATTTGTGCCATTGTTGGTGGCCTCAAACTCTCGTTATTGAGTTCACCATTGCCACGTCTTGTCTTTATTCACTGATCCTTTAGATCTATCAATGCAATTTCTAGGTAAAGCATTTGCATATGGGCTCTGTTGCTTATGCATGATTTACTCTAGGCTCCTGCCAAACCCAGCTAGGGTGGCTAGTGGGAGGTCGCCAGCCCCGAACACCTGTGCCTTCTATGACTACGCCACTGCCCCCGACCCTGGGGAAAGTATGGTGGTGGAGATGCTGCCCCTGGTGAGCCCTGGGTTAGTGGTGTGGAAGCTGGGCGGCTCAGCGCAGGTCCCCCTGCGCGCCTCCACCCACCCATACTCACATTCTGTCTCTGCTGTCCTCTGTCTCCCCTCCTCTTCTGCATCTTTCTCAAGAAGATTCCTTCTCTTTCCTCTAACTGGGCCTGATCCTGTGAGCCAAGCCCTGACCTCCCGTGGCTGCCTGCTGAACCTAGGCTCAGGGGGCCATGTGGTGAGGAGGGGGCAGCTGGTACAAGGGCTGCTTTCCCCACAGAGTGGGTACCTGGCCGTGTGGGAGCGCTGGCTGAATGCTGGCTACAGACGCAGGTTGTGCTGGGTGGGAGGGCTCGGGAAACTGGTTGTTGAGGATCTGTGATGAACCAGGAACAAAGCTAGAATGAACGGCATGACGCTGGTGAACCTAGATTCAACACCCTAAATTATTTTTTACTGACTCACGAATGCACACATGAATTATTTTCTTTTAACACAAATAACTTATAAAAAATACAAATAACTCATATGCCAAAACCAGAGCTCCACGCAGTACTCTTGAACTGATGAAGTATTGAGAAGTGTGACTGATCATTAGAGGATTATCAGAATTGAACTGGTATTTAATTTGGTTTGAATCCAGGCGTGGGTGTCCCAGAAAAACTACTAGTCAAGTCCTGTCCTCACTCTGTAGGAGTGACTCTAGGAAACCCTGGGGTCCTTTGGGAGCAGAGATGGGGTTTGGGGCCTCAAGAGAGGGAGAGAATGCCAAATACAACTGGCCTGGGAGGTAATGAATGCCCCGTCACTGGAGGTATTCAAGAACCCAGATAACCATCAGTCCGCTATGCTAGAGAAAAGGCTCCTATCCTGGATTCTAGACAAGACTAGGGGACGTCTCAGGTTCATCCTGACCCCGAGTTTCTGCATGTCCAGTACCATCTATAGGCGGGTCTGCTGCCCCGGGTTGAATGACCCTTCGCAAAATGGGATGACTGGCCTGTGCAGAATGGGCCCTGAGTGATTGAGTCCGGTATGTGAATCCCCTCCCCCAACGCCCGTACCCCACCCTCCTCTGACCCACGCCCTGACTCAGCCTTGCCCAGGCAGTGGCAGGAACAGTCTGGGGGACAGCGTCTCCTCCAGCAGCCACAGGCCTCCCTCTGGCCCTGTTCCCAGGTTGTCGTAGTGCTGAGCACGGGGACAGGGACCAGGCGCAGCCTTATTTGAAGAGGCCTCCTGCTTGTCCATGCACTGCCATTCTATGGAGCGGACAGGAGTTCTGTGCAGGGACACTGACAACTGACATTTCGCCGTGGGTGACACCCCTGGAGCCTCTCCAGCTCAGGGGCACTGGTACTGAGAGGGCAGGGGAGCAGGGCGGGTGCGCCCAGCTCGCTCGCTCGCTCTGTCAGCCTTTGGCTCTTGGGGCCTGTTGGAACATCTGAGCACCTCCAGCCAGGGCTAAGAGCCCAGGTTAGGGCCAATGAGGAAAGATACGCATCTGCTTGTGGTTTAGAAACAAAAACACATTATCCTTTCCCTGTACCTTTCTGCTCCGAGCCTCGAGAGGCATCCCGGGGGGTCAAGAACTGCTGAGAGGCTCACTTCCTCCTTACTCCAGGGCTCCTTCCTCTGGGTGACTCTGCCCTCCTTTAGTGACCGAACTAGTAATGCCGGCTGCTTAGTGAGTATTTACGCATCTCACTCAAGGCTTCACAACAGTCCCGGCACAAAAAGCCCTATACTATTACATTCTCACTGCGCAGGCCAGGAAACGGGCTCCAAGTGGGTAAGGAACTAGCTCAAGGTCCTGTAGTCCCTGGAGGGTGGAGCCAGAATTTCAACCCAGGTGTGTCTGCCCCCAGCTTGTTCTCTGATCCGGCGGTCCCCGGTTCTGAGGACTGTCGGATATGACTTGGCCATGTGGGGTCAAGGCCCAGGAAGCAGTTGGTGGAGGGTGGGGGGAGCATCGGCCTCCTTGTGTCAACTCTGACCACCATCCAGGAAGGGGGGGGTCACGTGACACAGAGTGTATGTGGGGAATATCACTCCCCCATTTCTGAGGAGGGCATGAGGACCCCCTCATGACTGGGTATATGGGGCCAGGAGGGCCTCTATGTCTTCCACGCCATCCCTGAGTTCCCTACTAGGAGCCAGGCGCTAGATTTTCCCAGTCATGAAGTCCCGGCAACAAACCCTCTGCCTTCACAGACCTAGAGCAGGCCTGGCGCTCACGGGGGCATGCATGCCGCTGGGCCAGTGGGCACTGTGCTACTTGGCTAGAGGGACTCCTGGAGCCTGGGCCCCAGGGGGGGGTAGCTGTGCACTCAGCCTGCAGCCCTCAGCCCCAAGAGAGAGGCACACTTGGGAAAAGACCCCTTCCTCTCCCTCTCCTCCGGGGTGCCCGATACCTGTCCCTTCCTGCCTGTGGGGCAGCCTGGGCCAGTACCCCTCCCCCGATGGGACCGCCCGTCTGTTTCTGCTGATGCGGCTGAGAGGCAGGTGCAAACCTCTGAGGGTCGGAAGTATGAATGGAGGGAGCCGACATTGCCAAGCCCTAGGAGAGAGGTGGGCAGTGTTGCTGCAGAGACCTCGGGACCTGCAGGACTGGAGCCCTGTGCCTCTCTAGGCTCCCAGCATGTCTCAGTCTCAGTTATTTGATGTGCATAACAGGGAGGCGGGATCCCACTCTCTTGGGAAAGGGACGGAATGGCGAGGCTAGAGCCTTGGGGTACCAGAGTCCCGAGGACCTGCACTCCCAGATAGGGTGAGAGATTCTTGAGCCCTGGCCCTCATAGCTGTTAAAGGGACCCAGGCGGAAGCTCCCTTCCCCCAGGCCGTGCAGGCACGCACACAGCTGCTGCTGCTGCAGGATGGCAGTAAGAGCCCAGTGTGGGTGCCACAGGGTCAAAAGCCCAGGGTTCTTCCGAGGGAACCTGCGGCTACATCAGCCCACGGTCTATCCCCCACAGATCCCAGAGAACCCTAGCCCTGGGAGGCAGCCCCGCCTGGACCCAGTTAGGTGTTTGGAAAAAGCCTCTGGGACTCCCCTGCCTAGCGGCTGGACAGATGTGTCATTGTGCCGTGCTGAACCTCAGCAGAAGTGAGCCATACCCAGAAGCCTCCAGCATCTCTGTCTGCCTTTTTCTGAAGTTCTGCATCTGTACTAGATTTCCTATGCCACTGGGACCACAGAGGCCTGTCCTCCCCAGATGCAAAC